>JAKSZU010000017.1:50985811-51585811 GCA_026018925.1 Tupaia tana
CTATCTATGTATCTGTGTATCTATCTACGTATCTATCTATCATCTATCTATCTATCTATCTATGTATCTATGTATCTATCTACGTATCTATCTATCATCTATCTATCTATGTATCTGTGTATCTATCTACGTATCTATCTATCATCTATCTATCTATGTATCTATGTATCTATCTACGTATCTATCTATCATCTATCTATCTATGTATCTGTGTATCTATCTACGTATCTATCTATCATCTATCTATCTATGTATCTATGTATCTATCTACGTATCTATCTATCATCTATCTATCTATGTATCTATGTATCTATCTACGTATCTATCTATCATCTATCTATCTATGTATCTATGTATCTATCTACGTATCTATCTATCATCTATGTATCTATGTATCTATGTATCTATCTACGTATCTATCTATCATCTATCTATCTATGTATCTATGTATCTATCTACGTATCTATCTATCATCTATCTATGTATCTATGTATCTATCTACGTATCTATCTATCATCTATCTATCTATGTATCTATGTATCTATCTACGTATCTATCATCTATCTATCTATCTATCTATGTATCTATGTATCTATCTACATATCTATCTATCATCTATCTATCTATCTATCTATGTATCTATGTGTCTATCTACGTATCTATCTATCATCTATCTATCTATGTATCTGTGTATCTATCTACGTATCTATCGTCTATCATCTATCTATCTATCTGTCTATCTATGTGTTTGCAGTTGCTAGAGGGCATGAGTACTCAGCATTCACCGGAGAAAGGGCCGGAGAGGGGAAGGTGCAGGAGCACTCCCCACAGGGCGTGGCTGTGCTTCAGTCCCTTCTCCACTTCTCCCCTCGGAATATTGGGCATGCATGCACGCGGCCCGGTGTGCTTCTTGGCCTCTGAGTCCGAGATTTACCATGCAGTCGACTCTGTGGGATGTGTCCAGTTTCATCACTGTGTCACCAGCTGTCCCTGGAATAGCTCTCCCTCACACCTCACCCCCAGTTTTTGCTGTAGAGCATGTGCACTCACAGGAAAGAGACAGGGAGAGAGGGAGATAAAGTGGGAAATCACCCCCAGAGGAGGTGGCCATGCCATGATCCTCCTCTGTTCTCCCCTCTGGATTTGGGGCACGCATGCATGTGCTCCCTGCGTGATTTTCAAGCTACTGGGTCCTGGACTTGAACCACAGTGGCCATCTGGGATGTGGCTGCCTGAACCTCCATGCCACCAGCAGGCCGTGGAATAGCCTTGTAAACTACGGTCTTGGCTGTACAATCATCCGGACCACCAGGTCAGGTCTTCTTCTCGGGTCTAGTCAGAGTCACAGAGACGCTCCCCACAGCTCCCTGAATGGGAGGGTTTTAGGGTGTGGCTGCCGGCCTCCTGGGGAGCCAGGACAGAAGATACCTGGGGTTTTGCTATTGGCTATATAAACTGTTCCTGACCTCCCTGTGTTCAGCGTGATACCCCCCTTAGCTGTGGTAGCCTTAGGCAGCATCTCTGCGTTTTGCCCTTTTTTCTTTTCTTTTCTTTTTTTTTTTTTTGGAGAGGTTTTTGTCACAGGGCTCGTGCGCTTGCCAGACAGACAGACAGAAAGCGAGAAATCACCCCCCCAGGGAGATGGCCACACTGCTATCCCTTCTCCTCCATTCTCCTCTCGGGATCTTGGGCACGCACACACACGCGCCTGGCATGAGTTTAAGCCACTGGGTCCAGGATGCGTACCACAGTCGACTACATGGGAGTCCAGCGACATAGCCATTACGCTAACTGCTGGTCCCTGCCCTTTTCTTTTTTTGAGAGAGATTTTTGCTGTAGGGTGCGTGTGCTCACTGGAGAGACTGAGAGACAGAAAGCAAGAAATCACCTCCTGGGGGGATGGCCATACCACAGTCCTTTCTCCATTCTCCTCTCGGGATCTCAGGCACTCACGCACGCACACGTGCCCAGTGTGAGTTTGAGCCACCTAGTCTGGGACTCAAACCATTGTCAACTACTTGGGAGTCCAGCGACCTAACCATTACACCATTTGCTGGTCCCTTTCCTAACAGCCATTTCCCTGCGGGTGAGGTGGAGGGACTACGGGTGGAAGGAAGGATCCAGCTTGCTCTGGTCGGACTCCTTTCAGCCTTCTGCCAGCCCCTGGTCACATCCCCCTTGGCCGTGCCATCGGAGTCCCCAGGTGTGTGGATTCCAGAGCCTCGGGAGTCCCGGGCTCCATCAGCGCCGGCTTTCCTCCGCTCCGGGCCTGGTGAGCGCACACCCTTCCTGCAGTCCTCCCCTGCTGTCACCTCCGGTCACGGCACGGGAAACCTCCCGTGCTCTCTCACCAGGCCGTCAGCTCTGTGAAGGCGGGACCGCGTCCATGTTCAGGGCCGTGGCCCCAGGGCCTAGGCAGCGCCTGGCCCACTGTGCGTCAGTGAGTGACCTGGGCCAAGAGGCCATGGCTTCCCCGTTGCCTCGGCTGCAGGCTCGCTCTCTCCTGCCCCCTTCTCTGTCCCCTCCTTCTCCCGGTCCTCTGGGCTTAAGCCCTCAGGAAGGTGCTTTATCGTAGAGAATGTTGGCTGTGTGTGCTCGGCCTGCCACCCTTCATTACGAACGACTGGATTCCGTCAGGGTTATCATCGTGCTTCTGCAGCTCTCCGACGTGTCCTTGCGGTGTTGCTGTGGGCGTTCTGTACACACGCAGGTGTCTCTCAGCTCCTGGCGTTAGGTCGCAGTAAGCCCATCCTTCCTCGAAGGTATTGTAAGCCAGAAATGCACTAAGACACCTAACCCGCCCAGCATCATACCATAACCACGCTCAGAACACTTCCGTTAGCCTCCACTAGGAAACTCATCTGTGGAGCCAGCAGGTGGCATGGTAGTTAATGGTGCTGGATTCCCACGTGGCCGAGCGTGGTTCAAGTCCCAGACCTGGTGGCTTGCTTTCTGACTTTCTATCTCTCTGTCTCTCTCTCAGTTTGTCCCTCTTTGGTCAAATTAAATGAATGAATGAATGAAGTTAAATTAAAAAATAGTAATTTCTTTTTTTTCCTCTTTAAATTTATTTATTTTTTACATTAATTCACTATACATCATTACAGCATACAAATGAATTTTCCATCCAAAACGCACTGTGTATTGGCTCAATCAAGCACATCAACATACATGTTTTCAGCAAATAATTTTCCAATTCTTATGTCTTGTATACTTTGTTTTTTGTTTTGCCATCCTTGATTCCTTATCCCTCACCCTCTGCCATGTCCCACCCTCCTTCCACATTGTCTCTGGTATCCATGGTTGCTTTCTATGCCTCCCCCCCCCCATTTAATTGATTTGCTAATGAACTTAGTTAGTCTAAATATATCTAATAGCTAGCACAGCTGATATATACCTATCTAGTACTTCTCGCATATTATTTTCAAATTTTTGGGCCATTTTCTCAGTCTTCATGGTGGATTTTTCTAGGCCAGCCATTTTCTCTTCTACATTAGAGATTTTATTTTCTGTATGATCTAGTCTGCTTTTAATACTTTCAGGGGAGATTTTGACTTCTTGTATTATAGCCTTCATCTCTAACAGTTCCATCTGATTCTTTTGTAAAATGTGAAATTCCTCTTTTAGATCTTGCATGAATTTCCTCACCTCCTGGAACTCTTCAACTCCTTTCTCCTTCCCCTTCAGCAGTTCCTTGTCTCTCTTCTCTTCCATCTCTGTTAGCTTTGCCATTATGAATGTTCTGAATTCTTTATCAGACATTTCCTTGACTTCCATTGAACTGTGTGTGGATGAAGAGAAGCTATTCGTTTCCCTTGTGGGAGAGGTATTTTCCTGCTTCCCCATATTTCTTGTGGTCCTGCAGTGATTTCTAGTCATCTGGTGGATGGTCGGTTTCTTCCCAAACTTGGAAGTTCAATCTGAGGGTCGAGGAGTGTGCAGAAAAGGAAGCGGAGAGAGGGAAACAATACCAACAACAGCAAAAACCAGACAAGAAACAGAGAAAAAGAAGAGAAAGACTTTTAAATAAATCTAAAAAAGAAAAATTAATATTCAAAAAACTTCAATAAAACTCAAAAATTAGAAAACCGCACGGTGTGCAAGCACGCCGTGCAAAATGGCTAGATCGCAGGAGCCATGGAGCTGTCTGTCTCTTGAAGAAGGGCTGTTCTGGGAGGAGGAGAGGGGATTATTAACAAGATAAAGGCCTAGGAGGGAGGGGCCAAAGGGCCCTGTAAGACGCCTCACCTTAAAAAATTCTAAAAAGCAAAAATTAAAAAAAAAAACAGAGAGAGAGAGAGAGAGAGAGAGAGAGAGAGAGAGAGAGAGGAAAAGAGGACAGAGACAGAGGTAGAGAGAGACAAAGACTGATAGAGAGACAGGAGACTTGAAAGGGGTCTTCCTACCACGCGGGTTTTGTATGCTGGAGGCCCAGTTAGCAGTGGGACATCTTCCTTTCTCCCAAAATGGCTAGATCGCAGGAGCCATGGAGCTGTCTGTCTCTTGAAGAAGGGCTGTTCTGGGAGCAAAAAATAATAATTTCTTTTTAAAAAGGAAGCTCACCTAGCACCAAGTTTATTTTATAATAAAATGTTGACTCTGTGATGTCTTGAGTACTGCACGGAAAGTGACAGACAGTTGCATGGTATGTGGAGTGTGGATTTTAGCGAATGCATATGGAGACACGTGGTGATTTCTGTGCTCTCCAGAAAGTAAAACAAATCCCAAGTTGAACCCTCAGAAGTCAGGGATCATCTCTACACCACTTGCAGAGTCAAATTAGAATATAACGGATTGTGGGCCTTCAGATTATTATTAATTTGGGGGAACAGCAGGTGATGTAATGGTTATGTCAGTGGACTCCCACGTAGTCAACTGTGGTTCAAGTCTGGACCAGGCGGTTTAAAACTCATGCTGGGCACATGCACGTGTGTGCCCCAAATCCTGAGAAGAGAACAGAGGAGAGGGGATTGCAGCATGGCCATCCCTCTGGAGTGATTTCTTGCTTTTTGTCTCCCTGGTGTGTGCGCACATGCTGTAGCAAAAAAACTCTCTTAATAACAAGAGAGTTATTATTCATTTTTTATATTTTCTTAAAAATAATACTGTTTTCAGGGAACCATCAGTTAGCGTAATGGCTATGTCGCTGGACTCCCACGTAGTCAACCGCGGTTCGCGTCCCGGACCCGGTGGCTTAAAACTCACGCTGGGCGCGTGTGCGTGCGTGCCCAAGATCCCGAGAGGAGAATGGAGGAGAAGGGATTGCAGTGTGACCATCCCCCCTGGGAGTGATTTCTCGCTTTCTGTCTCTATGTCTCTCTCTGTCTGGCGAGTGCACGCTCCCTATAGCAAAAAACCTCCCCCCCCCCGCCCCAAAAAAAATACTATTTTCAAAAGTGGAAATTGTTCTAAAGGTTTTTTTTATTTAAAGAATTATTTACTAAATTTTATTTATTAACTGTTATCATTTTTTAATTTGCTATAGGGCATGAGCGGTCACCAGAGCGAGCGAGCAAGAGAGAGAGAGAGAGTGAGAAAACCTGCTACAAGGTCTGGTACTCGCCATGTGGGAGTCCAATGCCTTAACCACCATGCCACCTACTGGCCTCAGTTCTAAAGGTTTTATAATAAAAAGCATCTCTTCTGTTCAGGTTCACAACAACAATGTTATTAGTTTACCAATTTTTGTTGTTGTCATGTATCCATCCCTATAGCACCTTTAAAAAAAAAACACAAATGGGGGGCTAGCAGGTTGTGTGGGGGTTAAGGTACTGGATCCCACACGGCCAACTCCACAGTTCGAGTCCCAGATCTGGTGGCGTGAAAAATACATCAGGTACATGTGCATTTGTGCCCAAAATCCCATAAGGAGGAAGGAGGAGAAGAGACTGTGGTATGGCCATCCCCCCGGGGGGTGGTTTTTTTTGTTTGTTTGTTTGTTTTTTTGAGAGGTTTTCGCTATAAGGCGCGTGCGCTCGCCAGACAGACAGAGAGAGATATAGAGACAGAAAGCGAGAAATAACCCCCCAGAGGGGATGGTCACACCGCAATCCCTTCTCCTCCATTCTCCTCTCGGGACCTTGGGCAAGCACGCACACGCGCCTGGCGTGAGTTTTAAGCCACCGGGTCCGGGACGCGAACCACGGTCGACTACGTGGGAGTCCAGCTACATAGCCATTATGCTAACTGCTGGTTCCCTAGGGGGGGTGGTTTTTAATGGTTGCTCTGTCTCTCTTTGTCTTTTTTGGCAAGCAAGCACACATACCCTGGGGCAAAAATGTTTGTTTTTTTTTTTTTTTTAAAAAAAGAAAGGAATGTACAACAATTAAATAATAAGAAATTATAAAATAAAAAAAAATGGAGGGGAGATGTACCTCATTTTACATATATGCATATATTTTACTTTAACATATATTTATACGTCTATTTTCTTGAACAGCGTAAATTAAAAGTTATTCTGTTTCAGTCCATATAAATTTGTTTTATTCTTTCTAACAGTCGAACATTATTTCAATAAATGAAAGTGCCATAATTTTTCTCTTTAACCAGTCTCTGTTGGTAGTTTTAGACCTCGTGTAATTTGGTGCTCTCGTGGGGAAAAAATGCTCTAGTAAACATTCTTGTACACAAGCCCTGCATATGTGTATGTGCAAACATAGACAGTAATTTTTACTCTGTATTTATTTTTTCATTTCCTGAAGGCACATGTTTGCTCTAGAGAGACAAAGAGAGAGGGAGAGTGCAGCCCCCAGTGTTCACCCCGCATCCCTTCTCCATCTCATCCTGTTGAGATTTGGGCACGCACACACTCCTGGCATGTTTTTCAAGCCACGGGGGCCTGGATTTGAAATGCGATCAGCCATTTATTTCATATTTTTGTACTGATGATGTGATTATCCTTTTGCACTAAAAAATTATTTCCTGGGCCAGCAGGTGACGTGGTGGTTGGGGTGCTGGACTCTCATGTGGCCCGACGTCGGTTTGAGTCCTGGACCAGGCAGCTTGTGTTCTCACTTTCCCTTCCTTTCCTCTCTTTGTGTCTCTGATCCAGTTAAAAATGAAACTAATAAGTAAAATTAAAATGAAACTAATAAGTAAAATTAAATACATAATTCTTTTAAGTTATTCCTGAATTGGGCTAGCCAGTGGTGTGGTGGTTAAGGTGGCGTGATCCCACACGGCCGGTGCACGGTTCAGGCTCCCGAATGGGCGGCTTGAAGGTCACACTGGGCGCATGTGCCCACAGTTCCAGGAGGAGAATGGAGACGCGATGGCGGCGTGGCCGTCGCCCTGCGGGTGCTTTCTCACTCTCTCTCTGCGTCAGTCTCTCTGGTGAGTACATTTGCCCTATAGCATATTAAAAAAAAAAAAAAATCCTCAATTGTTGTGGGAAAAGCTGCCCACCCCCATTTCCCCTTGAGGGAAAAGCTCTGCAAAAAATGTCAGATCTTCAGAAATACTGGAGGAAGTGTAGTTCGTGGAGGAATAAAAAGTGTTAGACTTAGGGAGCAGCGCGGGCGTGCTGATGCGCGAGCACTTTCCTTTTCGCTGTAGTTTGGGCCGAAACTGTGTTTGTAACAGTTCCACGTGAGCGGTGAGCCACGTAGGTCGGCAGTGCAGCGGGGCCTCACCATACCACGGGAGCTCTTTTATTTTAAGTGTTTGTGTTTCTTCCATGAGACAGAGCGAGAGAGAGAGAGACAGAGAGAGAGAGGGAGAGAGAGAGAGAGAGAGGGAGAGAGAGACAGAGAGAGGGAGGGAGAGGGAGGGGGGGAGGGGCGGCGCCCTGACTAGGGTCTTGATGGTGCAGTCCACGCCAGCACCAGCGGCCACGGGCCACCGACCCACGTGGAGGCAGGGTAATCTCTTGATTGGAACCTTTGCCTGGCTCCTGTCATTAAAGATCTCTGAACTTTATGTTTACATTGGGAAAAACTCCATACTGTATTCCACAGCCCCTGTCTCTCTTGTTTCGTTTTTTTTCCCAATTTGTGCTATAGGGGGGGTGTGTGCTCACCTGAGAGAGAGAGAGAAGCCCTACCCCGGGGGATGGCCACGCCGCGGTTCTCCTCCATCCTCCCCGGGACCTTGGGCGTGCGCACCTGCTCCCAGCGTGACTGTCAGACCGCCGGCCTGGACCCAGACTGCACAGCTCGCCATGTGGGGGTCCACACGTTAGCCTCCCCACTCCTGCTGGTCCCGTCTCCACCTGATATACACAGCTCATGTTAGCGTAGTCAACTTTCTTCAAGAACTCAGTGCTTTTCAAACTGTTAGACACTTTTAGAAACGGTATTCTTCAGGATTCACAATGGGATGTAATTACAGAGCTAGTTAATTGTGTACTTTATACCTACCCATCCCATGGTGCAAGTAAATGTGTAGTTTTTAGAGATAAAAGACTTGTTCTACAAGATCATTGCCAAAGTGTGCTTCTCGGTGAGGGTCCGAGTGCTAAGAATATACTAAAGCCTCTCTTATGAAAGTAAAATACGGGGCCAGCAGGTGGCATGGCCGACCATGTGGCTGACCACGGTTTGAGTCCTGGATCTGGCTTCTTGCTTTCTCATTTTCTCTCTCTGTCTTTCTCTGGTGAGTGCATGTGCCCTATAGCAAATTACAAATAATAATAATAGTGACGAGCAGTTGGGTGTAATGGCTATGTCGCCGGACTCCCATGTGGTTGACTGTGTTTGAGTCCTGGTAAACTCACATCGGGTGCATGTGTGTGCGTGCCTACATGCACTCACCAGAGAAAGACAGAGAGAGAGAAAATGAGAAAGATCCCGAGAGGAGAGTGGAGGAGAAGGGATTGCGGTGGGGCCATCCCTCCCGGGGCAGGGTGATTTCTCGCTTTCTGTCTCTCTGTCTCTGTTTTTCTGGTGAGTGCATGTGCCCTATAGCAATAATAATGATGATAATAATAAAATAAGTAAAAAAAAAAAAGAAAGTGCTATGGGTTCAGGTGTTTTCCTGATCCTGTTTAAATTAGAAGGGTGTGTGTGTGTGTGTAATCATTTTTAAAACTTCAGTTTATTTCATAGGTGAGTGACGTTTGTTTCTCTGTGAATATTCATGTAGAATAGACATTTTAGAAAATCTCAGCAGAACCGGCATATATTCGAACCTACCTTCAGACTTTGCTTACGCATACAACAGTCAGGTCAGTAACCAGATGTGGGGTCACCAGCTAGGTAGAGGTTGGACGAGAGAGAGCATATGACATGCGCTTTTTCTTTCTTTTTTATCCCTTACTTTTTTGCCATAGGGCATATGTACTTGCGGGAGAGAGACAGAGACAGTAAGAGAGAAAGTGAGAAGTCATTCCCAAGGGGGATGCCCACACAGCAGTCCCTTCTCCATTCTCCTGGACTTTGAGTTTGCACGCACACACGCCCAGTGTGACGTTCAAGCTTCATGTGCGGGACTTGAACTGTGATCAGCCATGTGCGAGTCCAGTGCCTTAACCACCACACCACCTGCTTGGACCTGCACATGCTGTTATAAACTATTTGTATTAAATTTGGTTTGGCTTAACAGACAACAAACTTAAAATAAAAAGATTTATTTTGTGGATTTTTTTAGATCAATGCCTCTGTTCCAGAAAGAATGCTTTTTAAGATATCTTTAAAATTAGATATAAATGTAAGCATGACACACATATTGAGATTTGCTAACAGATTTGAAAATGAGGAAATTAAATCACCTCATTTCTCCATACTTCATGATGTATGTTTCAATACATTGTTTCTTTTTAGTTTTAAAACATTCTTATTCTGTTCTGCGACCATAATTCTTGGGGTTGTGCCGAGTCAGCTCTCTAATTAAATGGATTTGTTGAGTCCCACCAAGCACTGGAAACCCCAATAGCAACCAGCAGGTTTAAGAATGTGAACAAGGCATCTGTTTTCTTTGTAGAAAATACAGATTTGCTTACATGTACAAACTAGGACACAGAAACTCTCGCTGTCCTTTCATACCTGTTATTCTCCTGTTGAATTACTGAGAGCATTTCCGCAGTGAGTGTAGTTCCCCTCTGACTTCACTGCACAGGGTTAATATCTGCCCTGATTTACTGACCCATCCTCCTCGTACATGGATAGCGCTTCTCATTTTTTCCTTTTTTAAACTTTTAAATTCACTTATTTACTTATTTTAACTTTTAAACATATTCACTTTAATTAATTTATTTTATTTTTAATTATGATTGTTTAGAGGCTTGTTATTTATTTATTTACAGTCATTCACTGTATATCAATACAGTATACAAAATGAGATTTCTATCCAGTATATATTGTATATTGGCTCAATCAAGGATATTACCATACATGTTATCATCAACAAATAATTTTCTATTTCTTGCTTCTTATCTGTTTTGCCTCCCCCCCTTAATTCCCTACCTGTCACGCTCTGCCAACCCCCCCCACACACACTGTCTCTGGCATACACAGTTGCTTTCCATGCTGATTTTTTTTTTTCACATTTTATTGATTCACTGAAGATCTTTAAGACTTTCAGTAGCAAGCACAGCTAAAATGTACATATTGAAAAACGCATATCCGACTTTAGGCATAAACCTCAGTGAACATACTATAAAGTAGCACCTCTCTGGGGTTGTCTTGCTTACCGCAGTCATTAAATAGGTATTCATAGATATTTTTTAATGCGTTTTTTAATTTCAAAAAAAGTTTTAGTTTAATAGATCAAAATAAAAAAATAGTAAGAGAAATTTGCTTAAAACTTAAAGCCGGGAAAAAGGTCAGGATTCAGTTTAAATAGTAGGTAGATGAATCTGTCAACAGTTCAAGAGAAGACAGAAATCCTTAAATATGGAAATCAAAGCATAGAAGAAAATCAGTGATGTTTTAGTCTAAAGTAAAAAAAATTCTATTTCACTAGTTCAAAGTCACATAATCTCTTCTACTGAATTTGTGGTGTTCCTGGGGTCTGATCTTTCCATTTAAACCCTGGAAGCTAACATTTGTCTCCGGACTTGTCCCTGCTGTTAGGCTGGCCATTCTCTTGGTTGTTTCTTGTACTCTTATTTCCGTGTGTCCGACTGTAGTTTTCCTGGTCTGGCATCCCCTTCAGCACTTTTTGGAGAGCTAGTCTGCTGCTGGCAGATTGTTTCAGGTTTTGTTTATCTGAGAATGTTTTTGTCTTTCTTTTCCTATATGAAAGATAATCTTGCTGGGTACAGTATTCTCGGTTGAAATTGTTTTACACTTAACACTTTGAATATATTTTCCCATTCTTTCCTTGCTTGCGTTGTTTCCGATGAGAGGACCGACGTTAGCCTGATGGGCTATCCTTTGAAAGTAACTTGATGTTTCTCTCTTTCCCGTGGTGGCTTCTCAAATAGATGGGAAGCTGGAACAAATTCAGTACAGCAGGGCCTGTCGTGTTCTCTAACACGGATACAGTCCTGTCAGCAGCTTCATCTGCTAGCATTTGCAGTGATCCAAAGAAAATGTACCAAGGAGTTACTTTCCGAAAGTGTTATATTGCACTGGCAATATACTACTGATATCTTTTTGGAAGTGAAGTACTCTTTGGTTTGATGTCAGACGAAGGTATATACAGTAACAACTTTCCCTTCAGCTCCCACCCCGACTCCCCCCCTTTTCCCAGTTACTCAGTTTTCCTTCCTACTCGCAATCATGTTTGTTTTTAATCTATCTGTATCTCCGTGTGAAAGAGATGGTCTATGTTGCTAGCGAAGGGGGATGTATTTAGTATGCACTCAGTATATCTACGAGACTTTTCCATGCGTGTATACAAGGAGTTACGTCATTCTTTTTAAAAAAAAAAAAAAAATTATTTAACCCTATTTTTTTATTTATCTATTTTCAATTTGACCAGAGAGGGAAAGAGAGAGAGAGAGAGAGAGAGAGAGAGAAAGCTGCCAGGTCTGGGACTTGAACCGCTGTTGATTGACCATGCGGGAGTCCAGTGCCCTTAACCAGCATACCACCTGCCAGCCTTGCCGTGTCATTCTTTTCAAAGTCCTTGTGGTATTCTGTTGTATGGATACATCATAATATAATTAGGCGTTTAGTTCATCCTAATATCTTGCTATTGCAAATGAAGCAATGGTCCTCTTTTATGGGCATCATCTTGCACATATATAATCATATCTACCTAGGAGTAGAATTGTTCCTAGGTCAGGAGCGTTTACATTAGGAAAGCGTTTGACGCATGTTGGCGAACGTGTCCCAGGGCGGGGTTGTTACCTGTTTACTTTCCTGGAGGCATATCTGACAGTCCTCTGTACCGAATAGCCTCACCCATGTCTCGTGCTCCCAGGCTTTTTGGACTCTGCAGTTCTGATAATAGAAAATACTACGTATTTTTTCTTTGTGTGAGCTCTGTTGATTGTTTGTTTGCTTTTTCTATTTGATTGTTGGATTGTTTTCTTTTCTCTTTTTTTTTTTTTTTTTTTTTTTTTTGAGAGGTTTTTGCCATAGGGCGCATGCGCTCACCAGAAAGACAGAAAGAGACAGAGAGACAGAAAGTGAGAAATCACCCCTCAGGGGGAATGGCCACGCCATAATCCCTTCTCCTCCATTTTCCTCTTGGGATCTTGGGCATGCACGCACATGCTCCCGAGTGAGTTTAAGCCACCGGGTCTGGGACTCGAACCATGGTCGACTACATGGGAGTTCAGTAACATAGCTATTACGCTAACTGCTGGTCCATTTTCCCTTTTTTAATTAATTAATTAATTAATTTTGCCTTAGTGTGCTTGCTGGAGAGAGAGAGAGAGAGTGAGAGGGAAAGTGAGAAATCACCCCATGGGGGTATGTCCATGCCACAATCCCCTCTCCTCCACTGTCCTCCTGGGATCTTGGGCATGCACACACACACACACACACACACACACACGTGCCTGGCATGAGTTTCAAGCTACCAGGTTTGGGACTTGAACCGTGGTCAGGCATGTGGGAGTCCAGTGACGTAACTACTATGCCATCTGCTGGTCCCTGCCAAATTGCTTTTAAATGCAAATCTGATCCCTATTTGTCTGTATAAACTCTTCTATCACTTTCACATGAAATCTCAAGTTCTTTTTGTTTTAAGTTTATTTTTCTATGAGAGACGAAGAGACAGGTCCCTCTGACGGAGCCTCTTCATGCCACCACCCTCTGCCCAGCTCGCAGGGTCACAGGTGTGCCGTCCCACACGCTCAGGCGTGTCTGAGCCCAGGCCCTCTAGGTGGCTCCAGATTTACAGAGTGGCACCTGCTGCCTGCACCAGCACAGCCAGGCCTTTTGTGTGTGTGTGCATGTGTGTGCGCATGTGTGTGTGCGCGTGTGTGTGTTTAAGGCACGCGCTGCAGCCCTGCCTCAGCCTCCCGTAGTTACTAGCATCACAAGCGTGTGCCACCACATCTTTAGGGCAGACCAGGCGTTGAGCCCAGGCCTCCGGCACGGTCCCGGCTTTGGCCCTGCGAGCCGCTGTGGCTGGACTGCCCTGTGACGTGCGCGGGCAGGGCTGGCAGGCCCCGAGGGTGCAGCCGCGCTGGTTGTCTCGGTTTCCTGAGGACTGGCACACGCTGCTGTTGCCGCGGCCCGAAGTGGGTCCGTTCTGAGCGGTTTGCTTCTGTGCTCCCTTCAGATAAAAAGTTGAACTCTATTTGGAAATCCTTCCCTAGTGTCCTTGACCGCTGTGTCCGGGACTTGAGAGACAGAACGAGGACAGGTGTGTGCGACGGGATTAGCAGGGCACGGGCTGCTGTGTGTGCCAGCCGAGACGTGCCCTGACGGGGACGAGCTGTCTGAAACCTGGAGGACGTGGGGGTCCAGGCGCGTGGCTCTGTCAGGGCTGAGAGCCTCAGAACCGGGGCGAGGGGGTGCAGCGTCGGCCTCACCCCGGGCCTGCGAACTCGAGGCCACTGGCGAGGGTTCTGGAGTCCAGACGTGGAGAACCCGGAGTTTGGAAGTCCAGAGGGGGCAAAGCAGGGGGGAGAGGGAGCGAATTCACTCCTCTCCCTCCTTACCCTGTGGGTCCACCGCCCGTGGGTGCTGCCTGCCCCGTGGGGTGAAGGTGAGTTTCCTCCCTCGGTTCACTGAGCACACCCTCACAGGCAGACTCAGAGCAGGGCTCTACCTGTGCCTGCGCGTCCCCTCATCCAGGCACGGTCACACCTGAGGCAGTTATCCCGGCCAGGTGCTTTTCCCCTGTGGTGTCCCCGCGGGCCGTGTTCCCTTCACACGCACTCCTCGGCTGTGACGCAGACAGCTCGACGCCTGTGTCCACCGTGGCCCTGGGTGCAGTGATGTCGGGCACTGTCACGGTGACACCTGTGTGCACCATGCCCCTTGGCACAGTGATGTCGGGCACTGTTGCTGTGAAGCCTGTGTCCACTGTGCCCCTGGGTGCAGTGACATCCGCTACTGTCGCTGTGACACCTGTGTGCACCATGTCCCTCAGCACAGTGACGTTGGTGACTGTTACTCTGCTCACCATTATATTCCCCACCCCATACTTAGGAGTACCTAATTCTTTTTCTTTTCTTTCTTTTTTTTTTTGAGAGGTTTTTGCGATAGGATGCGTGCACTCGCCAGAAATGCACAGAGAGACAGAAAGCGAGAAATCACTCCCCAGGGGTATGGCCACACTGTAATCCCTTCCCCTCCATTCTCCTCTCGGGATCTTGGGCACGCATGCACACATGCCCGGCGTGAGTTTAAGCCACCGGGTCCGGGACTCCAACCGTGGTCGACCACATGGGAGTCCTGCGACACAGCCATTACACCAACTGCCATTCCCTCCTTACAGACTTTTGAATTAGGAATGAGGAAGCATCTGAAAGCGAATCTGAGGGCTTTCTAGCTATGTACCATGGACAGGTCCAGTCTGTGTCCTGGGATTTCTCACTTTCTAAACAATAGTGGTGACGGCATCTATTCTGTAAGATTGTTAGAAGGGTTAAGTGAAGTAGCGATGGTGACATGGGTGTGGGCGCACAGTTCAGCCAGTTGTGCTGTGATGTGTCGTCTGGTGTGTCTGTGCTGTATTGTGACATTTGTGTTCCTAAAAGTCACTCCATGACACAGAATAACACAATAAAAGTCGCAGGGCTGTGGACCCACAAAACAGAACTTAATACAGATGGTTGTGTTGTTGTACAGTGTGTAAGAAATACACGCACACCGTGATAACTGTCCAACTTTACTTTAAAAAGACCTGGAGCGTGCGTGGGAAAGTGAGCTTTTGAAGGGTTAGGCTTACCACGTCACTGTGAGGGGCAGGACAAGGAAGAGGGTTAGGGTGCCCTGGAGGGGTGCAGCCCAGGCATGGGGAGTGTCCCGGGCAGCAGTGAGCGCAGAGGGCTGTGTGCGCCCCGGGCACGCCCGTGCAGCCCACTTGAGGGCTGTGCGCCCTGGGCACGCCTGTGCAGCCCACTTGAGGGCCGTGCGCCCTGGGCACGCCTGTGCAGCCCACTTGAGGGCCGTGCGCGCTCTGGGCACACCCGTGCAGCCCACTTGAGGGCCGTGCGCGCTCTGGGCACACCCGTGCAGCCCACTTGAGGGCCGTGCGCGCTCTGGGCACGCCCGTGCAGCCCACTTGAGGGCCGTGCGCGCCCTGGGCACGCCCGTGCAGCTCACTTGAGGGCCGTGCGCGCCCTGGGCACGCCCGTGCAGCCCACTTGAGGGCCGTGCGCGCCCTGGGCACGCCCGTGCAGCTCACTTGAGGGCCGTGCGCGCCCTGGGCATGCCCGTGCAGCCCACTTGAGGGCCGTGCGCGCCCTGGGCATGCCCGTGCAGCTCACTTGAGGGCCGTGCGCTCTGGGCACTCCCGTGCAGCCCACTTGAGGGCCGTGCGCTCTGGGCACGCCCGTGCAGCCCACTTGAGCTCAGGGCAGTCTCTGCATTCCCTCAGACTGTTCTCTAACGTTGAATTAAATTCCCATGGTCAAAACAAGCACCAGAGCCCTGGAAAAGGCAGGTGTAGAACAGGGTTAGTGCTTGGCACGTGTATGCTGCGTCGTTCGTTTCCTTTCAGGAAGCGGGGAGGAGTCGAGCAGCAATGTGTACAACATGGAGATAGACTAGAAATCACGTCCCGCTCTCGGAGATGGTGATGTGGAAGAATCGCCTCATCAGCAGGTGTACGTCTACATGATAAGATCGTGAGGGAAGTTTTAAGGAAGCAAACTGTAACGCTGTTCTAAAGCAGTGGTTCCAGGCAGTCCGTCAGCTAGTTTTAAACATTTTCTAGGGGTAAATGTATTTTTTTCTTGTAGTACGTGGAGACAAGTGGAAAGCCTCTCCTTTCCTTCCCTTCCTTTCCTTCTTTTTTTCCCCTCCCCTTCCTTTCTTTCCCTTTCTTCCCTCTCCCCCTTCTTTCCTTCCTTTTTCTTTTTAACTTTATTTTGTGGGGGGTCGGAGAGAAGGTGTGTGCTCACTAGAGAAAGAGAAACCCCCACGACGAGGCCTGCTCACGCCACAATCCCTTTGCGTCCGTTTCTCCACCCTGTCGTGATTTGGGGTGTGCACACACGTGTACCCCATGTGTTTTTCAAGCCACTGGGATTGGAATTTGACTAGCAGTCGGCCATGTGGGGTCCAGCTATCCCTAACCACTGGGCCATGGGGCCAGCCTTGCAAATATAATTTTTGACTCCCCCAAAGCTTAGCTACTGTGACTGTAGCCAGTTGTTGACTGGAAACCTTACCAGTAAAGTGCTGGTTCTGCATGTTTGTATGTTGCATGTGTTATATGCTGTATTTTTACAATACATTAGCTAAGGAGTGTCATTATAAGAAAAATCATGTATAAATAGATCCATGCAGTGTTGTTCAAAGGTCACCTCTATTTACAAATATTCTTTTTTTTTGGAGAGGTTTTTGCTATAGAGTGTGTGTGCTCGCCAGAAAGATAGAGACAGAGACAGAAAGTGAGAAGGGATGGCCACACTGCAATCCCTTCTCTTCCGTTCTCCTCTCGGGATCCTGGGCACGCACGCACACACACCTAGTGTGAGTCCAAGCCACTGAGTCCAGGACTCGAACTGCTGTCAGCCACATGGGAGTACAGTGACATAGCTGTTATGGTAACTACTGGTCCCTATTTACAACTGTTCTACAATCCAAAACATGTCAGAAATTCTAAGCATTGTGGATAAGGGATACTCAGCCTGTCCCTGCATTTGGCAGCCACCCCGCGTTTTCAGATGAGAAAACCACCGCAGAAACCTGACGTCGGCGGCCTGCAGTCATCCCCTGGTGGTGGCCTCGCCAGGCATCTGGCCCTTGGCCACACCATGCCCGCCGAACTCAGTGCTTTCCAGCAAATGAATGAGCCCACGCCATTGACTTCAGAACTGGGTCTGAACGGGACCCGGTTGAACCTGTGCTTTCAGTCTAAGAACTGCTGAGCTTGAATGTCTCGCAGAATGACATCATGGGACACGGCCACTCTGCGGAGAAAACCTGGGAGAGCTTTGGCTCTGGAGCCGCAGTGCAGGGGTTTGAGTCCTGGCTGTGACCCTGGCCGAGTGGGAGGTTTGCCTTCCGTAGACACAACCTAAGTATGAATGGAAATGACCACAGACCAATGCTGAGTGACACGTCTAAACTGTTCATCACGTAGACGAGTTCTGATATTTTGCATTTATACTTTATTTTCTTTTTTTATTGTAGGAGAAGCTGCTGTCTAGATCTCTTCAGAGGGGTGAAGATCTTCAGTTTGACCAGGTATATCAATTTTGAGGGAGTATTTTTTTCCTAGAAGGAAAACATTTTTTATAATAGTCTGGTTCAAATATATGCAATATTAAAACTTCCTCTATTTTTTCAGTGATCCTGTGTACTACACAGTAGATTCTGGAATTATGGTTCTTAGTTTAGTTTTACCAGAGGGTGCATGAGCTGACTGGAGTCGGGGGGCGGGGGGATGCAAGGAAGGACCCCCCCAGGACATGGCAGTGCCCCAGGCCCATCTCCTCCGTCTCTCCCGCCCTTTGGTATTGTGTGTGTACACATGGTGCGTGTGCCCGGAATCCAGGACTCACACTATATGGTCGGCCCTGTGGGATTCGGCCACCTGAAACCACCACATTGGCTCTGGGTTTTTATTTTCGTTTTTGTTTTTGAAATAAATAATAGAATGAACTCTGAACTTTATTGATTTGAGTTCATTTAATATTTTGAAACATTTTTACTTTTCATTGTTAATCTTTTTAATGTGCCTTTTGAAATTCTTCTCAGAAAGCTTTCCGTTACACGCCTCGGCCTTTCCTGTGTGTACCCCTACATGTGGACATACGGATGTTCACCTTTCAGCATTCGTGTTTCTTCTGTCAGAGCTCTCAGAACCTGCATGTACAATGCCAGGATCGAAACCCGTGCGGTATTTTCCTAAAGCTAATTCTTCCTCTTGCTGAGAGCAAATGTTGGGTCAAGAGTTATTCTGTCATTATTTTATTAGATGTTGATAATTTGGAAAACAGAAAGCAGCCCAGGTTAGCTTTCTGTTGCCATCTTTTGGGCTGCTGGAAAAGTCATGACGTATTTTTTCCCATCGTCATGACAACCTGGTGGTGTTTGGTCTGTCACTTCACTCAGAAGTGTGTATCTGAGAAGAAGTTAGTGTCCATCTCAGGCTAGTTGAGTGGCTAAAGGAGACTGGTTAGAATCCCCACTGGATGCTACTCCGGTGCCGCAGGCTCGGAATGACCGAGAACGTGCCCTGGTACCCGTGTGTAAGCTGCTCCCAGGCGATTCTCACACCTACACTAGTAAACAGCCTCCGGCCCTAAAGAAGCCTAAACGGGAAGGCAAGTCCTCTGTTACCGTAATAACAAGGTCACTTTGTACAATGCTTTTCAAATCTTAAGCTACTACAGAAGTTACATTAAAAAAAATCTAGGGGGAACCAGCAGTTAGCATAATGGCTATGTCGCTGGACTCCCACGTAGTCGACCGCGGTTCGCGTCTCGGACCCGGTGGCTTACAACTCACGCCGGGCGCGTGTGCGTGCATGCCCAAGATCCCGAGAGGAGAATGGAGGAGAAGGGATTGCGGCGTGACCATCCCCCCTGGGGGGTGATTTCTCGCTTTCTGTCTCTATGTCTCTCTCTGTCTGTCTGGCGAGCGCACGCGCCCTATAGCGAAAAAAACCTCTCAAAAAAAAAAATAATCTAGGGACCAGCAAATGGCATAATGGTTACATCGCTGGACTCCCACGTAGTCAACCGTGGTTCACGTCCCATCCTTGGCACTTAAAACTGAGCACATGTGCGTGCATGCCCAAGATCCTGAGAGGAGTATGGAGGAGAAGGGATTGCGGTGTGGCCATTGCCCGGGGGTGGGGGGGGGGGGGTTTGATGTCTTTTTTCTGTCTCCAGCGAGCATACACTCCCTATAACAAAAATCTTTCTTAGACAAACAAACAAAAATCTTAAATTATGTTTACTTATTTACTCCATGAGAGAGAGAACAAGAGACAGGCTCCCTGCATGGAGCGTCATGCCGTAATCCACCGCTGTCCCAGCCGGCCCACCAGCAGGCACGCCCACGTGCCCACCGTGCTCTGGGAGGCCCTGGAATGCAGACCCACGGCCTCTCCTACAGGGAGGCATTGGGACCGCCGTTGCACCATCACCCAGCCCTTACAAAAGATATTTAGGTCGTTCTCATCTGGAATCCTCGTCAGTAATCAGTGTGTGATCAGGATTCAAAATCCGATTAGGCAACTTTCTAAGGAAAATTTCTATTTTCTTATGACATGATTAGTGAAACTGTACCTGAGGCAGGAGTTGCACTGGTGTGGCAGTAATGCCGTGCTCTCTGAGGCCGGGTCCACACAGGAGGGTCCTGGGCGCACATCCACGGGCCCCCATGCACCCCGGGCCCATCAGGGGACCCACCATCCAGGCTACTGAGGATCTACTGTAATAGATTACAGCATGAGGACCTTGCCAGATGCCTGTCCTCCTCCCGCCCTAACTGCCTTTCTCCCATGAAAGAAATAAAATTAAAAGAAAAATTTTTAAAAAGCTGTAAATGATCATGCCTCACTGACAGGTGTTTTCTTCCCCCCCGCCCCACAGTAGAAAGCTATATGTGGTATTGATATGTGTTTTAATATGTGTTCACAGTAGCATGGGGTTTTATTGGATTTACTTGGAATGATACTGTTCATTAATACAAATATGGTAAAATAAGATTAGGATCTTGTTTTTACTTTAATTCTCTGTATCAGAAATTGTTTACTTGTCAAATGATGGTAAGTATTAATGAAGCAAGATTAAAGGGAAGCAGAAGTAATAAAAAAGAAAACAGTGTACAGAATTAAATCAGCTGTTCCGTTCTTTTCTATTCTCCCGGATAAAATGCATGTTGCAGTTATAATGCAGACTATGACATGCAGGAAAATTAAGTGTTTGGTTTCTAGAGATAGCAATTTATCTTCATAACGGACTCTAGTCCCAGACTGAAAGAGGTCTCAGATATTTCTGCAACACGTCGTTTTTCAGATAAGAGGAGGACGTGAAACATGTCTGACTAGACGCCCATCTCACAGGATGAATGTTATGAGCAGCAGATTGAATTAGATGAGTGCATTCTTGTGACGAGAGGAGGTTTTCCTTGGGCTCCTCGAGGTGGGGAGGGGCCTCTGGGACTGCCGATGAGAGCAAGTTGGTCGTTTATGAAACGCACCGGTGACGGCCACGTGGAAACCAGTTTCGAGGACGCCTCCAACTTAGTCACAGTTCATCGTGCTACACTTTTAAGATTTCCTAAGCTTCACAGCCTTACTTCCAGCATGTTTCTGACGTGGTAATCCGTGGCTGTCAGAATAATCACGGTGCCCTCCTGTGGCGCGGCCACGGGAGACAGTCCCATTCCTGCTGTTCTCACAGCGTCTCTCCCTCATCCACGCAGTGGCCACGCGTTGGACTCTCTTGCTCACATGAGCACAGAGGAGTGGGAAGGGAGATTTTTTTCACATGATTCATAGCAGTCATTCAGAGGCGTGCGTGTGTGTGATCAGGCGTGTGCCCGATGGGCGTGCTTTTCCATGCGTGAGCGGCAGGAAGAGTGGACGCACTGAGCTCAGCCGACTGGGCGTGGGTGAAGTTTAGTAGTGAGGGACCCGTGGCCGACCTGACGCCCTGCCCGGCCGCCTCCCGGCCTCACTTAGCCGTCAGCACCCGCGCTGCAGCGGAGGCCGCGTAGCCCTGCTCACGGTGTGGCCCAGCTCACGGCGTGGCCCTGCTCACGGCGTGGCCCTGCTCACGGTGCGCTGTCTCGTTGCAGCTGGTAAGCTCCATGAGCTCGCTGGCAGAGCACTGCCTCCCCTCCCTGCTGCGCACCCTGTTCGACTGGTACAGACGCCAGAACGGAGCCGAAGACGAGTCTTACGAGTACAGGCCTCGATCCAGCACCAAGTCCAAGGGGTGAGCGGCTTATTTTCAGTTTTTCCTGGAACAAAACTCTTCCTAAGGGGGTAACAGTGGTATCCATTGGTTATTACTATGGTTTGGTTTCTCCGCAAAAGGTATGGATTGCTTTTGTGGCGAAGGTGTAGTAAGAAGGGAGGGGCATTTATTCCCCAACTGTGACTCACGGGAAGGTACCGGTTAAACGAGGTCCCATCAGACTGTGTGCACCACTGCAATAGTGATGCGAAAACTGCGGTGGTCACCCACTCATGGGGTGTGCCCCACGGCCAGTAAGGGTCTGATGGCACGAACGTGCCAAACCCCGTATGTGCTGTGCTTCCCCTACACGTGCAGACCTGTGCTACGTTTCATTATATATCAGACACAGTAAGAGGTTAATGATAACTGTTGGGTCATCGGGAAGTCGTGATGCATTTTTGCATAGAAAAACCAACAAAAATATCGCATGACTCTCCCGTGGCCTCACAGTAACAAAGAGAGCAATTATAATAGTATACTATAGGAGAACTTCTATGAATGCGATGTACCTCTCTCTCTCTCCCTGTCTCTCTCTCAAAATATCTGTGGCATTGCACTCCCCTACTTTTGAGCCATGGTTGACCACAGGGAACCGTGGAAGGCGAAACCATGGCTAAGGAGGGACAATAATTACTGTAGTCAGGAGTGTCATTTCACCAGCGAGGAGTTTTTATAGTACTAGAAGATGTTAAGAGTCTATTTGGAGAAGGTCCTGACTCTATGATTTCAGACGGGGGACAGTTGTTGGGATCCAGGAAGACTGCCCAAACCCTCTTTGGGATATGGCGATGCCCTTCTGGGTGCCCAAATCCTAGAACTTCTTTAAACTTCCTTCAAATTTTTTCTCCGAGATTGTGGTATTATGTGTAATAACTGCTTGTGTTCAAGTGGTTGCCCATGACTCGGTATTGGACTTCGGTAGGTATCCTCTGTGATTTTTCACCTTTTTTGCCATTTTGACTTGTGAGAAAGTTACCTCCTACTGTGTATTTTCATCTAGAATAGTTACTACATTTGTTTCCTGTTTCTTTTTTTTTCCCTAGGTTTTTGCCATAGGGTGCATGTGTTTGCTAGAGAGAGAGACAGAGAGAGGGAAAGTGAGAAATCACCCTCTGGGGGCATCCCATGCCACAGTGTTCTCCTCTGGATTTTGGGCGCACACGCACATGGGCACCCGACATGATTATCAATTGTCCAGGTCTGGGATTTGAACCACAGTGTGGGATATTGTGGGAATCAGCACACTACCTGCTGCCCCCACATGTATTTCTATACTTAATTTTACAAATTTAGTAATCAAATACGGAGCAATGTTAGGTTTTCTAAATGAAATGTAAAATTCTTTTCTTCCTCTCACTAATTCTTTGAGATGAGGTTTAATTGCTGAAAGATATACTAGTGACGAGCCGTATAAACACCAGCGTGTGAAAAGAAGTCCATGAGGCCATGCGACCCACACACGGGGTTATTTCAGAAGTCCGTGTTGACAGTTGCTGTCGCACCGGACACAGAGACCGCCAGCGACATGGACTCCTCGCACCTCGCTGTTTTAAAATGCCGGGTCTTGATGCGGTACTAATTTTGGATTCTCGTTTCAGGGATGAACAGCAGCGTGAAAGAGATTATCTCCTTGAAAGGAGGGACTTAGCCGTAGATTTCATTTTTTGCTTAGTTTTAGTTGAAGTTCTGAAACAGGTAAGCCCTTTCCTGCCTGCAGTCTGTATTTATTTTCTTGCAATGCTTTCTTGTTCCAGCCGTATTTAGGATGTGCTGTCTAAAATTCAGGCCCACGTAGGCGGAATCACTGTAATTGAATTACAGGTCTGTTACTGCCTGGGGCTGTCCTGCCTGTCCCTGTCTGTCACCCCCATTCTTACCTCTGAGCACCATCTGAGGCATGCATTCTCTTTAGCAAGGTGGGTGCGGGTGGAACTGCTCAGGATGGTTTCGCCGTAGGTGTGCTCGGCCTGTCCTTCGGCTCTTTCCGGCCCTCTCCGCCTCTACTTAATTGCTCTGTCCGACCCCTCCAGCCTTCACGTCAGCCTGTGGTCATGGTACAGTTACTCCTGACGGAGTGGGCGAGGTGAGAAGGGTCAGCCTAACTGTCCAGTACACATGGTTTTCAGATGAACAAGGACCCCGATATGAGTTACTCCTGTCTGTTAATATTTACTTAATGAACGTTAGAGTGCTGCGCCCTGGCCTTGTTTTAGGCGTTGCACTCAGACTTGACTTCAGAGTGGGCAAGACGCTTGAATGTAGACAGTGTAATGTCAGGTATCATCCTATATCTAAAATTTGGGGAGCTAGTAGATGTCATAGTGGTTAACTTGCTGGACTCCCACGTGGCCATCTGCGGTTCGAGTCCCAGATCCAGTGGCTTGAAAATCACAATGGGTACGTGTACGTGCGTGCCCAAGATCTTGGAAGGAGAATAGAGGAGAAGGGATTGTAGTGTGGCCATTCCCCCTGGAGGGTGATTTCTCACTTTCCCTCTCACTGTCTCTGTCTCTCTCTGGGGAACACACAAGCCATAAGGCAAAAACCTCTTATGATTTTTTTTCAAGTCTAAAGTCTTTAAGTGATTATATATTACCAAAGATGATCTGTGTATTTCCAGCTATGAATATTGTATCTTTTTGAAAAAAGTTAGGAAATCTTAAAAAAAAATCATATTTTGCCTATGACATGTTTAGGCAGGGAGTTTGTTTTTACTATATAATTTGAAATAGATGACAATAAACAGCAAATGTGAGATGACAAAGATAATTGATAATTTTCTTTTCCTTTTTTTTTTTTTTTTTTTTGGCCAGAGTCAAGATAAAAATGTTTTAGTTATGTATCATTTATACTTTGCTTTTTCTTTTTCTTTTACATTTATTTGGTCCTCCAAAATCTGTAAACTTACATTATCTCAGGGCCCGGTCGTGGCACAGTGGCAAGGCCACAGGATCCGGGTGAGGATGGTCTCAGGCACCCGCAGCCCACGGTCTGGGCCTGGAAGGACTGGGGTTCAGCCTCCGTGCAAGTACCCGTTGGGGGTGCTGGGGGTGCTTCTCTCTCTTTCTCTTTTATGAAAGAAATAAACAAACTCTTTTTTTTTTTTTTTTTTTTTTTTTTTTTTTTTCTATAGGGCATGTGCGCTCGCCAGACAGAGAGACAGAAAGCGAGAAATCACCCCCCAGGGGGGATGGTCACCTGCAATCCCTTCTCCATTCTCCTCTCGGGATCTTGGGCACGCACGCACATGTGCCCGGTCCGGTGTGAGTTTAAGCCATCCGGTCCGAGATGCGAACCGGCTCCGTGGGAGTCCAGCGACATAGCCATTACACTAACTGCTGGTCCCCAACAAATTCAATTTTTAAAAAATATGTAAAATAGGTCAATGAATTAATCAAAGAGATAAGTCACTTTAATTTGTACCTCCTGTGAAGGTTTTTCAGTAGATGTAGGAAAGGAATCTCTAACAAGCCAGTTTGATTGGGGTGCTGGCTCCGTGGAGCGGGATGCTTAGTCCCACCCAGGCTGAAGTGACCAGGGTAGGAGGAGCCGTCCACAGAGCTGGCCAGGCTGCGAGCAGCCCCGCTGCCCTTGCAGTGGGTGTAGCCAGCCTCTGCCAGTGCCGGCTTAGGTCACCTGAGCACTGTGGTGCCCGGCACTCGCGCTTCTTCGCCTGGTTGGATATAACGGAATGGGGGTTTTCTTCGGCCCAGAGATGGTAACCTCCCCGCACAGCTCAGGGCCGGCCGCGGCCCCCGCGCCACCCAAACCCCCCAGGGCCCCGCACCCCCGCGCCCCGGTGCCCCCGCCCCCCCCAAGCACCCCAGGGCCCCGCACCCCCGCGCCCCGGTGTCCCCGCGTCCCCCAAGCACCCCAGGGCCCCGCACCCCCGCGCCCCGGTGTCCCCGCGCCCCCCAAGCACCCCAGGGCCCCGCACCCCCGCGCCCCGGTGTCCCCGCGCCCCCCAAGCACCCCAGGGCCCCGCACCCTGGCACCCCCTAAGCCCCCCACGGCCCCGCGCCCTCCTCCTGTAGTTCCCCAGCTGCACTCGCAGAGGTCTCTCGTCTCTGCACAAGCCGCCTAGAGGTCCTGGTCTGCACCCCAACCCTGGAGGCGCCCTCCCCCACTCGCCCTCACCCTCCTCTTCTCCCCTTCTCTGATGTGTCTTATTTCTCCTCCTCTTCCCTTTTACGCCGACCCAAATGGTCTGTGGGTAGGAAAAAACTAAACTAACGTCCGGGTACGTAAGCTCAAGGACACTGCTCAGTGGGCTCACTTTTCGGGTCCACTGCGGAACCCGTTTCTGACCCATGCTTCACGCGGACCAAGTGAGAGAGGGAAGCCCAGCGGCCCGATCTCTCTGTTCCGAGGTGCGCGTCTCCCCGCCACGCTGACCGTTCTGTCCCTCCTCGGTCATCCGCAGGGCATCGGAAATACACCCATCAAGGAAAATGCATCCTCAGCGTTACCTTCCTTTACCCAGGAGCCTGTATTTACCCCAGTAAAGGGCAAATCGTTTGGGCTCTTTCAAAATGAAAGAAAGTATCGAAAATGAAGTAAAAATCAATAGACCCTTCTGAAATATCATGATAGACTAGCCCAATTTTCTTGTCTGAGTGACAGTAGAGTTTAATAGATCTAGAGAGTAATCAATGTAATATATTTTGAATTTAATAGGACTTTCACTTTTTTCCCACATACTGCACCTATATTAAGATATGATTCAATTTTATTTGGATGAGAAGGACAGTTCTAAGAATATCGAAGTATTGATTACACGGTGGTTTTAGTCTTGAGCTTAGTCCTGACCTCATATATTACAAATGATTTGTTCTTAGAGTGATTTATGTTTTCAGTGATAGTCACGTAAGTTGTGGATTCCCCCTAACACACGAAGGGCTCCCTCTCCTCGGCGCTGAGAGAGCATTGCACAGACCCGGGAGACAGCCAAGCAGGTGTGAGTGGCCCTAGACGGTCGCTTATTCGCTATCTCCTCTCCACTCTGTAGAAATGGGTAATAATAGTATCATTTTGGTAGAGTCATGAGATTTAAAGACGGTCGTGCCTGTGCATGGGAAGTGCCCCGTGCACATTACCTGTTATTTTCATTTCACAGGTGAAGACGGGTTCTTAGTGTAGTGACTTGCTCCAAGTGATAAAGTATTCATTTTTTTTCAACTTCTAAGTTTTCTCCCTTTGATGATAAAAATAAAATTAATTCTTATTGGTAAAATCAGCGATACGAGATTAGGTGAAATGGCCAGTATCTTATAATATTAAGGGTTTTTGGGGGGAGAGGATTTTGCTATAGGGCACGTGCACTCTTCAGAGAGAGACAGAGAGACAGAAAGGGAGAAATCACCCCTGGGGGGGTGGCCATGCTGCAATCCCTTCTCCTCCATTCTTCTCTCGGAATCTTGGGCACGCACACACACGCGCCTGGTGTGAGTTCAAGCCACAGGGTCTGAGACTCAAACAGCGGTCGACTACATGAGCGTCCAGTTACATAACCATTATGCTAACTGCTGGTCCCAATATTAACGTTTTTAATCATAATAAATTAGACAGAGTTTTTAGTTACTATACATACAATCAAATTAAATACTGTATTTCACCATGGAAACACAAATTTATTCAAGAACTAATTTATTTTCCCAAGAAAGAACAATACTTGTTGGGTAATAGCTGACTATGGATTTTAGTTTGTTAGTACCAAGGCTTTAGGTTTCAGGGGAAAAGCCGTTTTTTTTTTTTTTTTTTTTAAGAATTATTTTATTTGGGGACCAACAGTTAGCGTAATGGCTATGTCGCTGGACTCCCACGTAGTCAACCGTGGTTCGCGTCCCAGACCCGGTGGCCTAAAACTCATGCCGGGTGCGTGTGCATGTGTGCCCAAGATCCCGAGAGGAGAATGGAGGAGAAGGGATTGCGGCGTGACCATCCCCCCTGGGGGGTGATTTCTCACTTTCTGTCCCTCTATCTGTCTCTGGCGAGCGCACGCACCCTATAGTAAAAACCTCTAAAAAAAATTATTATTTTATTTGACTTTATTTTCTTAGTTCTTTATATACCTACATTGGACCAGAGAAGGACAGAAAAGGAGACAGAGAGAGAGAGAGAAAGAGAGAGAGAAAGAAAGAAAGAAAGAAAGAAAACTCCCAGGTCTGGGACTTGAACCACTGTTGGCCGTGTGGGAGTCTAGTGCCCTTCACCACACCACCTGCCGGCCCCAGAGAAAAAGCATGTCTAAACAGTACATGGCATTTAGAGAGTCTGAGCAGTTTCCTTGGTGAGCTCTAGTTTTATTCTATTTATTCTATTCAATTTGTTCTGTGGAACACACGGGTTGGGAAGCCTAGTCTGCAAGCCATTTCAAGCTCCTGGCTTAGTTCCATCAGCACCAATCGGAGTTGGTGATATTTTTATGACTGAGGAGTAGATCTTTAGTGTTTGGGGCTTTTTTGTTTTTTTTTTAAAGTTTGCTGTAAGGCACGTGTACTCACCAAAGAGAGACAGAAGAGAAAGAAAGTGAGAAAGCACCCCAAGAGAGGATGGCCATGCTGTAATCCCCTCTCTTCCCTTCTCCTCTTGGGGTTTTGGACACACACACACACACACACACACACACACACTCTTGTCCAGTGTGATTTTTCATGCCACCAGGTTCAGGACGTGAACCACAGCATTGGCCATGTGGGGTCCAGTGCCTTAGCCTCCACACCACCTGCTGGCCCAGTGGCCTGGCTTTACCGTGAGCATCTCAGATGCTGACACACAGCCTGGACAGCCCGTGACAGGCAGTGGGCTGTCCTCCTGCTGATGCGTGCATTTGTTCGCCCTCTCGTGCTGAACCTGGTCATTTAGCTCACGGATGAGCCTGCTGACCCTGCAGGATTCCCGTCTTAACCAGCAACGGTTTTCCTGTTCTTTCATCACGTGTTACATTTTTGGACATGGGACTGGAATAAATAGAATAAACCTTGAGTATTCTTTAGTGTCTACCAGATACCCCCTTTTTGAAGTTTAAGTAGAATAAGAACTGTTTCTAAAAATCACGCAATGACAAGATGTGAACAATTTTGATGATAGAGGTGGAACTGCTACTCCATGAAAACAGAGCTGGAGGCCGGCAGGGGACACGGAGGCTAAGACATGGCCCCATTTGGATCCCACATGGCCAACTCTGCGGTTCAAGTCCCAGACCTGTCTGCTTGTAAATCACGCCAGGTGCACGTGTGTGCATGCCCAAAACCCCAAGAGGAGAATGGAGGAGAAGAGATCGCCATGTGCCATTGCCCCTGGGGAGAGACTTCCTACTTCCCCTCTCTCTGTCTCTCTCTCTCGCTCTCTCTCTCTTCGGCAGCAAGAACACACATCTTATGGCAAAAACCTACAAAACAAAATGCCCCGTAGTTTCTGTCGAACTCGAAAAGATGACTCCAGTGGGCTAAGAATAGCCGGGCTGTCTCTGAAGAAAAGTTGGGGTCTGAAGGACCGGACACCAGAGCTAGCCAGTACTCCGCGGAGTGAAGGTGGCTCAGTGTGTGTAGACATACACACCCCGATATGACAGAGCTAGAAACAGACCCACACGTGAACGGAACCATGGTCCATGTCAGCCGTGACCGTGTATCATGTTAACGGCCAGAGTGTGTCTGGCAGTACTGTTTGACTTCTGAACCTCTGAAATGAAATGTCCAATAATAGCAGACTTATTAGATAAATTGTGGGGTATACATATTGAGTATGATGTGGCTGCTAAAAAGTAAAAGGAAGGGGACGAACAGATGGCATAATGGTTATGTCACAGGACTCCCCATAGTCAACTGCAGTTCGAGTCCTGGACCCGGCAGCTTCAAACTCATGCCGGGTACTTGGGTGTGCGTGCCCAGAATCCTGAGAGGAGAAGGGATTGCAGCATGGCCATCACCTCTTGGGGGCGGGGGGGGGGTGGTTTCTTGCTTTCTGTCTCTCTGGGAAGCGCTCGCACCCTATAGAAAAAATCTCTCAAAAAAAAAAGAAAAACAGAAAAGTGTAAGGAGGAGCTCTAAAGATGTATCATTTTGTTAAGTAAAAATCCAGTGGGCGTACGTGAATGCATGTGTATGAGTGGGAGGGCTACGGGAAGACTCTAGAAGGATGTACGTGAAGCTGCTAACTGTGATTGCATGTGGGGGAAGACCCTGATTTTTTTTTTTTTTTTTTTTACTGTCTTAAGTATTTTTATTTGTTTTACCTAGTACAAACTAATATATACTTTTTAAGGAGTTAAAATGAGAATATTCAAATGGCTGATTCCTAATTTAAATGCATACGTGATTCAAGGTAGTTGGAAAAGGTGGTGCCCCTTTTGGCCACTGTTCCTGATAGAACATTGGACTCTGGGATGTGGGGCTCCTCTGCAGTTGCTTTCCAGTAGATGTTGCACAGAAGTACGCCCCAGTAGCTTTTTAGCTCGTCGCAGAAAGAATCGCAGAACCAAGGACAGTAACAACTACTGCTTTTCCCCAGAGTAGTCTGTAGTTTAATGATTTGGGGTAACGAAGCTGACCCTCTGAAACTGAGATCTTCTTAAATTAGACGAGTAGTTTGACTCTTGGAGAAAATGAGATTCTCAGAGAAAAAGAAGACGGCCAGATTAGTGCTAGCTTATCTCATGAAGATTCAAATAGTCTTGACCTAATGAGTTGAAATGATGAGAATATTCAGAAAAGCCTACTAACTTACTTAGCTCTCACGGGGTAATGTTTTCATTCCAGATTCCTGTCCATCCTGTACCTGACCCCTTAGTCCACGAAGTCCTCAACCTGGCTTTTAAGCACTTTAAACACAAGGAAGGGTAAGTAAAGCACCCACGTGGCATTGCTCTTCTCTGCAATCCAGGTTTAGACTCGCTCCTGAAATAGAATCTGAATTTGTACTGATCATTTGTTTCTGGAGTTCAAAGCACCTGTATTCATATTTCTTTTGAATGACCACAAAAGACTCACAGGAAAGATTTGTGTGGAAGTAGTTCTTGACACAGTAGGTTGGATTTATAAGAACCAGAAGGTTAAGTTTTAGGACAAATTAAAATCTAGAGATAGAAGAAACTTTATGTGGCTTTTATGATCCTATATGAATATTCAGAAAAAAATATAGAATACTCTGATAGGAATTTTTAAATTTATTAAGAGAGTTTGCTTAAAAATATAATACTACATTTGTTCTTTGTTTTAGATATTCAGGAACCAACACTGGGAACGTGCATATTATTGCAGATTTATATGCAGAAGTGATAGGAGTTCTTGCCCAGTCAAAGTAAGTGTTCTGAAGAGTGAGTTCGATTTGCTCTGTGTTTAGAATGCTCTGCTGCTACCAGATACGGGGGTCAGGCTGGCACCTGCTCCTCCTCTCTCACTCACTGCTCGGTTCCTTAGGGTGGAGGAACAGAGGCTTCCGCGTGAAGGCTTTTAGACCAGCACTCAGGCCTCAGTTTCACGACTTGCGTTCATTTATTTGGGGCTTTCCATAAATGCTTAAATCAAGCAACCGTAATTGCCAAGAAGAGTCATGACATGACCTTACTTCCCCTTTTAAATAATTCTATGAACCTTATTTTTTAAATTCTTTTAGAACCCTTTGCAGAACTAATAATTACATTGATTACTTTCTTGGTGAAGTACTTTTATTTCTGAACTAGGGACGCTGATCATCTTGTTTGTTTTAATACTAGGCAGAACTTGGAGTAGGTAGAAGAGCACTGAGGTAGAAGGCACGGCATGGCCCCACTGAGCGTGGTCCCTGCTGGGTGCTGCCTCCTGGAGCTGTACTGAGCCGTCATTCTTACCGCAGTAAATCCATTCGTCTTCAGTATTTCGGGGGTCATTGCAAAATTCATGGAAGATTTGAGATTTCCTTTATCGTTACTAGGAAATTCGTAAGGGAAAAAGGTGTCGATTCTTTTTTTTTCTTTTAAAAGACTCTTTGTCTCTGAAATCCTCAGAAGCAGGCTGTCTAAATTCCAAAAGGGCCAGCATAATTATTGTTAATGTTTCACAGTTAGTATTTTAGTAGTTAAGTAATCTATTTTATTTAGTCTTATTTTTGAATCCTTTGTAACACATATGGACCGCTTGTATAACCAGTGTTGTAGAACGTAGTTTGAGCATTTTAAATAATTTAGACATAGACAATGATATCTCTCTATCTCATTTATATTTAATCCACAGTGACTCCCTAGCTTGAGAATGTAGACATGAAAACAGATGTACACAATGATGTGTTTCTCTTTAGGCTATAGTAGTTCGTGATATTTTTGTTTCCATCAAAAATAAACTTATCTCGGGACCAGCAGTTGGCATAATGGCTATGTCGCTGGACTCCCATGGAGTCGACCGCGGTTTGAGTCCTGGACCCGGTGGCTTAAACTCACGCCTGGCGCGTGTGTGTGCATGCCCAAGATCCCAAGAGGAGAAGGGATTGTGGCATGGCCATCCCCCCTGGGGGGTGATTTCTTGCTTTCTGTCTCTCTGTCTCTCTCTGTCTTTCTGGTGAGTGCACGCGCCCCATAGTAAAAAGCTCTCAAAAAAAAAAATAAATAAATAAAAATGAACTTATCTCAAGAATATACAATAGGAAACCAGCAGTTAGTGTAATGGCTATATCGCTGGACTCCCACGTAGTTGACCACGGTTCGCGTCCAGGACCCGGTGGCTTAGAACTCACGCCGGGTGTGTGTGCGTGCGTGCCCAAGATCCCGAGAGGAGAATGGAAGAGAAGGGATTGCGGCGTGACCATCCCCCCTGGGGGGTGATTTCTCGCTTTCTGTCTCTATGTCTCTCTTTGTCTGGCGAGCGCATGCGCCCTATAGCAAAAACCTCTCCAAAAAAAAAAAAAAAAGAATATACAATAGAGGGACCAGCAGTTAGTGTAATGGCTATGTTGTTGGACTCCTGTGTAGTCGACTGTGGTTCGAGTTCCGGACCTGGTGGCTTAAACTCACGCTGGGTGCTTGTGCATGCGTGCCCAAGGTTCCGAGAGAAGAATGGAGGAGAAGAGATTGCAGTGTGGCCATCCCCCTCACCCCCCAGAGGGTGGTTTCTTGTTTTCTGTCTCTCTCTTTCTGGTGAGCACACACTCCCTATAGCAACCCCCCCCCCCCAAGAAAAAAAGAATATACAATAGATAAAAATTTGTGAGTAGTGGGACCAGCAGTTAGCATAATGGCTGTGTCGCTGGACTCCCACGTAGTTGACCAGGGTTCGAGTCCCGGACCTGGTGGCTTAAACTCATGCTGGGCACGTGTGCGTGTGTGCCCAGGGTCCCGAGAGGAGAATGGAGGAGAAGGGATTGTGGTGTGGCCATCCTCTCTGGGTGGTGATTTCTCGCTTTCTGTCTCTCTGTCTCTCTCTGTCTGTCTGGCAAGCGCACGTGCCCTATAACAAAAAACTCTCCAAAAAAAGAAAAAAAAATTGTGAGTAGTACATTGGCAAGCTGAATCCAGCTAACTGCACTGTGACCAAGTTAAGTCTAAATGTAAGGATAGGTAAGCCCAAAAGACTGCCGTCAATAACTGATGAAATGACGCCAGCTTCGCTAGCCGGGCTGTAAAGGAAATGCCACTTCAGAGCAATCCTCAGGTGCCGTCCACTCTCACTCGTACGTGAGCGTGGGACAGGAGAGGCCCTCATCCTGCTGCAAGAGCTGGGCCTCTGCAGGGGAGCTGAATCCACACTGCCCACTCTGGACCAGGTCCTGGCCCTGTGGCTTGAAACCACACTGGGCGTGTGTGTGTGCCGCAAATCTTGATGGGATGGAGGAAGGGGGAAAAGGGATTGCGGTGAGGGTGCTTTCTCTGTTTCTGACAATAAAAAATTAACTAGTAATATAAGAAAAGGAGCATGGGAGAAAACATGGTGAATGGATCCACACCGGGCTGAGCTGCTAGCCCCTGGGGAGGGTGTCGGAGAGGAGAAGGGAGGGCGGGAGCCGGGAGAGAGCTCGACTCGCGCCTGTGTGTGTCCTCTGATAATGTATTCATAGTCCTTATGAGAAATTTAATAAAAGAAAGCCCTTGGGTTCCAATATTCTTTCAATGGGAAGTTTTTTTTCATAAACATTTCTTAATGAAATGCTAAAGAATATTTTTATGCAAAGTGGTGTCGTGTTCTCCCAGGATGCAAGCTGAAATCAAACTGAAATTCGGCCCCATTTTGTTGATCAGTAATTCCCTCTCTCTCAGTATAGTCAGTGGCTACTGGAAAACATGCTTCTCGAGGTTGTTTTAACTTCCAGGAATTAGTTTCTCCCCACACAGTGAAGAAGAAACTTGATTCCTAATAGGTAGAGGGGGTAGTTAAATATATTGATTAACACACGACTAGATTCTTTCTCTAATGTAAACAAAGACAAACTTAACTAACCTGAACAGTTGGGAGGGGACCCAGTGAAGAACTGCATGTGGAAAGCTTTGGGTTGTGTAGCTTATTCACTCGGGAGACACTCTCTTTCTCACCTCCTGTTTTTCCGCAGTGTAATAAGATACTAACTTTAAGTGATAATTAGTCCTCTCCTTTGCCAACTTGTTATCTCCCTAACTTTGTAGCCTCCAGTCTGCTATCCCTTTAACTCTAATTGTTAACTTTATAACAAAGAGCCTTAAAAGGTGGAAACTTGGATTTAAAGAGGGGTCCTCTATGGTCCGGTTGTTTGATCTTACTCTTATTATTATTATGCTTATTAAGTGGTATTGATGATCCTAAAGGAGTAAAGAAATTGTTACTTTTTCCTCCAGGAACTTCTGATTTGAAGATAAACGAGCAGCAGGTTTAGAATAACATTCTGAACTGTTTCCCCCATCCTATCCTGGTTACTTTGATGAGGGCAGAGAAAGTGTTGCTGCTTCATTAACATACCTGGTGCTTGCACCCTTCAGTATCCTGAGAAATGATGAACTGGCGGGTTTCATTCCGATCAAAGTATGCGAATGATGTCTCTGTATCTCCGGAAGGTTTCAGGCTGTAAGGAAGAAGTTCGTGACGGAGTTGAAAGAGCTACGGCAAAAGGAACAAAGCCCACACGTGGTACAGAGCGTCATCAGCTTGATAATGGGCATGAAGTTTTTTCGGGTGAAAATGTATCCCGTCGAGGATTTCGAAGCATCTTTTCAGTTTATGCAGGTGACACACCTTCTCCTCGGCAGGCTGGTCGTTCTTGCTCTTCTTGACTTTTTAAGAGAAACAACATGCATAAATGAACGCCCTCGTTACTGATTTCTTCCTGCAAGTGTTAAGTTGCCCCAGGGTGGACTCACTTTCTTCTGTGACTGAGGATGCATTGACCATAGAGTTTTGGTAAATTAGCTACAGTGTAAGCTCTTTAACCTTTCCCTCTGTGTTAATCTAAGTGTAACTTTTCTCCTTCAAGGAATGTGCCCAGTATTTCTTGGAAGTTAAAGACAAAGACATCAAGCATGCACTTGCTGGTTTATTTGTGGAGATTCTTATCCCTGTAGCTGCCGTAAGTATGTTTTTAATTTTGATATCATTCATGTGTCATTTAAGACCCTTACAGCCTTCATTTCTTCCCTGAAAACTCTCACAAGCAGGGCGCTGGGACCATTAAGGGCATGACTATTTTTTTTTTAAGAATTATTTATTTTATTTTATTTTATTTATTATTATTATTTTAAAATTTGCTATAGGGCATGTGCACTCACCAGAGAGAGAGAGAGAGAGAGAGAGAGAGAGAGAGAGAAAGAGAGAAAGCAAAGCACCAGGTCTGGGCCCCACACCGCAGTCGGCCATGGGGGAGTCCAGGGCCTCAACCTCCATGCCACCTGCCGGCCCCAGGATGTGGCTCATTTCTTCCCCATTCCTCGGGAGCCTCTCTTGTTGACTGATGCGTTAATAAATACTCTGACCAGTGTTTTAGATTATTTCATGTTTGGTTTGGTTTTTGTTTATTTCTGATTGTAGGGTAAATCTAGCTCTCTTCACTCATGTTGGCTAGAAGTGAAAGGTAGTTACATTCTTTTTATTCAGGTTTTATTGTATTTAAGATTTTTTAAGACATGAGGAAATTGTTTTATGTTGAGAAATGTAATTTTATGTTTCTCTCGCTTATTTTTAATTACGAGAGGGCAAACGTGCCCAGCAGAGAGACAGAGGAAGCACTCCCCAGTGGGACAAGGCCATGCTGCCGCCCCTTCTCCATCTCCCCACCCTGTCAGGATTTGGGGCACGCATCCACGATGCACCCAGCAGGGTTTTCAAGCTTCCAGAACCAGGTTCCAAACCACCATCTGCCGTGTGGGACCTGGCGCCCTTCACCACGAGGCTATGGGAGGGGCTCTCGGCTCTCGTTTTTAAACATTGACTTCATTGACTGTGAGCTGTGAGTCCATATGAATTGCTTTGGAGTATTCAGGTCCTCCTTGAAGAGCCTGGTGAGGAAAGGTAGATGGAAAAGTTGAGAATTATTCTGTGTTAGTGACAGAATGGCATATCTTTTCTTTTCTTTCCTTCCCTTTCCTTTTTTTTTTTTTTTTAAAGGTTTTTAACATAGGGCACTTGCACTCCCTGGAAAGAGTCAGAGAGAGGGAAAGTGAGAAGTCTCCCCCAGGGAGGATGGCCATGCCATGGTCCCTTCTCCTCCATTCTCCTCGGCATTTTGGACACACATACACATTTGCCTAGTGTGATTTTCAGCCCATCGAGTCTGGGCCTTGAACTGTGTCTGACCATGTAGGAGTCCAGTACCTTGAGCACCATGCCACTTGCCTGGCCTCTTTTATTTGTCTTGAGTATTTACTTATATTTTTTTTAAACAAAATGCATGAATTAAAGGTTTGTAAGTTGTTTGAGTCAGACTGCCCTCCGCAATCCCACTGCAGGTGTTCAGCCATATGAATTTAGGTGCATTTTACTAAAAGGAAAGGTGGGGCCAGTAGGCCGCATGGGATGAGGCGCTGGATCCCACACGGCTGACCGCAGTTCGAGTTCTCGACGCTGCAGCTTGAGAATCATACCAGGCCTGTGTGCGTGCATGCCCACCATCCCAAGAGGAGAATGGAGGAGAGAGGATTGTGGCCGTCCGTCCCCCTGGGGGATGCCCTCTCACTTTCTCTTTTTCTGTCTCTGATGAGTGCACACACCCTTGAGCAACACTTTAAAAAAAGGACAAAAGGAGAACAGGCTATGGGTTGCCCCAGCTGTCGTGAATAGTTAGAGCCTACCGTCCTTAGCACGTGAACTTCAGCCTGGATTGTTCTTCCTCTCTCCCGCTGTCCTGTGTGCACCCACCACTTACAGTTCTGGTCTTCTGTGTTTGCCAGGTGTGGAACTGGGTGAGGTTTGAGTTTTCGAGGTGATTCATCAGAGGGGCAGGGTCAGGTGAAGGCCTCTGGCAGTGATCACTGTCCCGTGTTGCCCGATTGTTTATGCCGTGGTTTTGTGAGCGAGTGGGTTGGTTGCCAGGGCCGCCATGAGGAAGCATCACAGACCGGCGGCCTGACGACAGCGCTGTAGCCCTGCAGAGTGTGGAGGCTGGAAATCCCCACTGTCGGCCGGCAGGTGGGATTCTCGGCACGGCTCCGTGCCTGTCACCCTGCTGCGGTTCCCTGAAAACCTCCACCTGCAGTGGCCGCGCACTGACCTCTGCTCCCATGCACGGGCGTCCTGCTCGCGTGTGTCTGTGCCCGACGTCGCCCCTTTCTGAGACCTGAGGTGCCCTGTTCCCACATACGGTCCCACCCTGGGGCATGTGGACGTCAGTGTGCCCCACCCCGAGCCCTGCACAGGCAGGTCCTCCTGTCTGGGACGTGCCTCACTCCTAGCCGCCCTCCCCTCGGCCTGGCAGGCCTGGGCTTCGTCATTCGGCGTGCCTTCTGCACGGGCACCAGCACAAGGCACGACCTGGGAACGACTCCTGTCCTTAGAGCGCCTGCTTCAGGTGGGGCAATCAGAAGTTAATGGATGTGCAAATACGTGTGTGTCGACTGTGGAAGTACTGTGAAGACACGTGAACAGGTTGGGAGAGGAGGACTGCCATGGGTGAGGGGGATGCTGAAACCGGAAGGACCACCTGGAAAGGAAGGGCAAGGACCAAAGGCAGGGGGCGGGGCTTGCTCTCTTTGGGCAGGGCCCAGGAGCTAGAGGGCTTTTCTAGGACTGGATAGCATCCCTGACTGAAGTTGTTCAGAATAAGCTGCCCAGGACCAGCAGTTAGTGTAATGGCTATGTCGCTGGACTCCCATGTAGTCGACTACGGTTCGAGTCCCGGACCTGGAGGCTTAAAACTCACGCCGGGCGCATGTGCGTGCATGCCCAAGATCCCGAGAGGAGAATGGAGGAGAAGGGATTGCAGCGTGGCCATCCCCCGGGGAGTGATTTCTCGCTTTCTGTCTCTCTGTCTCTGTCTGTCTGGCGAACGCATGCGCCCTATAGCAAAAACCTCTCCCCCCCAAAAAAAATAATAATAAGCTGCCCTACCTCCCAGGGGAAAAAACAAACATACATACATGCATACATACACACACATATATGTATATTTGTGGTTATATATAAAATATTGTATGTCATATTATGTAAAAGTAATCTATTAAATATCAATATATTATATATAAGTAAATATATATATTATATAAGTATATATTAAGATATGTGAAGTATTATGTAGTGCATTAAAATGTCACTATTGGGACCAGCAGTTAGCATAATGGCTATGTATATGGTTCGACTCCCATGTAATCGACCGCGGTTCGAGTCCCGAACCCAGTGGCTTAAAACTCATGCTGGGCACTTGTGTGTGCGTGCCCAAGATCATGAGAGGAGAATGGAAGAGAAAGGACTGTGGCGTGGCCATCCCCCCTGGGGTGTGATTTCTCGCTTTCTGTCTTTCTGTCTGTCTCTGTCTGGCGAGCGCACATGCCCTATAGCAAAAGAAAAAAAATCACTATGTAGTGTTATATGTCTATTTAACCACAGAAAATGAAGGGACACAAAAAGCCACCCTGACTGGCCTTACATGGTCACGGTGTGGTCAGCGACAGCCTGCGATTGGCTGAGGCACTTCACTGGTGACCCAGATGCTGCTGGCGGTAGGCTTGAACTTGCACAGAGTCTGGGTAGCCGCTGTCACAGACCCTGGGGCCAGCTTTGTCTCTCAGGCTGGGTGCCGGCTTGGGCCAGCAGAGCTCAGTTTAGCAAACCAGAGTGGTTGGGAGGCCCGCGCGGCGTCCAGCGGAGACAGCGGGCGTGGCGCAGGTGGCTTTCTCAGAGCTCTGCAGGCGCTGCCCTGGTCACTGCCCTGGTCACTGCCCTGGTCACTTGCCAGCCCGGCATCGCAGCAGTACCTGCTGTGCCTGGTCGCTGGTTGGCTTGTCCTCCTGCGCGCTGGGGTAGGGGCCAGATTTATCCTCCCCACTTAGCGTTGGCCGTTCGTCCGGTGATACTTCAGTGAGAAACTGAATTATGAACTCATTTGGAAACTTAGAGAAAGTCCCTGTAATCTTTGTATACTGTAATTAATGTTGGCAACCATTTTCTTCCCATTTGCATTATCTTTTCATCCAGGCTGTGAAAAATGAAGTGAATGTTCCCTGTCTGAAAAACTTTGTCGAGATGCTCTATCAGACTACTTTCGAACTGAGCTCCCGGAAGAAGCACTCACTGGTACTGAAACGTTCCAGACCTTTCCTTTTTAACTGGGATTTTTAGTGAGTTATCCATTCAGTGGAGATTAAGAGAATTATCAAATGTGAAATTCTTGAAGTTCAATTTAAGGACAAATTTTACATACGTATATTTATCCTGCTCTTACGAACTTTCTAGTCTTAATTTTTCTACCTCTCCATTTGGTAGGCTATTCAAACTTGCTTTTAGATATTTACCTGTCTAGCCAGGGTTTTTTAAATAATTATTTAATTTCATTTACACACACACACACACACACACACACACATATTTTTTTTCTTTTTTTTTTATGAGAGATTTTTGCTATAAGGCACATTTGCTTACCAGAGAGACAGACAGAAAGAAAATCACCCCCTGCCACAACCTCTTCTCCGTTCTCCTCTCAAGATTGCAGGCATGCACGCATACATGCCTGCTGTGAGTTTTAAGCTGCTGAGTCCGAGACTCAAACCATGGTTGACTACGTGGGAGTCTGGCAACATAACCATCATGCCATCTACTGGCGCCTATTATACAGTTTTTAATTCACCAGAGAGAGAGAGGAGGGGGTAGTAAGAGAGCAAGCCACCAGATCTGGGACTTGAACTACAGTCGGCCATGTGGGAGCTCAGTGCCTTAACCACCACGCCACCACGCCCCAGGTGTTTTATTTTTTTTTCTAGAAGGATTTTTGCCATAGAGTGTGTGCACTTGCCAGAGAGAAAGAGAGAGAGAGAGAGAAAGTGAGAAATACCCCTCCTGGGAGGATGGCCATGCCTCAGTCCCTCCTCATCTGGAGATTTTAGGCATGTACTCACATGTGCCTGGCCTGAGTCTGAAGCCACTGGGTCAGGGACTTGAATTGCATTGTCCTTGCCCCAGGTGTTTTAAGTTATATGTTATTATGTGGGAAAGATTGAATGTAGTCTTCTATTAAACTATACAGTTTTTAATTTGCATTGTAATAAATTGTATTCTAAAGCATCAGACTTGTTTTTTTTCGGAGAGGTTTTTGCAATAGGGCACGTGTGCTCGCCAGACAGAGACACAGAAAGAAAGAATCACCCTCTGGGGGGATGGCCTCGCTGCAATCCCCTCCCCTCCATTCTCCCCTTAGGATCCTGGTCATGCACACACACGCGCCCGGTGTGAGTTTAAGCCACTGGGTCCGGGACTCGAACTGTGGTTGACTACATGGCAGTCCAGTGACATAGCCATTATGCTAACTGCTGGTCCCAGGCATCAGACTTTTAAGGAGCCATTCTCTGTTTTTAGAGAGAGATTTTTCTATAGAGTGCATATGCTCACCAAAGAGACAGAAACAGAACGTGAGAAATCTCCCCTGGCGGAGGAATGGCCACGCAGCAATCCCTTCTCCTCCATTCTCCTCTTGGGATCTTGGGCACACACGCACACGTGCCTAGTGTGAGTTTTTTGAACCACCAGGTCCGAGAGTTGGACTATGGTCAACTATGTGGTACTCCAGCGACCTAACCATTACATAATTACATCTTTGCTATTCCGAGATCGAAGGCATTTTTTTTTCCACATAACTTCACATAACTTTTGAAGTTTTTCACTCAACCACGTACTTTTTTTTAAAAAGCAGTTTTTACTTTATTTTATTTATTATTATTATTTTTTAGTTTGACCAGAAAGAGATAGACAGAGACAGACAGGGAAAGCGGGAAAGCAAGCCACAGGTCTGAGACTCAAACTGTGGCTGGCCATGTGGGAGTCCAGCACCTTCACCCCCACACCTTCCTGCTAGCCTCTCAACCACCCATTTGATGTAACTTTTACATAACTCAGAGAAAGCTTCTAGAATTGGGCAAGCATATGACCACGCAAACTAGAAATGCAATATCAACATTATTGTGGCACGCATTAAGCTGAACACTTTGCATTCCTTGTTACCTTAAACCTCACCGCTCTGCAGGATATTTGCAGTTACTGACCTCCACGTAGCCTTGCTCAGGAAGTGAGGCTTAGAGGTAGTGTGTCTGCCCTGAGGTCACATGCTTGGCAAAGAGGACACGGCAACCGTAATGCATGTCGTCCTCCGCCAGGGCTTGTGTCCATAGCCCCCCTCCTGGATGAGTAACTGGTGGGTCCAGGGAGAAATGTATCCTTTATCATTCTTAGGTTATCCTATGAGATTGTATTTCTTATTATAAATTAAAAAATAGCATAGAAGGGTTTTAGCATTTTTTATGAGGATAAATAGAATAGAATTACAGGTCTGGACTTTTCCATGAATAATGTTCATTCTCTCTTTCCCCATCTCCTATAGGCTTTATATCCGCTAATTACCTGCCTTTTATGTGTCAGTCAAAAACAGTTTTTTTTAAATAACTGGCATATTTTCCTACAGAACTGTCTGTCACATTTAAAGGTAAGATGTAATCACATTTTTGACCTGCAATTACTGACTGTGATATGTTCATTGATGCATATATGTTGAATAGTATTAGAACTCATACTGCTGGTGGTACATTTGAGCATTCGTACTTGGCCACATTCCTTTTCTTACATACACTGTATCGCTTCTGCAGGGAATCATGGGTAAACATGAATAAACTCTGGGCTGAAGATTTAGTTCTCATTAACAAATGCCAAATTGTACATTTTTAGTGATTGTTGTTTATATTATTTTAGATGTAGTAATATCTGTTCATCAATAACTTATTTTAAAATTGCAGAGTATTCCTTAATCTAATAAAACCCTCAGATATTTGTTTACATATTGTTTTGAGAAAATCCAGTCATGTTGCCTCATGTCTGAGCACTGTGAAAAAAGCTTTAATAATAAACATCATTAAAATTACATTTAATCCAAGTATGTTCAGCCGCCTCAAAACGTGAGGGAGCGGCTCCACACAGAGGTGGAGACAGGAGCGCTTCTGAATCCTAGTGCCGGTTACTAACACGTGTGCCGTGTTGCTCGGTCTCTTAGTATCGAGAACAGCTCTGAGAGGGACAGGGGGTTGCTTTCTTCCCGGCTGCTCAGCTAGCAAGACCCTCTTTCTTCTTGAGATAGAAGCGTAATTAGTGTCTGACACAGGGTGTGGGACTATTCCTCATCTACGTATCGTGGGATGCTCGATTTGAAGACTCTGACATTCGGTTAAATGACTCTATTTGAATATTTGCTTACAAGCTAGAGATCAGTGCAGACATGATGTTTCATTACTTGGTATTCCCCTAAGTTGGATTTTTCGAGACTGAAAGCCTCACACCTTGAAGACAGTGAAAGGGAAGTGCAAAATGAGCTCCAAATGGGTGAAATGAGCTCTCTGGCTCTGCAGCTCGTGGGCTCTGAGGAGAGAGAGGACAAAAGCTTTTTTTGTGTGGGGTGGGGGGAGGGAATTTTTGCTTTAAGGTGTGTGTGCTTGCCAGAGAGAGAGACAGAGACAGTGAGAGGGAAAGTAAGAACACACCCGGGCGGTGGGTTGGGGGGAGTGGAGATGGCCACGCTACAATCCTTTCTTCTCCCTCCCGGGATATGGGGCCTACATGCACACGTACCTGCGTGGTTGTTTAAGCCTTGAGTCCAGGACTCAAACTATGGTTGGCCATGTAGGAGTCCAACAATGTGACCACGGCGCCACTGCTGGTCCCAGGACTGAGAATAGCCAGCTCTGGGAATAGCCATAGTTATTATCCTGTATGTCATTTTCATGATTTTACATACATTTTCAATACTGCTATGATTTTTTTGGTCAGGTTTATGGAATATGTTTTCTTGAAAAATATTTTCATCTATTTTCCTATGGATATACATTGATATTACTCATTTAGATGAAAATTGATGTACCCTCTTTACTGATGAATATTCCCAAGACCAAATCAAGCTGGTTAAACTCTATTTGTATCATGCAACTAGGAAATAAGTTATGTCTGATTAATTACATTCTACTTGTTTCTGTTTTGATTTTGATAGTTCTTACAGATATAGGCACTAGGAGGCAATTGATCATTTTCGGGGCAGTATGATTTTTTTTTCATACTTTTAATAAAATATTGTTAAGACATGCATTTAAGCATTTCTGGAAGGTTGCTTTGTTTCATGACAATTCATACTTTTCTGTTGCTTGTTGGAATTTTTTTAAATATATATATTTACGTTTCCACCTAACATATTTGCAATACTTTTCGCAGTCCCTTAACTTTTTTTTGTGTTGAGGCTTTTATTTAAAATGCTCTGTTTTCTTTGAACCCTTACCTCCTGTTAAATACTCCTGGCATCTTGTCTATCTTCATGAATGGCTGTGTCAGTCGGCCAGGCTCACGGAGATAAGAGCCATTAGCATGAACATTTGGAATATAATTGTCTTGGCCATTAACCCTTAACTTACATTAAGGCTCTATTCAGCAGAAATGTTATGAATTGGCTCCTGTCTATTAAGTTTTAGAGAATGTGGCTACTTTGCAGTGGAGGTAAGGAGCTGGGCGTTTAAGGAGAAACTTTTAGTTATCTGTTGTGAGTTACAATTTACTTGTTTAATGTACAGGAAAAGTTGATCCCATACCCAGGCCTTCCCTAAACTGATTTTACTTTCCGATTCCAGTAGTCTCTTGATTTCAAGAAATCTAAAACACATTTAATTTGCTTAGACCCACTAGTTCTCATGACTGATTTTTATTCATGTTTTCTGGATGCTAGGTTCTAAAAAACATCGTCCATTTGTACTGAACCTGAGACTGAACAATAAATAAGTAACTTGTGTCCAAGGAGCCAGCAAGTGCTAGGGATGAGCTTGCAGCCAGACCCGCCCCATTCTGTGACTGCTGCTCTCCCTGTCACCGTCGGCCTGCGGCCTCTGGCCTCTGGTGCCTGTTGCTGGACTGGATAATCTAAGAATGCCTTGGCTTTAATTCTGGATTGTTAAAAAGACTTTCTTCTCTGGAGTCATACAAGTAAATACGATGACTTTTCAAGGCACTTTGAAAGACTGCAGTTTTTAAAAGTGACCATACTGATTTATTTTATGGTGGCGACCATGAAAAATGGCTTGCTCCCTGTGTTCCCATAAATAGCGTGTGAGAGCATGTCATTTCGCTTCCAGTGAAAACTTTTTTTTTTTAACTTTTATCCCAAATAGAATTAGTATGTTTTTCATTCCCGTATCTTTATATTAATTTAGGGGCTGATGTGTGAAAAGTGAATTTAAAGGCACTGGGTTGCCAGAAAAATCATCATGTATTTTTCTGTTTTTCTTTTTTTTAGAGAGAAGTTTTTGCTGTAGGGCGCATGTGCTTGCCTTAGAGACAGAGAGACAGAAAGCAAAAAGTCACCCCCTCGGGGGAATGGCCACACCACAGGCCCTTCTCCTCCGTTCTCCTCTCGCGATCTTTGGCATGCACGCACACGCGCCCGGAGTGAGTTTTAAGCCACCAGACTCCAACCACGGTCAACTGCATGAGAGTCCCCACACCATCTTCTGGTCCCATACATTTCTCTCTACAAAAATGTGTCTTGACTTTTCTGACGACCGAATACTTAAGATTTATTGAGAAAGATAGAGGAATAATTAGAGTAGATATCATATGAAAACAGTTTGGAGATACCCCCCCACCATCCACAGTCTATGCTTATTTTCTTTTAGAAATTTAAAGTTGTTTGAACTCCAGTGCAGCGTTTTAAGGGGGAAAACGAGGTAGTAACATCGGAACAGTTTTCCATGACTTGAGTATTGTAGGCATAGCCTATGTCGTGCAAATTGTGGGGTTTCTTTTTTTCTTAGCATTTCTGGCCACCATCTTTGAAATTTCAGATTTCTTCTAAATAGAGGCCTTGGTGAAGAGCTGTCTTGTTTTGTGCTTATTTTCATCTAACATGCATGTGCCGCATCTCATGTTTATGTTTGCTGTCTCACGTTGCTTTATTTAGATGCCATCTAACAACAGTATCAGAAAGCAAATAGAAACCCTGCAGGTGAGTTGTGCTGATGTCACAAACGGAAATCCCGCTCTGTGCGTCCCCCTAAGTGTGGCGTGGTGTCCCCTTTACCCATCGTGGCATTGCATGTGGACCGTACTCACTGAACCTGCTGCTGAGATTGTAAGTTAGGAGTAGCGCACAGTAGGAACGCTCTTCAGAAGGCTCGCTGTCCCTGCAGCCCACGAAGATGAGTCGGAGAGAAGTGATGCCGAACGTTGCTTCTTTTTCACCTACGTTCACAATTTAAAACTATTCCGCTTAACTTACATGACCCATCTCTTATAAATGAAAATGTAAAAAAGTCTTTCCAATGAAATTAAGATGACAGTAGCTTAGACTTTTGAATATGATTTTGATGAATGCATTTTTGAAATTGTTGATCCTTTTGAAAATTTATTTATTTATTTATTCATTTATATATTTGTTTATTGTGATTTTCAAGCTGCCTGGTCTGGGACTTGAACTATAGTTGGCCATGTGGGAATCCAGTGCCTTAACCACCTGCTGGCCCCTTTGTTTGGGTTTTGAACAAATCATTTTTTTAGTTCACAGTAGGAGAAAGGGAAGAAACATTAAAACGATTGCAGCCAAGGGTCACATTTGATCGACATATCAAAACTTCATTGTGTGTTAATGTCATTAGACTTTTACATGATAATCTGCTCATTCTAAGCAGGCGGGAATTTTAAGTAGGGGATTGTATAGCTTTGTCTAAGGGTCATATCAGCACTGTATATTTTTATTTTTCCAACATATATGGCAACATTGTAGTAAACAAAAACATGATTCACACCTGACTTCATCAGCTTCCGCCTTGCTTGGCATTGCCAGCTTTTAAGCTTTTTATCATTGCTTAAGATAATCCAAGTACTTTCATATTAAACCACTTTAATGAGAACAGGTTTTATGTGGCACAGTACTTAAATGTTTTTAATTTATAGTTTTTGTCACTATTTTGAAAATTTAACAATGTGAAAGTTTTATTTGGTATGTACATAGAAACAAATTAAACTCGTTATTTTTTTAGAGCAGGTTTAGCTTCGTAGCAAAACTGAGATGGAGGACTGGAGGTTTCTCATTTGCCCCGTCCCCCACTGCACAGCCTCCTGTTAGCAGCATCCCCTATCAGGGTGCTAGATCTTTCGTCCGTTCATTAAGCTTTTGTCATAGGGCACGTGCACTCACCAGGGAAAGACAGAGAGGGGAAGTGGGAAATCACCCCCCTCTGGGGGGAATGGCCATCCCTTCTCCGTTCTCTTGGGATTTGGGGCATGCAAAATCCCAAAAACACATGCCCAGCTTGATTTTTCACACTGCCATCTTCAGAACTCAAACTGCTTTTGGCCTTGTGGGAGTCCAGTACCTTAACCACCATGCCACCTGACGGCTCCCAGAGTGGACCATCTCTCACAGTTAGTGGACCTCCATGATGCATCATTATCACCCAAAGTTCACAGCTTCCTTTGGGGTTCACGATTGGTACTGCACGTTCCATGGGTGTGGACAAGGGTGTCATGGCCTGTGCCCACCTCCGTATTACACAGAGCAGTTCGATGCCCCCAGTGTCTTCTGCAACTCCTGTTCATCCCTACCTCCCTGATCCCCAGGTGAATTCATGTTTTGATATCTGATACCTTAGGCTTAAAAAATAGAAAGGTATGCTTTTTTTAAAGACATCACCACAGAAAAAGCCTAGTTGTTTTATTAGTGACATACATATATTTAATGTTACTTTAGTTAGATTAGTAATAAATACAATAGAAAACTCCTTGGGGATTATATTTAAAATTTGGGATCATTATGGATCTAGCAAGGGAGGGAGGGATGGGTGTAAAACCCTGACCAGCAGAAGAGTAGGTTTTCTATTCTTAATTATTACATCAGCTCTTCATCTAGGCAGATACGGAAAATTGCACCTGATGGTGGGTCTTCTAAAACTCATCCTCAGTTGTTCTTCTGCACTGCTTTTAATTACATAGCTGCTGTGCATTTTTATCATGACATAAGACAGAATGGCCAAAGGGTTTCTTAGTATTTTAAAAACTCCTTTTGTCAGTTGTCCCATTTGAAGTAATTGTTTCACAATAAGAAAGTCCCAAATCAAAATTTTAAAAATATAAACATACAGTGATCGATGTGTTCTATAACCAGTCAACAGGTTGTATATATAAAGTTTCTCCTTATAAAGGAGATTCTTTGCTACATTTCCAAAGTTCATAGTTACATCTTAATACCTAACTGGTCATTAGAGAACATTTTTATTTATTTGTTTAAGTTTATGTATTTATCTCTTGCATGAAAGAGGGAGACCAGGAGAGAAGGGCACACAAAACCAAGTCCCCATTCCTGGTCCTGTCCCACCTTCGGCCAGCACATGAGCCCAGCACACGCAGGGAAACCTCTGACCACAGACCCGAACTTTCCATCTGGCTAAGCATCACCAGGCTGCCTGGCTGGCCAGATAACTTCATTATTTATAACAAATAAAATAAAATTGGCTGATCACATTGTGATTAAAGGCAATAACTTTCTGATTTTAAAGCATAATCATTGTTATTATTATTTAAATAATGTTCTGATTCTGAATGAAAACTCCAGACCAGCACTTAACAGTGAACATTTAACCTGTGCCAGGTACTGTTCCAAGTTCTCTACAGGTAATTCACTTTTAAAATCTGTGAGGTAGGTGCCAAATTCTCTCCATTTTAGAAACGAGGAATTTGAGGTTCAGAGTTGGTAACAGCGCCCAAAGATGGAGTTTGGAGTTGATCCCTGTGTTTCAAATTTCTGAGTCTGTGCTCTTAACTCACTATTTCATACTGGCTCGGGTAAGGATGTATTCTTAGTAATACGTCATACTATTTCCTAAATGGAAGCAACCATAACAGTGCCTAGTGTTCTGTACTTTAGCTGTGTATGAGCTTCAGATGGATTGCCCCAGGGGTGACCACTCTTTGAAAGTTCTATCAGTGTTGTACTGTGAACAGTTTACCATCAAGTTCACATGTGTATAATTTTAGAATTCTTAGAAATATTAATACAATCCTAATGTTTTAGTATTTTATTTCCAGAATTTTCATACTTCTTTTATTTATTTATTTATTTATTTTTGGAGAGGTTTTTGCTATAGGGCGCGTGCGCTCGCCAGACAGACAGAGAGATAGAAAGCGAGAAATCACCCCCCAGGGGGGATGGCCATGCCGCAATCCCTTCTCCTCCATTCTCCTCTCGGGATCTTGGGCACACACGCACACGCGCCCGGCGTGAGTTCAAGCCACCGGGTCCGGGACTCAAACTGCGGTCGACTACGTGGGAGTCCAACGACATAGCCATTACGCTAACTGCTGGTCCCCAGAATTTTCATACTTCTGACTGGCTATTTTGAGCCATTATACTTGTAAATCAAATATAATGCCAAGGTATTTAAACCTATGTTTAGCTAGAATACAAGAAAAGTTAGATTACAGGCTTTTAGTCTTTGACAGAGAATGTATTTCATCTTAAATGAGTACAGGTATTTTAATAAGTTTATCTTTATTCCATTTTGTTTTTAAACAGAATAAAGATCCTAAAATGTCTCGCGTTGCACTGGAATCTTTGTATAGATTGTTGTGGGTTTATGTAATTAGAATAAAATGTGAAAGCAACACTGTCACTCAAAGGTAAGTTCCTTTGTTTTAAAGTATGTATAAAATAAAATCGTGATAAGAAAATCTCACGAACAGAATTTTAGTTAACGTCGTCAGTGCAGTATGACTTCTCTTGACGTGATGAAGAATAGGAAGCCTTTTGTTTTTGCTAATATGCTTCTGACGTTTCTATCTCATCGTGACGATGTCTTTTCTTCCCGTAGTCGTCTTATGAGCATAGTGTCGGCACTTTTCCCAAAAGGCTCACGGAGCGTGGTTCCTCGTGACACGCCCCTCAACATCTTTGTGAAGATCATTCAGTTCATTGCTCAGGTGAGTACGTCACTCAGAGTGCATGCACACATGTCAGTCCTAGGAGTGAGCCGTTGTGAGAAGTTGGAGCTTTAAATGGTTTTACACGTCTAAAAATGGGATAACCGAACCTTTAATATTAAATAATGGTGGTTAGGGATCCCACGTGGCCAGCTGAATCCTAGACCCAGCGTCTTGAAAATTGCACCAGACGTGTGTAGGTGTGCCCAAAATCCCGAGAGGAGAAAGGATTCTGGCATGGCTTCCTGTACCACAAACTTCCCAAGAAGGGCACTACGTTTAAAATTACCCTGGGGGGATTTCTCACTTCCCCTCTCTCTCTCTCTCTGGCGAGTGCACATATCCTATGGCAAAAAGTTTAATAAATAACTGAATAATGAAAAATAAAAGAACATTTAAAAAGTAAAATATAAAGGATGTCACCGATGTTTCTGTGACTAGGTACATTTAAATGGTTAATCTTTGTTGTGACTGCAACAACAGAGACAGTATGGTTTATGTACACGTCAACTACTCAAACTGTTGGAAAGCAAACACTCAGCACCCAATTATCCTTAAAATTCAGTTTTTTGAAATTTTGAAAGTTGTTTATTAACTGTCAAGAACTATGGCGTATGAGCAAAAATGTGTTGATATGTAAAGTAAATGTTTGTGAGGAGAGATAAAAATAAAGAAATGATAAAAAGTTGTCCTTCTTCCCCTGGGAAAGGAAAGGAGACCCCGGCCGCAGCACCTTCGGGGAAGGAGGGCCTAGACAGTGTCTTGCACTCCTGCTGCTCGTCCATTTGCCGGTTGCCTCTTGAGTATTTTGAAAAACCTCTTAGTAAATTGTTTTCAGAATCTGTGTTTACCTTGGTTCTTAGACACAGATAACAGACTCTACCGTGGCTAGTCAGACCCAAAGGGCTTTGGAGAGGAACAGCTCCCAGAGTCACTCGTCGGGCAGAAGAAGCGAATTCTGGGCTGAATGACTAAGAGGCCCAGCATCGGGCCTTCAAGGAAGCTGCTGCCTGGGCCAGAAAAAAATAATTGTTTTAAACCATCAAATAAGGAAGTCGCCACGTGTGGGTCCTTCAGATCTTGTATCCCTGCCAGCATGCCCGCCAGGGAAGCAGACGCCTCCCTCCCGCTCCTCCTCCTCCTCACCTTCTCCGGTTCCCAAAGGTGCAGGTGCATACCACGTGGCAGGCTTTACGCCCCACCCTGAGACCCGTCGTAAGGTCCTGGAAGTGTAATGGCAGCTGGATGCCTCAGAGCAAGGGAAGGTTTATCCAGCAGGGGCCAAGCAGCTGTCGCGTGACCCAGTCCAAGGTTGCAGTCATACTCCCTTTGGGGGCACCGGCCCTGGAGACACACAGGCATCTCACCTCCTTAACCTCGGAGAATGCTGGGATTCCAGAATATTCCGTGCGTTCTCTGAACTGAAACTGTGACCATTTAGATGGTCCGTGATGTGATTATTTCCGCCAGTGAAGAAATGAGGAATGGTTAAGTAAAAGGAATTGGTTTCTTTTTACTGGGGCACAGAAGAGACGGTCATTAGACAAGGATGCCAGTAAAAATAACAAAAGCAAACTGTGCTTCCGATCCGTGTTCAGGAAACTCGGGCTGTGAGGCTGAATCACTTTCCTGTTCTTTTTCTCTTGAATTGTACTTTGGGTTAATCACCTTACTCCCACTGTACCAGAACTATAAGATGTGAAATGCCTCTCGTACATCACTCCTATTAGTGTGTGCATATGTGTGTGCGTGTGTGCATGTATGTGTACGTGTGTGTGCGTGTACGTGGAGGTCCTTCCTGACCCCGTCTGAACCCACTGCTCTCTGGCCCTGCTGGGTAGCTGCTATCTTAGGACTTCCTTTTGGCTTCTTTCTGGATTTCTTCCAGTTAGATTTTGATTATGATTTTGGTGAATGAATATTTAAAACTTAGACTGATTTGGGTATTAAAGAAATCATTTGATAATTAAGTAGTATGTTTATGATCCTGTTTTGACCTTTATTCATATGAACTTTTCTCTTCTTGATCTGTATTTATGATTTTTTAAAGGGTATAAGCCTGTGTTTTTGACATTATATGTATGATTTTTACTATGATACCTAACCTATGGTAGCAAGTTACAAACATTTATTAATTGGTTCAAATTTTTTTTTCTAGGAACGTTTGGATTTTGCAATGAAAGAAATAATATTTGATCTTCTCAGTGTTGGAAAATCTACTAAAACTTTTACCATTAATCCAGAGGTAAACATGTTTAGATTCACATATAAAAATTACAATGTGACAGTTATAAAATATGTTTTATTTGATACTCAAAGAAGGCTAAACCTATGGTAACATAGTATCCTTTACTGTTTATTTCATCTCATTTGTTTAGAGCGTAGTTTCTGGGATCAGAACTCTTAGGTTTGGATTCCAGCTTTATTTTAACCACAGGTGTGAGCTGGGACAAGTCAGGAATCATGCTGATGATTGGCCAAATGGCTTCGTAGTGAGGTTAAACATGGTGGAAAATGACAGAAGGAAAATTCTGGTTAGAGACCAGCTAGAGTCAGCCCCCTTGGCTGGTTTCTGGAAGTTGCGACATGAACTCCGTGTTATTATTAACTTTTTTTTTTTTTACTTCAAATGATTTATATTTAACAAATATCATTCATTAATTCAGCATTTATTGAGCACTTCAAATATGCCAGGCACTGTTCTAGCTGTTTGTAGATAGCTGTCCTCCCCCCGGATAGAGCTTACCACAAGGAAAAAAAAAAAAAAAATCAACACATAGAACTAAAAAAATCATAAAATAGAAGACATTTTCTTGAATATTCATTTTTTAGAATATTCTCCATTGAATAAGGTTATTTCTAAAAGTAAGTTTTTTTCTTCACTAAGGTTCCCATATTCGGAGTAGAAGAGGTATCAGGGCTGCTAGTTTTGTGGGTGGTCTTACTCGTGAGGCTTACATATTAGAGTTATCTTCAATCTGTATTTCCTTTTCAGGAAACTAGCTTGTGCAAGCTACTTTAGTTAAAGCCAGATGGAATGAATCATTAATCCATTTAATCAGATGCATGTAAATCATAGTACACGGAAACAATGTATAAATGTGGCTGCCTCTCTCTCTCTCTCTCTCTCTCTCTCTCTCTCTCTCTCTTTCTCTCTTTCTTTTAAAGGTTTTATGCCATAGAGGGCATGTGCTTACTGGGCAGAGACAGAGACAGAGAGAGGGAAAGTGAGAAATCACCCCCAGGGGGATGGCCATGCTGCAATCCCTTCTCCTCCATTCTCCTCCTGGAATTTTGGGCACACATGCACAGCATGGTTTTTCAAGCCACCAAGTCTGGGATTTGAACTGCAATTGGCCATGTGGGAGTCTAGCACCGTAACCACCAGGCTACCTACTCGCCTTCCGAGGCTTCCTCTCTTACCCCAGAAGTGGGATTTTCCCACTTCTCTCAAAGTGTCTTCTCCGACTTTGTGACATGTGGTCATCCATTGAGACTAAGGGAGGGCACTAGGGCGTCAGAAAAACGAGTAGAGCTTAAAGCCTTCGTCTTTTTTGAGATAACAGAGAGATAAGTACCAGCTTTCTTTTCTCCCTGTGTGTCAGCGAGCCACTGTGCACACCCGTGGATGCACGCACCGCACAGTCGGGCCCACTGGTGCGGGTAGGAGACGGTAGCAGCTCAGGCCAAGGGTGCCGTCTCCGTAGCAGTGCCCAGTAGAGGGGCCATTGGCTGAGAAAAGAGGACTCAAGTTTGGTCTGAAAGCCATGCACTTGGCTGGAAATGTCTAAGCCGAGGCACCCTTTCAGCATCCCAGTGGAGATTGGTGACGGGCCTCAGGCTCAGAGAGGCGGGCTTCAGATCTGTAGTCATCTGGTCTGAGTGTGTGAGAGAATGCACCCCGAGGGAAGGCGGCCAGGAGGGGTCACATTTCACACCCAGGTATGGGCAGAAATAGCACAGGCAGCAGTGGCACAGAAGTGTCCGGGGAGAGGAGGCATACCCGACTGCCTCCACGCTGCCGAAAAGCCAGATATGCTGTGAAAATGCTCACTGTTTAGACATTAGAGAGGGCTTATTGTGTTAAGGTAGCTGAGTTTCGTTAAGAGAAATGGGGTATATTCGGTCGAAAGGGAACTGTTGAGAATGTGAGAAAGAGAAGGGGTACCTGGTGGTGCGGTGTTCCAGAAAATGCAGAACAGGTAGGCTCCCAGCAGCTGGGAGGCCGCCAGCTCTGCCCGCTCAGGCACAGTGAGTGAGGAAGGAGGTGCGGTGTGAGGAGCTGGGGGTGGAGTCAGCCATGGAGGAGGCTTTGGAAGGTAGGTGAGACTGTAGGAGGGTAGGAGAGCTGAAGGGTGAACAGGTTTCAAAGAAGCCTTAAGAGGGCAGCCATTTGACCTCAGAGGCGACTGGCTGGCATTCGGGAATTTGGCATTAAAGCAAGCGCCAGTGCCTGGACCAGTTAATAATGTGCAGCAGAAGGTGTGTTTCCTCCGTCCTGGTTCCTCTTGTCTCAGTTACATGGTGAACTGTTTCCAACAGGAAGGAAAGGTAATTTATGACACTGATTTCTTCCTTTGAAACTTTTTTTCTTGAAGAGAATGAACATAGGCCTCAGGGTATTCCTTGTGATCGCGGACAGTCTGCAACAGAAGGACGGCGAGCCCCCCATGCCCACCACGGGGGCTATCCTTCCCTCAGGGAACACTCTCCGTGTGAAGAAGATCTTTCTTAACAAAACCTTGACAGATGAAGAGGCAAAAGTCATAGGTCAGTGTTATTGAAAATAAGTCAACTGCTTTGTAATACAGTTTGACATTCTTCTGTAAAAACCCGTGTCCAAATCTAAAATGTATGTATTTGCTTAATGTGGTTTTTAGAGTATACACAGTGATCTAAATGAACACATTTTTGAAATGATTTATACACCTTCATGTTAAAAGTCTATTTAAATCCTTATTTTCTCTGAGGATACTATTTTTAAGAGTTACTTATTTAATTTCATTTATGTATTATTATTACTTTGTAATTTGCTATAGGGTACACCACCAGAGAGAGACAGAGAGAAAGAAGGAAAAAGTGAGAAAGCAAGCCGTCAGGTCTGGGACTCAAACTGTGGTTGGTCATGTAGGGGTCCAGTGCCCCAACCACCGCGCCACCTGCTGGACCCCACAGAATACTGTTTATTGCATTTGTTTTTCCTTTCTTCAAATTATTGGGTTGTTGGGTAAGTCATGGTGAATTTTGCATAGAGAGACAGAAAAATATGCCATGACTTTCCTGATGACCTCATCATTTTAGATTTCTGCAGGATTTTTATGTAATTTCTCTAGTTACTCCAGGACACCGTAGCTGCCTTTCAGGGAGAGGGCTGGATCGCAGTTGAAACTCCTTTGGTGACGACAATAGCTAATATTTAACTGTAGACAGGTTTTACTCCAGGAAGTAGCTGTGAACTCCGTGTCTGACCGCTGGCCTGTGTAACCGTGAGGCCCTTCCCTGCAGGAATGTCCGTTTACTACCCACAAGTGAGAAGAGCCCTCGATAGCATCCTGCGGCACCTGGACAAAGAGGTCGGCCGGCCGATGTGTATGACCAGCGTGCAGATGTCCAACAAGGAGCCCGAGGACATGATCACGTGTGTAGCGCATGTTTCCCTCGCCGCCATCACCCTTCCGCACGCCGGGCCGAGACTGCCTGTCCCCTCACTTCCCGCCCGCGGCAGTTCCATCCCGTGCTCGGTTTAGTTCTTGAGCGTGCCGTCAGACCAGCACCTGAGGTCTAGTGTGTTGTCAACGACTCGACCGCAGCCTTCACCCATACGTGACCCGTGCATGTGGCACCCCGGTTGTGCGTGGCAGGGCTGCTTTGCTGAGCCCACTGGAGGCCTATTTTCAGAGCCCGTGATGTGCAGAGATAGAAATCTGGAAGTGTGACCCCCAGGCAGGCCAGAGGGAGGTGATGTCTGGGTAGTTTTCCGGAAACAGTAGCTCACCCTCCCCACCCTCGGATGAAAAATGGCATCCCAGTGTCTTCCCTTCTCCTCTTGTTGGGGACTTCCTTCTCCGGGGGTAGTTACAGCAATAGCTTCTTTTATTTGCTCGAAGGAATCTACGTATTCTCCATGAGGAGGTTTTGTGTTAGATCTAGTATGTGCATTATCGGGCTTAGAACCCCGCCTTAGACGTTGGCTCTCAGTTTGCGTCCCGTCTGTCGTGTGCTGCGGCCCCTAATGAGCGTCTCCTGCCTGTGTCACTCCTCCGGGGAATCGTCCCCCTCTCCGACAGCCGCTCTCCCGGTGCATGTCAGTACGCTGGCTCTCAGTTCAAGCCACGACAGCTCTGCAGACACGCCAGGCAGCTGTTTGCTGTGACTCACGGACGTACCTGAATTTCGCTTCTAGTGTGTCTTCATTGAGGATCTTTAAGATGGAGAGTACCCCTTCAATGATTAGGAGAGACAGAGAGTGGACATACCTGATCTGTCCCAGGTCCTGGGGTGCCTGGCATACCCGGAGGCCCCAGGAAATCCAGGGAGCGTGTAGAGTGAGCGGGACCCATGGGCCTTTGACTTCATTGGGACCAGAGCATAATCCAAACACATTTTCCGCAGTCTTAATTGGTGGGTTTGAAGTGAGCAGGCATGAATTCTGGGTCACGCTGTGCCTGGAATGGTCACTGTGACGTGTCTGCATGGTCCCTGCAGGGGTGGGAGTCAGGAGGGCCAGGCAGGAGGTTGTGCTCAGCTGTCCCGTAGGGGGTGGTCCCCAGGAGGAAGCTGTTAAGGCAGACACCTGCTGCACCCTGTCAAGGACCCAGCCGTGCAGGGAGGCGTGTGGGACCGGAGACGGTCTGTCAAGGGGACCAGGCCCCGAAGGAGGAAGTGAAGTTACATTTGATACGAACGCCAGCACGACGCAAAGTGGGGGCCCACTGCGTGGAGACCACGCGTCTTCGCTGCATTGTCCTCATGGTTGGCTGATCCCATTTAGATGATCCAAATCAAAATGTCACGTGGGTTTCTCCCTGGGGGTCAGGGAGGCAATCGGACTGCACACTTTGCCGTCTGTGTACGAGTCGAACATGAGCTCCGCAGCCACCGGTCACTGACAGCCTGGGGAGAAACGCAGTGATTGGTCACTGGTCCTGATGCGCCCGCGTCATTGCACAGAGCTTAGGGATGAGAGGGCCTGCGCAGGCCGCGCCATGCCGCCACCGTAGCCAGTACCGACGGCCGACGCCTGCGCAGGCCGCGCCATGCCGCCACCGTAGCCAGTACCGACGGCCGACGCCTGCGCAGGCCGCGCCATGCCGCCACCGTAGCCAGTACCGACGGCCGACGCCTGCGCAGGCCGCGCCATGCCGCCACCGTAGCCAGTACCGACGGCCGACGCCTGCGCAGGCCGCGCCATGCCGCCACCGTAGCCAGTACCGACGGCCGACGCCTGCGCAGGCCGCGCCATGCCGCCACGTAGCCAGCCGACGGCCGACGGCGCAGGCCGCGCCATGCCGCCACCGTAGCCAGTACCGACGGCCGACGCCTGCGCAGGCCGCGCCATGCCGCCACCGTAGCCAGTACCGACGGCCGACGCCTGCGCAGGCCGCGCCATGCCGCCACCGTAGTCAGTACCGACGGCCGACGCCTGCACCGGGGTGGCGGTGACTGGTGTTACCGAGCTAGACGGCGGTAGCCGAGTTCCCTGCGAGGAGGGTTGACTGCATACATGCTCTGAAAGGAGCTAGTGCGTCCCCCGCACCGTAGCTAACCCTGACCCGGGACGCTCAGGACACCCAGGTCCTTTCCTACATGACAGCTAGTTTATTAGGGCAACTGGAGGACAATTTGTGTAACGGAAATTAATTAAAATGCAGACCAAAATAAAACCCAGCATATCAAGAGATTAGATATTTAACGTAAGTAAACGAAAAGCATTGAATAGCTAGAAGAAAGTATAGTAAATTAAATTATTCTTATTTTTCCTTTTCTTTTTTTATCTTTATTTATTTATTTTTTTTTTTGGAGAGGTTTTTGCTATAGGACGTGTTCACTCGCCAGACAGACAGAGACAGAGAGATAGAAAGCGAGAAATCACCCCCCTGGAGGATGGCCACGCCACAATCCCTTCTCCTCTGTTCTCTCAGGATCTTGGGCACGCACGCACACGCGCCCAGCATTAGTTTAAGCCACCAGGTCCGGGACACAAACTGCAGTCGACTACGTGGGAGTCCAGTGACATAGCCATTACGCTAACTGCTGGTCCCATTAAATTAAATTATTTTAAGCCTCTGGAGGATTTTAAAAAAATGGGCATATTTTATTACATAAAAGTTTTAAATATGTATGTTGATATATATGTGTCACACATAAGAACAAAAATACCTTCTAGAATAAATGAGAATGACTCCTGTTAGTATAGAGTGCAAAATGGAAAAAAAAAAAAATTAGGAGTTCATTTTATAGGCCCCAAATCATAACCAAAATATTTAGTTATTTAATATCAGTATTATTATTTATAACTGAATATCATTTATTAAGGTTAAATGTTTACTAAAAGGTAGTTAATTAAATAGTTTTGTTATTTGAAAACATTGCAGTGCAAGTTGTTTAAGTAATATTTGTTATTTAATAATAGTTGGTCTGCTTGTTTTCTAATTACTGAAAACCTTTTTGCTTGCTCGCTTTATGCTTTTTCTAAATTAGCTCTGTATTCTTTTGTTCATTTATAACCTGATAACTCAATTTACTAAATTATTTGTGTCTTTTTTTCCGCCCAGAGGAGAGAGAAAACCTAAAATTGATTTGTTCAGAACGTGTATTGCTGCTATTCCAAGGTTAATTCCTGACGGTATGAGCAGGACTGACCTCATTGAATTGTTAGCAAGGTAAGTGACAATTAGCCTTTGTCACATCCATTTTTGTGTCTATCCTTTAAATTTCTCATACACTTCTGTTATTATTATCGCCAAATATGCAGTTTTAAAGACATTTTTAACCCTTTCTAAACCCCCATTTGTCCTTTTTGTCGTTGTTAAGCATAGTCTTCCTACTCATTCTTTTTTTTTTTTTTTTTTGAGAGGTTTTTTTTTTTTTTTTTTTTTTTTTTTTTGCTATAGGGCACGTGCGTTTGTAAGACAGACAGAGAGAGACAGAGAGATAGAAAGCGAGAAATAACCCCCCCCAGGGAGGATGGCCACGCCGCAATCCCTTCTCCTCCATTCTCATCTCGGGATCTTGGGCACGCACGCACACGTGCCCAGCATGAGTTTAAGCCACCGGGTCCGGGACTCAAACCGCGGTCAACTACATGGGAGTCCAGCGACATAGCCATTACACTAACTGCTGGTCCCCCTACTCATTCTTAACTCTTCAGATTCTGCTGGACCCAGTACCCTGTTCTTCTGCTCCCTGCCCTCCCACTTAGGGTCACAGTATTTCCTGGGATGACCCGGAGTGTATGGGCCCAGCGGGGTACAACGAGGACCCAGTTAGGCAGTTACCGTGTTCACTCTGGCAGTCGGGACCCTCTGGCATCTAGGATGGTGACCGGGCCCCATTTGTCCTTCCCCCCCAATAGCAGAGCTTGTGGCATTCCTGTTTTTAAACTCCCCTTCCTCGAGGCATGTCGGAGCTCAGCGAAATGAGCATATACCGTGGCGACCACCTGAGATTCGAGGGCCCGAGAGGGTCTCTAAGCCGGGACAGTGGCTGTTGAAATACGGCTCTGTCGATGCAGTCAAGGGCTGTAAAGAGGCGCTTGGCAGACTTCGTTTTTACAAAGAGGGCCAGATAGTAGGTGGTGTGGGGTTTGCAGGCTCTCGGCCTCTGTCATGAGCACACCGGGGCAGCCACAGGCCGGGTGGCATCAGCTGCACTCAGCCCTTGGAACAGTCGGTCGGCCCTCGCCCTGGATGGAAACCCCGAACGAGGGCTGCAGCAGAGCAGTGGTCCTTCCCTGTGCAGGGGCTGGGCACTGGCCAGTGAGGCACCAGTCCAGATCCCGGAGCATCGGTGGTTTATATACCGCCCCTTCCTGAGAGCACCTGACTTTCACACACCGTGCGCTGCCCCAGCCTCAGCCGTCGCGGGTCGTAACCAGAGTGGGAATGGTGCTCTCTGCTTCCTGGGGGGGTTATGAGGCGAAAAGGGAGGTTATTTTGAAACCTTGCACCATTAGATAAGTTTATTCTCTTCCTCCTCTCTTAATTGTTGCTAAGAATTAGAATGTAGAATTGCACGGTTCATGTCAGCGTAAGAAACTAGAAACATTAATTATTTATAATGCTTTCTTCGTGGGAGAGCGGTGAATAGTTCCTTCTGGACCTGCTTTTAGTCCTCCCAGCCCTGCTCTCCCGTGTCCCCCACTGAAAAGAAACTGCACCTTCGAGGGGCAGGGAGAGGGGAGCCGGACAAGGGGCAGAGACCTGGACGGGGATGACAGGCTGCCTTGCCGTTGACTGTTCCCCTCTGATAATCATTTCCTAATTAGTTTCCTTTGCTGGGGACCAGCAGTTAGCATAATGGCTATGTCGCTGGACTCCCACGTAGTCGACCACGGTTTGCGTCCCGGACTCGGTGGCTTAAAACTCACGCCTGGCACATGTGCGTGCGTGCCCAAGATCCCGAGAGGAGAAAGGAGGAGAAGGGATTGCGGCATGGCCATCCCCCCTGGGGGGTGATTTCTCACTTTCTGTCTCTCTCTCTCTCTCTCTCTCTCTCTGACGAGCGCACATGCCCTATAGCAAAAACCTCTCCAAAAAATCCTATCATTAAAATTATGTTCAAAGACAGACAGTTTTAAAGTCTTCAAAAGATTATTGTATAGAGTCTCTAATGGATTTAGGCTTCACCTTTCTTTGGGGATTTGTTGACGCAGTCTTTTTTCTAGGGATATGGTGTAACTCCAAATGGACTCTCGTTCTTACTTTGATTTAACGTATGAATAATAATAAAAATATATGTAATAATTAAAAAGAATAACATGGAATTAAATAAATCTTTTTTAAAAATTAAAAAAAAATAATTATTTCTGTTAAACTGATCCCATCTCGGCTGTCTTTCCTTCTTCACCATCAGGCGTCCTCCATGTAACTGTGACCTCAGCAGTCTTTAAGGAGTAATGGAGACCATGTCCTTTCCGTTAGCAGAGGACTGCATGTGCGCTAGTGCCAAGAGTCTGTTACTGGACACAATTTTTGACTGATTAAAGGATTGCAACACGTGGTCTTTTAAGGATTGAAGACTTTTTTTTTTTTTTTTTGGAGAGGTTTTAGCTATAGGGCACGTATATTTGCCAGAAAGACAGAGACAGACAGAGAAAAGACAGAGAAAGCGAAAAATCACCACACGAGGGATGGCCACACCACAGTCCCTTCTCCTCCATTCTCCTCTTGGGATCTTGGACACGCGCCGAGTGTGAGTTTAAGCCACTGGGTCCAGGACTCGAACTGTGGTTGACTATGTGGAAGTCCAGTGACATAGCCATTACGCCAACTTCTGGTCCCAGGATTGAAGACATTGTTAATAAAGTTTTGATATGTTATCTCTCTTCTAAAGTATGGTCCAACTTACTATTCTGAACTATAGTAAAAATACTAGTACTAGTAGATTTATATGTGATTTTTAAACAGATAAATACAGACTAGCATGAGGATGAACGCAGCATTAAAAAGTGGACATTGGTGGGACCAGCAGGTGGCGTGGTGGTTAAGGCGCTGGATGCTCCCACATGGCTGACCACGGTTCAAGTCCTGGACCTTGTGGCTTGCTTTCTCACCTTCTCTCTCTCTCTCTCTCTGTCTGTGTGTGTCTCTCTGGTCAAATTAAAAATAAAGGAATGAATAAATAAAGTTAAATAAATAATTAAAAAAAAAAAAGTGGACATTGGTTCCTGTCTTCATACTTTCACCAAACAACCAAGAGTGCCTATCTTTTAAGCGCTCAGTTTTAAGCTGTAGGTGAGAAAGCCCTTGGAAAGGCTGCGAGGTTTGCTCACGGCCGTCTGTCCCCGGCAGGCTCACTGTCCACATGGATGAAGAGCTGCGTGCCCTGGCCTTCAACACGCTGCAGGCCCTGATGCTTGACTTTCCAGACTGGCGGGAGGATGTTCTCTCAGGGTTTGTTTACTTCATTGTTCGTGAAGTGACTGATGTCCATCCCACGCTTCTCGATAACGCCGTAAAGATGTTGGTACAGTTAATCAATCAGTGGAAGCAGGCGGCCCAGATGCATAACAGAACCCAGGACTCGCAGGTACCCCGCTCTCTCCGGTTGACTGTTTGTGCACGGTCAGTGTTAAGTGAGCAGTAGTGATGTTACGTAGACAGGTGTATTTCCTCAGACACGGAAGGTTCTTATTCACTGCTCGTGTGTTCATTAGCCCATAAACGGAACTTTCCTATAGTTCCATATTGTGTTTTTATATATATATATATATATCCTTATATATATATATGTTTATATGTATATATATATATATAAAATTTCTCTAACTTTCTCACCTTCCTTTGGTAACAAATAGGTTTTTTAAAATTATTTATTTATTTAATTCCATTTATTATCATTATTATTATTTTAATTTGACCAGACAGAGACAGAAAGAGAGAGAGTGTGTAAGGGAAAGTGAGAAAGCAAGCTGTCAGGTCTGGGAATTGAACCACAGTCAGCCTGTGGGAATCCAGCACTCTTAACCACCATGCCACACATGCTGGCCCTGGTAACAAAAAAGTTTTTAATGAGCATAGAAAGTAAAGCTGATTCTAGTTCATATTTAGGTTGTTTCCAATATATCGAAAGCTGGTATAATAAAATGTGTGAGCCGCCTCCCATTTGAGCGTTTAGATGGTTTTCGTGTGCACAGTACCACACTCCCTAACCATCCGTGCTGCTGGAGTTGCCGCTGCTTGGCCCTCAGGGAACAGTCGGCTCTCTGGCGGCCTGAGCACCTCTGTCTCTAACAGGCTCCTGGGTCATGCCAAGCCCTTGCTGGTCCACACTTGCAGTATGAAAGATCCACTCCATTCCCCTCCGTTCCCACATAGAAACCTCAGATCAGGAGTGATGATCAGGAGCGCTGGCTCCAAGGTTACACGTGGTCAGAGTGATAGCAGCTAGGGACAGGATTCACGTTCACACTGCCTCTGAAGGGCTTTTCGTCACCGTGTACATGACTACATTTTTACAGATTAAATACTATTAAAGTGCTTGAGCCGAAGTAGGCCTGTAGCCATCACATCTGTGATTGTTTTATTCTCTGCTCACTGTTTGTCTGAAATGTCTACACATACATATTTTCTATACTATTTTTAACTATTTGTTTTCTCAAGCATGGTGTGTCGAATGGAGCGTCTCACCCCGCTCTGGAAAGAAACCCATACCCCAGCGTGTTCCACGTGGTCGAAGGGTTTGCCCTGGTAATCCTTTGTAGCAGCCGGCCTGCCACTAGGAGGTTAGCCGTCAGCGTCCTTAGGGAAATACGGGCTTTATTTGCACTTTTGGAAATGCCTAAGGTAAGATTTAGATATTTCTTTTCGTTGTCTAATGAAAGTACTTAAAAACTGTCCTTTCACCCATTCTTACCCCACTTTCCTCACTACCACAAACGTGTGACTTCTTAACAGTCTTTTGACGAAATCTAAACTATCTCACCTGGCCTCAATTTCATTTGTAACAAATAATGCGGAAGTGAATTTTCAGTGCCCGTTAGGTTTGGGTCCTTTTCCTGAGTATTGCTAATGTTTTTAGACATATGATGTCCTTTTTTATAGGGTGATGATGAGTTAGCCATAGACGTGATGGACAGGCTGAGCCCATCCATCCTGGAGAGCTTCATACATCTCACAGGGGCTGACCAGGTAACTGTAATGGCGTCGTCTAATCGGTCTTATTCTTAGACTTAGGGCAGACAGGCTCATCTCACACACACACACACACACACACACACACACACACAATCTCCTTAATAAATGTAATGTAATAGAAAGTTTTTGTTTGTTTTTGTCATAGAGTGCTTGTGCTCGTTGGAGAGGAGAGAGACAGAGAGCTACAGAGAGATAAAGTGAGAAATCACTCCCCCAGGGGGATGGCCGCCCCACAATCCCTTCTCTTCCACTCTCTCGGGATTGTAGACACACACATACACACAGACACACACACACACACACACACACACTGTGATTTTCAAGTCGCCAGGCCCAGGACTCGAACCACAGTTGACGGTGTGGGAGTCCAATGCCTTAGCCACCATTGCCACCTGCTGGCCCCAGTAGGAAGTATTTTTGAAAACTGTAATGTGCTATAAAATTAAAAACATACTTTAGAAGTGGCACTTGTCTATGTTGTGATTAGTACTCTTTCCCCATAGAAATAAAAAATATTTTACTTTTGTAAAAATTGAGTGTCTCCAATCTAAGAAGATTACTGTGGACTGCTATTTACTATTTATTATGGCGAGTAATAAATATTATATTCTTGACATAGAGACACTGGTTAAAACTCTATGAAACTCTCATCGAAAGTTGAAGAAAAACTTGTACTGTGCTTCTTCGATGCGTAGTTTTTGTTTGCTTTATCACACGAGTTTAAGTCTGGTAGATTAAGTGTGTAGTTTTCTGTGTCAGCGTCCCAGGTAATTTGACCCACTAAAATGGAGAGAACTCTTTGTCAACACACATACTTGAAGGCTAGTGCAAACTTGCATAGTTGGGTTTGAAAGAAAAGATAAAAGATCATATATGAAGATTCCAGGGGTGACGTTGGGATAACTGCTCCAATGTCCCCTTTCAGTTTGGGAATGTACGTGCTCCCTGGGACCAGCAGTTAGCGTGATGGAACATGCATACTCCCTGTACGGCGTCTGGCCCTTGTACCTCCTGAGCCAGACAGCCTGGGCGGGACGGGGTGGGAGGAAGCAGCATGTTCCAGGCCCAGCAGGCCATGAATAACCTGTCCAAGTCAAAGAATCTTGGTTTTGGTGACTAACTATAAAGAATTTCACAGAGGAGTTAGTGCCTAGCACGGTGTTTAATGAACATAATGAAGGGAAACCTCTCTCTCTTCGGTATAAACGCTCGACTGTGGTCTCTGGAGAAGACCCCTTCTCCCACCTTCTCCCAGTCCGTCACCCTCACACACAGACAGGGCTCATCAGCGTGGATGCTCAGGGCCGCCTCCAATACTCCAGCAGCTTCGGTACAGCCCTGGAAACCGGCGAGCTGCTTACGAGTACTTGTTCATTTTTGGATTTTTTGGTCTATAGATCTTTTTAAGGGTAATGAAAGGTAAAAATCTCTCTTCAGAAACACCCATGTGAGACCCACTCTGCAGCCTAGTGGTGAGGTGAGCAGGATCCCACCTGGCCGACGGCAGTTTGAACCCCAGCCCCAACAGCTTTAGAACATGCACTGGTCACGTGTGCATGTGTGCCCCAACCCCACCAGGACAGAGACATGGAGAAGGAACTGTGGCGTGACACCGCACTGGGGGTGCTCTCTTCCTCTCTGTGCCTCTGGCGAGCACATAGGCCCTCTGGGAATTAAAAAAAACGAGTAAACCTCATATGTGCGCGCGCGCACACACACACACACACACACACACACACACACACTACATAACGTAATTGTAGGAATGTACTACTCCTTTAAAGCTACCTTGAACCTCATACCATGTCAGCGTGTTCTAGGACACCCATGACCACTTCTATTGATAGTTTAAAGCAGTTCATAGATGATAGTTTAGAGCAGGTCACAGACCGACTTTGAAGGTCCCCCGACTATGCACTGACTGTCCTTTTCTCCACGTAGACGACTTTGCTGTACTGCCCTAGCTCCATAGATTTGCAGACGTTGGCAGAATGGAACTCCTCCCCCATCAGCCACCAGTTCGATGTGATTAGTCCCTCACACATATGGATCTTTGCACACGTGACCCAAGGCCAAGACCCGTGGATCATCAGCCTCTCCAGTTTCCTAAAGCAAGAAAACCTTCCTAAACACTGCTCCACAGCCGTGAGCTACGCTTGGATGTTCGCATACACGAGGCTTCAGTCACTGTCCCCGCAGGTCGACTTGAAGTAAGTCGTTTCACCAACATCACATTTTACATGTGTAGACTGTTGGCTCTCAGTATGTGCACGTGTGTGAGAAGTAGTGCGGATCGAAAGCCTTGGAAGTCTTATGCCCTTCCGTTTTGATATCTTAAGGAGAAAGAGGAAAATTCTGAAGGGTTTTTAACCCCTTTATCTTTTTCATGTAATTCCGTCTCACCAATTTTTTTTTTTTTTTTTTTTTTTTTTTGAGAGATTTTTGTTATAGGGCTTATGCACTCGCTGGAGAGACAAAGAGACAGAAAGCGAGAAATTACCCCTGGGGCGGATGGCTGTACCGCAATCCCTTCTCCATTCTCCTCATGGGATTTTGGGCACGCACGCACACACGCCCACTGTGAATTCTAAGTTGCCGGGTCCAGGACTTGACCACAGTTGATGACATGGGAGTCCAGCAACAAACCGTTACACCATCTGCCGGCCCCAGTCTCACCAAATGTTAATGGTTGATTTATTTAATAGTACTGTGCTTGGTACATAGCATGTGTCCAGTGAATGATGACATTTATGGCCTTGTCTTCTTTAGTCTTCCCTAACTGCCGTGTTTTCAAATTATCGTTTTTTTTTTAAATAATTATTTATTTTATTTATTCATTCCCCTCTTCTATCTGTGTCCCCTGTCTCTCCTTTCTGCTCTGTCTTTTTTCTTCATCAAATGTGGCTCCCTCTGGCATCATTTTGTTGATTTCTTGTGTGGCTTCCCTAGTGCACAGGAGGGTGGTGACTTTTGCCAGTTTTTTGTTTTGGCCGTGTCGCCAGTGCTCAGAATGTTTTCTGCCATACTGAGACACTGTTCGAAGACACTCTTGTTGATGTGTATGCATTATTTACTGTCGTATGTAAAAACCTACTGAAGGCAAGGATTACGTTGATGTGTTAGTGGTTTTATATTTTTATTTATTTTTTTTTTGGAGAGGTTTTCGCTATAGGGCGCATGCGCTCGCCACAGACAGAGAGAGACAGAGAGATAGGAAGCGAGAAATCACCCCCCAGGGGAGATGGTCACGCCGTAACCCCTTCTCCTCCATTCTCCTCTCGGGATCTTGGGCACGCACGCACACGCGCCTGGCGTGAGTTTTAAGCCACCGGGTCCGGGACGCGAACTGGGGTCGACTACGTGGGAGTCCAGCGACATAGCCATTAACGCTAACTGCTGGTTCCCAGATGTGTTAGTGTTTTGTTGTGATGTGTTTTGCTCTCAGTCCTGAATCCCGACAGAGTTTGGGTGTTTGAAAGATTTATGGAATTGTTCCAGAGTATTTTATTGGCTGTAATCTTTCAAGACAAATTTGCCAACAGCCTTAAAAATGTGGAAAAATGTGCTATTCCTTTTCCAAGAATTACCAAAGAAAACAATTACACTTATGTTCCAATTAAGCCTATATTAATGTACTGCCTTGTGTATATAGGGAAAATTGCTATTAGCTAAAGTGTTCAGTGTGAGTTTGGCTATATACAGTATGGTGATTTAGGCAACGATATAGTATACAGTCATCAAAATGACGTCATGGAAGTATAGTACTTTACGTGGAAAGATGCGAAAAATAGATGTTCAGTATAAAAAAGTACGTATAAAACAAAATAGGCAATATTATTCAATTTACACACATTCAAAGGGATGGACTGGCCTGGCCCAATAAGGGAGCAAGTCCCACATGACTGACAGTGGTTCAAATCCTGGCTCTAGCAACTTAAAAAACACATCTGGTGCATGGGTGTGCGTGCCCCCAATTCCAGCAGGATGGAGGACTGACTGGAGGAGAGGGGACTGCAGCGGGACCACATCCCACTGTGGGTGCCTTCGCCCTCTCCCTCCTTCTCTCGTATCTGGCAAGCACACACTCCCTCTGGCAGCTAAAAAGGAAAAGAGAGGTGTTTGTGCATGTAGAACACACGTGTGTGAACGGACGTTTATTTTGGGGTGAGATTAAAGGTGATTTTAATTTTCCTTTGGTTTTCTTTCTACATTGAGCATGTATAATAATTTATAAAATGAGTCATTGTAAAATATTAAAATGTTTTTTTAAAGTTATATGTATCTTTGTCACAGGAAAAATAGATTGTGTTTAAACTTGGGATCCTGTAATATGTTTCAGCCTTCAACCTCATACTTTATTGTTCATGTTGTAGAATCCCACAGGTATTTAGTACTAATAATGACAGCCCTAGTATCCCCCCATCTCGACAGAGATCCGCGTTAGTACAATGAGACTGTCCGTCCTGCCCATGGTGGGTGTGCCACTCACACACCTGCTCAGCGCTGGCCACGTGGGCAGCCTGGGTCATCCTGCCTGACCCAAAGGCCGGTGTGGTGGTCTACACGGTAGGGCCAGCAGGGAGCCTGAAGCGGGAGGGGATGGCATGGCAAGAGCGCGTGCTGAGAAGCTGCAGAACCTCGCAAGCCCGCGCAGCTCACGCCTGCCTGCCCTTGCTCTCGCGCAGCAGCCCCATCAACGCTAAGAAAGTGAGCACCGCCTCGAGCAGCGACTCCTACGTCGGCCTGTGGAGGAACTACCTGATCCTGTGCTGCAGCGCAGCGGCCTCCTCGTCCTCGCCCGCCTCCGCCGGCTCGGTGAGGTGCTCTCCCCCCGAGACGCTGGCGTCCACCCCGGATAGCGGCTACAGCATCGATGCTAAAGTAAGCTTTCCAGGTCCGCCAAGGGACAGGAACGGCACGTGGAAGTCGTGTTTTAACATTTCTTTTCCTTGACAGTAAAACCTAGTCAGGAAGTGTGCTACGTGCTTGCACTAAAAATGAAAATATTTGAAGAAATCTCATTACCATTTATGGATTCATAGTCAGATCAGTAATGCATACACAGTGTTTTGGGGCCCACCAAGTGCCATGGTGGTTAAGGCAGCTGGGATCCCACATGGCCCACTGTGTGGTTCAAGTCCCAGACCCGGTGGCTTATAAGACAAGCCAGCACATGTGCGTGTGTGCCCAAACTCTCTTGAGAGTGGAGGAGAAGAGATTGCAGCATGGTAATCCTCTCTAGGGGTGATTTCTCATCCCCCCCCCCCGAATTATTTATTTAATTTAATTTATTCATTCATTTATGTTAATTTGACCAGAGAAAGACATACAGAGAGAAGGAAAATGAGAAAGCGAACCACCAGGTCTGGGTACTCAAACCATGATCGGCCATGTGGGAATGTTCAGCACCTTAACCACCACGCCACCTGCTGGTCCAGGGGTGATTTCTTAGTTTCCCTCTCTCCCCCTCCCTCTGTTTTTCTCCAGCAAGCACATGCATCCTATAACAAACTAAAATAAAAATGTGGGACCAGCAGTTAGCGTAATGGCTATGTTGTTGAACTCCCACGTAGTGGACCGCTGTTCGAGTCCCGGACCCGGTGGCTTAAACTCACGCCGGGCGCGTGTACGTGCCCAAGATCCTGAGAGGAGAGTGGAGGAGAAAGGATTGTGGCGTGGCCATCCCCCCTGGGGGGTGATTTCTCGCTTTCTATCTCTCTGTCTCTCTCTGTCTGTCTGGTGAGTGCACGCGCCCTACGGCAAAAACCTCTCAAAAAGAGAAAAAAATAATGTAAATAAATTCTTAAAAAATACATATGTGGTTTTTGATGGAGGAGAAAAGTCCACACTTCCGTAGCTTTTCCGATATGACACACAGCATTATGGAGGGATTCAAGGCACCCCAGTAAACTAAGACCAGAGTGTCTGACGTGTATGCCCATGTTTTAAAATTTTTTATTATTATTTCTCTTTTCTTTTTTCTCTTTTCTTTTCTTTTCTTTTCTTTCTTTCTTTCTTTTTTTTTTAAGTTTGTTATGAGCATGTGTGTTCACCCGAGAGAGACTGGGGGTAAGGGGGAGTGAGGAAGCAAGCCACCAGGTCTGGTGCTCAGACCGCCGTCAGCCGCGTGGGTCCAGCACCTTGAGCCCTGCTCAACCCGCTGGCCCCACTGCTGCCTATTTTTAGAAGTAATTTTGTTTTATTCATATTCATGGATTCAAAGATACAGGATCAGTAATGGAGGAACAGCCTGTTGTGTGCCGGTGAGTATCAGTAAGAAACTCAGAGACCCACAGATTCAGGTGACGAACTTACACTCAGCTGTGGGATAGATAGATGCTTCCACCTTGAGGCTGCGTGTTCGTGCCTCCGCGAACCTCGAGGACGGTCCGTGCTGTGGCTCCAGCTGCACTGTCCGTGAGCAAGGTCGCTTCGCGGGACGCACTGCATCGCGGCTGCTATAACCGTGCTGTTTCTTCCAGATTATCGGCATCCCGTCCCCTTCATCGCTGTTCAAGCACATAGTTCCGATGATGCGCTCCGAGAGCATGGAGATCACGGAGTCCCTCGTCCTGGGGCTCGGCAGGACCAACCCCGGAGCGTTCAGGTGACTGCCTTACGTCTTTCTCTTTTTCTGCCTCTTCATCTCTCCTTGGTGAGCACAGGTGCCCTTTAGCCAAGAGAAGAAAAACATGATTTCAGCTTGTTAAAAAATGATCAGATCCCCACAAATACACTTAATTTTGAGACAAATACATGGGATTACATTTTCTTTTGGTGCTTTAAAAATTTTGGAAGGGACCAGCAGATGTTGTAATGGTTATATCCCAAATAGTTGACCACAGTTCAAGTCCTGGACCCGGCAGCTTAAAATTCAAACCATGCGTGTATGTGTGCATGCCCAAAATTCATGAACAAAGGACTATGGGGTGGCCATCCCCCTGGGGGGGTGTTTTCTTGCTTTCTATATCCCTGACTCGCTCTGTCTCTGTTCATCTCTCTGGCAAGTGCACCATGCCTTATAGCAAAAATCTCTCTCTAAAAAATAAAATTTCCCAAATCTTGTACAATGAGCATCTTTAAAAATTTCTTTATTTATTTTATTTGTTTATTTACATTTAATCACACATCATTACAGTGTATGACATTTCTTTTTCCAGTGCAAATACCATGTGTGTCAATCAAGACAAAGATATTACTCTGTACCTTGTCATCAGCAAATAGCTTCTCATTTTCTTGTCGCTTACGTATATTTTTACTTGTGTTTTCCTTCCCTTTGCCCCTCCCTCCCTTCTATACTAAATTTTTTTTTCCTATTTTGTTGACTCACAAAATATCTTAAACTAAAAATATGGACAAAGCGCACACGCCCTATAGGAAACACCTCTCCAAAAAAAAAAAAGCAACCAGCGCTTTTGTCAGTGGAGCTGGGTATCACAAAGGCCTCACAGTTTCTAGGGAATAGGTGCACCAGGGCTGAGCTGTGGGATTTCAACTAAGAATTCAGAGGAGTATGGGAGGAGATGAGCCACGCTCTCTGTACTCTGTGTTTCTCCTAGCTGCTCACTTTGCAGTCTCTGCTCTCTGAGTTTTAGTCATTTGGTGGTATATACACATTTGACTAATTTTTTGGAGGTTTCTGCTACTGTAAGCTCATATGCTTCACTTAACTGTGAGGTACTTCTGTGCTTATTTTCCTCTACGACTGTGATTTCAAACATTGTATCCACAGAAAGAGATTTGAATTCAGATTTATAAAGATGAGTTTTCCCTTTTCTGTAGCAATTCAATGGGGGGTTGAGGTTTTCTGTGACACTAAAAGTACTCTGTTGTTTTACTGCTGTGAACTTAGGCCTGTCTCGACACTCAAAATGTAGAAGCTCACTTTACTAGGAGTTGGGCCTGAAGGCCATGAGCACCTTTTTCAAAATATAAACAAAGAGAAACTTAACCATTTTTATGACACTCATACTTTTTGACCTATTAATGTTTTTGTTTTTGGTTTTTGCCATAGAGCACATGTACTCACCAGAGAGAGACAAAGAGAGGGAAAGTGAGAAATCAGCCCCGAGATGTGGACACGCCTCAGTCCCTCCTCCACTTTCCTCTTGGGATTTTGGGCACGCACACACACATGCCCCACGTGGTTTTCAAGCTGCCAGATCTGGGACTCAGCTGTGGTCAGCCATGTGGGGGTCCAATGCCTTAATCACTATGCCACCTGCTGGCCCTGTTTTGACTTTAATTTAATTTGTAAAATCCTAATGTGATAATCAGAAATAAAAATAATGATAGTGGTTCGGGTGCAGGACTCCCAAATGGCCGACTGCTTTTTGCATCCCCGGACTCTGTGGCTTGAAGATCATTCCAGGCTCATGTGTGTGCATGACTCAAACCCCAGGAGGAGAAGGGATTGGTGTGACCATACCCCCGGGGAATGATTTCTCACTTTCCTTCTCTCTCTGTGTGTGTCTCTCTGTGCACACACCCTATGGCAAACACCTAAAAAATAATAAGAAAAATAATGATTGATGTCCAGAGTTGTTCACTGTTAATATGGTATTTACATAAAATGAGATAAAATTTAATGATTCATTAATAAATGAAAATGGTTAGGGAAATTATGGTATCTCACCCAATGATAGAATATTACAAATTAATTAATTAATGGCATAAGAAAGTAATTGTGCAGGTTTTAAGAAAAATGGATACCGGGCTAGCAGGTGGCATGGAGGATAAGGTGGCTGGATCCTACATGGCCAACTGTGCTGTTCAAGCCCCAGACCAGGCAGCCTGGAAATCATGCGGGGTACATGCATGAGCGTGTCCACATCCGGAGAGGAGAATGGGAGAGGAGGAACTGTGGTGTGGCCACCCCCAGGGGCTGGTTTCTTACTTTCTCTCTCTCTCTCTCTCTCTCTCTCTCTCCCCCCCCCTCCCTCCCTCCCTCCCTCCCTCTCTCTCTTTCTCTCTCTGGTGAGCACACATGCCCTATGACAAAAAAAAGAAAGAAAAAAAGGATGCCATTTACATGTATTAGGGGTTCAACTATGTAAAATGTTTGTGGGTTCCAAAGTTATTGAACAAAAATAATAATAATACTTACCTTTATGAATTAAAATGAATGACTTATACCATTTTTCTGCTTTCCAAATGTTTTGTAATATATACATTATTTTATAGTCAAAATAAGACAATAAAACTTGTTTTTAAAGTGTATGGTTAAAATCAGCACTTGGTTAGTTTACATCATTATGTTAACATTTATGTATTTGCATGTGTTAGATTATATCTGTTTAGCTCTACTCATAGAAAGCATGTGTATCACTTTTTTCCTAGGGAACTAATAGAAGAATTACATCCCATAATTAAAGAAGCACTTGAAAGAAGGCCAGAGGTAACTTGTTTTCTGTAGTTTTATTAAATATTTATTTAGTAAAAACTTTTTTTTTGCTAGAGTCTACATATTATACCAGAGGTAGAAATTAAGAAGTGAGAAATTATTTAGTGTATTTTCTTTTTTTAATGAATTATTTTTAAATTTTATTTATCATTATTACTATTTTTCAATTTGCTTCTGGCACATGCACTCACCAGAGAGAGAGAGACTGAGAGAAAGTGAGAAAAGAAGCCGTTAGGTTCAGGACTTGAACCGCCACTGGCCCCATGGGAGTCCAGCACCCTAACCACCATGCCTCCTGCTGGCCCCATTTACTGCTTTCCAACATTTACTTTGTGTAGACTCTTCCTCCCAACCCGTTCCCACACGGAGATCTCACACAGAAACCCATTATGTGGAACAGGTGAGAAACCGCTGTAGCGGAGAGTAAGAAATAAGGCCTGGGTGGGAGTTGGTAAGCGTTTACTATAAATGGCCGCGTGGTAAAGAATTTCAGCTTCGCAGCCTCCTGTTCCTGTCGTAGCTACCCAAGGCTGCCACTGCAGCGTGAGAGCTTCATAGAGACATGCACAGCTGGGCATGGCCACTTTCCAATAAAACTTTATTTATAGTAACAGGCCGTGGGGAGCCAGGTTTGGCCTGGGGACTGCAGTTTGATCACTCTGGGTCTCGATTCCTGAGTGTACAGACCTGCCCCAGTTCTCGACTTTGAGAAACTCCAGGTGCAGGGCAGATGAGTATGCGAGCCACATTGTCACAATGTGTTACACACCTGGCGACAGTCACAGATGAGGGGTTGTGAGCGGTGCAGGGAGGAAGGCCCTGTTGACAACGTGCTGATGTTGAGGTGCGTTTTGAACCATAAGCAGGTTCCCTATGGACGGTGAGAGAAGGCATTCTAGGCAGGGGAATGGTATTTGCAAACCTCACAAAAGAATTTAGAAATTGCAGATTTTTCTATATGATTATGTTCTGGGGGAAAGTAGTAACTATCGTGGAAAAAAACTGCGGGAACTAATGGAAGACTCCTGGTTCTGGCCTGGTCCAGTACACCCCCGGAACCTAGATGCCTACCATAAGTGAGAGTTCCTCGGAGCACTTACTAAAATTAGGCCCCGGGGCCTACTGAATGAGAATCCCTGGACTGGAGCCCAGAAATCTGTTTTCGTAAAGCACCTTAGCTGACCGAACATTGTTTGAGAATCCTGGCTGTTAGGGCTGTGCAATCCCGAGAGGCACTGGGGCAGGAGGGGGCTGCTGACCTTAGCTCCTCATTTAGGCCTGGGTAACTCCTCTCGCCTGCTTTTGGTCAGCCTCACAGAGAGCAGTGACAGCCCCTGATGTCCCTGACGTTTGTTTCAGAGTGATAACTTTGGTTATAGTGTGAGCTGACTCCTTAGAAGAAAGTAGGCTTGGGGGGCCAGCAGGTAGCGTAATGGCTATGTCGCTGGACTCCCATGTAGTCGACTGCGGTTTGCGTCCCGGACCCAGTGACTTAAACTCACGCCGGGTGCATGTGTGTGTGTGCCCAAGATCCCGAGAGGAGAAAGAAGGAGAAGGGATTGCAGTGTGACCATCCCCCCTGGGGAGGGATTTCTCGCTTTCTATCTCTCTGTCTCTCTCTGTCTTTCTGGTGAGCGCACACTCCCTATAGCAAAAACCTATCGAAAAAAAAAAAAAAAGAAAAGAAAAAGAAAGTAGGCTTGGGACAGAATTAAGCAGCAGTGTCTGTACGTCCCGTTTCAGGGGCCGTATGTTATCATAATCACCATGGGATTAGACCACGTGGTCCTGTTTTTCCAATGCAAGCTGCAGTGTGAGAATTTTAGATTCACCATCTTCTTTTTCAAGAATGATTTATTTAAACTTATTTATTATTAGTTATTTTTTAATTTGCTATAGGGCCTATGTGTTCCCCAGAGAGAGAGACAGAGACAGAGAAAGCAATCTGCCACGAACAGGACTCAGACACAGCCTTGTGCGAGTCTTGTGCCTTAACCACCGTACCACCTGCTGGCCCCTAGATTCACCATCTTCTATGGAGAGAAAATAAAAATCGTTCAACTAAAATCTTGCTAAAGTCTTCAAAGACTGTTAATAAGCCGTGCCATTCAAAATTAATTTCTATAAACTTTAGGAGGAGCTCAAGGAAACAGGAAATTTAATCAATTGTCATCAGCAAATTGCCCTGCTTGTGGAAGAGGAAAGTGGATCATGCATGTGAGAATGAAAGGCTAATAAGGGGACCAGCAGTTGGCGTAATGGCTATGTCGCTGGACTCCCACGTAGTCGACCGCGGTTCGAGTCCCAGACCCGGTGGCTTAAACTCACGCCGGGCACGTGTGCGTGCATGCCCAAGATCCTGAGAGGAGAATGGAGGAGAAGGGATTGCAGCGTGGCCATCCCCCTGGGGGGTGATTTCTCGCTTTCTATCTCTCTGTCTCTCTTTGTCTGGTGAGCACACGCGCCCTATAGCAGAAACCTCTCTAAAAAAATAAATAAATAAATAAAATTTTAAAGAAGACTAATAAGTACGTCTGTTATTGTGCTGTTATGTAAATTACATCATAAATAAAATAACCTCTACTAGAACGTGATCCGAGGTCCATATCTTAATACCGTACGATTGTCATAGCTGACCGCAGTTCGAATCCGGGCCTGACACTTGCTTTCTCACTTTCTTTCTCTCTGGTGAGCGCACATGCCCTGTAGCAAATTTAAATGAAAATAATAATAATAAATACAATTAACGGATAATTAGAAAAAAAGAAATGGAACCAAATTGAGATGCTGCAACTGTTTTTCTAGGCCTTAGGAATTCGGCCTTAGTAACAAACACACTTATTGTTCAGCACAACATGATGAGCAAAAAAATGTATTATTTTGTTTTCATTTGTATCTTTCTTTTTGGGGGGGTGTCAAAATTGTTACGTGGGAAAACTTTGGCAAAGCAGAATCTTCAGGGCTTAGGTCCCCTTTGTAATGGTTTCCCCTGCCCGTCTGCCATATTTGGGGAATTTCTTAGGGATTCCTTATCACTGAGGGACAACCGTTTACTGAGCTCTTCAGTTCTAAAATCCTCAGATGAACGAATCACTGAAGAGAAGCTATACCTGCAGGATTTTATCTCCCTCCTGCACGGGAGTGTGACCACTTGTTAACGTCCAGCCATCCACACCGCTGCTTCAGTGGTCACCGTCTACACTGCACAAGCGAAGTAGCTTTTGTTGTTGTTGTTGGGTGTTTGCTTGTTTTTTGCTACAGGTTGTGTGTGCTTGCTGGAGAGAGGCAGAGAGGGAAGGTGAGAAATCACCCCCCCCCCCGGGGAGACGGCCATGCTGCAATCCCTTCTCCTCCATTCTCCTCTCCGGACTTAGGGCACGCACATGCTCCTGGTGTGTCTTGCAAGCCGCAGTGTTCAGGACTTGAACCATGCGGGTGGCCGTGTGGGATCAGCCGCCTTACCCACCACACCACTGGCAGGCCCTGTGAAGCTGTTTTGACGGGCCTAAAACTCCCTCGGACACGTTCACATTGCCCTTTCAGTCACACTAGTAGGTTTTCCGTCAGCTCCTCCGAAGTTTCCAACTGACGTTTTGTGTCCTCGGAGCAGAATATGAAGCGGCGCCGGCGCCGGGACGTCCTCCGGGTCCAGCTGGTGCGGATATTCGAGCTGTTGGCGGACGCTGGCGTCATTAGTCACAGGTTGGTGCCGGGTTTCGGTTCTGAGGACTGGGGCGATCGAGGAATGCAGTCGTGCTTTCTCTCCTGAAATTCGTAAAACTGGCGATGGACGTTGCAGCAGCAACAAAGGCAAAGCCGTGCTCGTCTCCGTGGAGGTTCTTGACCAGTGGCCAAAAGGTGTAAGGAAGAATGTACCCCGAACCTGGGCTGTCCCAGACAGTCGCTGCGGTGTTCCTCGGTTTAATATTTGCAGCATGTCGCTATCGAGGCAGGTGGGCAGCGGCATTTTCTTGACTGATTTACCTATTTCTTGCCTCATTTTAAAGTTCTGTGTCTTCGGGGCTTGAAAAAAGCATACATTCAAAGGCTAAACAGCATAAGGTTTGCAAATTTATTCTAATGTTACGTATCCTGCTGGGAAAATGAAGGAATCTGTAAACATAATTCATAGCCGGCTTTTCCACCGTCCACAAATAAAACCGTCCAGCCTGCAGCAATGGCTGGAGTGTGGGCATCCGGCACTGAGACCAGCCCCTTGAGAAAAATGCCATCAGCTGTGGTGGAGAGGTGACTGTTTCCTTAGGAGGGTAATTGCCGTCTGACCATCGACAAAGAGAAATAAAGAATGCTACCATATTCCAGAAAGGTAACGGAAAGGGACCGTGGATCATCTCCCCCCGCCCACACACACACACGCACGCGCATACACGCGCACACGCACAGGTGTGAATAATTGAGCAAGTGTCCCAGCCGTGTAGCCGCCTGGCCCTGTCAGGAGAAGAGAATTTAAACCATTGATTTGCTTTTTTTCCCTAATAAGTGAAAAACCACTTAAAAAAAAAAAAAAAGGAAAGGAAAAAGAAACAACGTTCTCTTTTCTGTCACCCACAAAAATAAAATAGTGGAAGTTAGGAAAAGTAAAATTGAAACTTGTAGGCTTGATGCAAAACGTGAACAACCTCGTGCATATTCGAATCTTTTCTATTTTTGGTTGCTCTTAATGTAATGTTAGTGGCTGGAGGATCTTTGGTACTATTTGGGGAAACTGCAAAATATGGGAATATTTTAAATTCAGCTGTAAAAGCTATACTACTCACTATTGAGAAGTAATGGTTTTTAAACACAGTTGTGTGTTTTGGTTTTGGTTGTCTTTAAGAGAAATTATTAGGCAGCTACCGCTGTTACGGATGTTTTAATTTACTTGGTTAAGGAAGAAAGTGAGTTCCGAATGCCAAGCGCACAGGGCTCTTTGTCTCATTCACCCAGTGGATCCGGTGGACTTTAACCCACAGCAGGTACTAAATGAGTACTGGTTAAACGAATGAGTATTTTTTCTGGTGCAGGTCATCATCCACTAAATCAGTTTCTCTCCACTAATAGTCATAACCCAGAGTTCTTGAAAATTAATTTGAGAAATTACTTTAAGAAATAAAGAGAAAATATTTGGTCCTGCATTCATTCCTTCAAAATAAATTGATGGTCCTAGACTGATTCTTTGAATATACTAAAGTATTTTTTTCAAATATAAGCAGGAAGCCTGGCCTAAATAAATGTAACTGATCACAGCTGGTCATTTCTGTAGCATGTATCTATAGCATTTAGTAGGTCTTTCATATGTGGTTACTCATTTGTATCCGAAGACTCTGAGGTCGACCTGGATACATGCCCGACACCTGGTGGAGCAAGACGGGAGCCCGAGGCTTCAGACTCTGACAGTGTCCCCTCCCGGTGCCGGCTTTCCATGCCCAGGGTCCTTGCCTCAAGGAGAATCTCATTGCAGGCTCTTGAGGCAACGCCATAGGTCTAGAAAGAAGGTGTGAAACCCACCCTCCACTGCATGTTTCCTTGAACCCGTCTAGACCTTTGTGCCCCAGCAGTACTTGTTCAGTGTCTGCTGAGAAGTCCCCAGTGGGTACTCGAGATGATGGAAATGTGGCCGTGATTAGATGTGGCAGCTTCGAGGATGTGTCAGACTCTTCTTTCCTCTTTCCACCTTCCCACACTCATCTTCGTCTTCCTCACCCTGTGTCTCCTTATTAAAAAGCTGTATATGTTTTGATGGCGAGAAATAACATTTAGCACTGAGAATAGTTGGTTAAGATAGGTATGGAATTACATAATATAATTTGCAGCAGTAGTTCTTTGATGATGAAGCATCATCTTTTTTTTTTTTTTTTGCTTAAACCAAAACCATATGCATTGAACTTTTGTATATTAAATTACATATGCTCATAACCATGTAAACCTTAATGTGTGTTACCGATTTTGATTACTAGAAATTTATTTGGATTTAAATTATAATTTAAACTCACAATTTCTTCACCATTTATTTTCTTCACTGTTTTCAGCGCAAGTGGTGGCCTTGATAATGAAACACATTTCCTCAACAACACTCTCTTGGAGTATGTGGATTTGACTAGACAACTCTTGGAAGCAGAGAATGAGAAAGACTCTGACACGCTGAAGGACATTCGATGCCATTTTAGTGCCTTAGTGGCGAATATCATCCAGAACGTTCCAGGTATGGTTTTCTGTTTCTTAAGAACATTAAGTATTAAAGGACTATTTTTTTTTTCTCTTGACGTTTTGTAACCTAAGTGGGTGAAGCAACTTCTGAACACAGTAGAAAAATACGTCATGGGTAGAAGAGTTTTGCTTTTGATTTAATGTCAATGATTAGAAATAAAAAACCAACCTAGCATAGATTTTAAACAGTAATCAGGACAATGAGACAAAATCGTGCCTAAGTTAATAGGATACGCTTTTTAGACACGCTTGTTCAAGAGGCAGTAAGGAACAGTAATGCTCCAAATCATAATTGGGAATGAAAGTACCAAGATACTTTTGAGTAATGGGAGAAGACACCGGTAAGCAGGTACCAGGAAGGGCACGGTGTTATCAGTGTTTAATAGACGCCCGCAGGTACTGCGGCTAGGCCTGGCTCGGGCGCTAGGACAACTAATACATGCAATTACACTTTAGAAGGTCCTAAATCCAAGCCGGCCTGTGGCCTGGTGGTGAAAGCGGCTGGATCCCACATGGCTGACTGCATCGTTTGAGTCCCAGACCCTGCAACTTGAAAATCACACTGGGCTCGTGTGCATGCATCCCCAAATCCTAAAAGGAGGGAGAAATAGAGGAGAAGGGATCGCGGCCAGACCAGGCCCCAGGGGGCTGCTTTCCCTCCGTCTAGCTTGCTGTCTCTCTATGATGTGCAGACACACCCTCTGACAGAGTTTTAAAAAAAGTCATAAGTTTTTTACAAGCATAAGACATAAAAATGTGTGTGTGTGTGTATGTATTTTATATACACCATAAATAAAAATGTTTGCTCCCAGGGGGAAAAAAATTAAGTTATTTTGTTACTTTAAGTAGTACATGCAAACAGTTGGTTTAAAGAGTGCACGTTGTATTTTATAACAGCGTCATTTAAGCATTTAATTAGATACATTCATTTCAAATACTGGTGCCCTACTTTAAGCTTTAGAAGAAAAATAATACCATTTTGAGGAAACTAGCGATTTTTCCTCTAGATTTTCTAATCCGAAGCACTAATGTAAAGATGTGGCTTAGCGTGTTAGGAAACCTTCCCCACGACTTCCACGCTGGTTGACACTGCACTGAAATTTCTGCGTGCCAGCATGCCCTGGTGCGCCCACTGCTGCAGACGGGCGAGAGACTGCAGCTCATTGCTGTGGTTTGCATAGACGCAAATGCTATGTTAGAGTGCAGGGTTCGGTGAGTTAGGATGAACACTTCCGCTGCGTTTTACTCAGCATTGCGTATCCCCTAGCATATAAGCAGTCGTGCGTGTTAGAAGGAAATAGAAATACCTCTTTCCCATCTCTTTTGTGTTTACAGTGCACCAGAGAAGAAGTATTTTTCCTCAGCAGAGCCTCCGACATAGCCTGTTCATGCTGTTCAGTCACTGGGCAGGGCCTTTCAGCATCATGTTCACGCCCTTGGACCGGTACAGTGACAGAAACATGCAGATTAATCGGCACCAGTACTGTGCGCTGAAGGTATTTACCGAGAAACCCGGTGACAGGTTATTTTTCCCTTTAAGAGCAGGGTAGAATATTTTTATGTCGGTAACTGGTATCACAAAGAGGGTAGGATTTCTTCCGAGTCCTTGAGTATTCAAATATATATTTGCCTACCATAGGCAATCATTTATACCATAAGTTTATTTAAATATATTTAAAAATGTAGTAACTTCAGAGTCTGCCAAAACTCGAATACCATTTTCTTAAAGAACTAAGGACAGCCCCAGAGAAATACCTGTTCTTTTTTCCTTCTCGAGTACTTTCTCTTGGTCTTTTTCATCTTCTCTTCCAGAACTGTTCAAGCTCCTTGTCTAATTTGGTATCATGATATTTACTTGCTCATCAGACATGTCTTAGTTTTAAAAAATTACAATTTTCTTTGTAAAGAGAAAGACTTAAGGTCGTCATGGCTAGGCGAGCGTGAACAGAAACGCCTGCGTCTTCTCGCTGAGCAGCCGCCGGCTGGCCCCGCGCGCTGTAACGTAACTCTCCTTACTGTCCGAAGGCCATGTCTGCCGTGCTGTGCTGTGGCCCCGTGGCCGATAACGTCGGACTCTCCTCGGATGGCTATTTGTACAAATGGCTGGATAACATTTTGGACTCTCTGGACAAAAAGGTAATTCTGACCGTCCCCTTAAAATTTCAAGTTGTCATCACGTTATTTAGGGTTAATGTATGGCTCTGCAGACATTTTTTTTCCTTTTTTTTAATGAGATAGAGTTTTGTGCAATAATGTGTAGGATGTAAAGTTAAAGGTGCTACTATAAGAAAGTTCTAAGACTTATTACTCATTTGAATCATTGTAATTTCCCTTTTATATTGTGGGATTATCGCACTGGTGTGTGTGTGTCTCTCGGTAGACCTCTAAATCTATAAATAAATGTTCAGATAGAATATATTGAGCTCCATGGGAAAAATGTGTAGGGAGGGTGGATGTGGAGGATGTATTTTTTTGTCCATTTGTATGTTTGCTTTTGTTCTTTTTTTTTTTCTTTTTTTTTTTTTTTTTTTTGCCATAGGGCAGGTGTATGAACCAGAGAGAGGGAATGTGAGAATTCAGCCCCCGGGGAGATGGCCACGCCGCAGTCCCTTCTCCGTTCCTCTCTCAGCACTTTGGGCACACACGCACATGTGCACAGTGTGGTTTTCAAGCTGCCGGGTTTGGGATTCAAACAGTGATTGGCCATATGGGAGTCTACTACCTTAACCACCATGCCACCTGCTGGCCGCTGTGTGTGTGCATTTCGACAGGGTCTCACCATGTGGTCCTCCTGCCTCCTCTCCCAAGTAGCTAGCACTCAGGCACTGGCTCTTCCACACAGGCTCGCTGTGTTCCCCGCGGGGTCTGAGGGCTGCCAGTCCTCCTGCCTCGGGCTCCCGGAGCACCTGGCCATTGTGGGGGAGAGGGCAGTGGAACGCAGGCCCCCAGAGCCGGCCTGAGTGCAGGGACCAGACCCAACCTCGTGTTTCCATCGCTCTCCACCAGTCAATCCCTGCGCACTCTCATGCTGCAGGGACAGGCTTCCTAGTCTAAAACAGGACTTATATTTTGTTTTCTCCAAATAATTTTTCCATGGGGTTATCAAAAACAAAAGTAAAGCTTGATAAAAAATCATCAGAGATGTGAATGGCTCAACCTTTTGAAAGCCTTCATCACTGCTCACACACCGTTCGTCAGCTGCCCTTGGGGCTCTGCTGATGGGAGACTGTTCTGAGGAGTCCCGTGTCCAAAATGAGAGGCCAGGTGGAATTTACGCACGTCACTGTCCTGCGGGCTACATGGCCCAGAAGGAGCTAACAAACGGAGACTGGATTTTGCGACTAAGTGCAGTAAATAAACACGCTGCACTGCCCGAGTAAGGACGTGGGGCGTAGACGAGTAACCACCCCCTTCTCTGTCCGGGCCCGCCCCCAGGTCCATCAGCTGGGCTGCGAGGCCGTGACGCTGCTGCTGGAGCTGAACCCCGACCAGAGCAGCCTGCTGTACTGGGCCGTGGACCGGTGCTACACGGGCTCCTCCAGGGTGGCGGCGGGCTGCTTCAAAGCCATAGCCAATGTGTTCCAGAACAGGTACCCAGAGACCGCGGGCTCTCCTGTCTTACGCTCTTCTTATAAAAGAAAACGTTTCCTTCAGAATTCCGAAATACGAAGAAGCCAGTATTTTCTTTCCTTAAGCTCTATTGGAATTGACCCCAAATAAGGGTAGTGGTCACCAGGCCTCCGTTGTTGTACCTGTGGCCTTAGACGTCATAAGTCACCTCTCAGGCTTAGAAGGTTCTCGCCTCCAGCCCGGCCCCGTGTGTCATATGTGTTAGCTGGTGCGAGTCCTCCAAACGCCATTTACCTAACGTGTAAAATCTGTCCCTAGGGATTACCAGTGCGACACAGTGATGCTCCTAAATCTGATACTGTTTAAAGCAGCTGATTCTTCTAGAAGTATCTATGAAGTTGCTATGCAACTTTTACAGGTTTGTAAACAGATGTTAATTAACATATTTTTTGGCTCAGGAGTTAATGAAGCCCGTTAATTTATTCTTGCCAGGAAAGCATACTGATCCTAATCATTAGCTTCGTTTTTAATAGTGAGGTGTGGTATCAAGTCCTGATTGTCATTAGAAATAGAACACACAGATACTATGGATATTAAAATCTAGAAATAGTATAGTCTATTCAGAGATGTACCCTAGAAGGAGTCCATGTATTAATGTGCATGCGTGTGTCTGTGTGTGAAAGGAGTCCATGTATTAATGTGCACGCGTGTGTCTGTGTGTGAAAGGAGTCCATGTATTAATGTGCACGCGTGTGTCTGTGTGTGAAAGGAGTCCGTGTATTAATGTGCACGCGTGTGTCTGTGTGTGAAAGGAGTCCGTGTATTAATGTGCACGTGTGTGTCTGTGTGTGAAAGGAGTCCGTGTATTAATGTGCACGCGTGTGTCTGTGTGTGAAAGGAGTCCGTGTATTAATGTGCACGCGTGTGTCTGTGTGTGAAAGGAGTCCGTGTATTAATGTGCACGCGTGTGTCTGTGTGTGAAAGGAGTCCGTGTATTAATGTGCATGCGTGTGTCTGTGTGTGAAAGGACTTACAATTACTGAGTGGTGGGGGCCGTGTGTGCATGGAACTGTTCCTGGTCAGCAGACGAGGGTGACGTGTCCCATGTCTTCGTTGAGACCTGCGTGGAAGGCGGTTCGCCCTTTTATAACAATCGCATAGAACTTTTCCTTTTTAGATTGAGAGGAAAGAACTTAGAGAGCTAACTGAACTTATAATGGGTATGTCATTATTTTATAACGTTTAGCTGATAATAGGGCAAGGGTCTTCATTCTCAACCAAGAGCTAAGAATAGAATTCAAGTAGCTGCGGATTTTTCCAACAGCTGCGATGGGCTGATGCTGGTGGGGCCATCTTGGGCATTCTACCCTAATGCCTTTATTTAGAGGGAAGTTCAGGACTTTAACCCTCGATACTATTAACATCAGAAAGATTTTTAGCTTATATTCCACATTTAATCTGTGATCTGCCAAGATCTGTTTGAAAATTTGGGTTTTTCTTTTTAACTTATACATATTTTATATGATCCTAATTTGAGCTAGAAAACTGGTGACTTTTTTAAGTAATTGTATATCATGTTGCTGAAATTATTTTCAAAGTAAGCTTCCAACTTTGGATCACTGGCATTAAACAGAAGAATCTTTGTAAGCAGTTAAAGACTCGTTTGCAAACATTTCCTGGGCTAAGTTAACATCTAAAATCCTTTATAATATACACAACCATGCCATCTTTTAGCTGGACTATGTCTTGGGAGAAGTTCTTTGAGTTTGTTTTTGATTTTTAAATTATAGCTGAACTTTAGAGGACCCGTAAGATCTTAAGTTGAGGGGGTTACATCCCGTAGATTCTGGAACCGAAGATGTTCCGCTACGCTCACAGACTGGAACTGCAGAGGCCGGACGGGGCGCTCAGCCAGCTCTCCCCGCTGCCTCACCTGTACTCCGTCTCCTACTATCAGCTGTCCGAGGAGCTGGCCAGGGCGTACCCGGAGCTGACGCTCGCCATATTCTCAGGTATGACCTCGACGTTGGCCAGGATTGTCCTTCGGCAATCATTTCTGTAAAATTACTTTTAGTAAATTTTAACTAAACAAAATCAAGAGGAGAATGGAGAAGGAATTGCAGCATGGCCATCTCCCCGACAGGGTGATTTTTCTGTCTCTCTCCATCTTTCTCTGTCGCTCTCTGGCAAGTGCACACACCCTATGGCCAAAACCTTAAAAAAAAATAATTGGCTTCCGGCTCTGTAAGATGTTGGGCTTGATTGCGGAGCAGTGGGACCCAGGGCGTAGCAGCCCTGTCGGGTTTGTCTGGTTGCAGAGATCAGCCAGCGGATCCAGACGGCGCACCCCGCGGGCCGGCAGGTCATGCTGCACTACCTGCTGCCCTGGATGAACAACATCGAGCTTGTGGACCTGAAGCCACTGCCCACAGCCAGGCGGCATGAGGACGACGATGACGAGTCCCTCAAGGACCGAGAGCTCATGGTGACCAGCAGGCGCTGGCTACGGGGAGAAGGCTGGGGGTCCCCACAGGCCACTGCAATGGTTTTAAACAACCTGATGTACATGACAGCGAAGGTGAGTGGATTTGGCATTGGCACTTACTGTGCAGAATTACCGAGTTAGGGGAATGAGCATGGTTAGAAACAGTTCTGTCAGCCAAATTAAAATGCAGTATGCATTTCCATGGGGCCAGCAGATGGCATAATGGTGACATTGCTGGACTCCCACATGGCCAATCACGGTTCAAGTCCCAGACCCAGCAGCTTGAAACTCACACCGGGCACGTGTGTGTGTGTGTGTGTGTGTGTCTGTGTGTGTCCAAAATCCCAAGAGTAGAATGGAAGAGAAGGGATTGCGGCGTGGCCGTTCCCCCTAGGGGATGATTTCTCACTTTCTGTCTCTCTGGTGAGCATGTGTACCATATAGCAAAAATCTCTCTCAAAAAAAAGAGAAAAGACAAAAATACATTATATATTTCTTTATTTAAAGAATCTCCTCTATTATAAAATATCTCTTCTTTTTGTTTTTTGGTAAACCCGTGTGTGATTAGTGATATTTATGTTTAGCTTTAGTAAAAGATGTGGTGTTTTTTGTTTGTTTGTTTGTTTGTTTTTTTGAGAGGTTTTTGCTATAGATTTTAGCATGTGCTCACCAGAAAGAGACAGTCACAAAAAGTGAGAAATCACCCCCCAGAGGGGATGGCCATGCCACAATCCCTTTTCCTCTCGGATCTTGGGCACTCATGCACACGTACCCAGTGTGAGCTTAAGCCACTGGGTCCAGGACCCGAACCATGGTCGACTACTTGGGAGTCCAGTGACATAGCCATTACGCCAACTGCTGGTCCCGACGTGGTTCTTTATTAACATGTGTAAGAGATGAAAGCAGTCTGTGAAATGCACCTGTGACAAGGCTGGACTGCATTACTGAAGCATGTGGTATGTGCCCTGTGTCCAGTACGGCGACGAACTGGCCTGGTCGGAGGTGGAGAACGTGTGGACCACGCTCGCAGATGGCTGGCCGAAAAACCTGAAGATAATCTTGCACTTTCTGATCAGCATCTGTGGGGTGAATAGTGAACCAAGCCTCCTGCCTTACGTATGTATTTGAGTTCCTGTAACTTTTACGGTTATAGATATGAGAGCAGGTGCCTTCTGTGTCAGGGTGTGGGCAGCGACCCGCAGAGCCAGGGAAGTCTCAGGGTAAACTCCCCCACCGATCCATGGAACAGGTGCAGGCCGAGGGCCCCTTACTCCAAATGCCTGGGGCCAGAAGGGTTTCTGAGTTCAGGTTTCTGGGTTTTCCTGATTTTGGAATAGCTGTGTATGTATACTGAGATATCTTGGACGTGGACCCAAGTTTACACGGAACCCATTTATGTCTCGTGTACATCTTTTACAGCCTGACGGGAATGTTTTGTAGTTGACTTACTTCTTTCACGGAAGAGGGGACAGACACACAGGTCCCCGGGTGGGGTCTCATGCCGCCGTGGCCCCTCCGGCCTCCCGGCTGTCTGGTCCCCAGGCATGCTCTCCTGACGTGCTTTGGGTGGGTCTGGGATCCTCAGCCCGGCCTTTGCGTGGCTCTGGCACTGCAGATGGCACCCCGCTGCCCACCCCTCGGCAGGGCCACCCTTTCCTTGTCATTTCGCATCGCGGCAGCCCGTGACTTGGAGCCAGGCATGGAGATGGCCACTCATGCCATCACGTCTGTGCTCAGAAATGATTGGGTTTTGGACCCTGGAGAACCCAGCACTGCCAGACCAGCACCTCCACATCCGGGTGTTAGGCTCACCCTGGATAACCCAGCACTGCCAGACCAGCACCTCCACATCTGGGCGTTAGGCGGGTGGCCGAGGCCGACTGTATTCTTTGACCTGACAGCTGATCGACCTCATGACTGGGTCAGCGAGTTCAGAGGGCAGCTGCGAGGGCCGTACAGGAGACGGCGAGTCCCGAGTGGGTAGCTAGGAGCCACAGCCGTCGGAGCCGAGAGTGGGGTGTCCCCAGAAGGCCAGTGTGCAGACAGGCGTTCACAGCCCCCGTGCAGCCCTGCCCAGGCCAACCGTGGAGGCTTCGCCCTCGCCAGTGTCCAGCGTCCACTTGGTCACGGACAGCATTGTTCCAAAGGCAGGTCACGGGGTCCACGTTCTTCAAGAGCGCTGATCGAGGTGGTGTGTGGCCCACCTCCTACCCTGATACCCCCCCATGTTCCACCCCCTGCAGCCACGCTCACCCGCTGCCTTGTTCTCACGCCAGACCTTCCCCCTGGGCTTTACTTCATCCACACTCCTCGAGGGTCACTTCTGAGACTCTCGCTGGCTGTCCTGTCTAAATGGCGAGGCCCCCCCACACGCCTCGATGCGCTTCCTTTCCTGTCTTCGTGGGCTTCCCGGCACGTGACCATGTGTACCGGACAGCCCTACTTGGCCTCTCCTTCTGCCTCCAGCCGATAGACGCGCTCCCTCAGAGCAGAGCAGCTCCGTCTCTGGCCTGGACGGAGGTGGAGAACGCCGTTGGGATGGTCGCTGTAGCCCCAGTGAGAGAGCGGGCCGCGGCAGGAGTGCCATTTAGTGCATGAACGAGGGAGCGAGCTGCACTGGAGCAAGAAGTGCGAGGTTAAAATTCAACAGGTCGGGATGAAATTTGGGAAGTAGCCAGTGACCAAGAATTTTAAATATCAATAATTTCCTAATCATCGTTTCTTTTTTTTTTTTTTTGAGAGGTTTTTGCTATAGGGCGTATGTGCCCACCAGAAAGACAGAGACGGAGAGAAAGCGAGAAATCACCCCCAGGGGGGATGGCCACGCCGCAATCCCTTCCCCTCCATTTTCCTCTCGGGATCTTGGGCACGCACGCACATGCGCCCGGCGTGAGTTTTAAGCCACCGGGTCTGGGACGCGAACCACAGTCGACTACATGGGAGTCCAGCGACATAGCCATTACGCTAACTGCTGGTCCCACTAATCATCATTTCTTAAGTGCTTATTATAGACCAGCTACGGTGCTTCATCTTACTTCATTTAATTACCAGAATAAATCCATGAATTTCTCAGACTGGCAGTTGTACAGATGACCAAACCACGACAGAGAGGAGTCACTTCCTCACAGTCACCCCCACAGCCCTGGCACTGAAGAGAGCTGGGGTCACACCGAGAAGGCAGCGCGAGTCCCACGGAGAAGGGAGTGGAGCAGGGGCAGGCCTCGGTGGGCCTCGGTGGGTTAGGGTTGGACAGCGCAGAGGCTGACCAGGCCCAGCGAAGGCTCCGTGGCAGGGACGCAGGGCATACGTCCAGAGAAGGTGGATCCTCAGGATAGCGGCCGGGAGGTGGCGCCGCTGGCAGCGGAGTAGGGGGCAGGAGGGCCCTGGTCACTGGGAGACCCCAGGACGCCCTGGTGCAGTGGACACAGCGTGTTCCAGGTCTGACTGGGATCACTGAAGCGAGGCCTCTCCTGTCCGGTGCACGTGAACCAGTCGGGCTCCTGCTCTGGCTCTGACTGGGAGGGCGGAGGTGGGGCCTAAGAGGTCGTATTCCCAACGGGCTTCAGGCCACGGTGACCACATTTCGAGCAGTGAAGATTAGAGGAGGAAGAAGATGCAGGCGGGGGAGTCAGTGAGCACTTTCGGGAACGCGCAGTGCTAGCATGTAGGCACAGGGCACGGGGCTGACGGGGAAGCTGGGCTCCTGCCTCCCAGACCCCAGCCCACCCTCCTCGCAGCCCCTTCAGGCAGGCGTGTCTACTAGCCCATTCTGCAGACGAGAAAGCCAAGAGTGGCCTTGCAGGTGGCATGGCGAGTGTAGATAGAGCCACATTCCCGTCCAGGCTTTGCACTCAAGCATTTTAGTTTAGCTCCAGTTCATTGCTCTAACCACTACCCTGTACTGCTGGATCGAATATAGAAAATGGTAAAGGCAGAATCAAAAATAAATCCTACGACCAGCCAGTGGCGTAGTTAAGGAGGCTGGATCCACACATCTGACTGAACGGTTCAAGTCCCAAACCCGGCAGCTTGGGAAACACACCAGGCACATGTGCGTGTGTGCCCAAGATCCCAAGAGGGGGACCAGCAGGTGGCGTGGTGGTTAATGCACTTGACACTCCCATATTGCTGACCATGGTTCGAGTCCCAGACCTGGCTTGCTTTCTCACTTTCTCTCTCTCTCTCTCTCTCTCTGTCTCTCTCTTTGGTCAAATTAAAATAAATAAATGAATGGATAAATAAAATTAAATGAATAATGACTTTTAAAAAAAGTCTGAAGAGAAAAATGGAGGAGGGATTACGGTGTGACCATCCACCATGGGGTGGGAGGTGATTTCTCATTTTCCTTTCTCTTTCTCTCTGTGTGTCTCTCCCTGGAGAGCGCGAACACCCTATAGCAAAAACTAAAAATAAACAAATCCTAGGTTTGATTGCTGACTGACTAAAAATCAGAAGAAAGTCTTAGGATGATATTACCCATAAGTTTTACCATTATAAAAGAAATTGTAATAGAAAAACAGATTTTCTTTTGCTGTAAAGAAATAAAGACAAAAAAGTTAAGGAAGTGCGTAAGATTCTAGAAGTCATTAAAACAATAGAGTTGTGGGGCTAGCAGGTGCCGTGGAGGTTAAGGTGCTGGATTCCCACATGGCCGACTGCATTCAGGTCCCAGACCCAGCAACTTGAAAATGACACCTGGCACACATGCACACGCACCTGTGCCCCAAATCCCAAGAGAATAGAGGAGAAGGAATTGTGGGATGGCCATCCCTCCAAGAGGGGAGAGTGGTTTTTCACTCTTTCTGTCTCTGTTTTGCTCATTTGCACCCTATGCAAAGACATCTAAAAAAATCTTTTTTAAAAAGTGCAGTTAGTTCATCCCTTTTAGATCTGATGACGGGGGTTAGAGGGCAGGACAGAATTGATGAAGCTGATTTACATCTTACTGCTCGTCAGTGGCTGTTCAAATTTAGGTTGTGCTTATCTACCACTAGGGTTGAGCTTCCATAAAATTCACCTTAAGACAAACGATAAGTTTATAAAGGTAAAGTTTTTCTGAACGATTTCTTCCGTGACAGGTGAAGAAGGTGATTGTGTATTTGGGCAGAGACAAAACAGTGCAGTTGCTCGAAGAGCTGGTGAGTGAGCTCCAGCTGACCGACCCCGTCAGCGCCGGGGTCACCCACATGGACAACCCGCCATATTACCGCATCACCTCCAGCTGCAAGATCCCTTCTGTCACCTCAGGTAAAGAGCGGCGTGGGATGATTGCTTTTGTCCAGAAGCTTTGCGTTTACTGCTCATGGTAGCAGGCGTCCTGTCTCAGTGCCATTACTGGGACAGCTGCTGCAACTGAGTCACGTGCTGCTGGGTTTGATTTGATGAGGCTTTGTCAGTCCTAATGTGAGGGAAAAAAATGACAGGATTAGGTATACTTTTTCTTTCATTTTTTTGGAGAGAGGTTTTTTTTTTTTTTTTTTGCTGTAGGGCGTGTGCGCTCTCCAGAAAGACAGAAAGCGAGAAATCACTCCCCCGGGAGATAGCCACACCGCAGTCCCTTCTCCTCCGTTCTCCTCTTGGAATCCTGGGCACGCACGCACACGCTCCTGGCGTGAGTTTAAGCCACTGGGTCTGAGACTCGAACCACAGTTGACTCCATGGGAGTCCAGCGACATAGCCGTTACACCAACTACTGGTCCTGGTATATACTTTTTCAAAACTGGAATATACCAAATACATTTTTAATTGATATAATTACCATGTTAAATTTAGAAAACACTTGCTGAAATTGTTTGTGGAATTCTACATTATAATTACTTGGGTATGTATTATACATTACATCCAATCAAGAAAGAATATCTGCTTATACCTATACACATATATTTATTATATACATACACTGTAACTTTTTTATTTTACTTATTATTAACTGACAAATTATAGTTGTATACATGTATAGAGCAAAAAGTGATATTTCAATTTGTGAATACAATGTGGAATAATTAAAATCACTCTAACTAGGACTCCCACATGGCCAGCCATGGTTCAAGTCCTGGACCTGGAGGCTTGCTTTCTCACTTTCCTTCCCTCTCTCTGGTGAATTAAAATAACAACAATAATAATGATAAATAACAATTGAATAATTCTTTTTAAGAAAAATATGACTTGCCTCAAATACTTACCAAATTGTAATATCCTGAGTTGAAGAAACAGCCTCTAAGAGAATGACGTCTGCGAAAATCAATATAATTCTAGACTATCATAGATGAAATTTCTTTGAAATTGTCAGCTTATGTGCTCTCAGCACGTTAATAATAACATTGTCCATAAAATGAGAGATATTTAAAATCGCATCTGTATAACTAACTTTTTGTCACCTATTTTCATCTCTTGGCCTTTGGGTTCTACTTTTTAGGGAATTTCTAATAACACTTCTATTTAATTTTTCATTTTTACTAGAATGTTTTTAATTCCAAAGAGGTTTTATTTTATTTTTAAGAATTATTTATTCTTCCTTCCTTCCTTCCTTCCTTCCTTCCTTTCATTTTATTTTAATTTGACCAGAGAGGACCAGAGAGAGAGGGAGAGAGGAGGTGAGAGAGCCAGCTGCCAGGTCTGTGACTCAGACCACAGTCGGCCATGTGGGCGTCCAGCGTCCTTGACTACCACGCCACCTGCCGGTCCCTAGATTTTATTTTATTTTTTTAAAAAAGGAAAAGTTGTTTTTTTTTTAAACATAAAAATGAAATGATATGCCTAAGAGGTAAGAGCAGGCCTGAGCAGACAGAGAGAGTAGTTCAAAAGCCAATGTTTTTTATTTTTAATTATACCCCCCCATAGAATCCTATTCATATTCCATGATTAGACTATCTTTTTCTATATTTTTTTTGAGAGGTTTTTGCTCTAGGGTGTGTGTGCTCGCCAGAGAGACAGAGAGAGACAGGGAGACAGAAAGTGAGAAATCACCCCCCGGGGGGATGGCCACGCCGCAATCTCTTCTATTCCATTCTCCTCTCGGGATCTTGGGCACGCACGCACACGTGCCCGACATGAGCTTAATCCACCAGGTCTGGGACACGAACCGTGGTCGACTACATGGGAGTCCGGTGACGTAGCCATTACGCCACCTGCTGGTCCTGGGGACCACTTCTAAGAAAGTTTTTCAGCATGTCTCTTACTCGTAGCAGCATCTTCAGCAGTAGGTGTTGGACAGCACCCGTTCCTGAGCCTCTGCAGGTCCAGCAATACGTCCCCCACGGTCGGCTTAGGAGTCAGGCTTTTTATCATGTGACTACTTCTTGTCTCACTCCAAAAATGTGTTGCTATTGTCTCCTTTTCCTTTTTATCATCATGAGTACATTCCTTTTTAAAAATCACTTTTGAGTGATCAGCAGGTGGCTTGATAGTTAAGGTGCCGGACTCCCACACGGCCTGCCATGGTACGAGTCCTAACCTGGCAGCTTGCTTTCTCACTTCCTTTCCCTGTCTCTCTCTGGTGAGCACACACGTCCTACAGCAAATTAAATAATAATAAATGGGGACCAGAAGTTAGCGTAATGGCTATGTCCCTGGACTCCCATGTAGTTGACCACAGTTCGAGTCCCAGACCCAGTGGCTTAACTCATGCCGGGCACATGTGCATGTGTGCCTAAGATCCTGAGAGGAGAATGGAGGAGAAGGGATTGCCGTATGGCCATCCCCCCAGGGGGCGATTTCTTGCTGTCTCTCTCTCTCTCTTTCTGGCGAGCGCACGTGCCCTATAGCAAAAAACTCTTCAAAAAATAACAAAAAATTAAGAAATTAAAAATAAAATTAAATAAATCTTTGAAAATTTAAAAGTAAGTCACTTTGTCTCATCTTAGTGACGTTTTGACATCTGTATTTGAAATCGTCAGCGGCACGGAGTTGCCCCAGGCTGTCAGACTCACAGGTGCTGTTTGTTTTGACTACAGGAACTACTTCTAGTAGCAATACAATGGTCGCTCCCACCGAGAGCACTCCGGAGAGTAAGCCCATGAAAGAGAACAGTGAAGAGAGGTGAGTGCACCTCCACGTACCCTTCGCTGTACCCTTCGCTCTGCCCGTCCGACAGCTAGCAGTCTGTCCTCAGCAGTCACGCCTCCTGCCCTGAGATGCGTATTCCATTATGTTCAGTTCTAACGGAGAAATGTATTTCCACACTGGAAATTCTCCACCTTGACTGTTTGAATATTAAAGATGCTGGCATATGCTCGATTTTAAAATGCTCTCTCATGAATGAATGGATGGATTATATGTCACTTTTTTTTTCTTTTAAGAGGTTTTTGCCATAGGGTACATGTGCTTGCTGGAGAGGGAGAGAGACAGGGAAATGAGAAGTCACCCCCCAGAGGGCATGGCCACGCTGCAATCCCTTCTCCGTTTCCCTACTGGGATCTGGGACACGCACGCACACGTCCCAGGTATGATTTTCAAGCCACCAGGTCCAGGACTCGAACAATGGTCTACCGTGTGGGAGTCCAGCGACATAACCATTATGCCACCTGCTGGCCCCTATATATGTCACTTCCGTGTTGCTTACTTTCTTAGACTTCTCTAAATGAGTATTTCTTCTGCCTGTTTTATACAAAATAAGTCTTACCGGAACATTTTCAGCATGCCTATTCGAGGGCAATCTCTTGCTAGAAGGCATAGGCTGAAAGCTCGACCTTCCGCACGATCAGGTGGGAACTCCTCCTACCGTGGCGAGCGTCTGTCGTCTGCGCACTTCTCTCCTCTGAGGGCGGGAAGGAGACGCGCGGCCCGCGTGCGTGTTCCCGGGAGCTGCCTCTAACCCGTGCCTTCCCGCAGCTGCGCGCACCTGGACGTCTGCGGCGGGCTGCACACCCACCTCGGCCGGCAGCACCACAGGCTGGAGTCCCGGCACAGCAGCAGCTCCGGAGGCTCCTACGAGGAAGAGAAAAGTAATCAATTGCCGTGTTTTCTGTGGCCACGGTGGGGAGGCGCAGTGCCCCTTGTCTCGGTCGATGCTCACAACCGTGTTTTTCTAATAAGTCATTTTTAAGAAGCGTATGTAAGTGCCACTAGTGTTGTTTCAACATAACCCAGAACGTCCTGATGTTGAGAAGCAGTGATTTCAAGACGTGGGGGGATTTGTTTTTTTAGCATAGGCTCCTATAAATAAATCAAGGGAGGCCTGCGAGTCGGCTCTCAGGGCCGTCATGGGACGAGCTCTGGGAATAGACAGGTCTGCTCCTAACGCACGGGTGCGGGTTTTCCTGAGACGCTTCTCCCTGGGTAAGTGAGTACTGACCCAGGCCACGCTGTGGCATTTCGGAGGGTGGAGGAGGAGCACAGGCTCGCAGACTGGGGAGGAGCCCCGGAGACCGCCTGGCCCAATCTCCTCATTCCGCACATAATGAACTGAGGTCCAGAGAGGTAAAGTGACTTACCCCTGTCACTCAGAATTCCCATCTCCTGGCGGCATTTCTACCGCACCCTGCAGCCCACTGGTAGAGCAGATTCCTTCCTTCCGAGCTGGGTCTGTGTCCCCGTGTGGGAAAGTGAGACCCAGACATCTTACCGGAAGCCCTGGTTGCCATGCAGCTTCGCTGTAATGGGACCTCCAGGCTCAGATGTCAGTCACCAAGGGCTAGTGCAGTTTTTCTTCAGTTCAAAGGACGGAGGCTGAAGTGGTCTCTCTCCTCTCTTTTTTTCTGATCTGCTCAGTTTGACAGTATTTGTCCCCAGATCTTCCTAGCAGAGATGGTGAAAGAGTGGGGAGTTATTTTTGTCACTTTCCAATGCTATACGTAGTTGGTGTCTTACTGGAGTTTGCGTCTATTGGCAGAAATCAGCTGGTGTAGAAAACGAGATCGTTTTATCTTGATAGGTGACTCAATGCCACTTTATGCTAATTGGCGACTGAAAGTGATGGAGCACAACCAAGGAGAGCCACTGCCCTTCCCCCCAGCTGGAGGCTGCTGGTCGCCACTGGTGGATTACGTGCCTGAAACGTCATCACCCGGACTGCCTCTTCACAGGTGGACCACTGCGTCGTTCCCATCCACGGGCCGCGGGCCGCCGCGCAGCCGCGCTTTGTCCGGCCTCTCGATCGAGAGAGCCCAGCGCAGTAGCCCACGTGTTTAGACTCTGGGAAGCCTGTGCCACTCGGCGCCCTCACTCTCTAAACCTAATGTCGCTACATCTAATTCCGCTGCTTCTCTGGGTGTCTGGCCTAGTTACTTGACCTTTCTGGGACCCAGTTACTACATGTGAAAAATAGAACTTTCTGGTGGTAGGCACTATGACTTTGAATGGTACAACCTAAATTCTGCTTAGCAGCATCAGCATAGAACAATGACTGCACTCTTTCCAAAGATACCAGTGCACCAAACGTACAGTGAACACCTACTATGTGGCAAGCAGTGTGCTAGGTCTTCAGGCTGAGAGATGAAGAAAAGGAGCCCTGAGTCCTTTGTCTGGTTCTAAAGCTGCCACTGTAACTTAATGGCTTCTTTAGCTGTGTTTTTTTTCCTCTTTTTCCTTGATAAGTTCTTTTTTTTTTTTTTTTTTCATGAAATAGGATATTACAATCTTAAGTAATTGGTACAAGATCTTCCTGGGTTTACCCAGACGAGGCGGGGCCTCAGTTAAGCTCTCGTTCGTCGTAGGTGCAACATCGCGGTGATCCTTCTGACCGACCTGGTCATCGACCACAGTGTGAAGGTCGAGTGGGGGAGCTACCTCCATCTTCTTCTTCATGCAATTTTTATAGGTGAGAGACGCCGGTTCCAATGCCGTCCTTTATATTTTCAGCATTTCAAGGTAGTATGACTTGAAGTTTTTGTGTGTCTCTGGCTCCTGTTTTCTGTGTGTTATTTTCATGGTTTTGCACTGAGACCCCTGGTCCAGTGAGCTCATTCCCAGCCTCTCTAACCGTGCTGTCACTGTCGCCGCCCCCAGCCCTCCTGCTCTGCGCGTCGCACGTGCACGCCCTGCCAGGGAGTGTCCTGGCGCACGGGCAGCAGGAGGGAAATTAATCCGTCTGTGGGCCTAGAAGCTTTCACAGCGAATGGGAGAAGGAAATGGGTTCCAAGTGTTCCTCAAACGAGCGGGATTGTCGAACAGCCTGATTATTACACCTAAAACTCCACCTTGACAAACTACGGATCTGTCCTGTCTGTAACACCTTTAATGCTTACGGGCTCGGCTTCCTGAGGGCAGTCAAGCAGGGGAGCCATCATCCCACGGCCTCCTGACAGGCACACTTTCTACGTGTGTTAGTTCATACGTACGTTCTAGGCACCAAAAAAAAGCCTACCTTTTTGAGAAATCCACTTCTATCTAGTATTACGTAACAGGAATTATTTCTAAGCGATGCCTACATTTTAGCCTTGGGATGTATTTAAGACTTGACTCTCCCTAGTTCTGTGGGGCAGTGGGCAGTTACACAGGTACGCGAGATCTGTAGGCGAAGAACTATGTAATGCATCTCTTCCACGAACTCTTCTACATAATTTCTCTTTTTCTTTAGAATATGAGTCTGGTCACGAGAATACTCCCTCTCTCCTCCCCGATGACGGTTTTCCACTGTTCTTCCTAGGGTTTGACCACTGCCACCCTGAGGTATACGAACACTGCAAACGCCTGCTTCTGCACTTACTCATCGTCACGGGACCCAGCAGTAACATCCGCACTGTAGCCTCAGTCCTTCTCAGGAACAAGGAGTTCAACGAGCCCAGGGTGCTCACGGTCAGGCAAAGCGCACACTCAGATTACCCGCTCACAGGTGCGCGCCCTGGACGTCCCAATAAAGCAGAACGGTATTTTGTTAGCGGAGAATCCTGTACTGTAAAAAGTCCACTTGGTCAAAGTTGAAATCCTAGAGTACATGTCTCAGAAATGGAGTTGTAGGGACCAGCCGATGGCATACATTTTCGTCCCTGGACTCCTAAGTAGTCGACCGCAGTTTGAGTTCCAGACCCAGTGGCTTAAAACTCACACCGGGCACATGTGCAGCGTACCCAAGATCCCAAGAAGAGAATGGAGAAGAAGGGCTTGTGGAATGGCCATCCCTGCTGGGAATGATTTCTCACTTTCTTTCCATCTCTCTGGTGAATGCACATGCTCTATAGCAAGTCTCTCTTAAAAGGAGTAGTTTAATTTTAAGTACTATTTATATTGCTTATTAATGAGTTCCTGGAATAGCTGCATCTGTGTTGTATTGAAGGCTGTCCGTCACACAGATGTTAAGTGCTGAGTGTGAAGGTTGAATAGTCCGCGAGCAGCACTTAGTTTATTTATCACTCCTCCTGAAAGAGGGTGCCCTTGAGCGAGAGTCCTCCCCCTTGTGTATCTGGAACTTGACAAAGAAGAAAGTAAACTTTTTTTTTAATTCTCTTCATTAATACATTTAAAATGTTACACATTTTGAAATAGTGAGGTCCAAATTAATGATACTTACAAAATTTATTTCACAGTCAATGTTAATTTGCTTTTTTTTTTTTTTTTGGTTGTAAGTTTCCTAATAGCCCTAATTTATTTATTTTATTTATCAGTACCATTAGGATAAATTACTAATGATCTAAAAAAAAATCATTATTTTTAAAGATTGAATAAAAATTATTTGTTCCCTAATTATCTAGAGTCAGGTACAGGGTTAATGAATTTAAAAGTTCTTTAGTTAAAACCCTGTTATTTACTTAAAATCCTTAGTAAGAAAACAATTATTAGGAATCTTGTTATCCTTTTAAAACAATGGTTAAAAGAAACATGGACTAAAATTTACAGTTTTGGTTAAAGCACCTTCATTTAAAATTCCACAGTTAGTTTACTTTTAAGGATCCTTTTGCTATTTTGTAAATATGGACGTTAGTAATAATCTTTTGGTGTTTAATAACTGAGCTGCTGTCAATATTCCATATGGACTTTAAAATAGTCCATCTGTAAGTAAAATAAATCAGGTATTATGGAGTCCTTTCCATAAGAAATTAAGAAGTCATTCACATTGTTGGAATGTGATTAATTTAATAAATGTTGAGAAAAAGAGCCAGAATATTATGAACCTGCGACTTCTAGCCTTCCACAGCAGATGGCAGCAGGTGTCTGCGCAGTATTTAGCTGTTTGCTGCATTTTAATAAGCTGTGAAAACAACGTTCGCCCGCACTCCCTGCAGCTTGCTGCTTGGGGCTCCACAGGAGCACTGATTCACATCAGCTCACCCCGGACTTCCTCATGCGTCCCACACGACCGCAAAGGAGCCCGAGTTCAGTGTGTTGAGTGTTCTGTGTGATTCTTTTATGACTAAACGTTCATGGTGGTCTTCCTCTCCCAGCAGGCATTAACGATTTTGTACCTGATTACCAGCCGTCCCCTATGACTGACTCAGGGCTTAGCTCAAGTTCTACCTCCTCTAGTATCAGCTTAGGAAACAACAGCACGGCCATGTCACACCTGCACACCACCGTCCTCAGCGAGGTGGACATCTCAGGAGAGCAGGATGGGAAAGTCAAAGCCCTCATGGAATTTATCACCTCCAGGTAACTCGCCAGCTCTCAGCATTCCCGGCAGCGTTCGGCCCAAGTCCCTCTTCCGTTGGTCAGCTCTTAGAAAACCTCTTCATTTTTATTTTTGTTTTCTGAAATGCTGTTCCTTTGCAATACACCGCTGGGTATTGTCTGATATTTTGAAAATTACAGCACAACCGGCGTGTTTGCATTTGTGCAGTTTTACCGGAAAAGAGCCTTCCTCATACCTGGATCCTGAAAGCCCAAGAACACAGCGTTATCCGAACGCACGTCGTGCTTTCACTAGCCGCAGTATCAGTCAGCCCTCCTGTATCTCTGTGTGTTCTCCTCTTTGCAAGGCTGGGCTGCAGAGACATTTCACAGAAAGCATCAACCCCGTGTTGGGCGGTCGGCAAAGGCATGGCACGTGTTTGTGGAGAGAAACGTAGACAGTGTGTCATGACCTTCCCGACAGCCTGCTGCTATCCCGCCCCGGCTTTCCTGTAATGTTAGCTGGTAAATGATTTTCATTTCTCTCCAGCAGTCAATTGGATTATTTGCAAGGTAACCTGATACAGTTTAGCCTTTGTGAATGGTTTTTTGGCATGTAACACATAAATAGGGTAGGATGTAACTCTTGGCAAAATGTATCATGTTTTGCGTACTACCGCTGAGAGAGGTTGACTGCAGTGAGGAGAGGGTTGACTACAGTGATGATAAACGTTGAAAATAAGTCATTGTTGGGCCTGCTCAATGGCCTGGTTGTTAAGGCAGCCAGATCCTAGATGGTCTCCTATGCAGTTCGAGTCCCAGACCTGGTAGCTTGAGAAACACGCCAGGCATGTGGGCATGTATGTGTCCCAGAATGTCAAAAGGAGGACGAGATGGAGGAGAAGGGAGTACAGCCTGACCACACCCCACGTAGGGGTGTTCTCCTGTCCTTCTTTGTCTCTGGAAAGTGTATGTGCCCTTTAGTACCCCACACACAAGAGAGAGAGAGAGAGAGAGAGAGGGAGGGAGGGAGGAAAGAAAGATCTTTGTCTGTATGTGGTAGATCACACATGTCCGTGTACTGGGTTGTCGGAAAAGTCAGGACGTATTTTTCCATGTAGAAGTGTGCCATGACTCTCCGGCACATAGCACGCATCGTGAGGGTGGACTGTGACCTGCCGTTGGCTTATTCAGCTACCGTGCTTCCTGACAGTGACAGTGGGTTTAGGCCGATAAGTGAAGTGTTGCTGTAAGTTAAAGGAATTCCATCTGTTCTGTTTTCAGGAAAAGAGGGCCCCTTTGGAACCATGAGGATGTTTCTGCCAAGAACCCTAGCATCAAGAGTGCCGAACAGCTCACTACGTTCTTGAAATACGTGGTTTCTGTTTTTAAGCAGTCGAGCTCAGGTATTTCCTAATAAATATTTCGGTTACTATTAGATGTTACGGAGACATTTTAATGTGGTCTGAAAATTTCCAGTGATATCAACTTAGAAAAAAGTTACCAGTTGCTATGTCTAAAAGTTTTAGGTGGGTTTTCTTCTTTAAAGGTCTCTGCCATGGCCTCATGTGCTTGCCAGGGAGAGACGGGGGATGGCCACGCCGTCCGGTCCCTTCTCCTCCAGTCTCCTCTTGGGGTCTAGGACACACAGTATATGCACCCAGTGTGAATTTCAAGCTGCAAGCCCAGGACTCACTGGGAGTCCAGCACCTTAACCACATGCTGTCTGCTGGCCCCCCTATTTTTTTTTTTTAACTTATTAATGATAACAGATGTGTCTTGGATGAAGAAAAACTAAGTGACTACTCAAGAATACGATTATTACCTATGTGGGCCCAGAAGACGGTGTGGTAGTTGAGGGGCTGAATCCCACAGAGCTGACAATGCGGTGTGAGTCCTGGACCCAGCAGCTTGAAAAACACTGGTCGCATGTGACTGTGCCCTCTCTCTGTTTCTCTCTGGCAAGTGCATGCAGCCTATTGCAAAAATCTTAAAAAAAAAAAAAAAAAAAAGAAAAGAAAAAGGAAAAAAAAAGAATATTGCCTTTGCAATTCTGGACATCTTAGTGTTTCGTATGACAGAATCATAAAATTACAGTGCAGTTGTGTCTGTGTAAAACACTGCACTAAGGGGAACGATGTAGAAGTGACAGACTAAAAATAATTCTTTTTCCTACTGGTTAAGGCCACTCTGGTCTCAAATGCTGAGAATCCCAGTAAAAATGTGGGTCTAGAGCCGTTTTTGCAGCTGAGCTGATTGTGCCCCTCGTATTAAGCACTGTCTGCAGACACTTGTCACAGTTTGTAGGATGGAGGCGCGAGGGGCGGCTACCTGTAGGTAGTGGTGAGGGCCCGGCGATGCCTCTGGGTGGCATGCACTGCCCCAGGTGGCCCTTCCAACAAAGAGCAGCTCACCCAAAATGCGAGTGGTGAAAGTTGGATCCCCCTTTTCAAGGACTGCTTCTCTAGATTAGAAGGCAGAGTTACCGAAAATGCACACAGAGTTTAGTCAAAGACAAAGCATCGACTTGGAAATGCTGCGAGCCCATCGGGTTTCCCAGGTCGCGTGCCGGGTGCTGGTTTAGACCAGTGAGCGTCGGATTCTCACCCCGAGGGCACTCGCTTGTTCCGTTCTCTTCGCAGAAGGCGTTCATCTGGAGCGGCATCTTAGCGAAGTCGCTCTGCAAACAGCACTTTCGTGTTCTTCGCGACACTATGCTGGGAGGTCCTTCCAGATCTTCAGGGCCCTAAAGCAGCCTCTTACTGCAGCTACACTTTCCGACGTCCTCTCCAGGCTGGTCGAGACTGTGGGGGACCCCGGAGAAGAAGCACAGGTATGTCATGGCGCTCGTTCAGCAGCTATTAAGCATCTCCTGGCTGTTAGGGACTTACTGCCGTAGGGTGGCTGCAGCTAGGCCGAGCGGATGGCCGTGGGGAATGTCAGGACATACTGCCGTAGGGTGGCTGCAGCTAGGCCGAGCGGATGGCCGTGGGGAATGTCAGGACATACTGCCGTGGGGTGGCTGCAGCTAGGCCGAGCGGATGGCCGTGGGAGATGTCAGGACGTACTGCCGTGGGGTGGCTGCAGCTAGGCCGAGCGGATGGCCGTGGGGAATGTCAGGACATACTGCCGTGGGGTGGCTGCAGCTAGGCCGAGCGGATGGCCGTGGGGAATGTCAGGACATACTGCCGTGGGGTGGCCACAGCTAGGCCGAGCGGATGGCCGTGGGGAATGTCAGGACATACTGCCGTGGGGTGGCTGCAGCTAGGCCGAGCGGATGGCCGTGGGGAATGTCAGGACATACTGCCGTGGGGTGGCTGCAGCTAGGCCGAGCGGATGGCCGTGGGAGATGTCAGGACGTACTGCCGTGGGGTGGCTGCAGCTAGGCCGAGCGGATGGCCGTGGGGAATGTCAGGACATACTGCCGTGGGGTGGCTGCAGCTAGGCCGAGCGGATGGCCGTGGGGAATGTCAGGACTTACTGCCGTGGGGTGGCTGCAGCTAGGCCGAGCGGATGGCCGTGGGAGATGTCAGGACGTACTGCCGTGGGGTGGCCGCAGCTAGGCCGAGCGGATGGCCGTGGAGGATGTCAGGGACTTACTGCCGTGGGGTGGCTGCTGCTAGGCCGAGCGGATGGCTGTGGAGAATGAGCAATGTCCGATGATGAGGAGCAGGCCAGGGGTTAACAAAGTTGTTTTGTAACTAGGACTTAATAACCTGCTAACTAATACATCAAATAGTCTAGCACCTATCCGTGAAAGCTTTACACACAAACCCCTGAATATTACCCTGGAGTCACCATAAGGTAAAAAAGATACGAAGTTGGGCCAGCAGGTGGCATGGTGGTTAAAGCGTTAGACTCTCACTTCACTGCCTGTGGTTTCGAGTCCAGGACCTGGCAGCTTGCTTTCTCGCCTTCCCCTACTCCCCCTCCACTCCCCACCTCTCTCTGGTGAGTGCACATGCCAGAGAGCAAATTAAAACATAATAAATAAATAAAATTGGGACCAGCAGTTAGCGTAATGGCTACGTCGCTGGACTTGCATGTAGTTGACTGCAGTTCGCGTCCTGGACCTAGTGGATTAAAACTCATACCAATGGAGAAGGGATTGTGGCGTGGCCATCCCCCTGGGGGGGTGATTTCTCACTTTCTGTCTCTCCATCTCTCTCTGTCTTCCTGGCGAGCACACGCACCCTATAGCAAAAGAAAAAGAAAAAAGAAAAAAACCTCTCCAATAAAATAAATAAAATTTAAAAAATGAAATTAAATTATTATTTTTTTTAAAAAAGATAGGAAGTTAAATTTAAATGTAAAATGTACACTGAATTTCATATGTAAAGATAAAGTAAGTGGGCCAGCTGGCAGCGTGGTGGGTAAGGTGGCTGGACCCCATATTGTTGACTATACTGTTTGAGTCCCAGACCCAGCAGCTTTAAGAAAGAACATGCTGGGTGCATGTGTGTGCATGCCCAAAGTCGCAAAAGGAGAATGGAGGAGAAGGGGTTTTATTAGCACCATTCTAGTCGGGGGGACAGTGGTGAACCAGACCAAGCTCCTGGCATTTTGGAGTTCATATTCCATGGGGAAAAAAGAGACCTTTAATCTACCAATAGTATGTCATACAATTTATTTAGCGGTGAACGCTGTGAAAATAACAAGGTAAAGGGTAAGGAGCGGTGGGAGGGAAGCCTACACATGATAGCCCGAGCAGGCAGCTTTCAGTGCCCACGGGATGAAGCGAACCCGTGATGTCCAGGGAAAGAGCGCTTCAGGCAGGGGGAAGTAGAACAGCACGTGCCAAGGCCCTTCGGCAGCATCGGGAGGCTTTTTGGAATTGCATCAGAAACACCGCGACAGGGAATGGCGGGCGCCCATGGCGTGAGCCCAGTAGGCCTGCTGAGTGGTGGAGTGGATGGGAAGCCGCCCAGAGCTTTGGAGGGAAGGGGGTGGTGGGTGTGAGTCGCTTTCTTGAAGGCATGGGGTTTGGTTTTGTTTTTGCTCTAGGGCTTGTGTGCTACCCTGGAGAAAATGAGGGAGAGAGAAAGTGCGACGTCACCCCCTGGGGATGGCTATGCCTCAGTCCCTTCTTTCTCTTCTTGGATTTTGGGCACACCTGCACACATGCCTGGTGTGATTTTCAAGCCTCCTGGTCCAGGACTCGAACCATGTAATTGTCTATATGGGATCCAGCGCCTTAACCTCCATGGCACTTGCTGGCCCTGTGATTTGCTTTGTAGAAAGCTCGCTCTGTCCTGTAAGTAGTTTTTAGGGCAGGCAGGAGTGGAAGTAAGGGGTTGGTTAGGAAGGTGCTGTCGAGGGCAGGCTGAGCAGACGGCAGCTTCGCTGGCAGGACTGAGGCGGTAGAGAGAGGTGGTCAGATTCGGGAGCGCTCTTCCGTTTCCCAGCTTGCTGACAGGTTCAGTTCGAATGTGAAAGAAACACGATAGCACCCAGAAATCTGACCCGAGCGGTTTCGGGTAAATTGTGCTGCCGTTGTAATTAATTCATGCCATTAGCTTGAGGGGTTTTCATCAGTCGGCAAGGTCACGATGTTCGAGAGTAATCACTTTGTAATATGAACGTGGTGCTCGTCCTATTTCTAAATCTCCTCAGGACGTCCTCTGCAGTTTTTTTGTTGTTGTTCAGAGCATAATTAATTAGAGCCTACCTTCTTCCCCAGGGCTTTGTGATTGAGCTGCTTCTAACACTGGAAGCTGCCGTCGACACTCTGGCCGAGACCATGAAGCATTACGATCTGCTTTCCGCCCTTGCTCAGTAAGAACTGAAGTTGTGCTGTATACAGAACCCGGGTGGCCAACGACACGCTCGCTGGGGTTCCGCTCTGTTATCTCACACGGCCGGAGACCAGTGCCCCGGAAACCAGAGGGGTTACCAGTGGGTAAACGGGCCTCAGCATTCCTGAGCAGATCCACCAGGTTGTCCCCCCCAGCCCCCGAGTCCTGGCAGAGGCCTTTCTGCCGTATCACTTGGCCGCCCGGCCCCTTGGGACTCACATATTGTCCCTGGAACAGCCTGTCCTCTACCTCAGAAACCCCCAGATTGACTCATCCTGCAAGTCCCACCTCAGATGTAACCCCTAACTAAGCCTTCCGCCCCCCTCCCCCTCGGTAGTGCTAATTATTCCATTCTTTGGGTTCTCACTGCTAGCTTCACATTTTAGTAATAGCGATTGAGAGGCTGTACATTTATCTGTCTGCCTGTCTGTCCCACCCCAACCCTGGACTGTGTAGTATTCTGAGCCTTCTGCATACTGCTGGCACCCAGAGAAAGCAGAAGCAACTTAAAACAAAACAAACAACAGCAACAAAAAATAAACTGATAATTGGATGTGAAGGAGAACGAGAAATCAAAAATAAAATTGTGTGTTTGGTTGTTCTGGAAAGAATGTGCCATTGACAAAAGTAGTCACATCTGACCTGTCAGGTCAAGGCTGAGTTGAGGTCTGCTGTGGAGGGAACGGTACTGAGCCCCAGAGCTGAGTCAGCGGATTACTTGCAGGATTTTCTCGGCGAGTCAGACTCTTCCCCGCTCCGGGAAACAGCCATGGGACTCAAGGGCCTGCTGTAGGTTCTGTTCGTTATGGAGGAGGGACTGAAATGCGACTGAACAAAGTCAGCCGTACGGCAAAATGGTTTTTTCCTGGTAACAGTTACTATCAGTGTGTTTCAGTGTTTTGAAAAATACTGACAGCCACAGAGGTGATGTATATGCATTCATCTTTTCTTTCTTTCTTTCTTTCTTTCTTTACAAAAGAACCTCATACCATGATCCAATCCTGGGAAACAAGTATGCAGCTAACAGGAAAAGCACTGGACAGCTCAATCTAAGCACAAGTCCCCTCGCTAGCAGCAGCTATCTGGGGTACCACAGTAACACCAGAAGTAACTCTCTGCGGCTAAGTCTGATGGGCGACCGCAGGGGCGACCGCCGGCGGAGCAACACACTGGATATGACGGATGGACGGATAAGCCACGGCGGGAGTTTGGCGAGGACTCGAAGCCTCTCCTCTCTCAGGGAGAAGGGGATGTACGACGTGCAGTCCACTACTGAGCCCACCAGCCTGATGGCCACCATTTTTTGGATAGCAGCGTCTTTATTAGAATCGGATTATGAATATGAATACCTCCTGGCTCTCAGGCTTCTCAACAAACTGCTTACCCACCTGCCTCTGGATAAATCAGAGAGTCGAGAGAAGATCGAAAACGTGCAGAGCAAACTGAAGTGGAACAACTTTCCCGGCCTTCAGCAGCTCTTCCTCAAGGGCTTCACGTCGGCGTCGACGCAGGACATGACGGTGCACCTCCTCAGCAGGCTGGTCTCCGTCTCCAGACATGCCCTGGTGGACCCGTCCCGGTTGTCAGGTGACGCCCCGTGCCCGGCCCGGCACTGCATGCTCACGTGCTGATGTGGAAACTACTGATTGGTTGTGAATTCTACTAATTTCTGCTTTTCTGCAGTTATTGTTTTTATATGTTAGAGAGTTTAAGTGATTTCGTAAAAGCCAAAAGAGGAATTTATAAGATCAAGTATCCTAGGAAATGAAAAAAGAAAAAAAAATGGTTTCTGGAAACCATTTTTAAAATAACTTTGAAAATAATGTGCAATAAAATTAGTTATTGTTTGCTTTTTTTTTTTTTTTTTTTGATAGGCTTTCCTCTTAACATCCTTTGCTTATTGCCTCACTTAATCCAACATTTTGACAGCCCAACTCAGTTTTGCAAAGAAACAGCTAGTCGAATAGCAAAGGTAAGCCAACGTTACGCTGAAAGGTCGCCTCTAGGGAATTGCTCTGTGTACTGTCCTAAGGGGGAGCTTCTTACACTCCTTGCTGTCACTCCGTGTATGACGTTTGCCTCTGAACTGTGTGTTCTATGCACAGAAGCGAGTTACGTAGTGATGCTATTCACGATAGTGATTAGAATTATTAGATGACCTTCTGAGTCTTTTTCTGCTCCTCGTCCCCACTCTATCTGCTTCCTCACTTTCTCACTCTCTTGTTCATTACCAAGTATTTCCTGGGCACTGGGTCACCAGCAGCATACTTACCTCCGTGGATCTTAGAATGCGGAATGCTGTCACCGCAAGGTCTGGCGAGTGACCTAGGGACAGGAGGACACAGTATTCTAGGAGCATACGAGGCAGAAGTCTTCCTCCAGGAAGTCACATCTGAGCCGGCAGGAGAGGCTGGGAATAAGACCTCCGGAAGACACTGGGTGGGGACGGAGAGAGGGCGGGGGGCGTCACGGAGGCCGGAGGAGTGACATGCGCAAAGGCTCCAAGGAGGAAGAGGGCACCGTGTTTTATATTTTATATTTGGGAGTTCTGGAAGTTCTCTTTCCCTTCTTATTTGCCTTTTCTTCCTTTAAGACACTTTTCCTTCATTTTCTCTCTCTTCTTCCTTCATTCATTTTTCTTCCTCATTTGTCTTTTTTCTTCCTATCCTACAGTTGTAACAACAGTAATTTATTTATGTATTTATTTATTTATTTTTTAGGGTTTTGTCATAGGGCACATGTGCTCATTGGAGAGATAAACAGAGAGGAGAAAAGTGAGAAATCACCTCCCGGGGAAATGGCCACACCACGGTCCCTTCTCCATTCTTCCCTCAGGCTTTGGGCACACACACATGCCCAGTATGATTTTCAAGCTGGACCTGGGCCTCAAGCAGTGGTGGTCCCTGTGGGAGTCCAGCACCTTCATACTACCTGCTGACTCCTAATGTATCTATTTTTAAATCAGGTGTTAACACATATTTAAAAGTACAGCTGCTAGTCTTAATTTTAGAAGACTATGATTAGGACATTTTATGTTTGTAGTAATTCCTTCTCTTAAGAACAGTATTAATCTCTGGGATAGCTTGCCCTGTGCTTAAATCCAATTCCTAGGTAGTAGTTTTTGGTGAATCATTGACCTTGGGAAAAAGACCCAAAAGGTGACAGTTACAGAAAGTTACAAGTAACTTAGGGAAGCCAGGTCAGAGGGTGACTAGCAGCGGAAGCCAGGGAACCCAGCCGAAGTGCTGGGAGAAGACAAGTTTATTGCAGAAGGGAACAGGCACATAAAACCTCAGGAAGGGCTTCTCAGACAGGCAGTCGTGCTAAACGCAGGATTCGATGCACTGTCACACAGTGAAGGGAAAGAGCCAGCACACAGAGCCGCTCGGGACACCCGTCTCACGGCCCTGGTCTGTCCCTGGTGTGAGCACAGACAGGGCACTACCAGCCAGCTACTCACGTTAGCAGTAAGAGAGGGACGACTTCTCATTATCGCAGTAGGTAACATTTAATAAATGCAAGGAACTTCCGCAAAACAGGCTGTCCGCTCCATCCCTAATTAGATTTCTAAGTAAATTAGAGAGTCTTAACAAGCATTTTAAAAGCATGTATTTTGAAAGAGCCATTATTATGGTTAATGGAAACATATCTTAGTTTCCTGAGTAAAAATAGTAGTGGTAGGAAAGATACCACAAATTATCTTCTGTTTTTGGTTTTACTTAATAAACTAACCAGACAGAATATTAACAGAGGGTGAAAGCTGTCATTACTAGAAATAAATTACTTTGAAAAATGATTATTCGCCTAAAAGTAACCAAGTACACATGTATTTGTATTCAGTTTGGAGGGATACCTAATACAAAACTGATTGAAATTACTTTTAAGATTTTTTTTTTTTGGTTTTGGGTTTTTTTTTTGTCATAGGGCACATGTGCTTCCTGGAGAGAGACAGAGAGCGAGAAGGAAAGTGAGACATCATCCCTCAGAGGGGGATGGCCATGCCATAATCCCTTCTCCTCCACTGTCCTCTTGGGATTTTGGACATGCATGTGCGTGCACACCACCCACCATGTTTTTCAAGTTGCTGGACCCAGGACTCGAACCATGTAGTTGTTCTTGAGGAATACAGCACCAAAACCACCATACCTCCTGCTAGCCCCATTTTAATTTTTTTAAGAAGTTTTTATCTTAGGGCACCTGTACTTACCGGGGAGAGACAGAGAAAGTGAGAAATCACCCCCCAGAGGGACGGCTCCTCCATTACCCCATCCCCTTCATTCTTCTCTTGGGATCTTGGGCACGCACTCACACATGCCTGGCCTGATTTTCAAGCCACCGGGTCTGGGACTCAAACTGTAGTCAGCCATGTTCTTGTCCCGTGACATAATCACTATACCATCTGCCGGCCCCTCCATTTTAATATTCTAATGAGACATTATTTTTTAAATGTTGTGATCAAGGATCCCTATTTTTTTTTCCTACATGAAGGGGAAAGAAGAAAATGTAAAGGGGAAAAATGTGTATTGGTTTGCTATTTCAAGAAAATAAAGCACGGATTCCCCATAGGGAGGTGGCCGTGCTGAGTGGCAGCTGAGGGCGTGGGCAGCCTGCCGAGGGCTGGGTTGGCTCAGTGGGGCAGCGTGGCCCGGACCTCACAGCCCCGCGCATCCCGCTGTCCACGCCGCCGCACAGCAAGGTGCGGGAAGGGCCTCCCCGTCTGTGTTCTTGTATGATGAGGCCTTCTCATGAGTCATAAATTGGCTTAAGCCTGCGTCCCTCCTGTTGTGCAGCTCAGCAGTTCCTGCTCTGTCTGCTTTTAGCAAGCCGCGGGGTGTGGATTAAATTGATTCCGTAATCATCCTCCCGCTCGTCACTGCTGAGAGTGCCTTTCTGCCATTCTGGGCTTCCTCATTATGCAGATAGCCCTGGCGGTGCTGTCTGTCCCTGCAGAGAGCACGGAATTTCAGAACGAGGCGACACTTAACGACAAACGTCGTTTCTCTTTAGAGATTCAAAAGTAGCACGCTAAAACAGTTTGTCACAACACACACTTTTCAGATTGTATTTTAACCTGCTAATGCAAAAATTTCAAAATTAAATCATAGGTCATTTATTATGAAACTGCAGAGCATATATTATAAGGAATTGTCTCCCTTTTCAAAAATAGATTTTTAAAAATAATTTTTAGAAAAAGTATTTATTAAGACTATAAGAATTCTTTAATAAGACTGTTTTATTTGGAGCCAGTAAGTGACATGGCAATTTAAAGTGGCTGAATTACCACATGGCCAACCACAGTTCTGGTCCCAGACCTGGTGGCTTGAAAGTCACACCAGGCATCTACACATGTGTGTCCAAATTCCCTAGAGGAGAGTGGATCACAGCATGGCCAACCCTGAGGGGGTGATTTCTCACTTTGCCTCTCTGTCTTTCTCTGGCAAGTGCATACACCCTATAGCAAAAACTTTAAAAAAAAAAAAAAAAAGAATGTTTTATTCTTTTTTGGTTTTTTGGAGAGGTTTTTGCTATAGGGCGTGTGCGCTCGCCACACAGACACAGAGAGACAGAGAGACAGAAAGCAAGAAATCACCCCCCAGGGGGGATGGCCACGCCACAATCCCTTCTCCTCCATTCTCTCGGGATCTTGGGCACGCACGCACACGCACCCGGCGTGAGTTTTAAGCCACCGGGTGTGGGACGCGAACCGCGGTCGACTACGTGGGAGTCCAGCGACATAGCCATTACGCTAACTGCTGATTCCCAAGAATGTTTTATTCTTCAGGAAAGTTTTTTTATATTTATTTTGAAGAAATGAAACAAATTATTATGAAATGATAAAGTTACTTGGTTTCAAAAATATATAGCAAATTATTATACTTTGAAATGCAAATAAGAAATATCAACCAGCTTGTCTGGCTGGCATCTGCTTACTGGGGAAAAGCATGCACAAGCTGCTTTTAGTGACGTATGAGGTGACCCCCAAGGTGCTGCCGGGGTCTCTGCATGTCTTGCACCTTGTGTCTTAGGCCCGTCTGTGGCTGACGGCTGAAGGATGAACTTGAGGCGCTCCTAAGCCTGTTAAGTGTCTTCTGAATTGTCAGGGTACAAGAGTTACAGTCAGTTGAATGTTTGAAATATGTATTTTCTTTTAAAGACAATACTCTAATTTCTTTACTGATTATTTTAGGTAGTTATGAAAATCAGTATGCAACATCAGTAAAATGGATGAGTAAGCGAGGAAATTGTAGAAAAAAGTAAAACCACAAGCAGGAATTAGGATGAGGCTAGCCTCTTACGATACACAGGCAGGTAAGACTGACGTAGCCTTTTCCAGTCACATATTCTCCAGGTCTCCCTGAAGCGGCTTAAGAAACATCTTAACCTGCAACCAAGAAACAGCAACCAGGAAACAGACAGGGAAGGTCCATTTGATCAGTAAGATGCCCCAGACAGTTGAACCGATTCTCAGACCACAGTGCTCAGCAGGCCTCTCCGAGCAGTCAGTGTGTCTTAGAGCGTCCACTAAGTGATTGGCCAAGGGTCTCAGCACTTCGGGTGACTCCTAGAGAGCATCACCCTGTGGAGAGGCAGGGCTGTCTCGTCACCCTGTGGAGATGGCAGGCTTTTTCAGTGACGTCCTGCCTCTCCCCCATGCCGAGGCTCTGCAGCTGCCCACTGTTGGGAGCCCCCTGCGCGCCACCAGCACCCACACAATTCCTCTCTGCATGGCAGCTGGGACCTTCTGGAGGGTTCCCAGGTGCCATAGGGCTGTGCAGTCTCTCGTGCAGACCCGTGTCTGGACCTGGCAAAGCACTTTCCACATGGCGTACCGGGGTTACAAAGCTGGATTTAGGTTTTTAACCAAAAACTGTGTTACAGCCTTAACGGCTGAAAAAAATCCATACCATTTAGTACCCACAGAAATTATTGACAGACAGGGCAGCAGAAGCTGTGGAGGTTAGGGCACAGGGTCCCACATGGCTGACTGCATGGTTCAAATCCCAGACCTGGTGGCCTGGTGCCAGGACATGTGCATGCCCCAAGTCCCGAGGAGAATGCAGGAGAGGGCCCTGTGGCCTGGCCGTACCCCTGGGGGTGATTTCTCGCTTTCCCCGTCTCCCTCCTCGGCAGGCTCGTGCAGCCCATAGCGAACTAAAAGGAAAAGAAAAGGGTTGCCTGCAGTGTTACACCTGTTCCCACGTTCTCTCTCCTTTCCCTCTTACGAGTCCTCATGCTTTTCTCTCTCCTGTTGTCCTGCTGTACTGCAGCCTTTAGACATCTAAGTTACCGTGTGAGATAAGTAGATGTAGCGTAAGACGAGGCTTCGGCCCGCGTGCACTCGGGGTGAGTGAACCACTGCCTTGGTCCCCTAGGTGTGCGCAGAGGAGAAGTGCGCAGCGCTGGCCAACCTGGCGCACATGATGAGCCTGTACAGCACACACACGTACTCCCGCGACGGCCCCAGCTGGCTCAGCGTCGTGTGCAGGTACCTGCACGACTCCGCCGCAGACACCACGCTCAGCCTCGTCACCTACCTCGCCGAGGTAAGCCGCCCTCCCTCCGCGTGCGCGTGCGCCTGCATCTGTATGTGTCTTACATTCCACAAACCTTTCCGCGGCAGAATTTTCAAGTGGATTTATGTCTAGACGTAGCATGGGTAGTAACTCATTCTCAAATTGTCTTTGAGACTATATGGGTAGCACTTTTATTATTTTCTCTCTTTTTTTTTTAAGAGGTTTTTGCTTTAGGACACGTGCGCTCGCCAGAGACAGAGAGACAGAGACAGTGAGAGGGAAAGTGAAAAGTCACCCCGGGGGGGATGGCCATGCCGCAATCCCTACTCCTCCATTCTCCTCCCAGGATCTTGGGCACGCACGCGCACACACACACACACACACACACACACCATGAGTTTGAAGCTGTCACGTCCAGAACTTAGACCGCAGTTGGTCATGTGGAGTCCAGTGACATAACCTCTGTGCCATCTGCTGGCCCAAAAGTGTAGCACCTTTTTAATAATAATAATGATAAATCATAGGTAAGTCAGATAATTCCTTTCAAGTATGAAAGTTTTATAAAAATGGCTCTGGCATTTTTTTTGCCTTTGCTTTAGGGTATATGCATTTGCCAGAGAGTCTGGGAGGGCATTTGAGACATCACCTCCTAGAGAGCGCCACACCTCAGTCCTCCCCTCCATTCTCCTCTTGGGATTTTGGCCACCCACATACACAACCCGCATGTTTTCTTTTCTTTTTTTTTTCCGAAGAATTATTTTATTTAACTTTATTTATTTTATTTGCTTATTTATTTTAATTTGGCGAGAGAGAGAGAGAGAGAAAGTGAGAAAGCAAGCCACTAGGTCCGGGACTTAAACTGTGGTTGCCCATTTGTGAGTCCAGCACCCTTAACCACCCTGCCACCTGCCAGCCCCACAACTGGCATGTTTTCTAAACGGCCAGGTCCCGGACTCAAGCCATGCAGTGGGCCACGTGGACTTAGCCACCTTAACCTCTGTGCCAAAGATGGGTTTATTTTTCACTTCCAAGTGTGTATTTTCTCATTCACTGTCCTAACTATCACTGCGCAGGTAATAGTGACATGCTGTGTGATGTGGAGGCCGTGAGAAGGCTCTGGTCTGTGCCCAGGGCCCACCTGGACACAGCAGGCAGGCTGGGAACCCCGCCACAACCCTGGCTGGCTGTGGGGCTGGGAGGGGGAGTGCGGTGTGGGGCTCTTGTTCAGGATGCTTGTCTCTCTCTCGCAGGGGAAATAAATAAGCCTTTTTTTAAGTTAATATTTTCCTGTGGCTGCCTAAGAAGTAACTTCATGCCTAGAAAATTGCTTCACTGAGTAGACCACACAGAGAGCCTCAAAGTGGAAATCCCTAGTCACGACAGGTGTTTGCCAGCCTAGGGTAAAACAAGAGCTTAAAAAGTTGACCTTTAGGTGGTAAGCATGAAACAAATTGAAAAGAAATTATTTATAGCTCCTTAACATTTTCAGTTGATTCCTTCCTTTCACGAGAGTTTGAGGCAGAGAGAGCAAGGGAAGACAGCAGACACCCTCGGTAGGTCTGACGAGGAGCCCAGCCCAGCCTTGCTGGCCAGCCCGGAGCCTGGGTGCACCCCCAGACACAGGCCAGCCGGGAACCACACCTGTGCTCTCCAGGTGGGCCCAGCGTCATCTGGGCGCACTGCCCCCCAGCTGGCCTGCACGCGGCGATACTGCTCACAGCACTGTTTAATGCAGCTCAGTCACCGAAGGTGACTCACAGTGCCTCAGAGCTCGTACGGAGTTGTGTATAATAAAGACTGGTTTGTTTTATTTATTATTTTTTAATTTGCTATCGGGCTCATGTACTCACCGCAGAGAAAGAGAGGAAAAGCAAAATGAGAAAGCAAGCTGTTCCGTCAGACCTGGGACCTGAACCGCAGGTGGCTATGTGAGAGTCAAGAGCCTTAACCACCATGCCACCTGCTGGCCCCTGATAAGGAGCTTTTAAGTGTTGTTTTTGACAGTTTTGCTAGGTCGACAACGGCAGGGGCCTGCTGCACTGTCTCTCAGCCCAAGGGATGGCACGTCGCTGGATGGATCTCCTCCTGCACCTGCAGAATGAGAGCCAGCATGAGGGCGGGCCTGACTACTGAGCCAGCCTTGAATTAGCGTGCCCTGAACCAGCTTCCCGTTCACACCACAGTGCTCCCCACTGCACAGGTGCTGGCTCTCTGCAGGTCCAGGGATGGGGTTCTGAGGCCTAGAACCAGCACCTGCAGCTCGATGCACGAGCCCCGTGGGTCCCACTTTCCACTCTTAGAGACAATGCTTTCTATCCCTTGTGTTATTAATTCTGGAAGTATCACAGACTGTAGCGCTAACACCAGTTACACCTCCGTTATCCAAAAGTACACAGCTGTCACCACCTGCAACCCTGTGAGGGAGCTACTGTTGCTGGTTTACACTTTAAAAGCATCAGGGCTGGGGCCAGCCAGCGGCATGTCAGTTAAGGCAGTGGGATCCCATATGGCCGACCGTGGCGTGAGTCTCGGACCAGTGACTTGAAAAACATGTTGGGGGAACCAGCAGTTAGCGTAATGGCTATGTCGCTGGACTCCAAAAACATGTTGGGTGCGTGTGCGTGCAGGCCCAGATCCCAAAGCAGCTGAGAAATTGAAGAGAAGGGCTCGCATGTGACCTCCCCGTGGGAGTAGTGAGCAAGCTTGCCCCCCCACAAGTGCATGCACCCTCTCCAGATTGGGGGGACAGGGCAGAGAGTCTAGGAAAGGGACTCGAAACAGCTGTTCTTAGACGGAAGTCCCTGTAGAGGGCAATGGGTACAAAAATCGAGAGTTTGGGGGGAAATCAAGGTTCAGAGAAGAAACCTCAAGCGTTCGTAACTAATAAAGGTCTGGTTGGGTGTGGCTTGCCGGTAGTTATTCTTTGATGATGGTGGTAGTGAGGGTCTTCTCTTGACCTAAAATAAAAGGTGTTTAAGCTAATTAAGGAAATGCTTGGTTGTTGGGAAAGTCGTGATGTTTTTGTTTTGTTTCTCTATGCAAAAATGTATCAGGACTTTCCCAGCAACCCAGGAGAACCCTGTAATCTGATTAGATAGGAAAGTAGTTACCTGATTCTTCTCTCTGAACCAAGGAAAAACAACCGTAATAGACGTTGCCTTTGCTCATCTCTGACCCTCTTACCGTCCACTTGTGGGTTCCACCCGCCACCTTTTCCACACCGTGAATGTAAGTGCCTTGAGCCGCTGAGTGTCCTTGTCCACACCTTCACAGCTGCTGGAGAAGGGGCTGTCGAGCATGCACCAGCCGCTGCTGCAGATCATCCACAGCCTGCTGAGCCACGCCGACCTGTCTGCCGCCCCCGCCAAGCAGTTTAACCTGGAGATCATCAAGATCATCGGCAAGTACGTGCAGGTGAGTGGCCGCCGCCCAGCCCCGTCCCGCAGAGGTGCCGCGTCACCTGCTCGGCCGGCGTCCGGACCAGCGTGGGTAGTTCACAGAGCGCTGGCTCGGGAGTGCGTAGCGCCCAGGACACAGTCTCCGTGTAGCAGGCACAGCTGGGAGTATGTGCTTCGGTCGTGACTGGAAGGGGTGTGCCCCCGAATGGCAGCTCCTCCTGACGCACCCCTCCTTCTCATCTCCAGGGATTAGGATGTGGTTCTTGTTGTTTTTTCTGCTTTTCAATTAGATTCCACATATTAATGGACAGATAGTCCTTTTAGAAACTGAAGACCTCTTGGGACCAGCAGTTAGCGTAATGGCTATGTCGCTGGACTCCCACGTACTCGGCCGCGGTTTGCGTCCCGGACCCGGTGGCTTAAAACTCACACCCGGCACATGTGCGTGCGTGCCCAAGATCCCGAGAGGAGAATGGAGGAGAAGGGATTGCGGTGTGGCCATCCCCCCTGGGGGGTGATTTCTTGCTTTCTATCTCTATCTGTCTAGAGAATGCACGCGCCCTATAGCAAAAAACTCTTAAAAAAAAAAAAAAAAAAAACTCACACCAGGCACATGTGTGTGTGCTCAAGATCCCGAGAGGAGAATGGAGGAGAAGGGATTGTGGCATGGTGATTTCTCACTTTCTGTCTCTCTGTCTGTCTCTGTCTTTCTGGTGAGCACACACGCCCTATAGCAAAAACCTCTACCAAAAAAAAAAAAAAAAAAAAGAAGAAACTGAAGACCTCTTTTAGAGCTGCTTTTTTGTGTCTGATATAAAGTGCCAGAAATGGGGGGGTGTAACAGGTGGCATTGTGGATAAAAAATAGATTTCCACATGGTCACCACAGTTCAAGTTCTGGAACCAGTGGCTTAAAAATCTGAAAATCACACCAGGTGCATGTGCGTGCGCACACATAATCCCAAGAGGAGAATGGAGGAGGAGGGATTGTGGTGCGGCCATCTCCCGATGGGTTGATTTCTCACTTCCCTCTTTCTCTGTCTCTTTCTGTCTCCCTCTGGCCAGCATATGCACCCTGTAGCAAAACAAAAAAAAAGACAAACGTTTTTTCAAATTCATCTTGAAATGTCATGAGAACCAGATCAGATTTAGCTGATGGCTCATGACAGTGATTTCTGCTTTATCAAAAACTGAACATCCCCCCCCCCCACCATGGACTCCCGACCACCTTGTCCAGGCAGAGCACAGCGACCTGTGACTGGCGGCGATTTCTACTTCGGCGTGTCGCTGTGGGACGTGAATTTTCTCACAGTGATATGCTTAAAACGTTACCATCGTCACGTGGGCCTTTTCGCTATTTCATATTTTGTGTTTTACACATCTTCGTATCATGATGTGTTTAACGGCATTTGCTAATTCAGTTCTGCTGAAGATTTTACACTTTCCTTTTTATTAATGGTGCTTCTCCTTCCCCTGGGAATTGTCGAGCATGAAAGTACATGTATCATATAAGAGCGAGATGAGATCTTAAAGCCAAGAGGAGGGAGACATCGTAGTCTTTTCTGTGTGCTCTTGGAAGATGGTAAACAGTGTTATTATGGTAGGTGTCTGTGGTTCCTCCTTTAATTCTTTCTTACACATTCACCCTTTTCATGTGGATATCAGTCATGTAACTCATTCCTGAATTAACGCTGGTTGGTGCATGCAAACCGATGAAAAGCACAAAATAACTCAAAAAACGTATTTATAGGGATGGGGGGAACTCACTGTAGCTGCCCTGCCTGGGGGTCTCCTGTCTTTCCTTCTGGGTAATAGTCCTCTCCTCCTCTCGGAGAGAGGATGGAACTGCCCACCCGTCCACGCCCGCCCTACCTATGCAGCAGTCCGCTCTGGACACTTTCCTTAATGAACTTGCTTTCACTCTCTGAAAAAATACACATTAAAAAACTCACCCTATACAATGAAGCGACCACTGAGAACAATACTTTAGCATGGTATTTATACTCGCTATTTGTCAACCCCAAAATATGTTTTAGTTCATTAATATTTTTATGTCTAAAAAGGAAAGTATACATCAAATTTTTTATCTGCAAGACTTAAAATATCTGAAATTTAGAATCTTAAACTATAGGAGCCGGCAGGTGGCATGGTGCTTAAGGGACTGGACTCCCCCAAGGCCGACCACAGTTCCAAGTCCCGACCTGGCAGCTTGCTCTCTCATTTTCCTTCTCTCTCTCTTTCTCTCTCTGCCTGTCTCTGGTGAATGCATATGCAATATAGCAAACAAAATAAATAATAATAAATAAAATGAAATAATTTTATAAAAAGATACACTTTTAAAAAAGAATCTTGGGGACCAGCAGTTAGCATAATGGCTATGTCGCTGGACTCCCACGTAGTCGACCGCGGTTCGAGTCCTGGACCCGGTGGCTTAAACTCATGCTGGGCGCGTGTGCATGCGTGCCCAAGATCCTGAGAGGAGAATGGAGGAGAAGGGATTGCGGCGTGGCCCTCTCCCCTGGGGGGTGATTTCTCGCTTTCTGTCTCTCTGTCTCTGTCTGTCTGGCGAGCGCACACGCCCTATAGCAAAAACCTCTCTAAAAAAAAAAAAAAAAAAAAAACACAGAAAAAGAAAGAAAAAAAAAAGAATCTTTATCTGGAAATTTCATATATAAATAACCTCTTTGTTTACCACTACTGCCAGGTTAGTCTCAATATATTAGACTTTCCAAACTGATACTATTGTTTATTTATTTATTTTAAAGAATTATTTTATTTAACTTTATTTATTTTATTTATTCATTTTAACTTGACCAGGGCAGAAAGAAGAGAGAAAGAGAAAGTGAGAAAGCAAGCTGCTAGGTCTGGGACTTGAACTGTGGTCGGCCATGTGGGAGTCCAGTGCCTTTAACCACCATGCCACCTGCTGGCCCCAAGACTACTATTTATAAAGCATTTTTTGAGAAAACGGCAAGCTGTTCCAGTTTGGTAGTGTTACTGTGTCCACATAGCAGTACAGTACCGTGTGTGTTTTACCTTTCGTAGCTAACCTTCTGTTAAGGATCTCCAAGTAAATGAATGGTTTTCACCCGCGTTTTTGTAGACAGCGTTGCCGTGGGCTGTGCCGTGCACTGTTTTTGTCTCTAATACGCGTTCTGACTTTGGTATGTGGGTTCTTCCTCTCACCCAGAGCCCGTACTGGAAGGAAGCCCTCAACATCCTGAAGCTGGTGGTGTCTCGCTCGGCAAGCCTCGTGGTGCCCAGCGACGTCCCCAAGACCTACGCAGCGGGGGATATGGGCTCTCCCGAGATATCCTTCACCAAGATCTTTAATCACGTCTCCAAGGAGCTGCCGGGGAAGACCTTAGATTTTCATTTCGATATCTCTGAGGTAAGAGGCTCCCAAATGGTATGGGTGCCCCATTAGGGATCTCGCGTGTTCGTTTGTTCGTCCACGTCCGGAGCATTGATGGGCTACACTGTGGTAGCCACGGCGGGCAGTGCCGTGACACGCAGACACTCGGGAAACACGTAAACATCATGGTAAGTGCTTGACCAGAGTCAATTAAGTGTGCTGTGGGAGGGGCCGGCAGGTGGTGTGGTTAAGGCACTGGACTCCCACACGGCCGACTGCAGTTCGAGCCCTGGACCCGGCAGCTTGCCTTCTCACTTTCTCTCTTGCTCTCATTCTGTCCTTCTCTGGTCAAATGTAAATTAATTAATTAATTAAGTTAAAACAAAATAATTCTTAAAAAGAAAAGAAAAAAGTGCGTGGGAATTTAACGTGTCCCTAAAGGCGTGGTTTCGGGAAGCAGGCGACTGTGAAAAGCAAGCAGCCCTGCACAGCCGTGTGTGGTGCATGTGAGGGGAGGCTGAGTCCAAGGCGGGCGTGGAATGGGGGCTTGAAGGTGCGAGCAGCGTGGTGTTGGGAGTCTTCCCCAGGGCAGCAGGCCGAGCGTGACAGGAGGGCGAGTGTGACGAGACGTGAGGCTGAAGGCGCGGGAGTGGGCGACCTCCTAGGGCCCCACCTGCCACAGTCACAGGACGGCTCTGTCCTAGCGCAGCAGGAGCGCTGCCAGGGTTGCAGCTGGGTGAGGGAGGAGCAGGGTTCGCATCTTATGGCGGTCACTCCAGCAGAGGACGGAGAACAGAACAGGAAGGGGGGAGACGAGGGTCACTACTAGTTACACTCATCTGGGTAAGAGAGAGTGTGGGCCTGTCCCAAGGCAGTGGCAGAGGGTGAAGAGGGAAGGGACGGTTTACCAAAAGACCAAGAGAGTAACTGATGGGACTGGAATCCCAGTTAGGGACTGGGGAGCAGCGGCCTAGCAGCCAGGGGGGTGGTGGCGCCCTGAGGAGAGAATGGGCGTGCGGGAACCGCCCCGGAGGGGAGAGCGGGGCTGTGGGCTTAGTCTTGGACATGCGGACTCTGAAGTGACGAAGAGGCGAACTCGTGGAGGGGCCTGGTAGGCGATGAGGTTTGCAATTCCGAAGTCCTAGAGGAAAACTTGGCTGAAAGTAACAATTCCAGGGTTTTCAGTGCTGTGCGAGTGGACAGCTGCAGCCTTGGGGGGGACAACTGAGGCGGGATGTGGGAGGCCAGGTGTTCGGGCTAGCCAGCGGCAGGGCCTCCCGGTCCTGAAGGAGACCTAGAGCCCGACTACGCTGGATATGAATACACATCTCGTTTCTTTAACGATTTTTGACCTTCATTAGGAATTCTATTTTTCCCCCTCCAACATCTAAGCCCACTTTTTTTTTTTTTTGGAGAGGTTTTTTTCGCTATAGGGCGTGCATGCTCGCCAGACAGACAGAGAGAGACAGAGAGATAGAAAGCGAGAAATCACCCCCCAGGGGGGATGGCCACGCCGCAATCCCTTCTCCTCCATTCTCCTCTCAGGATCTTGGGCACGCACGCACACGCGCCTGGCGTGAGTTTTAAGCCACCGGGTCCAGGACACGAACCGCGGTCGACTCCATGGGAGTCCAGCAACATAGCCATTACGCTAACTGCTGGTTCCCATGACCCTGGTACCATTAAAATAGTCTTCTGGAAGCCAAGGGAGGAATTTTTTAAAAAGGAAGTTTTTGGTAACATGTTGGGGAGGGGAAACATTGAGAAAGATAAAAATTGATCTAGTCGTTCACTTTTTTTATTGATTATAAATTTTTTTTTATTTTTTCGAGAGGTTTTTTTTTTTTTTTTTTTTTTTTTTTTTTTTTTTTTTCCTACAGGTCGTGTGCACTTGTCAGAGAGACAGAGAAAGACAGAAAGCAAGAAATCACCCCCCAGGGGGGATGGCTGTGCTGCAATCCCTTCTTCTCCATTCTCCTCTCGGGATCTTGGGCACACACGCACATGCGCCCAGTGTGAGTTTTAAGCCACCAGGTCCAGAACTCGAACCACGGTCGACTACATGGGAGTCTAGCGACATAGCCATTACGCTAACTGCTGGTCCCATAAATATTTTTATTTATTTATTGCTGGAGAAACTTGACTTTGCGGTTTCTCCTGAGTCAGGAATTTATCACGCAGCCTAATTATCCGATTGAAACAGTGATGCGAGTTCTCACAGCATCAGGTACAGTCGTGCGCTGCGTAAGGGCGTATTGGCCAGCTGTGGCACAGACACCAGGGCCCCCCACCCCGATTACCCTGGGCTGCCCCTCACAGCCTCTGCTGACTCCCACGTCATGCACTCCGATGTCCGCACAGCGCTGGGATCACCCGGTGATGCTGTTCTCAGAATTAGTCCATGCTGAGCGACGCACGGCTCTCCTTGATTTCAGTTTGTTTCACCCAGAATCCCTTCACACCTGCTGCGTGTAGCACTGGCGATGCCCTGGAGGTGCAGAGGGTCTCACATGGTCCCGGCAGCAGGCACATACACGCAGTACCGCCAGCCCGAGTATCCATGCAGCCAGTGGAGATGTGGTGCTAGAGAGGCTTCCTTGGACGCCTGGAACCAGTGTTAGGTTAAGATAGGCGCTTACCTGCAGAGGGGTAACGCACCAAGACAGGTCCATAAAGCAGTCCCCTGGTGTGTTCGGGGAGCAGTGCCGGGACCACTGCAGTGCAGCCGAGCATGGCGTTCCGGTTCCTGAGGGAGGAAGGTGAGGCTGGGGACTCACTGCCTGCAGGTGAGCTTGACTTTGTTTTCTAATGCAAACTGCAAACACTTCACATAGCTGAGTAAATGAGTGTGCTTTGGATCATTTTTTACTATAGAATTTTTTTAATTACTTTTTGATTAACTTTATTTATTATTGTCATTATTTTCCAGTTTGATCAGAGAGCGAGAGCGAGGGAAAGTGAGAAGGGAAGCCACCGGGTCCGGGACTTGAACCATAGTTGGTCCTGTGGGAGTCCAGTGCCTTTAACCAGCATACCACCTGCCGGCCCTACTCACAGAATTTTTACTGATCCAAATTTTAGAAATACTAGTTTTGTAGTAAGAAACTATATAGACATTTTTCTACATAGAGAGCAGGGGGGCATGGTCACACTGCAGCCCCTTCCCCATTTGGGATCTGCAGCGTGCATACACGTGCCTCGTGTGTTTTTCTAGCTGACAGGCTAGGATTTGACCTGCAGTTGGCCGAGTGGGATCCAGCACCCTTAACCACTAGGCTGAGGGGCCTGTCCAGAATTTTCCTCTTTGAAGTTGTTACTTATTTTCAATATTTGCTAAAACACATTTAACACTATATAGTGCAAAAACACCAAAATTTAATAGAAATCTAAGCGACGAGGTTACAGGTTTTTTTTTTTAATATTTTCGAACTTTCTACCAAGACCCTATAGTTCAGAATCATGGGGGGTAGAAGTATTAGTTTATAAAGAAAACATTATATTTGGGGGAGGGGTTGCCATAGGGTGTATGCGCTGGCTGGAAAGAGGGTAAAAAACCACCCCCCAGGGGAGATGGCCACACTGCAGTCCCTTCTCTGTTTTCCTCTTGAGATTTTGGTCATATGTACATATATGCCCAGCGTGATCTTCAAGCTGCCACACCCGGGACTCGAACTTTTGTTGGCCATGTGGGAGTCCATTGCCTTAGCCACCACACCACCTGCTGGCCTCAGCAGATCATATTTAAAATACAAATAAGCACTCCTATCATTTCAGATGTGAAGTTATTATTTTCAGTAAGTTCTCTTGATGAAAAATGGAGCAGCATTGCTTTGATTTTTGTAACGTCTACTCCATGCTAATTGATCTCCCTTCATGTTGCGCGTGCGTTCTTTTTTTTTGGTAGGCAAAAAAAAGCCATGGTGGAAGACCTGTGACCGCGTGTAAGTTGGTTTTCTGTTGAACAGCAGCGTCAGACACTGCTCTGTTTCTGTGCAGACGCCGATCATCGGGAATAAGTACGGTGAGCAGCACACAGCAGCTGGGAGAAACGGCAAGCCGAACGTGATCGCCGTCACGCGGAGTACGTCCTCAACCTCCTCGGGTTCCAACTCCAACGCCCTGGTCCCCGTCAGCTGGAAAAGGCCCCAGCTATCACAGGTACGTCAGAGTGTGAAGGTGGAACACTCATAGACTAGAGAACCCAGTTCAGTATGCATATGGAGATGCCACAGTGTGTCCCCTCACCAGCGTCCCTAACACTGACCTTCTCTCCTCCAGCGAAGAACGAGGGAGAAGCTCATGAACGTGCTCTCCCTCTGCGGCCCCGAGTCCGGCCTCCCGAAGAACCCATCGGTGAGTAGCCCCGTCGGCGTGCGGAAAGCTCTTAAAGGTCACGTCAGTCCTGGAAGACTTCATTCTGTCTCCCTGCTGTCTCTTGTCACTTCCCTACGGTATTAATGAGCAGTGACACAGCTTCTTGGCTGTTGTGCCACCTCGCAGCCACGTGGATTGGGTCCTCAACTAGTCGGCCGCGAGGAACCTCGGGGAGCCCCGGGGTCACTGAGGCCCACATGGCTCGTGGGTGCTGACATCTTACATGCAGAGTGACAAAGCTGATGGGTCGGCTTCTTTTTTTTTTTTTTTTTTTTTTTTTTTTTTTTTTTTTTTTTGCGGGGTGTCAGGTTGTATTTTCTTCCAATGAGGATTTGGAAGTGGGTGACCAGCAGACCAGCCTGATTTCTACCACCGAAGACATCATCCAGGAGGAAGAAGCCGCCGTGGAAGATAACAGCAGTGAGCAGCAGTTCGGTGTTTTCAAGGATTTCGACTTTTTAGATGTCGAACTGGAAGATGCAGAGGTAAGAAGATGGGCTTTCTATGATAACATTTATGAAATAGTATGTCGTGAGAATTCAGGACTGGACCACAGGGATTTTCCTTATTGAGGCCTGTGCACAGTCCAGAAGGTAAAAATTTAAATCAGGAACTAAATGTGATTGATCACTACAATCAATCAGTAAAAGAAAAGTCTGAAACGGAAGGGGAACTATCCCATTGTTCACCGTTATCTCTAAAACATAAAGTGAAAAATGCATTTCTTCAAAAGTATTTTTAGGGCGTGCTCAGGTGTAAATGCATTGCACGAGCTGTACCAATTAATGTGTCGCAAAACAGTAAAAAATAAATCACATCCAAGTGGATCAGGCACGAGGCCAGTGCATGGTGTGGTGATTAAGGCAACTGGATCCTACACATCTACTTACAGTTCAATTCCCAGACCCAGCAGCTTGAAAAACACAACAGGCACATGTGCATGCGTGCCCAAAATCCCAAAAGGAAGGAGACACTGAGGGGAAGGTCTGGCGTCCCCTGTGGGGGTTCTTCGTTTCTTCTCTCTCTCTCTCTCTCTGATGAGTGGACATGGCCTCTTAAAAATTAAAGGAAAGGAAAGGGGCAGGGAAGGAAGGAGGGAGTTGATCAAGCACAGTTTTGAAGAGGGTGGCACTTAACAAAATGGCCGAGGTGTTCCTCTCACATTCCTACCACTTTTTCTAACTAAGTCAGATGCTTCATTTCCTTCAATACCCAAAGGGCTTTTCCTCTGAGAGGACTTGATTTGGACACAGTGGTAGTTAGTCAGTTCAAACTCAGGTGCTGAGTGGATCGGCTCACAGCACGGGGCTGGTCCAGAATAAGACCTTAACGGCTGGTGGAACTTCTGAAATCTCCCCCACCTCCGACGCCCACAGTGTGTTCATTCACTCAGCGGTTCTAGTGAGGGCTGTCTCCACTGTCGTGTGTGTGCTGCGTGCACGGGACGTTTGAGAGAGTGTGTCGGAGGGAGGTGGTTCTCAGACTGACCTGCAGAAAGAACCCTGGAGAGCCGAAGATCCTCCGCAGAACAGCCAGGGAAAGGTGCAAAGGCCGGGTGGGCAGGGCGGGACCCTGTCCTCTACCAGAGCAGCTCCGACTTTATCAGTTTTGCATCAGATTTCATCAGATTTCCATCTGACATTTCCTTTAAAATAAGTATTCCTCTGACTATTCATTTATTTATTTAAATTTGACCAGAGAGGGACAGAGAGAGAAAGTAAAAAAGCAAGCCGTCAGGTCCGGGTCTCAAACCACAGGTGGCCATGTGGGAGTCCAGCACCCTTAACCACCATGCCACATGCCAGCCCCAGTATTCCTCTGCTTTATATTTTTAAAAAGTGAGATTGGAAAACCTGTATTTTGGGGGCCAGCCTATGGTGTATTGGATGGGGCGGCTCGAGCCTACATGGCCGACTCTGCAGTTCAAATCTCAGAGTTGGTGGCTTGAAGGACATGCTGGGCGTGTGTGTGCCCAAAATCCCGAGAGGAGAGTCAGAGAGGGGATTATAGTAGGGCCATCCCCCCCAGGGGTGCTTTCTCTTGTTTTTCTCTCTTTCTCTTGCACACACACCCTGTAGCAAATTAAAAAAAAAGGAAACCTGTATTCTGAACGATCCTTGACTAAAGAGATATCCACAACCCCGAAATAAGTCATATTTTCCAGCCAGTTCAGTGTAATTTGCCACAGCAGAGCCTAAGAAAACTTGTAAGAATTATGGTCTTACAGTAGGAGGGTCTTCCTCGGATAATGGAAACATAACGGCATAATCTTCAGGGAGGATGAGACTGAGATGTGCCATGTACCTTCCTGACCTTTAGAAATTGGCAAATTATATTTTGATGGCTGTGTTCTTGATACTGAATTGTTTTATAGTAAAAAAACAAAAATGACTATTGAATTAGCCAGATCCATCTTACAGACTAAAACAACCATGAACCATGTATGTTGTCAATTACGTGTGGGTACTTCAAGTCAGTTTTTGCATGGTACCAGACATTAAATCTATGTAAGTTTTGAAGATTTTCTTAAAGTTTGTGTTGCCAAAGTGTATCTTAAGAATGTTTCGTGTCTGTCTCTGACTTTTCCTCACTATATTTCGTATGAACAAAAGCAGTTTGAGTCACAGGTCAGCTTCCTGCACAAAGCTTAATCCAGAGCTTGAATCAGTCTATGGGTTTGAGAAATTGCAAAGTTTCCCCAGGAGTGTAGTGTATATTTAAGTGTTTGTCTTCGTTCTTTCTAATTCTGTGTGTTTTCCTTTTTGCTAACCAGGAGCTGCAGGTAAGTTGCAGCCTGGTGTTGTGCGCTGTGTGTTTGTTGTTGTCTGTGAGGTGTCCGTCCGTCTGCAAGGTTTCCGTCCATCTGTGAGCTGTCCGTTTGTCTGTGAGCTGTCTGTCGTCCTCGCTGTCTCATCTGCGTTTGTGTATTAGAGTAGAAATGGCCTCGGTGGCCGACTTCATGGGCCCCCAGTGATACAAGACAGAGAGTCAAGATGATTTAGTTCCCAGGTTATCTATCAACCACGTGATTGTGATCTCTTTAATATCAACATTTCACGATGGGTTAAAAGTTTACAGCAACTGAAGGGCTGACTGAAACTCTGCTTCTGACGACGCATCGAGTGTTCCTCGCCCCGGTGCACGTTTGTGTGTGTGGACTGCTGCGTTTACGAGCGTGCACCTGAGGTGTAAGAACACACGTCTTGCTTCCGCAGGGAGAAAGCATGGACAATTTCAACTGGGGAGTCCGCCGGCGCTCTCTGGACAGCACGGACAAGGGGGACACGCCCTCCCTGCAGGGGTACCCCTGCTCCAGCAGCACCCCCAGCCTGAGCTTGACCAACCAGGAGGACACGGACGAGTCCTCCGAGGAGGAAGCGGCGCTCACAGCCAGCCAGATCCTGTCCCGCACGCAGATGGTACCCAGCGACCCTGTCTTACGGGGCAGTCGGTCTTTCCTCTCAGCTTCCCCCGTAGTGACCGCCGTCTTGGTTCTCTGGTTTTCGTTTCAGTATGGGTAAAACACACACACTGCAATGAACACACAGCCACAGCGGGAAGGGCTAACCCTGTGACAGGTGACAGCACAGCAGCCCTCAGCCGCTGCCATGTGTCTGCCTGGCTTCTCTCCTAGGGGCAGAGAGTTCTGGGCGCTCTGAGAGGCCCACGGCTTGCGTGGTGCTGACTGTCAGCCTTGGCATGGCCACCAGCACCATGTGATCTGCGCCCACTCTCCCACCTAGCTCGGGAAGTGTGGAAGGATGGCGCGGCGTCTGTCCCTGTCGCAGTCATGGGGTGTGGACGGAGGTGCTGACCCGTAGCCCGGCCAGATGGCAGAGATCTAAAGCACAAGTGAAAAGTGAGAAAGGCGGACCCAGGGAAGTCCGCCGTGCAGAAGCGTGGGTGCATGCGAGATGTCAGCGGGCGGAGAGAGGAGGCACAGGAAGCCCCCGTGGGCGACGGGAGTGGCCGGTGGCGACCCAGCACCTGCTCGCTGTGGGGACCAGCTCTGAGTGAGGGGTTGTTCACCTAACCCAGATGTTCACGCCCACCCAGCCTGCCCGTGAGGGGAAGAGTGGCCAGTGGTGGCCAGCTCCTGGTCCTCTCCTCTGTCTGCCCACAGATGCCTCTCGTGACTCCCCACCCTTCAGTGCTAAGGGGTGACCTGCCCCTGCTGCCACAGCCATGTTGTCACTTAGCCAGCCACTTAGCTAGCCCCTCCACACTCAGGCAGCATGGCCGGCGTGGGTCTGCAGAGTGGGGGACTTGCTCCAGGGCCCCGGTACTCGTGGATTGAGCCAGGCGCTGTGTCTGTAGTGCCCATACGCAAAACCGTGCCACCTGCAGATGCCATCCGAGGCGTGACCTCCCTGGAGCTGTTGTCCTGTGTAGAAAGTCACATTTCTGGCAATAGCGACTGATGGAACCAGGCGGGCAGTACCCTCCAGAGTCAGACTGCAGGCGCGGGGCCGGCTATGCCTATGTGTGACCATAACTGCAGGCCCGGGCCAGCTGTGCCTGCGTGTAACCATACATGCAAGCCCGGGCCGGCCGTGCCTGTGTGTGGCCGTAACTGCAGGCCCGGGCCGGCCGTGCCTGTGTGTGGCCGTAACTGCAGGCCCGGGCCGGCCGTGCCTGTGTGTGGCCGTAACTGCAGGCCCGGGCTGGCCGTGCCTGTGTGTGGCTGTAACTGCAGGCCCGGGCTGGCTGTGCCTGTGTGTTGCCGTAACTGCAGGCCCGGGCTGGCCGTGCCTGTGTGTGGCTGTAACTGCAGGCCCGGGCTGGCCGTGCCTGTGTGTGGCTGTAACTGCAGGCCCGGGCTGGCTGTGCCTGTGTGTGGCTGTAACTGCAGGCCCGGGCTGGCTGTGCCTGTGTGTTACCGTAACTGCAGGCCCGGGCCGGCTGTGCCTGTGTGTGGTTGTAACTGCAGGCCCAGGCTGGCCGTGCCCAAGATCCCGAGAGCAGAAAAGAGACCATTCCCCCGGGGAGTGATTTCTCACTTTCTGTCTCTCCGGTGAGCATATGCAACCTATGGCAAAAATCTCTCTAAAAAAAATGGAACTGCTGATAGTGTCTGCCTTGTGGGAATTTCTAAGGGGGAGAGACATCTAGCACACAGTAAGTGCTTAGTAAACAGCTCTTGGGATCGCCACGGGGCAGAACTGACCACCAACCCTAGCCATGGTAGTATTCAGATTTTTAAAAATGTGGTTTCCTCCTCATAGAAAACAATTCATTTCTGTCTATATACTCTAAATTGTAAACTTGATATTTCTATCTGAGCTCTGAAACGTTATAACCTTGCTTAAAAAGAAGAAAATGTGATTTTTTTTTCCTAATTAATAACTACTACTTTAAAAAAAATAACTACTACTTTTCAAAGAAAATAAACCCTCCTAATGAGGGGCAGCTCTACATTTACGCTCTTTCCCTGATTCTCTGTCCCACCGAAGTGTGTGGTGTTGATTCCTAAGGCAGTGAAGAGCCGGGTCAGACCGGTCCCTGCTCCCAGCTCAGGCTGCGGCTCCGGAGCTCACACCTGGCGGTGGCAAAGCCGCAGGGAGGCTGGCAGCTCCTGCCCTCGCAGGCCCTGGACCAGCCGATGCTGCAGGACAGAGGAACAGAGCACTCGGGCTTTGTGTCCGCGTGGCACACTTAGCCTGTACTGACCTCCTGCTGAGGGTCCACGTGCTTAAATTAGTGCCCTTCCAGGTACAGACGGGATGCGGGAAAAGTTCGTTTTAGGAAATCACACGAGCTCTTTCTGATAAAGCCCCGCAAGTATTTCCTGCCATAAAGTTTCCTGTGGTCTCGTGGCCTCGGCTGGCTCCGAGTGAGCCCTCGTCTCTCTGTCTCTCTTCCAGCTGAACAGCGACCCCGCTGCCGAGGAAGCGGTGCCCGAGCCGCCGGACTCGCTCCTTCGGTCTCAGGATTCCAGCAGCAGCAACGTGACGGAAGACACGGCCGCCAGGGACGAGAGCCCCAGTGCGGAGGCCCTAGATAATGCTAGCAGCCGGCGGCCTGAGGTGGGGAGACACCACGGCTGGTGCGCGGCCAATCCAGGCTCTGCGTAGCTCTGCTCCTCCCTCGCTTTTCCTCCAGGAGGTTTTGTCCAATACGTTGATTATTTGATTTTGTTTCCAGTATTTCTAACCTGTTGGGTTATTTTAAATGAAACCATGAAATCCGATGTTAAAACTATAAAAAGTGGGCAGATGAAGGAAATGACCTGCAGGTTAGAAATAGCCTGGCGTCTGCGATGGGTGTTTGCGGTGAGCGTCTGCGGAGCGCGTAGGGCAGCGCTGCGGGGTGCGGGCCTCGCCGGGCGCTTGCTCCCCGGGACCTGCTTCTGCTCTGCCTCCTTTTTGCTTTGTACCGGGTTACGTGATTGGTGCTGTCCCTGGGATGAAACCTCAGGCCAGCTGTGTTAGCAGCTGGTTACAGGAAACTTTTAAAAAGACTTTGGAACCACTAGTATTACATTTTTTGGAAAGGCCTGTGAGAAAAAGCCAGATTCCAACCTAATGACTGACCAAAACTAAGTAAGTATTAGTTTCTCTTAGTATTTTTGTAAAGACTATTAGAGATACTTTTTTCCAATGTCAGTGCTGTTGTTCTGTCACATGTGTTTTATGCCTTAATAAGTATGAGGAAGAGCCTATATTTTTGTCAGTGTTCACCACATTAATGTAGTCAATATTGGGTCGTCGGGAAAACCATGACAACCCGTGTTTTTCTATGAAAATTGCGTCCTGACTTTTCTGATGACCCAGTAGATCAGTAGATCTAGACTAGCTAAATAAATAGAAGCAAGAGACCACCAAACCAGCAGGGAAAAAAAAAAAAGAAGAGAAAACGAGTGGTTTTGGATCTTACCGTTTCAGTAAGACAGGCTCCCGTGTTATCAGGCTGTTTGTTTACACGTCCGAGCCTCCCGCCGTCCGCACCCGCGTTTCCAGACGGCGGCGTTTGGGCTCTTCACTAGCGGTCTTTGGGGTGCTGAGACTTAGCCCGCTCAGTCCCGCCGTGTGACGCAGACCAGGAGCCAGTGCTGGAACGGTGCGGAGCATGACCTCGGCCTCTGGGGACGCCTGTCATCTAGGGAGATGGGCGAGGCGTAAAAGTGGTTGCTCAGTATGGGAACCTCATGACAGATGTGACGTCCCGGCACAGCATCGGAGGGGAGCACCCCAGGGGGTGCCTGTGGACAAGGACAGGCTTCCTGGCCGCTGGGCATTGCAGGCAGAGCGACGCCGCATGGGAGGGGGCAGTGTGCAGTAGCGCGGAGTGCTGGGGTCAGGGCGGGAGACCTGGCATTTCTAGGGAGGAGGAGAGGGACAGAGGGGGTGGACAGGGGCCAAGACACGAGGGGTCCTCCTGTCGGCCAGGGACGCCGACAGCATCCGGCTCACAGGGACAGGTCGCACAGGTGTCCCTCCTCCGAGAGAGCTCTGTCCTGTCTCCGGCACTGCACGGTGCTGAGATGGAGCCGCGGGCCTGCCGGCACTCCTCGCCTGGGGGTACTCGCCGAGCCCTGCCACGCCCTGGGCACCATGTGGGCACGGGTCTGGGCACCGTGAGACGGGCAAAGGCTCCTGGTTCCATGGGGCCTGCTTCTGGGCAGAGGGACAGATAATAAAGAGATGGAGCAGACAGATAGAAACACTGGGTCAGAAAGTGACCCTTCCATTAACGGGACTCAGAAGGCCGGACAGGAGTGTGGCCATGGGTAAGGGAGAGTCAGGGACTCCTGACTGGGTGACAGGAAGCCAGCCGGGGCCTTGGAGGAAGCCCAGTCAGGCCGAGGCAGCTGCAGGGGCCAGGGGAGGTGCCCTCCCGAGGGATCTTGGGGCCACGCAGCAGACAGTGTTGGAAGTTTTAAAGCAGAAGGGTGTGGTCTGGCGACCTTTATGGTTTTTAAACACTGGCTTTCATGTTGGAGGGTGGTCAGCAGGCTCTAGTGCCTTCACCAGGGAGGACCTCTGGGCTGTGCTCTGTGATTGGAAAGTCTGTGATGGGAATGGGGCCTGGCAGGGGCTGAGATAAAGAGGAAAACCAGAACATCAGCAGGAGAGAAGGAGACACTTAACTAAGAAAGAACCGACCAGACTTAGAGGTGCTTTAAGGAGACCTTTACCGCGAGCTCGGTATTTGACACGAGCTATCAGTCTCATCCGCTGTGTGTAGTTAGGCCCTGCAGACCCGCGCCCTGGCAGCGGGGGAAGGCAGCAGGCCGATCCTAGAGACCTCACGTAACACACAGTATGCCCGTGGCTGTTGCAAAAGGGGGAGTTTTTGTTTCGATTAAATAGTTTGAGAACCACCTCTGAGAAGTAATTCATAGTATTAGAATGCTATGTGACTTCAAATGGGGCATTTACTCACCGTATAGTTCATAGGTTTGCTTCCCAGACACTGCGAAGTCCCTGGGTGTATTTTCTCTCTCAAAGGAAGTACACTTCCATGTGCTGTTTTCCCTTTTACGCCAGCGGGCTTCCTTACCCTGGACGGCCGGTAACCCTGCTGGGTAACAATGAAGGGGATGTTTCCTTTAGAAACCGGTCTCCTGAGGCTGGGATTGTCGCCAGAAGGCTGGCGAACGCTACGACCGCGTGTCAGTGGGAGAAGCTGGCCTAGGCTCCTTCTCCCTGGAGTGCCCCCCAGCGTCAGATTACCCAGAACCGCCCTAGTAGAAGAACAAGTAGGAGAGCGTGGCAATATTACAATAAAACCGGAACGATTTTTAAAGCAACTTCTTTAGATAAGAAATAGACTTTAAATAGATTAAATACTTTGTGAATTAAAGGAAAAAATCCATTCGCCAATGTGTTCCTTTGAATGTCTCCCCGAATTCCGTTACCTTTGGGGTATTCCCTGAAAACACCGACCACATCCCAGCATTCACTCCGTGCCCCAGTGAGGCTGCCTCAGCTCTCCGGGCCCGCGCCCTCAGGTCAGCTGGGACCCACTCTGGTTTGCAGGTGGCCTCAGTGCCAGCTCTGCCACTTAGCTCACCTCCCCCACATCTGTCCAGCACTCACCGTGTTCTGTGTGACAGAACTATTCCATGAGAAAACTTATAGTAGTGTAAACTTTTACTTGTGTAGAATTATCAATAGAATATACATATGAGACATTTCACCAAAGGACAGACTTCTAAATAAACATCCAGTTCCTATTACTAAAAAACTCCTTTACGTTTATATGCTGTGGCAATAGATGATATGTTTTCATTTCACAGAATTTTAAACATAGGACAATTAAAAAAATAATTTAGGGGCCAGCAGGTGGCGTGATGGTTGAAATATTGGGTTCCCACATGCCTGACAATGGTTTGAGTCTCAGGCCTGGTGATTTAAAAAACACAACAAATAAATAAATTAACTTAAAAAAAAAGGAAGCAACAATTTTATATAATCCGGAGTCCAAAAACTGTGTAAGCTGAGTAGATGAAGACTATGTTATAGAACACCAAATCATCCACTATGTTGACGAAATTTAAAAACATTTTTTTTTAATTTTACTTTAAAATATGATTGTTTTACAGGATACAAGTTCAGTATTAAAGGAGGAACATGTTACAGCCTTTGAAGATGAAGGGCCATATCTAATTCAAGAACAGCAAGATTCTCTTGTGTGTCGAAGAATCCTTGATTTAGAAGAAACTGAAATGCCGGAGCCTCTAGCTCCTGAAAGCTACCCAGAGTCCATCTGTGAAGAGGACGTCACCTTAGCTTTGAAAGAGCTGGACGAGAGATGTGAAGAAGAAGAAGCAGATTTTTCTGGACTGTCGAGGTGAGAACCTAGTATCACAAACACTGTAGTGAGGTGACATTTTCCCCCTTCCTGCCCCAGAAATGTCCCGCCATTCCAGTCTCGTATTTTTTTTTTCTTTTTAAATTTTGCCAGAGGACATGAGCGCTTGGCAGAGAGAGAGGGGAAGTGAGAAAGCACCCCCACGGGGAACGGTCACGCCGCAGTCCCTGCTCCGTTCTCCCTCCTTTGGGATTTTGGGCATGCGTGCACATGCGCCTGGCATGGACTCAAACCGTGCCATCAGCCATGGGGTCCACCCACCTTCACCACCGTGCCACCGGCTGGCCCGAAGTGACTGAAATTATTCAACAATGCGGCACATTATGGGAATTCAGTTATTTTAATATAGTCGTTTGAAATGAAAGCTCTAAATCCAAAAACACTAAGTGAAAAGAACACGGTCTTGCACGTGGTGCTTTCTTACAACATGTCGGTGGTCGCGCATCTCCTAAACCAGTGTGTCTGCGGATCGGAAACCCCGTTAGGGCGACTTAGCTCTGGGGAGGGCTGAGTCTCCCCCTGAGACAGCGTGATGATAACTGTGACGTTTGTGTTAACAGTCAGGATGAGGAAGAGCAAGATGGTTTCTCAGAAGTGCAGACATCACCTCCACCATCACCATTTCTCTCTGCCATCATAGCCGCCTTCCAGCCAGTGGCGTACGACGACGAGGAGGAGGCCTGGCGCTGCCACGTCAGCCAGATGCTGTCCGACTGCGACGGCTCCTGCGCGGTGTTCACTTTCCACGTGTTCTCTAGGCTCTTTCAGGTCAGTGAGCCTGGGTTTCCGGATGCGTGTTTTAACCTCTTGCTGAAAGTATGGCTTTTTTCCCCTCTTAGATCAGTATCTCAGGTTTCCATATGTCAACTGGTTTTCTTTTTTTCTTTAAAGAAGTTTTTGCCTGGGCCAGCAGATAGCGGAGCGTGGTAATTAAGGGCACTGGACTCCTACGTGGCCAACCACGGTTCGAGGGTTTGAGTCCTGGGCCTGGCGGCTTGCTTTCTCACTTTCTCTCACTCTCTCACTCTGTCCCTCTCTGGTCACACACACACACACACACACATATGAGTAAGTAAGTAAGTAAGGCTTTGCCTTAGGGCATGTGCACTCACTGGAGAGAAACAGAGAGACAGTGAGACAGAAAGTAAGAAATCACCCCCCAGGGGATGGCTACACTGCAGTCCCTTCTTCATTCTCCTCCCGGGATCTTGGGCACATGGACACATACACGCCTGACATAAGTTTCAAGTCACCGGGTCTGAGACTAGAACCATGGTCAGCCATGTGGGAGTCCAGCGACGTAACTGCTACACCATCTGCTGGCCTGCCAACTGGTCCTCTTTAATAGACCTCTTTTTTCCTATGCTAGCAGTACTGCCTCAGTTGGCACTGTGACACTGCCAGCACTTTATATGGGACTGCTGCATGTACCTCCCCTACAGCTGTCTGGATAAAACTTTAGGACCAGCGGATGGTGTAAAGGTTATGACCCTGAACTCCCATGTAGTCGACCACAGTTTGAGTCCTGGATTTGGCAGCTTAAAACTCAATCCAGGCACGTGTTCATGTGTTCCCAAGATCCCGAGAGGAGAGTGGAGGAGAAAGGATTGCAGCGTGGCCATCCCCCTGGGGGATGATTTCTCACTTTCTGTCTCTCTGTTTCTCTAGCAAGTACACATACTCAATAGCAAAATTCTCTCTGAGAAAATAAAACTTCACATGTACCTGATGAACGTCCTGAGTGTTCTGAGCCCCACCAGGGACACCAAGGAAATAAAGACACAGTCCCTGCCTCCAAGAATCTTGCAGCATTACCGTAAATCAGTTCATAGGGTTCAGCAGGTGGCGTGGTGGTTAAGGTGCTGAGCTCCCACGTGACTGATCACAGTTCAAGTCCCGGATCTGGTGACTTGAAACTCACACCGGGTGCTTGTGTACGTGTGTCCAAGATCCCAAAAGAAGAATGGAGAAGGAATTGTGGTGTGGCCACCCCTCCCAAGGGATGATTTCTCACTTTCCCTCTCTGTCTCTCTGGCAAATCCACATACCATATGGTAAATACAAAAAAAAAAAAAAAAAAAAAAAAAAAAGGTTAATGAAAGTATTTAATTAATTAGCACTTTGATTGCTGTGTGGAGACCTTAAAATTTTAGTTGTTGAGGCAGCGTGTGGCATGGAGGTTAAGGCAGTTAGACCCCACATAGCCAACTCCACAGTTCAAGTCCTGGACCCAGTGGCTTGAAAATCACACCAGGTGTGCCCAAACTCCCAAGAGGAGGATGGAGGAGAAGGGATTTTGGAGTGGTCATCCCCCCAGAGGGTAATTTCTCACTTTCTCTCTTGTCTAAAGGGGCCAGCAGATGGAGTAGTGGTTAAGGTGCTGGACTCTCCCATGGCTGACCACAGTTAAGAGTCCCAGACCCAGTGCCTTGAAAATCACCCCAGGCACACGTGCATGCATGCCTCAAATCCCGAGAGGGCAATGGAGGAGAAGGGATTATGTGTGACCATCACCCCTGGGGAGATGACAGTCAGCACATGTGCCCTATGGCAAAAAAAACTTTTAAAACATACTAATAAATAGAATAAAAATTTAGCTGTTAAGGGTGCTTCCAATTCTAAAAAATAATAATTTAAAAATAATAACAAACAGTTAAAAGTAAAAGTAGGAGTTAGCATGTAGTGACTATCCGTAACGTGCGAGGCACTATGTGAAGTGCTTCACGCGAGGGGTCCTCAGACCACTGTGGGTGCAGGCACCACTATGGAGAGACCAGGGCAGACACACTGCCACCCGAGTCACCGCCCTTGGAACCGTTACCGCTTTCCACGCTGCAGAATCAGAACTGCCCGTCATAGGGACCAGCAGTTAGCATAATGGCTGTGTCGCTGGACTCCCATGTAGTCAACCGTGGCTCGCGTCCCGGACCCGGTGGCTTAAAACTCACGCCAGGCACGTGTGCGTGCGTGCCCAAGATCCTGAGAGGAGAATGGAGGAGAAGGGATTGCAGCGTGGCCATCCCCCCCGGGGGGTGATTTCTTGCTTTCTGTCTCTCTGTCTCTCTCTGTCTGTCTGGTGAGCGCACGCGCCCTATAGCGAAAAACCTCTCCAAAAAAAAAGAACTGCCCATCACGGAAGCCCCAGCCGAGTGCTTCGAGCTGAAGCTCTCTGTCCCCAGCCTCACGTTTCTCCTCCGCCCCATCCGCAGTGCTCACCGGCCGAGCGTTGGTTGACTCAGCTCGGTACTTCCCTTCCCGTTCTATGGCCGTCTTTCCAGAGAGAGCGTACGGGGGCGCCTGAGAGTAGGGCTTGCACTCTCCTTTTCATCGCTCATCATTCTGCCTCACACCACTGCCCCGTGCCAGCGCTTCCGAGAGCTCACGGAAAACGCTTACCGTGAGCAAAGGACGGATCTCAAAATCTTTTTGCACCAAAATAAACTCATACTTCAGTTGCATTTTGCCACGAACTTTCTAAACTCCCCTCACTTTGCAGAAGTTTTAAATCATGGGGTCCAGCAGGTGGCAGAGTGCTTAAGGTGCTGACTCATGGCTGACTACAGTTCGAGTCTCAGACCCGGTGGCTTAAAACTCACACTGGGTGCATTTGCGCGCATGCCCAAAATCCTGAGAGGAGGATGGAGGAGAAGAAATCGTGGCATAGCCACCACTCCTGGGAGTTATTTCTCACTGGGTGCATTTGTGTCTCTCTCTCTCTCCTCGCTCTCTCTCTCTCCCTCTCTCCCCCCCCCCCTCCGATGAGTACACTTGCCCTGTGGCAAACACCTAAAGTAAATAAGTTTTAAATCGTGTGTGAAGGGACTGTGTGCCTCACACGTATAGGTACCCGATGACTGTCGTAACCTCACTACTGACCACGTGGTCTGACCCACTGAGCACGCACTGTTGGCCAGGCCCTGTCTGGTTATTTAGGTGACCGACTGAGACTGAATTACCCTTACTGCAGTTTTACGGTGTTATTAAAGTCACATGGCAGGAACCAGCAGTTAACATAATGGCTATGTCTCTAAACTCCCATGTAGCCGACTGCCGTTCGGGTCCCAGACCCGGTGGCTTAAACTCACACCGGGCACATGTGTGTGCATGCCCAAGATCCTGAGAGGAGAATGGAGAAGGGATTGCGGCATGGCCATCCCCCCTGGGGGGTGATTTCTCGCTTTCTGTCTCTCTGTCTGCCTCTGTCTTTCTGGCGAGCGCATGTGCCCTACAGTAAGAACCTTTCAAAAATTAAGAATACAATCAGATGGCAGCCCATGGCCAAGGCTGTAAACCTGGAGTTCTCTTAGGGGGTAACTTTAGAGGGACTGATCCCTCTGCCATCGAGGGCTTTACTCCCAAGGAAATAGCACATGCATTTCTTCAGCCTGTCCTGATTGGAAAGCCTTCATGGGCCAGGTGGTGGGCCGTGGTACCACAGCTGGACCCACCCGGGACTGGCCCTGGGCCCTTCAGAGTAGCTGGAGCGTACCCGGCGGGCACCGTGGTGGCTATGATCAGGCCAGCTGAAGATCGGCCACAGCCATGGTCACCGTTAGGGTAACTCTCTCCCACACAGAAATAATGCACGTTTTTAAAAAGTAGGAATGGGGATATGAATATTATGAACCATTCATTTTTTTTTTCAGTAATACTATTTTGTAAATCTTGCTTATTTTTTTGAGAGAGAGAGCTTTTTGCTATAGGGATGTGTGCTCACCAGAGAAACAGAAAGCGAGAAATCACTCCCGGGGGGATGACAGTGCCACACTTCCTTCTCCATTCTCTTGAGATTTGGGGCATGCATGCACACATATGGGTGTGAGTTTCAAGCCACTGGGTCTGGGACTTGAACCACAGTTGGTCATGTGAGAGTCCAGCGGTGTAACCACTACACCATCTGCTGGCCCCTATTTTGTAAATCTTTTAATTTTTTTTTTTTTAGAAACTAATACGTTTTCTTTCCTTTTTTGTTTGTATTTTTTCCATTTATTTATTCATTTGTTGTGATTGTCAAGTAGCTAGGTCTAGGACTTGGCCTGTGACTGGTCAGCCAGTGCGGGTCCAGCACCTCGACCACCGCACCACCTGCTGGCCCAAACTTAGTATGTTTTATAAAGAAAACCTATAAACACGGATTTATAGATGTGTTATTAGAATCCTGTAATTACCACTGTAATACTAAAATCAAAATTTGTCCTAATTATAAACTGTGCTTCTTTACATAGAGGTGCTGAGAGGCTTTCTTATTAACTACTGGGTTTTTGCTGCTTTTCCCCGTAGACAATTCAAAGACGATTCGGAGAGATAACCAATGAGGCGGTCGGCTTTCTCGGGGAGAGTCTGCAGCGCATCGGCGCCAAATTTAAGAGCTCGTTGGAGGTGATGATGACGTGTTCGGAATGCCCGACGGTCTTTGTGGATGCCGAGACAGTAAGTCTTTTCCAGTGGCCGCATTACAAAGACAGACTAAAGGGTATCATACAGTGAGTGCTTTTTATACAAAGTATTCAGGATTTTAAAGCGTAAAAGCTCGTGTTTGCAACTTGATTATCAATACCTGGCAAAAAGCAGTTCTAGAATATTACACTCAATGACATACGACCTCTGACCCCTCCCTGCCCTCACCTGACCCTCTGCAGAGTCCTAGCCGAGGCCACTACAGAGCCAGGCTCCGAGATGCCTGCTCCCCCCGGTTCTTGCCTGGAAGTGGGGACGAGAGGGCTAGGGCTCCCCAGTGAAATACGCAGAGTGCCTTGTCTGCCCCGGGCTTATTTCCAAGCACTTAGAGAAGATATATTAAGATATTTAGAGATTTAAGGCTTTAAAAGCTTCAAGGATGACCCCTATAAGTCGCCCATGTCTGGGGTGCCTGCGCTTGCCTGCACCGGTTTTAGAACACACGTGTAGGTGTGCTTGTCCTTCCTGACACACCACAAAGCCCACCGTGTCTCCTACTCTGTTTGAGTGCAAAGACAGAAAATAATACGGGGATATCCAAAACCTCTGGGACCCAGAAGTTACCGGTCTCATGGTTGTGACCGGAAAGTTCCACGACCCAGAGAACTCTCACGGCTGTGATCAGCAAGCTAACCCAGTCCACGTGTTTCTGCCCCGACAGCTGATGTCCTGTGGTTTGCTAGAAACACTCAAGTTCAGCGTGCTGGAGCTGCAGGAGCACCTGGACACATACAACGCCAAAAGGGAAGCAGCCGAGCAGGTCAGTCCCCTCCCCGGGAAGACGGCGTCGCTTCTGCACAGGGTGCACTGACCTGCAGCAGAGAAGCCCCCGTGGGACAGCCAGCCTGGGAACACTGCTCAGGGTTTCCCTGAGGTCGGAGGCCCTGTGGCCTCTCCAGCAAACTGCTCTCTCTGCTTTTTAGAATCAGTCCTCACAGGGCCAGGCAGGTGGCTGGATCCCATGTCCCAGACCTGGCAGCTTGGCAAATGCACTGCAGCTTGTGCGTGTGTGCCCAGAGCCTCACGAGGAGAAGGAATTGCGGTGCGGCCATCCTCCCTGGGGGGTGATTTCTCACTTTCCCGTCCTTTCTGGCAAGCACAAGCCTCCTATAGCCACACCAAAAACAAAAACAAATCAGCCCCTGCAAAGCCCAAGCGCACACTGGAAAACTATGGCTTTGTGAGAAACCTCAGGGTGGAGCCACTGTCAAAACCACGGGGGTGGGGTGGGGGGTGCAGAAGGGGGCGCTCACTGAGACCGTACAGCCGAGGGAACCCGCAACCGCTGACAGAGTGGTGACCTCCCCTGTGATGTGCACGGCGCACAGGGAGCAGAGGAGAGAGTAAGCGTGGAGTAGGTTAAGGCGTCCCCTGCTAAGAAATGTGCCTCCAGATCCAATCTGGCATTGAAAACAGACTAGGGACCAGCAGTTAGCGTAATGGCTGTGTCACTGGACTCCCATGTAGTCGACGATGGTTCGAGTCTTGGTCCCAGTGGCTTGAACTCACGCTGGGCGTGTGTGCATGCGTGCCCAAGATCCCGAGAAGAGAATGGAGGAGAAGGGATTGCAGCATGGCCATCCCCCCTGGGGGCTGATTTCTCGCTTTCTGTCTCTCCGTCTCTCTCTGTCTTTCTGGCGAGCACACATGCCCTATAGCAAAAACCTCTCAAAAAAGAAAAGAAGAAAACAGACTAGCTTTCTTCCCTGAAATTAAATCCAATATATTGTCAGTGAGCAGGTGCAGAAAAACAAAGGAAAAAGTGCTCCTCCCTTCCCCACAAACTGCAGATAGTAGATATTTTTTTTCTAGACTATAAGGGTCTTTCAATAATACAATTAAATACTGGGGCCAGCAGGTGGTTTGGGAGTTAAGGCTCTGGACTCCCACATAACCAACTGTGGCTCAGGTCCCAGCCCAGCAGCTTGAAAGTCACGCCAGGTTCGTGTGCGCACATGCCCCAAATCCCAGGAGAACAGAAGAGAAGAGGTTTGTGCTATGGCCATCTCCTTGGGGTGTGATTTCTCACTTTCCCTCTCTCTTTCTCTGGTGAATGCATGCACCCTATGGCAAAAATCTCAATACACACACATCTCTCTCGCATGTAAGAGACTTCCCAGCCATCCAGGTCTGAGTTCCCGGGATGGCCTTGGGACCTGTCTGACCACTCGATTTCAGAAGCAGTGTTCTGTCACGTCCCCAACCAGCCCTTCAGAGTCTGTCCCTGTCCGCCACAGTGCTAACGAGAATTGTGTGAAACTGGGCGCTTCCTAAGAATAGAGGTTTACTGAGCTCCCGGTTTGGGACCCATGTCCAGTGGCCACCTCCCTGTGAGGGTACAGCCTGGCAGAGGGCAGGTCTTAAGCAGAGCAGCTGGCCGCAAGTCCCTGCCTGTTCTGGTCTTCTGCCCCTGCTAAACGCACCAGAACGCAGCCATAGGGCTGTGCCCTGATGCCCTTACCACACCCAAGGGCCCCACCCTGGACACCATAAGTTCAGTCTACCTGACACCTTTTTAATACGGCCAAGTCCCAGCACAGGGGTTTGGAAAGGACCTCCCAATCCTAGCAGAGGCCTTTGGCAACTTCAGCTTTTGCCATCCTGTCAGTCAGAGTTAAAGCAGATCATTCTGGAAAATAACTGGCCTCTAGCCCACTGGAGGAAGAGAAGCCACGGGGAAGAGAACAGAGACGTCCCTGTTAACCACCGTGAGCCAGGCATAACTGAGGCTAGCTGAGAACTTGCAGAGCCCAGGTGAATGTTCTGATGACCGCAGACTCAGGAGTGACCTAGGCAAAATCAGAAGGAACTCCTAGCCAACACATGGGTTTTCCTCCCGTTAGATGTATTTATCGCACGTACTTCCTCCTGTTACTTTAAGCTATTACTGTTCAGGGTGATTGCTTTTACAGCAGTAGATACCGTTTATAACAGGAAAACCTCAGACACCTAACAGCAGGCTCAGCCTCGGCAGTGCAGTCGGGGTGTTGATACTGCAGACCTGGAAGCCACGTGCTGGCCCTGGCTCCAGTCCCTCGCCCAGTTGACCTGGCACACCCTGGTGCAGGCATACATGGCTAGGCTCCTGCGGCCTGGAGGATTAGAGAAAAGGGATCGTGGTGTGACCAGGCCCCCTGGAAGGTGACGCTGCTCCTCTCGCTACCTCCCGCCTGCACGGACACACATGCGCTTTGATCATACTGTCTAGGGCTCTCTGCTCGCTCGCAGATCTGAACAGTGTTAATGAGACTAAGCCTGAAATATTTACTATCGTCCTTAAACAGCCTTCCGAACCTTGTCCACGAAACAACACAAGGGTCTGAGGGCTAAGACTCGTGGCCGGGAAGGCCTGCCGACCGTCTCAGTGTCACACTGGCCTGAGACTGATGTGCAGAACGGCGGGGCCTCCCTGGGGACCTGGCAGCAGCCCCACCGCTGCACGCGCTCCTGTCATAGCCGACGACCGAGGGGCAGTGAGCGGTGACACTTTTCTTCTCAGTGGGCTGCACTAAGCCTGCTGCGTACTCAGGGGGAGAAACGTGGGCCCGATGCCTTCCTGAGATGCCGGTGCCCTGCTTATCTCATCTGGTCTTAGACTCCTAGGGCTCACAGAGGAAAGCCTGGCGCTTACCAGAACGCCGCCGCCTTGGCAGGAGGTCACAGTTTTTACCTCCCAGTGCCAGAAGACTAGTAATCTCTGGCCACCTCAAAGTCTCCCAGACGCTGAGGCTCGGTTTCTTGGCTTCTCCTCCCGCGTGGGATGAGCCCCAGACCAGGGGACGTGCGCAATGTCTGGCTCGCTCCCCTGCAGTCCCCTCTTCTCCATGGTTTTGGCCCTCAGTGCCGCATGGCCTTGGATAACCTGTGTCCCCGGCCCGGCAGAACCGTAGGCACAGCCGTGAAGCTCCTGCCGTCCCTTCGGCTCTGCTCAGGGTCCAGAGCAGGCAGGTCCCCGAACCCGGGTGAGTGCAGGGCTCCCTTCTGTCCTTCCCTCAGTCACATCCTGATGGCACTCAGGTGCCTCCGTCGTCCCTGAAGGGCTGACCTGGTGCCAGCGGTGCTGTCAGGCCCCGAGGTGGACCCAAAAGTTGAATTCTGCTTCCCCGTGGGCCTTTGGTAAAGAAAACGTGAGGACAGGAGTGGGCGTGAACTAGCCAGCACGCCGCATGCAGGCGTCACGTGCCTCCCCTGTGCGGCTGAGAGGGGTCTGTGTGCAGCCGTGGGCTCGTGGTTGGGACTCGTCCTGTAACGCGCCAAGAATCAGAACTAATTATGCTGGGTAGAGCCCCCACACGTGCTGGGTCACCAGGCACACGGTGTAGAAGATTCTATCTAGGAAGAATACGTCACTGAACAATCAGTTACTCCCGGTCCACGTGGACGAACCGGGCCAGCGCAGGGACAGTCGGTTGTGTGGACGTTGTCACGTGCTGCGTTGTGAGCCTCTAAACAGCAGGAGAAGGTCCTCTGAAAGCAAAGCTGGCGTTTACTGGGGAGCGCTCACCGCCATGCAGATCACACTCGTGGGAACGCCGGGCGTGTTCAGGGACGTCAGAGGAGACAGGAGGGGGTTACATACGTTCTTAGGAATGGGTCAGGCTGGACAGGTGGCTACTGGACAGATGTCCTCCCAGAAGTAATTCGCTTTTCTTTTATTGCCAGAGGGTACACGCATGCATGTGCGAGTGTGTGTGTGTGTGTGTGTGTGTGTGTGTGTGTGAGAGAGAAATCACCCCCAGAGGGTGCAGTCCCGCTGCAGTCCCTTCTCCACGTCTCTGTCCCCTCAGGATTTGGAACTTACACACACACGTGCTGGCATTTTTCAAGCTGCTGGGGCCAGATCTCACACCACAGTCGGCCATGTGGGATCGGGCTTTCCGTGTGGCTTATCCGCTAACCCCGGGCCGGCTGGGCTGCAGTGGCCTTCATACAAGGCTGTGGTTCTGTCCGAGTCCTGTGACGGCCCTTACCATCAGGCATGGAAACTGCCCCTTACAGACTTGCCCAGCTCCGTTCACCTGTCTACCTGCTAGGGTTTGACGCGTGGGACTCCATTTTGATCCAACTGCTTTCACAGTACGAATAAAGATGAATGCACAGACCACAAGAGAGGTCAACCGAGTTTTGCTGATCTAGAAAGAAATCTGCTCGTGGGACCAGCAGTTAGCATAATGGCTATGTCGTTGGACTCCCACGTGGTCGACCGCGGTTTGCATCCCGGACCCGGTGGCTTAAACTCATGCCGGGCGCGTGTGCGTGCATGCCCAAGATCCTGAGAGGAGAATGGAGGAGAAGGGATTGCGGCGTGGCCATCCGCCCTGGGGGGTGATTTCTCGCTTTCTGTCTCTCTGTCTCTCTGTCTGTCTGGCGAGCGCACGTACCCTATAGCAAAAACCTCTCCGGAAAAAAAAAATAAGAACATCCATCAGCCCTATCTCACTAGAAAACATAACATGCTTTTCTTCAGAGATGCTGTCAAGCAAACAGCCTTAGGGCCAGTGCAGTCTGAGGAACGGGGAGAAAAGGGACGGAAGGTCAAAGAGACCGCTTTTCAAATAACTGAGATGCCCCCTTTTAATTCTCGCCATGGAGAATGTTACGCTGTGAGAATTTTAGACGTCTGAATCGAAGGTATTTTCAGAATAGGTACTTAATGTAGCAAGTAGCTCATCTCAGTCCTAAGGATTCCGTGGACATGTATCAGCTGTGTTCTATTTAGTGGCATCACACCCCCCCCACCCCCCCAGAACTAGGAAGTAAAAAGAGCTGATAACGAGCTGTCAAAACCTAGGAGCTTGACCCGAAGGGGCAGCTTTTACTTCAGCGTGGAAATGCCTTACTCCCGTGCTCCCGGCTGCCACGCCACAGAGCAGCTATTTTCACTTGACCAAAGATGTACCTTATATTAGTATCAGCTTTACAAATAGCCCCTAGATTCAAAACAACAAAACAAACAAAAAACCAAACAAACAAAAAAACGCATTTGGCTTCTGCGTCCAGTCTTCTTTGGAGATAGCATGTCTGTCATTCATTATTACCCAGAAAGAAAGGAAAGGAAAGGCGAGAACAAGATTTCTGTGTCACTAATGAAAACTGACCGCAGTTCCCTGAGGATGGTGCTTCGGACGAGCAGAGTCCCGGGTGATTCCGAGCTGCCTTTAGTAAACCGGCCAGAGGGGGCGCACGTCTTTCCTGTGCCCGGCTGACGCTGGACTCAGGTCAGGTGCAGCTTCTGGAGATCTCAAAATCTGCAAAACGGAGACCATCCCAGCGCCATGGGCCCCTGGAAGAACTGCATTGTGTTCTGTGGGACATGACGTGTGTGCACCTCCACACACGGCCATGCCCTGCTGTCCCCTGTCCCTAAGAATGGGGCGCGACAGGGCTGCAGGGTGGTCTGCAGCTGGCCCTGAACCCCAGCGCTGGACTCGGTTGTCTCACGGGCAGCGCATCAGGCAGCCCGTTCTGACACGTGTTGGTGTTTCCTCAGTGGTTGGACAGCTGTAAGAGGACGTTCGGTGCCAAAGACGACGCGTACAGGGTGAACAGCGACGCACAGGTACGCTTCTCACTCTTCCGTATTTCTGGGCCTGGTCAGGCGCTACTTACGTGCAGATGTCCTTATTTGATATTCCCAGAGATAACGTATTTGTGACACTTTCCATTTTGGTTATCAGCGCGATCTTTGTGAGAGGACCATTCAGTGGCATACTGGCTTAGTAATAAAAACTTCACTTTAATAAAAATGAACAACCAGCTGGGTTTGGAAGCCTAGGAACGTCCCACAGATAAGCACCATGGCTGTCTTGACAGCTGGGCTGGCTTCTAGCTGCATCTGCCTCTGGACGAAACATTAGCACTCTGCAGCTGAACTGGCCGGAAGGACAGACCCACGGGTCACGTGATGTGCATCCACATTAGCCTTTCTGAAAGCGAGAGTCTCTCAGCTAGGTGGGTCACTGATATTTCTCTGGCACGCAGAGTGCAGTGAAAACAGCAGGACTGTGTAGTCACAGGTACACGCGGGAAGTCGTGAGAACGGGTCAAGACCCACACCCTGTTCCAGCCAAGGTGCGGCTTCCTGCAGAGAGCGTGCCTTTATCAACTCACTGTAATCTCTGATTTGACATCAGAATTGCAGGATTTTCAACTCACCGTGATTAGAGATCTAGTCTCTAAAAACTACGGTATTAAAGATTGGATGTTTTCACAAAGCCTCCGTGTTGAGAAATGGTGTAGTCGATAAATGTGAACTGTCTGCCAGGCGTGCTCATCTGCATTTCATGAAAACTCAAAATTGTTCATTTCCATATGAAATAAAACTGTATAAAACCAAGCCTCCGAAATTCAGATATGCTGATCAGCTGGGCGCTGCACCGCACTCAGCTGCTGTCTGCCCAGTGAGCGTCTCCATAATTCATGGGAAGCCGTGCAGAGCAGAAGTTCACCTTTGCTTAGCAAATCCCTTCTAAATTGATGGGAATAAACGTTACCTAAACAGTCCTGCAGAGGAAACGGAAAAGCAGGCGTCTAAGAATGACTTGTAGAAGCTACATTTACATCCTAACAACGGTGTGGTTTTTTTTAAAAGAATTATTTTTATTGAACTTTATTTTTTATTTATTTATTTATTTATTTATTTATTTATTTATTTATTTATTTTTAGTTTGGCCAAAGAGAGACAGGGAGAGAGAGAGAGAAAGTGAGAAAAGAAGCCGTCAGGTATGGGACTTGAACCGTGGTCAGCCATGTGGGAGACCAGCGCCTCTAACTACAACGCCACCTGCTGGCCCCAGTAATTGTGTTTTAATTGGATGTAATTCTTATTAGACCAGGTCCAACTTGCTGTGAATATTCTAATAATTTTTAAGACAGCCTATAAATTAGACTTCTCACTATGTGTTCACCTTTGAGTTTAAACCTGGTTGGGTTAAATTTCTGAAACTTACCAGTTTACATTTGGAATGCATTTAAAGCACACATCTGCTTTTGCTGCCCTACCCCTGCGGCTCAGCAGCAATTCTGACACCCTAGGACCCAATTAGACAATAAAGGGTAGAAACCTAGAATTACCCACACCAGAAATGAGCCTTCCATGGGTAAGTATTATGTAAGATTATAAACCAATTCTTTTCTGAGAAGCAATGATAATTTACTTTCGTTTCTTGAATTTTCTCATCATAAGCTTTCCTCTTTTCTAACAGAAATGTTTTGTTTGGGGAAAGGCTACAAAACCCAAATGGAATACTTCTATTAGCCAGATTCCCCAAGATCACTCTTTGTAGCCATCACATAGAAACAAACCATAACCTAAATGTAGTTTTTGGCAAAGAATTTCAAAAAACACTCTGAATTGGGACCAGCAGTTAGCGTAATGGCTATGTCGCTGGACTCCCATGTAGTCGACCATGGTTCATGTCCCAGACCTGGTGGCTTAAACTCACGCTGGGTGCATGTGCGTGTGTGCCCAAGATCCCGAGAGGAGAATGGAGGAGAAGGGATTGCGGCGTGGCCATCCCCCTGGGGGGTGATTTCTCGCTTTCTGTCTCTATGTCTCTCTCTGTCTGTCTGGCGAGCGCACACGCCCTATAGCAAAAACCTCTCAAAAAAAATAAAAAACACTGAATTGTAGCAGTAAATGTCTAAGATGTTTTATTCTAGAAATAGCATCAATTTCCTTTGGGATTAGGTACGTTTCTGCCGTTTGCCCGTGACATCTGTTACCCTCCGTTAAATGATTTCTCACACTAATTCTTGGTCTTTTTCTTCTTTTGTATTTTTTTTTTCTTTTTGTGACCTGATCACCTTCTTGCTTAGCAAATGGAAATTCTAGCAGTAAGTGCCCTGTCTTGAGTGACAGACTACTTGTCCTTGCCCGGCAGCCTGGTTGTCATCCGCCATTCGTGGTCTCGCAGTGTGTCGTCATGGACTACTTTAAAAGTAGCGTGTGCTCTAGTTTTCATAGTCCTAATCCATGAAATGTCGGTTCTATTAAAACAAGGGATTTTAAAATTAATACATACAACTAGCCGTGGCCTTTCTCTACAGCTAACCTCTCTTCAACATGTCTTACCCTGAAAAATCAAAGTGCACATGGCTGCTCATTTCATAGTCTCATTTCATTGAAATTTCCAAGTAGGGTCTCTAGAAAAACGACTTCATCTGAAAGACAACTTGCATTACTCTAGGTGACAGGTTGCCCGGTTTCTCTCTGCTCTACCGAGCACGTGTTGATAAATACGATAAAGTCTACGTCTCGGTGCAGAAATCTGTGCACTGCAAACTCTGTATTACCGTTCGGACTGTAGGGACTCCCTTTTGAAGTCCTATATATTACTGCGTGCTGAAACGTCCTATTTTTTCGAACATGAAAATGTGCTTAACACCAAGATGAATTACTGATAGATAACCAATATGTTATTTTAACCCCAGTCTTCAAAGCATCTTCCATGTGCCTTTCATCAGCTTCACATCATGTTAACTTGCTTACTGCAGAAAAACAAATGCCCAACAACTTTAACAACTACTTACACATTTTTATTGGAACTGGGCTGTTTAATGCCCATCACGGAAAATAACAACCACATGTCCTAACTTTCAGGAACTGGAGCTCTGCCGGAGGTTGTACAAATTGCATTTTCAGTTGCTGCTTTTGTTCCAGGCCTACTGCAAACTCATCGGCCAAGTAAATACAATAAAAAACGAAGCCGAGGTAAGTACTCCATTGCACTCGGCATTAGTAACTGACTTCCTAACATTTTAAAACAGACACACGTTTTTCCACATCATCAATAGAATAGCTTAAGTCAAAAGTCACTTCTAGGGAATCGTTTCCTTCTTCTCTGGAACGATGTCTTTTTGAAATGACGTGCTGCGTCAGGACCTATTGGTAAACAACAGAGAGGTCTCCAGCAGTCTCAAAAGATTCAAAACTTTAAAGGTTTCAGTAGCAGAAACAGACCCTCCGTCAGCGGAAGTCAAGTGCAGCCTGTCAGTTCAGTGAAGACGTGATCTCATGTCACGAAGCTCCCTCACACCAGGTCCTGTGGGTACACACGAGAAACACGCTTAGAAACAGCTCGGAGTCCTTTGGAGTACAGGTTTGAAGACAGCAACTCCAGGTCTCCCGCCACGTCCTCTCCTGGCCCTAGAATGATCACTGGGAAGTGATTCCGTTTTTAAAAAATGGTGAAACCTGTAAAAAGAAAACATGTTTATATATGAATGTATATATGTATGTATGTGTTTATATAAAATACCTTGGGTAAGTAATCTTTAAAATATAGACTTTCTCCTACTGTCAAAATTGTCACGATTCCCCCGTAACAGTAAGTATATTTATGTTATCCAAAATGTAATCATGTTACCGCCGATACAAACATATAAACATCAGTGAAGCCACTCGCGGCTCTACGATACTATTTAAAGACCATTAGCTGGTAGCTGCAGTCATGTCTCTCTCTAATAAATGGAGAGCTTCAGATATCGCTGCCCTCGCTTCTGAGTGGGACGCTCCGCAGTAACCTTAAAGGCACGGCCTACTCTGTACCCTCGCGGCCGCTGACGCTCCGGCGTCGGTCCTAAAAAGGTGTGTGTTTCAGGTCATCAACATGTCAGAGGGCCTTGCCCAGCTGGAAAGGATCCTCAAGGAAGCAGAGTCTGCCTCCGAAAATGAAGAGATTGACATTTCCAAAGCTGCACAGGCTACTATAGAAACTGCCATTCATTCTTTAATCGAAACTTTGAAAAATAAGGAATTCGTATCAGCTGTCGCACAAGTCAAAGCTTTCAGGTGAGACGTGAAGGGACTTAAAGACGATGCCTTCATACTAGACTGGTAGTTTTCTCATAGTAGGCTTCTTTTTGTTTGGTTTTGTTTTTTTCATTTGCCATCGGGCATGTTTGTTTGCCAAAGGGTGAGAAAGCATCCTTATGGGGGTTGGCCACCCACAGTCACTTCTCCCCAGTTCTCCTCCCAGGATTTGGGGCACACGTGTCTGGCATGTATTCAGGCCGCTGGGTCTGGAACTTAGACCCCTAGCCAGCCATGTGCGGTCCAGCCACCCTAACCACCAGGTCATGGGCTGGGCCTAGGTTTTGGTTTTCAACTTGATGTTTCAATCACATGTCTTCATGAAGAAAAAAAAAATATATATAGGCTTTATTTTCAATAGTTATCCCTGAAATTAAGGCAATTTTAGACTTTTTTCCACTCAGATACTACTTTGAGTAACATATTTTCTCCACTATAAAACACCATTAGTTATCCCAAGGAAATTTTGTTATAGATATTATTATTAGATATCGGTATTAAGATCTAGTTCATTTATTTTTTAAGTTCTGAAACGTAAGCATTTTATGCATTTCCAGAACCCTCTGGCCCCACGATATCTTCGGCAGCTGTGAAGACGACGCCGTGCAGACGCTGTTACACATTTACTTCCATCACCAGACCCTGGGCCAGACCGGAAGTTTCGCGGTCATAGGCTCCAACCTGGACATGTCAGAAGCGAACTACAAACTGATGGAACTCAACCTAGAGATGCGAGAGTCCCTGCGGATGGTGCAGTCGTACCAGCTGCTCACGCAGGCCAAGCCTGTGGGGAACATGGTCAGCACTGGATTCTGAGAACTTCCGGCACCGGGGAAGGAACTAAGCAAGCTAACTAAGAACATTAGCCAAGCACCTTTCATGAACCTGCACTTCACTGTTCTGGCCGTGGCCGCAGTTAGGGTGCCACTGAGGTCGAACTGTCGAAGACAGCGATCCGCAGGGGAGAGAGCTGTCCGACACCCCCCACGATAACTGGACGTAGAAGGAATTTTTAAATCACTGAACATGTGTGAAATGAAAAGGGCTAAAAGTGATGCATCCGCACGTGCTACTTCCTGAAGAAGGGGCAGTCCCGGCGCGTCCGCCACAGCGGCCTCTGACGCGGAGACGCCAGGAAGCAGGTGGAATGAGGCTGAAACGTGCTGGCTCATTTTAGCAGAAAACCTGCAGAGCCGCCCGGGGATGCTCGCAGACACAGGAGACTCACCTGCTAAACCATTTTTTTTTTTTTTTTCCCACTCTGTGGGATAAGGGTTTGGGGTGTTTTTTGTTTGGGGGGGTCTGTATAAGGAATGATGTGTGCGTGAGTTGGGACATGTGGCTACGTGGTAGTGATATTTTTCAAGGTATGGGTGTTCGGTGACGTCTCAGAGCGTGCTAAGAGAGCACTGCAAGATTATTTTTGAAGAAATTTTATTTTATTAGAGCTAACTCTTCATAGTGTGTAAATGTTAGAACATTTTAATAATATTTTAAAACTGGGCTTTCCCAGGGTTTGAGAAAGAAATAATATATCTGTTAACGTTATTGGAGCGCTGCTCACCGGGCAGGGCTCGGGCGGCGATGGTCGATCACTCACCAAAGCAGGCGCCTGCGGAGACTTTGGGACGGAAGGGCGAGGTGCGCCGCCCATCAGCCGTTCTCATGAGAGAAGCTAACTTATTTTACTCCGTAATTATCATAGACCTTGTAGAGACTAAAACCAGTATTTTCTTGTACTTCTGTGCCATGCACTGTTACACAAGAAAGGTCTACAAAGCTAGAGAGAAAGCCGTGGTCACTGAGGGCGGCTGTATGACCCGCAGGCTCTGGGGTCTGTAGGATCCGAGAAGAGAGGTGTGGACGCGTGTTTCTACGTGCGTTCAGGACTCGCATGTTTCACCCTACGGGACCTGGGGCTATGGGGAAAATGCAAGGAAGCCTGAAGACCGACTACCAAAACACGCAATATATTACTCACTGTCTCAGTCTGCAGCATAACACGAACTGGATTCTCTATCCTTTTTAAACTAGCATTTTGTAAACGAAATGAATGTAGTCCCACAATTCCTCTGATTCGAAAGGAACACCTTGTATTTTTTTATATGCATCTCTTATCCACTGTGACTTTCCTTTTCCACTGGGCTCTGTGATTCCAGAGTTTAGAATGTAGAGATGAAATGATTAGCTTTGCCTTTCCTTGGGGGTGTGGACCCTGGCAGAAAGGTAATTATGCTCAAGTGCATTAACTGAAGGCGGGGCCGGCCGGGCTCGAGGTTCCCGTGGAAGTCCGTAACTGCTGACGGCACGCATAATCACTGTATTTTTTTGACCCTGATAAAAACAATTATTTTGCCGGTGTTCTGGTACTGTAAATAGAGTCCTTTAAATTATTGAATAACTATTGGGTGTGGGCAGGCAGAGCGAGATGGTGTCCAGAGACACACTTTACACCCGCATCTATTTTTCTCACCCCCCCTTACATCCGTTTTCTTAAAAATAAAAGGCATTGTAGCTGTTGGTTTGTGTCATATCTTTTGAAAAGGGCAAATGATTAGCGTGTGTCAGCTAGAAATGTCACGTCACCTTCGTTCCTAATGCAATTTTCCTCTAAAAGAACAAAGTTAGTTAAATTGGTTACCCAGAATCAGACCTTCCCAGCAGTTGAGATTTGCTTTTTGCATTTATTTATATGTAACTACATGCATGTCTCCTTTTTTCTTTCTCGGGTAGTTTTATAGGGCATGGGTACTTGCTGGGGAGAGAGGGGAAAGTAAGGGATGGTCATACCACAATCCCTTCTCCTCCAGGCTGCTCTCGGGATTTGGGGTACATGTGCTTGGTATGATTTTTAATTATTTAATTTGACCAGAGAAAGTGAGAAAGCAAGCCACCAGGTCCAGGACTTGAACCATAGTCAGCCATGTAGGAGTGTCCAGTGCCTTAACCACCATGCCAACTGCTGATCCCCTGTGACTTTTATTTTTTTATTATTTTCTAGTTTGATCAGAGAGAGGGAAAGTAAGAAAGCCAGCCACCAGGTCCAGGACTTAAACCACAGTCAGCCATGTGGGAGTCCAGTGCCTTTAACCACCATGCCACCCACCAGCTCTCTATCAGGATTTTAAGCATGCAATATAGGCATCTGATGTTTCTCACGCTGCCAGGTCCAGGACTTGAACTATGCAGGTGGCTATGTAGGATCTAGCTGCCTTAACCACCATGCCACGAGCTGACCCCCTGGTGTGACTTCCAAGCCACCGGGTCTGCGACTCAAACCATGTAACTATCTGTGTGAGAGCCAGCCGCCTTACCCTCCAGGCCACGGGCTGGGCCTACATTGTTACCTTTACTTCTACTTAGAGCCCAGTTTTGCTGCATAACAGCCTGTTACTCCTGCCCACGACACTTTCCGTTTGTAAATGGTTTGCACACGAGTCCTGAATGCACACTAACAGCAAAAAGATCTGGCCGTTTCTGTGTGCTGCTGCTACAGTGGAAAACCAGAGGGTTTTTACAGTTTAGGACATGTTTTCTGGTTTGAGCGAGGTCACGCGAAGGGTGTGGTGTGACCCACAGCCTACCTCCCACCGACGTCACACTAACTGTTCAGCTGGCAAAGACGACAGAAGCCAGCCCGCGGCTCATCCAGCCTGCGAATGCGGCCGCTGAGTCCCGTCAGTCTCCCAGGTGACGGGGAGGACCTGCCGGCGGTAGAGCGGCCGCAGTACTCACAGCATCTTCCCGAGTAACCCACGGCCACTTCAGAGCGCCAAGGAAACACGGAGAAAGCTGCAGTCCCCCGGAGATGGCATTTCTGAGCGTTTCCTCTAACCTAGCCCCTCACAGCCTTTGTTAATTCCCGTGTAATCACTGTGTATCTTTACAGCGGAGAACACTGCTTTTCCCAGCCCTCTCCAGCTGTCTCAGCACCGACGCCCACCTTCTCCGTGCTGGGCCGCTCACGTGCAGTCTGGCAGTGCCTTCGGGTTCGGTCACCGCCGGAGCTCCCATTTGTGACAGTGCCTGTGCCACTTCGTTCCACACCTGAATAAAGCACGTGGGCTTTGTTTTCCTCAGTAAGTAGGGTTTGAACATCTCCACAAGCAGAACTGAACGACATAGCCACCCGGGCTCAGAGCCAGCGGCTTCTGCTCGAGGACCCGACCCGGCTGTTTCTGTAACCCATTCACTTGTTCAGCCAATGGTTCTTTTATTAATTTTTTTTATTTGGAGAGTTTTTTTTTTTTTGTTTTTTTTTTTGTTTTTTGTTTTTGCTATAGGGCACGTGAGCTTGCCAGACAGAGACAGAGAGATAGAAAGCGAGAAATCACCCCCCAGGGGGATGATCATGCCACAATCCCCTCTCCTCCATTCTCCTCTTGGGATCTAGGGCACACACGCACATGCACCCAGTGTGAGTTTAAGCCACCAGGTCCGGGACTCGAACCGCAGTCAACTACACGGGAGTCCAGCGACATAGCCATTATGCCAACTGCTGGTCCCCACCCAATGGTTCTTGAGCACGTGCAAGCCTGGGAGTAAGCGAGTGCCCCACGCCTGTACCCCACCCCACCCAGCAGTCGCGTGTCTGAACGGGCAAGAGCATCACCTTTCTCCGCACCCCAAGTTCTTGTCATTCGTCCTCCGGACCCCACCAGCATCTGGTCCCCTCAAGTCTCCCCCCCGTTTCCTGCCCTCCCTGAGGGCTCTGGTGTGCTCACCGTAGCCAGTACCGTGCTGGATCGCCCTCAGCGGGCTCACACCACACCCTTTCCCTAGCTCATCCGGGTCTCCAGCTCACAGCGTATTTCTAGGCCAACCCCGAGAGCTGAGCCCCTGACCATGTGGTTCTGAACACCACAGCTCGGGTAGCTACCAACTGCGCCATCAGGCTGGGCCAGTTCCTTTTTGAGTCTGCCACCACGCCCTACTGCCATCGAGGGTGACTAGATGGCCAACTGCATGGTTCGAGTCCCAGAGCCGACACCAGGTGAAGGGAGATGTGGAGACAGGACTGCAGCAGGGACTGCCCCCACGAGGGGGGCCTTCTCTCTCTGCACTCCCCTCCCTGTGGGCGCACACGCCCTGCAGCAGGTTAGAAGGGGGGTGGGGAAGGACCAGAAGTGGGTTCTCCCTGATGAGTACAGACCGCTCTTCCTGAGCAAGGCCTAGAAAGTCCTCCATTCCACTAGTTTCACTTTGGTGTCATGTCTTCCAGGGTATCCGACCATAGGGCCTTTGCACATGTTGCCTGAGTCTAGAAAAATTCCTTCCCTTTAAAGGATTATTTTGTTTTTAATTCGTTATAGGGCACACATGCTCACCAGAAACAGGAAAAGCTGCCAGGTCCAGAACTCGAACCACAGCCAGCCACGTGGGAGTCTAGCTCCTTAACCACCACACCACCAGCTGGCCATCTCGGTCCCCTCTAAATCAATCCACCCATGCTTCGGCTGACCCGAAGCGTCACCTTAGGCAGCTCTCTGGCCTAAGTCATACCCCCTTTTATTAGAGGCACGAGCTAAGCGGGCCCCCCACTCCGCATCAGGACCTCAGCTGCACGTTTAGCTGTGTAGAAGTGGCCACCCACTGCCGAGGGCTCCCCAAGGGGGCCCCGTGTCAGGTGCCACAGCAGCGCAAGGGTGACGGGCAGCTTCTCACACTTCAGGTCTGGAAGCAACATCCAAGATGCCTCTTAAATTCTTCACCCAAGACACAATTTAGTGGGGGATGGGCTTAGGAATCTGCATTTTCACAGGCACCTTTCTGGTCCATTTGATACAGGTGGGCCTTCCCCCCCCCCCCATAGAAGGATTCTAGACACACCTCAAGCCCCTGTATACTTTAAAAATATATTTTTTAATTTGACCAGAAAGGGAGCGGAAAGAAAACGAAAGCAAGAAAACAAGCTGCCAGGTCCAGGACTTGAACCATGGTCAGCTATGTGCGAGTCCAACGCCCTTAACCACCACGCCACCTCAGCCCTCCAGCCCTGCCTCGGGAGCTAACAGTCTAGAGCCCCTCTGTGCTCTTGCAGGCAGTCGTGACCCAGCACAGCCTGCCCCTAGGTGCCATGAGCAATTAATGACAGGGCCAGCTTGTCAACAGCAGACTAGCTCTCCCTAGTTTTATTGTTTTATAAAGGTTTTTGCCATAGGGTGTGTGCCAGAGCGAGAGCCAGAGCCAGTGAGAGGGAAGGTGGGCTACGCTGCAATCCTGTCTCTGTTCTCCTCCGGGTGCACGTGCATGCACACACACACACACACACGCCCAGCGTGAATTTCAAGCCACCAGGTCCAGGACTTGAACCACAGTTGGCTAAGTGGAAGTCACGCCCCTTAACCACCATGCCACCTGCTGGCCCCTCCTAAAAATTGTCTTTGAATAGACATAAGAGTTTCTGCAGTTTGGCTTGTTTTGCAATACCTTTATTTGAAGGCCTTGTCAGAAGACACTGCCTTTGGCCACTTGGCGGGGGAGGGCCGGGAGGAGCAGGGGTTCAGGCACGCTGCGGGTGCTCCGTCAGTGGATGTCCCTCGGGACCGTGCCGTTAACATCGACTCAGATGATGTACTTGAAGCTGAAAGTGCTGTCACAGGACAGGCGTTTGCCTTTGCACCTCCCACACAGGTCCTGGCGGTGGGGCCGTTTGGGATCCACGTGGCGCAGTCTTACTGGGCAGGAACACCTCATTTGTTTACATCTCTGAAACATCGGAGACACAGAGGATGGCCCCTGGGTCACTTCTGGGCCCTCCAAGTTATTCTTCTAGTCCGCTCAGGTAGCCGGGCGCGCGCTAAGCAGAGCCCTGGGCTGCCCCCTCCTCTCTGTCTACACCCCGCAGGAGTGGGGTTTGGAACAGGGGGTCAGCCACACTGTGGCGGGACCACACAGCACCAATCCGATTACGAACCCTGACACTGCTTTTGAAATCATGCCCTAAGAGAAAGGCTGCCTTCACGGGAAGGGCGGGGAGGGTGGAAGCGATGAGAGGGTGAGCCTGACCATGGCGGCCAAGCAGAGTCGGCCGACTTGAGAACACGTCTCCCCTGCCCCATCTGACGGTGTGGACAGGTCTCCCTGCAGTTGCTCCCCACCCGCCCATGTCCAACGTGAGTCCCGTGCATCGCCGAGATGGTGCGAGGGCAGGTCAGGCGCCGCAGTGTGGTACCAGGCACGGTTGGCCATGCCTGCCCTCGGAGGACACTGAGCCCTCGGCGCAGGGCTCAGCTCACAGCAAGCACCCTGTATGTTATGAGTTGACGGTGAAACCGAGCAATTCAGATTTAAAACAAACTGTCCCTCTGTGAGCCCTCAGACCAGAGGAACTATACCCCTGTGCTTCAACTGTCTACCCTGGGTGTGTCTTCACAACAGCACTTGTCAAACAGTCCTGCTTTCCCACCTCCCGCTCCTAGAAAGGTTCGGTTCTGTGTTTCCGTTTGCTGTCCCTCACTCTAGACTCTGAGTAGCGGGCAAGGCAGGACTTCTCCCATGTTGCCAGTGAGACAAGTTTCAAAAGAGGTGAACGTGACCAAGATTTGCAGAGACAGAAGGAAGCTCCCAAGAGGCCTCATTTCCCAGCTGGGTAGTGTTTCTACAACTCCCAGCAAAAAGCAATTGAAACCTAAGGCCGTGGGGAATACATTCAAGAACCCTCTAAGAATCCTCCACGACTACCCAAGTCATGCCAAAGCGCAAACCTTCGACTTACTTGACAGGTGATGTCCTCTACCCGGTAAGGGTTGTACGACTTCTGACAAGTCCTGCAGAACTGTTTGAAGTACACCTGCGAGGAGGAGTCCGTGTCAGGCAGAAGCCCCAGCCCGGGGCAGGGAGGGCCCGCTGACCGCCCTCTCCTACCTTGTTCGTGCCCTGGACGCACCACACGTAGGCGCTCTCCCAGCGGATGTTGCAGTCCTTGCAGTGGTAGTAGCCGTATTTCTGCTCTAGGAACTGGACAGCAGGGAGCGGAGCTTACCCAACCCCCCGCCTGACGCGGCCCCCATCTCAGAAGCTGGGGAGCACCTACTTTCTTTAAAACTGGCAACTTTGTTCCCGCCCACGGGAGAAAGCAGGGTCATTTGGGTGGCCTCTATGATACATTACGGGAGCTAACAGCTTGGTCAGGCAAGTAAGAAGCATGGCCAAGAACGCACAGGCCAGCTCGACCTGCCCCCTAGGGTTGATGACAGACAGACATGCAGGCGTCCCCTTAGGCAGGACAGAAGCAGCACCCAGGCTCTCTGAAGCTGACGATTCTCTGGGGAGGCCTTTTCTCTGCAGGATAAAGTCTGATCTTAAACACACAAAGGGAGGAAACTAGCAGATGGCATAATGGTTACGCCGCTGGACTCCCACGTAGCTGACTGCGGTTCGAGTCCTGGACCCAACAGCTTAAAACTCATGCTGGACGTGCGTGCCCAAAATGCTAAGAGGAGACTGGAGGAGAAGGGATTGTGGCACGACCATCTCCCCAGAGGGGGTGATTTCTCACTTTCTGACTCAGTCTCTCTGGTGAGCACACATGCTCTATAACAAAACTCTCTCAAAAACAAAAAACAAAACATACATAGGTGAGGCCAGCAGGTGTGTGGTGGTTAACGTGCTAGACTCCCCCAGAGCCGACCATGGTTCTAATCCCAGACCAGTAGCTTGAAAGTCACACTGGCGGCAGCTGCGTGTGAGCCCGCATGCTCCAAATCCCAAGAGGAGAATCGAGGAGGAGTGGTCCAGTACAGCCATCCCCCTGGGGGTGATTTCTCACTTTCCCTGTCTCTGGTGAGCGCCAGTGCCCTATGGCAAAAACCTAATGCACACATGAATGTTGTTAAGATGAACACCCCTGTGCCTAAAATACTACAGGTGTTCCCCCAGGATTTCAAAACCTCAGTCCTGCTGCTAAGCTCCCACACGTGCTAGGAATCCAGGCGGAGAAGCCACAGTTAAGTCCCTACCGAACAGTAGAATTAATCACCTTATTGTCCAGCTTCCCGTCTCCTTTCCCTGAGAAGGGAGTCCTAGACAAGGTTTCGGAGTTACCTTTTCAAACTACAAGGAACTCTGGAGAGCACAGCCCAGTTTGACAGGTGAGCAAGAAACAGGTGTCCAGGAAGGTTAGTGGGCCGAGAGCGCCCACAGCTCAGGGGGGACCAAGCCCTGGAGTGCGAGCTGCTTGGCCACTCCCCTCCCCTGCCAACAGGGGGACAGACAACAGGAACATTCTTGGGTGGACTCCTCGACTCCTGGGGCCTCTTCTATTTCTCAGTCTTCTCTTCCACTGCGGGGGTACAGCTGGCCCCGGGCGCGCCGCCTCAGGCAGAGTGCAGAACAGGCAGCCGCCTAGGCCTAGCAGTGCGGGCTTCCTGAAGGCAAGTCCCAGGGGAACCCTGCAGGAGCTCCGCTAGGAAAATGGCGCTCAGAACCAACTAGGTGAGCGCTGATCAGGACGCCTGGGGTTCGACACCTCCCCGCTAAATTCCCCTGACCTTCCAAAGGTGCCGCTCCCAGCTGGCGTCATGCGAAAGGCTGGGTGCTTGGGGTCACCAGAGAGAGACGGGTCGGAGCAAGAAAGCACCCGCCCCGGGATAGTAAACGGTCCCACCACAACCCCTTCTCCTCCATTTGGGGGCACGCGCCCCACACACCCGGGCCGCAGGGCCCAGATTCGAACCATCACTCGGCCTTGTGGGCTCTGGCTGCCTTAACTGCAGCCCACGGAACCTGCCTCGGGTTCTGCAAATGCGCCCGAGCGGGGTGGTACCAAGTGTCCGCCGCTGGCCTGCAGTCGCTGGGAGCCTGCACACTCTCACTCGAGAGGACCCGCAGCTCGGGCTGCCCTCGCCGGGCCCTGCGCCAGGAGCTTGCACCCCGGGCCTCCCGGGCAGCCGCGGGGCAAGGGCGCGTGCCCCGGAGTCCGGCAGCACAGCTGCCCGGCCCGCCCGAGCCTCACCTGGAAGCGCAGGCGCTCCTTGGCCGGCTCAGGGCTCCGAGGCGACGACCTCTCTCCGGCGGCGGCTGCGTCCCTCCCGTCGCCGCCGTCCTGGGCCGTCGGCGTCGGCGGGGGCTGCTCCCGGCTCCCGGGCTCGGGTCGCGGCGCCGCCTCCCCGGCCTCCCGCGGCGGCTGCTCCCAGCTGGCCCGCTCCGCCGCCGGGGCCTCGCCGTCCTGTTCCTCCGCCCGCGGCCGCTGGGGCGCCCTCGCCGCCGCCTCTGGGCGCTCCGGGCTGCGCGGACTCGCGCCCGGCCCCGGCTCGGCCCCCCGCTCGGCCCCCGGCTCGGCGCCCTCCAGCAGCGCGGTGAGGCGGCGGGCGGCCACGGGCGAGTACAGCGCCACGGTGCGCGGGAAGCGCACGGGCCGCGGGCCGCTCGGAGGGCTGCGGGGCCCCGCGCGGCGGCAGGCGGGCTCCGGGGAGGCGGCGCCCGGGGCTCGGGGACCGGCCGGGGGCCCGGAGTCGCGCGCCCTGCGCAGCCCGGGACGCCGCCCCAGCGAGCACTGCACCGAGGCGTCCCGGCGCGGGTTCACCTGCACCGCCGCGTCCCGGCTGGCCGCCCTGCCCGGCCGCGCGCCCTGCCCGGGGCCCACCTGCGACAGTAGGGCCAGCAGCTGCGCCCGCTGGTAGCCGTCCAGGTACTCCGCCGGCGTCAGCCGCCCGAAGCCGGGGAAGGACTGCGCGGCCGCGGCCGCCGACGGGGACGAGGCGGCCCCGGGAGGGTAGCCCCCGCCGCGGTGCTGCCAGCCGCTCCCGCCCGCCGCGCCCTTGGGCTTGGCGGCCGGCGGGCAGGGGACGGGGTACGGGAACGAGTAGGGGGCGCACGCGGGGTACATGTAACCGTCCAGCGCCTCGTCCCCCAGGGCAGCCATGAGCACAGCCCCAGCTGCTCCCGCCCGCGGCTGCGCCCTAAATAGGCGGCCTGCGCGGGAGGCGGGCGGGGTCCTCTGCGGTCCCCACCGCCTAGTGTCCCGCGTTCCAGCCGAGGGGTCCCTCCCAACCTCCTCTGCTCGGAAACTCTCCACCCGGCAGTGAGCACAGACGCCCTCGGGTGGTGTGGAAGGCGGCCTTCTTTGTGGTGAAAGTAAGGCTGACTTAGCCCACGAGCCTGAGGCTAGGACTAGGGAGGAGGGTTCCCGCGAGACTGGGAGCCAGGTCAGGTGGTCCCCATAGCCGGGCTGGGCCAGGTGTCCGCGCAGGTGCCGCACAGTGAGCCGAAGGGCCTCTCACCTGCTGGCCCCGACGGCAGTGCTCAGAGGCCCTTCAGTAGATGGGCAGGGCCGCTCTAGACCCACCTAGGCTGATCCTGCACCACTGGGGCTCGTCCCCTCCCCCCAAAATGATTTGGCTAGGGAGTTTCTAGCCAAATCCTCTCTCCAAACGGCCAGTTCATCTGGGGTGTGTACGCAAACGCAGGAGGCCAATTAAAAAGTGCCCTGTCTACTGGAAACAATGTGAATCGCTCTTCAGCAATAAATAGAGTCACATCAAGTAATCAAATACATTACTGTAAGTCTTCTTTCATTTGCTACTGGTTTGACAATAAAATACTATACTTCGTTGTTTAACTGACCTGTATTGGGATTTTCCAAACGCAGGTCAAAACTTTAACATTATCAGGAATTTGTAAGTTGCACAAGCACACTTTTTCTAAAACAAGTACATTAAAATCAATGATGCCTTACAAACATAACTTGTTTTTACTCATAGAAGCTAGTGCACCGAAATTCTATTCTTTCTGGTCCCTGTGTTCAGAGAGTTTCTATATTTGAAACAATCGTGGCAACTGGCGACGGGAAAACTAACAGCACACTTAACTAGCTCAGGCTGCCCTTTAGTTACCCCAGGTGCAAGTGACACGACACTGATTCCAACCGGACGAAAACGCCTGGTTCCGCGAGGCGCGGCCTCGCAGCGGGGCGATCGCGATGTTGCGGGCACAGGGAGGTGAGCCACCGGCTGTCCTTCGGTAAACCACAGGCACTCCCACCGGCCAGAGCGCGGAGCAGCAAGACTGGCGTCCTGCGCCTGCGCGTTCAGAGCGCCGTCTGGGCGGTTTCCACCGTCATCCCAGTATCCACACTCACGGTGCCGTAGGACGTGTCTGCCATTTCCTCTTCTTTGAGTTTCTTGTAAGAAATATCCGTGTCTTCGTCCTCGTCGAGAGGCTCTCGCTTGGGCAGCATTTCGCTCCCGTACATCTTGTACATGAGGACGAACAGCCCTGCCTCTGCGGACTGGAAGAGCGCGTAGAGCAGGGGGAACATGTACATGCTGCCGACGAGCCGCGGCGGGAAGGCCAGCTTGAGGATGGCGGTGCACAGCTGCACGTTCTGGCTGCCCGTCTCCAGGCACACCGTCCTCTTGCAGTTGGGGGGAAGGTGGAAGAGCGTGGCTAAGCCGTAGCCTGAGGCATACCCTGCCAAGGGCATCAAGATCGCTACCACGTACACGGCGGCCGGGATGCTCGCCAGCAGTTCCGGGCCGAGCATGGTGCCGGTCATGATGAAGAGGACCACCAGGGTGACCAGCAGAGACCACAGGGACACCTGTGATAGAAATGCACAGATGTCACCAATGAACAGAGGAGCAGACCCACAAGGGACAGCACTAGTGGCCTGGAGCCCCGAGCTAATGTCCAGTGACAACTCGCCCTTTCTAAGCCCTGGCCATCAGTGTGGACGACCCTCAGGAGCAACACAGGCCAGACTGCGCCTGAAAAACAGTGCTTCCAAAGTTTAATGTCAGCTCTCTGGGAGGGCCACTCAGGCAGATGGTCCCTCGACCCTCAGCCGCCCTCACATAGCTTTGTTTGGGTGCCTGGCTGTTCTGAGCACAGATTTCATTTGAACGTGCCTCTTAAAAACGGGCAGTTGGAAGAGAGCCCAAGACCTAGGTCGGGTCTGCTGAGCAGAGTAGAAAAGTGACTTTCCCTAACAGAGCCCCAGTTTTCCATAGGAAATGACTTTTCGGGCAAACCAGTGGCATGGTGGTGATGGTGGCTGGATCCCACGTGGCTGACTGCACACTGAGTCCCAGACCCTGAGCCTTGAAAAGCTCCCTAAGCAAGCGAAAATGCATGCCCAAATCCCAAGAGCAGAATGGAGAAGGGACTGCATTGTGGCCATCCCCCTGGGGCCCTTTCCCACTCTCCCTCTCTGTCTCTCGCTAGCAAGTACACACATCACAATTAAAAAAAAAAAACAAACTTACATTATTTTACATATGCAATAAAAAGCCATTAAAATTTATGAAGCTCAGTGCATAATCTTTCCACATTTTATTGATTAATGTGTAATAGTTTTTAAAGAATTATTTTATCTAAATTTATTTATTTACTTTAATTTGACCAGAGAAGGACAGAGTAGGGGCAGGGGGTAGCGAGAAAACAAACCACCAGGCTGGGGACTCAAATCGGAGTCTGCCCTATGGGAGTCCAGCACCCTTAACCACCACGCCACCTGCCAGTCCCAGTGCGTTATATTTTTAATTTTCAAAATCTTTTATATCCCAGAGGATTATTACCAAAATTATTCTAATGACCAATTCTCAAATTATTTAAAAAATGCACATTTAAACTCCATCCTTTTGCATTGGTTCATGAGAAACCTCCCAGCTGCGTCTGTGCTGATGCTTAGGAATGACAATGGATGGATGTCAGATATAGTACAAGTGACTTTGCACAAGCCATGTCAGCTTCATGCTCTGTCTGGCACATTTCACTCCTTCAGGTAAACCAGGCTGTGAAACAGTACTGTGGGAACCTACAAATTCCTGTCCTAGCTCTTCTTCAGCTTGGTAGTCATTTCTGAAAGGTACAGGGGTGGGGTAGGAGAGGGAGAGTAGAGATTCAGGAAGAATAGCTTTGGGGTTGCTCTGGTTCCCCAATACAGGGAGGAACCCTGTCTGGAGTCCATGGGATTGGCATATCCTTTATACTCTTTCTAAAAGTATTTAAAATGTATCTGGGCTGGCAAAAAAATTCTACCCTAGAATGTCCTACAAAGTACAGCTAGCAGAAACCAGACTTAAGTTTGTTTGTTTGTTTGTTTGTTTATTTTAAGAGGTTTTCGCTACAGGGTGCGTGCGCTCGCCAGACAGACAGAGAGAGACAGAGAGACAGAAAGTGAGAAATCACCTCCCAGGGGGGATGGCCATACCGCAATCCCTTCTCCTCCATTCTCCTCTCGGGATCTTGGGCACACATGCACATGCACCCAGTGTGAGTTTTAAGCCACCGGGTCCAGGACACAAACCACAGATGACTACGTGGGAGTCCAGCGACATAGCCATTACACTAACTGCTGGTCCCAGACTTAAGTATTTTTTAATATTCAGTTCCAAAGTATGTCACACTGACAGTATTGACAGAGAATTTGATTCTTCTTCATTTTCAAAATACTGGGTTCAAAGTACCTTTGAACTCTTGTAAATCATTTAGGTGAGCACTGATGCCAAAATGTTCATTCTGAAGTGTTGGCAAAAGTATAAAAATTGTATAAGCCATATCTTTACAGTGCACTAATTAAAGAATAGGGGTAAGTTCACCTTCAATGCAAAGGGAGCCAATTTTATGGAATTGTTTATCACATAATAGATTTATTCTGTTTCTAGGGTATAAATAGCTCATTTGATTGACTTTTAGAATCCCTAAGTTTTTATAGTAAATGCTAGCAAATTAATAGCATCGGCTTAATGATTAAGGCTCATAACTTCACAATGCATCTCCAGATTATCTACGGATATATATATATATATATATATATATATATATATATATATAAGTTGTGCATATTTACATGTACATATATTTATAACATTCATACACACATTTATTATAGAGAAGGGTTTCTTTTACTTAAGGCCGGCTACATACACAGAAAAGAACTTACTAGTTTTCATATTAATAAAAGTTGGTTCCACTATATAATCAGATAACTTTAGAAAACAAATTTATATAAGTAAAATGTACGATTGTCTTTTCCCCCTTAGTTTGCTGAGGGCACATGTGCTCACTGGAGAGGGAGTTGCTGGAAAGAGAGGAAGTGAGAAATCACACCCGCAGAGACCATCACACCAGGGTTTGGGGCATGCACACACACCTGTCTTGGTCTTCGAGCTGCAGGGTCTGGGACTTGAACTGCATAGCTGGCCATGTGGGATCCAGCTACGTCAACCCCCACACCACTGGCTGGCCCAGATTATATCTTCCTGAATTTACAAAGTTGAAATATTGGAGTGGCTCTTTTTCTTTTCATTTATCCTAAGGAATTTGCCTGTACACTTTATAGTAAACAATTATGTGTTTCATTTGACCGATTTCCTAAAATGAGCATCTTGATCATCATCTTTTTCATGATTTCTGACTTTTTTCAAAAAATTAACTTACAATATTAAATCTTTTCTCTAGTTAATTGCTAGGAAATCTCTATTGCTACAGAAAACATCGATGCTGGAAATACTGTGTGAAGTAATAACCCTCGTCCTTTCACTGGATTTAAAAACTAGAAGATACTGCAACAGGGAAGGAGAAAGAAGCACACGAATGAAGTAACGGCAATGTGAAGTGTATCATTATCTAGGACCCCGCTTCGTTTTTGTGCTTAACGTCAATATTTCGTGTATTCCATCGCCACCATCTTTTTTATTACTTTTAGTCCTATGAATGTTGGCTTTTATTTTTTAATTAAAACATCTCTAAAGAAACCTACTACAGAGTTTCACAGAATTAGAGGCCCACTTCTGAGCACACAGTCGAGCAGTTCATAAATACCTTACAAACCCTATTCACATAATTCTGTGTGATTTGCTTTGCTTTTTAGTAGCACACGGTTGGTGGACAGTAAGTTATCAGTAATAGCACTATCATCTCCCCCCATGAGTACTGATAGTTCTCATATGCTGTTTTTAATTAAGTAGACCTTTTTTTCTTAATGTCCAAGTTTATTTTGGTTCAAAAGAAATTGAAATCCATGCATAGTTTTTTTTTAAATAATATGCATTTTCCACGAACTCTTTAAAGACCCCTCATGCCCACCTGGTTCCCTCTTGGGGAAGGGAAGGGGATGTGCCCGCCATGCGGTGTCACTGTGGCCTGGGGAACTACACCAGCTCCCCCAGCTCCCCTTCTGTTCCTTCGGCCCCTGTAGGGAGTCTAAGTGGCCATGCAGTCAGCTTGATCCTTCGTACGAGGGGGAACACAGAGGTGCATCGGTGCCTGGAGTCCGGATAGCGGTACCTCCATGTCTCACTGGGGGAGGAATCATTACGTACTCTTCTTAAGGTACTATAGTCTCAGGGAAAGTCACGATATTCTTTTCTATGTTTCTCTATGCAAAAATGCCTCGTGACTTTTCCAATGACCCAATAGTTGGACCTTCAGGCACACTATGTGAGGTCAAGGGGCCAAGATTAATTAAGCCATATCTTTTTTTTTTTTTTTTTTTTTGGAGAGGTTTTTGCTATAGGGCGCGTGTGCTCACCAGACAGAGAGAAACAGAGAGACAGAAAGCAAGAAATCACCCCCCAGGGGGGATGGCCACGCTGCAATCCCTTCTCCTCCATTCTCCTCTCGGGATCTTGGGCACGCACGCACACGCGCCCAGCGTGAGTTTTAAGCCACCGGGTCCGGGACGCAAACTGCGGTCGACTATGTGGGAGTCCAGCGACATAGCCATTACGCTAACTGCTGGTCCCAGTTAAGCCATATCTTAGTTAAAGCTATCATTCTAGAATTCCAAGAGGCACAAGGTACATCTGCTGCATACACATTTTTTTCAGCTGTCTAGCCATGCAACTACTGCCAGTCCTTTTCCTCCTTCTCCCTCTTTCCCAGATTCCCTGGCATCTGGGCGCTGGTCAGAGACAGGGACACCACGCCGCTGCAGCTGGGAAGGAAGGGGCCTACCTTCACGATGTAGTCAGCCACCCGCGTGTACTTGTAGCGAATGAAGACACCCAGGCCGATGGGGATGAGCGTGCTGCAGAGGGTCAGGGTCACGGCGCCGATGGGCAGCAGCTGCACCAGCGAGGTGTTGATCCAGGGCCGGCTGTAGGCCCACAGGCACAGCGGCATGAGAGCCAGGGCCAGCAGCGTGGAGGAGATGGTCATGATGATGCTGCAGGGCAGGGGGAGCCGTCAGGGCTCACCAGGCCCCAGCTCCCCGCCCTCCGCTGCCACGCGGGCCAGGGGCAGGGGATGCTGAGGCCCAGGTGGAAGTCTGCCTGCTGGGAGACCCCCCCCCTCCCAGGGGAGCAGCCCGTTTCTCAGGGGAAACACCAGCAGAGGCAGGAAGGAGGGACCACTGCCCTGCGCTTGGCCAACCCTGCTGATCAGTAGGCTCCATCTGGGGGCTTCGGTGTTTCCTCTTTCTTCCTTGGAACCCTCCCACGTGGCCCTGCATGTTACAGGTGGGACTGGACAGGGCCCTCTCTGGATGGGGTCACTTTCTTGACTGGCCAGTAGCCCTACTTCGCTCGCTTCCCACTTCCCCCTTCTCTTTGTGCTCCTGCGGCAGAGACCTGCGCGGACACCCAGCACTGGAGGACTGAGAGGCCACAGGGCTGCCTGCCCCGCACCGCAGGACCCGGGATTAGCCCCGATGCGGTCCAGCGCTCCCTGCGCAGCAGCCTCCGAGGGGTGCCTGACTGCTAAGCCGGCATCGTCTCCCACCTCCCCCCTGCCTCCTCCATCCTCATCCCCCTCCGTCGCCTCCCTCGGCCTCAAACCCTGGGCGGCTGGCCGGGGAGAGCTGCCCAGGGAACGGAGGGTACCTGAGGTTCATGTCGCCGTCCACCAGCAGCGACATGAGGTTGGAGAGGTTGCCGCCGGGGCAGCAGCCGCAGAGCAGGACGGCCACGGCGGCCACCTCGTCCAGCTGGAAGGCGAGGGCCAGCAGGAAGGCCAGCAGCGGCAGGAGGCCGAACTGGCAGAGCGCCGCCAGCAGCGCGCCCACCGGCCGCCGGACGTGCGCCCCGAAGTGGTTCACGTCCACGGTGCAGCCCAGGCCGAGCATGGTCACGCACAGGGCGGCGCCCACGAACACGTTCAGCCCGTGGTTCAGCGGCGTGTCCCAGAAGGCGGGCGGGTGCGGGGCCCAGCCCCGGGGGAACACGGACGGGCCCTGGCTCCCGCCGCCCGCCAAGCTGCCGGCCGTCGGCTCCGGGGCGGCGGAGGGGCCGGGGCTGAAGCCGAGACCGAGGCCGGGGCCGGGGCCGGCGCTGGAGGCGGGAGCGGCGGGGAGGGGGGTGCCGGGGCCGGCGCTGCTGGCGTTGGGCAGCAGGGAGTAGTTGTCCGGCGGCAGGGAGTAGGCGAGCAGCAGGGTGCCATTGTCCGTGCCGTCCATGGCGCGGTCTGCCGGAGCCGCCCCCGGCGCTGGCCCGTGCTCACGACTTCGGTCCCCTCCCGCCGCGCGCGCCTCCGGGCGTCCTCGGGTCGCGGTCGCCAGGAGCCGTCCGTCTGTCGCGGTCCGTCGGTCCGCAGCCGCCAGTGAGGCGGGGTGCCAGGCCTGGGCGCGCGCTGACGTCCTGGGCGGCGTCGGGGGCTGCGGGCTGGTCCCCCCGGCTGCGGCCGCCCCCCTGGCACTCAGGCAGGCGCAGCCCCAGGCCGAGCCCAATCAGCGCGGGGTGGGCGCCCGGCCCGCGCCCGCAGGCCCCGCCCGCCGTCCCCTCCTCTTAATCACCAGTAAGTGGTTCTGGTCGAGTGTAGCCAGGGGCGGAACCGAGCCCTGACAAAGGACGGGAGAGAAGACGCGGCCGGCTGCCCATCAGGGCCTGCGAGGCGCTCGGCCTCTTTGATAATGAAATCTTGAGCCCCAGACACAAGTGGGGGCGGGGAGGCTCATCTAGACGCGCTCAGGCCGCGCAGGCTGGAAAGAGCCCGCCGCGAGGAGGGGTCGGACGAGCATCCAGACAGCATGACAGTATCTGGCGTGGATCTGCAAACAGTTCTTGCTGATCTCCCTGTTCGGTTTCCAAGTGGAAAGTAATAATAATGAGGCGGGTGTGGAGCCGGGCCACCTTGCCAGTGCGCGTGCATTTTCATTAGATTTCCGCAGCAAAGCCTTAGACACTCATTTCACGGGTTTGATTTTTCTCAGAATTTACTTAGCATCATTATTTGTAATTTGCTACAGGGCACACGCACTTACCAGAGCCGGGGGAGGTGATAGAGCAAGCCCCCAGGTCCGGGCTTGAACCCTGGTGGACCATGTGGGAGTCCAGTGGGACAACTACCACTCCACCTGCTGGCCCCCCACCAGCTCGGGTTTTACAGAGGCGGAAGCCGAGGCACAGGGACGTCTCAGCCTCACCCTCACCCCCAAAGCTTAAGAACTGCTGAGTCTGCAGCAGCTGTGTCCTTAGAGTGGGCAGTGACGACCCCCCCCCCCAAAAAAAAAAACCCGTGCTTGGGAAGTCAGCGCAGATGGGGGCCGGTATGTCAGCGCCCGGAAGTAACAGAGTGCCACGAGGAAAGTGCTGGCATTAGGATGAAAGGATTGGAAAAAATCAAGTGTGGGATTCCCGCCTCAGACAGGTTTATCCCAGAACGAATCACTCAGTTCTTAGGAATGGAGATGGGGATTTATGAGGCCCTCCAGGCGCCTGGAGCCCTCCCTGCAGGGACCGTAAGGGACAGGGTGGAGCACAGCAGGAGGAGTGTCTCCGCTGAAATGGAGGCTGAGCCTGAGCCGGGCGGGGTGGATTTGAAGCCCCTGCCCCTTTCCTGACACAGGGCAGCTCACAGCGCTCAGAGGCTGGGCCAGGGCCTGCATTTCCGCTTCCCCAAATTTCATGAACATGACAGAGAATAGGAAAAATAAGACTAAATTCATAGCATATTGCACATGTTTTTTTGGTAGAGGTTTTCGCCTTAGGACGTGTGTGCTCACCAGAGAGAGAGAGAGATAGTGAGAGGGAAAGTGAGAGATAGCTACTCTGCAATGCCTTCTCCATTCTTCTCCTGGGATTTTGGGCACACATGCACACACACCCAGCATGAGTTTTAAGCTGCCAGGTCTGGGACTCGAACTGCGGTCAGCTATGTGGAAGTCCAGTAACAACCATTACGCCATCTGCTGGTCACCTGCACACTGTTTTGTTGTTGTTGTTGTTGTGTGTGTGTGTGTGTGTGTGTGTGTGTGTGTTTTCTTAGTTGCTAAAGGCTGTGAGTCTGCACTGGCTAAAGTGGAGGTGGGGGGAAGCGCCCCATAATGGGATGTGGTCGCCCCGTAAGCCCTTCTCCATTTCTTCATCCTGTCGGAATTTGGTGATGCACATACAGGCGCCCAGTGTATTTTTAAGCTGCCGAGCTGAGATTCGAACCACAGCCAGCTATGTGAGGTCCAGCTCCCTTAACCCGGAGGCTATGCGCCAGCCCCAGCATATCACACTCTCATTCGCAATGAATTCCAGAGGGCAGACTTTCTCCCAGCCCTCGGGAGATAACACCACCTTGCCCAAAAACAATGTAGATATTAACGACCAGAGCCTGGAAGGTAGTGGGGTGTAACCTTTAGTTTGTGCAGGTAAAGGCAAGCTGCTCAGACGCACGGTGCAACACGCTACCCACACGCGACACGAGTTCAGCAGGGGTGACCTGTGCAGAAACCGAGCAGTGAGGTTTCAGTAAGTGAGGCCCAGCCAGTCTTCCCCTTCTGGAAACCCCAGGACGTGGTCAGCCAAGATCTGCTGGGAGTGCCCAGCTAGAGCTGTGGTGCAGCCCCCACCATAGGCCGCAGGGACCCCCCTGAGTTAACGATGTCAGCCCCCCCCAACCACACTAAGGCGCAGTTAGTGGGAGCTGACAGCTCATTTCACAGCTCCTCCTCGGGTTCGAGACCCGCTTGGTGGGCAGTCTGCAGTGAGCCGTGAGCGCGAAGATCAGCTGGGAGCGTAACGGGGTCACGCTCAACCTGCAGTCCTGGGGCTTCCTGAGCCGGCAGACCTGTCCTCACGCCTGCTGGTGTGGAGTCAATGCGTGGCAAGTAGGGGTGCCTGCCTCCCCTCTTCTTTCTGACCTCCTTCCTCAGTTTAGAATTAGGGACCAGCAGATGGTGTAATGATTATGTCGCTGGCCTCTCATGCAGTCGACCAGAGTTTGAGTCCTGGACCCATCGGCTTATAAGCCAGGCCTGAGCAAAATCCCAAGAGAAGAGTGGAGGAAAATGATTGCAGAATGGCCATCCCTTCCGGAGGTGATTTCTTGCTGTCTCTCTTAAAAAAAAAAAAAAAAAAAAAAAAGGAATTGGAAAACAGTTGATTCTCCAGGAGTCATGACATTGTCAAACTGACTGGGGTCCCTTGTGCTGTTTCTGTCACAGCCTGGTGGCTGAAAAGGAGAAGCTGGCTCACCCAGAGGGGAGACCAGGTAGAAAGGGGACAGCACACTTGAAAAGTCCCCGAGGTACCTGGAAATAATGTAAAGCCTTACCGCACAGCATACATCACAACTAATCCAGTAATAATAATAATGACACGGGACCAGCAGATGACATAATGGCTACGTTGCTGGACTCTCCACATGGCCAACTGCAGTTCAAGTCCCAGACCTGGGGCTTGAAACTCATGCCAGGTGTCTGTGCGTGCCCAAAATCCCCAGTGGAGAATGGAGAAGGCATTGTAGCTTGGTTGTCCCCGCCTCGGAGGGTGATTTCTCGCTTTCTGTATCTCTGTCTCTTCAGCAAGTGCACACGCCCTCTAGGAAAAAAAATTTCTCTTAAATAAATAATAATAATAATAATAATAATAATGCAACAAAATCTGGGAGAAAATATAGGCTAGTATTTATCTCATTAATAAGAGAAGGAGGAAGGAGGAAGACGAGCGCCCTCAACAGGATTCATGCTCCTGGCCACCCCGTCCCTCCCGGTTTGCCAGGACTTACAGTGCGCCCTGCTGTGCACGTTGACCTGAGAACCAAGCCCAGGTCTTCCACGGGGCCTCCATCTCATGGAGCAGCACGGAATACTGCACTACTGCAGGGCCTGCGGGTCTCCTCATTCAATGGGAAAATCTTTTTTATTTTTTGGAGAAGTTTTTACTATAGGGCGTGTGCGTTCGCCAGAAAGACAGAGAGAGACAGAGAGACAGAAAGGAAGAAATCACCCCCCAGGGGGGATGGCCACACTGCAATCCCTTCTCCTCCATTCTCCTCTCGGGATCTTGGGCATGCACGCACACACGCCAACGTGAGTTTAAGCCACCGCGTCCGGGACTTGAACTATGGTTGGCTACATGGGAGTACGGCAACATAGCCATTATGCTAACCACTAGTCCCAGGAAAATCTTTCTAAGCAAAAAAACAATAGAAGAAATCATTGTGGAAGTTCAGCAGATATGGTTACATAAATATTTTAGACTGTGTAGTAAGAACATCATCTAAAAATTAAAAGCAAATTACAATTTAAGAAAAAATATTGGCAGTGTATGTAATAGCAAGAGCCGATCTCATTAATTTATAAAACAGTTTTCCATATTAATAAGAACAAACACCACGATAGGAAAAAAGGCAAATGACACAGATCAATACAAAGTCACAAAAAGGAATGCAAATAGCCAATGTACTTATAAAAATTCATACTCACTAGTAACCAGAGGAATTAAACTGGAGAATTAGAGGCCATTTTCTCAGTACTGGAAAAGATTCAAATAAATGACATTATGGTGGCAAGGGCAAAATTAACAGCACTCTCATTCTGCCATGGTATGTCCCTTACAGAAGAACACTTGGTGGGGGCCAGCAGGTGGCGTAGTGGTCAAGGTTCTGGACTCCCACATGGCCGACTGTGGTTTGAGTCCCGAACCCCACGGCTTGAAACCCACTTCAGGCCCCTGTGCTGTGTGCCCAAAATCCCAAGAGAAGAATGGATGAGAAGGGATTGCAACGTGGCCATCCTCCAGGGGAGTGATTTCATGCTTCCTGTCTCTCTCTTTCTGGTGAGCATATGTATCCTATAGCAAAATGTCTCTTTCAAAAAAAAACAACACTTGGTAGTAGATGACAGTAGCCCTAAGACTACAACCCTTTGACCCAGTAATTCTATTTCCAGAAACAACCCAGGAATTAAGATAATAATAACGAGAAGAGCCACACTGATCACTCACTGTGTTCTGGGCTGGGCGATGTTCTCAGCCTTCACAAGGATCATCCCATTTAACCCCTACAACAGGCTTAGCATGGTTAGAAGTTAGCCAGAGCACCCCGAGTAGGCACCAAGCCCTGATTCCAATCCAAGCTTTTAAATTCTAAAGCCTCCTAAGCCCAGTGTTAGGTGGTTATTTAACATAGGAACGCAGCAGATGAGATAATGGTTATGTCGCTGGACTGCCACGTAGTCAACCATGATGTGAGTCCCAGACCCAGCGACTTAAAACTTGCACTGGGCACGTGTGTGTGCGTGCCCAAGATCCTGAGAGGAGAATGGAGAAGGGACTGCAGTGTGGCCATCCCCTTGGGGAGTGATTTCTCACCTTCCGTCTCTCTGATTCTGTCTCTCCAGCGAGCGCACGTGCCCTATGGCAAAAATCTCTCTTGAAAAAAAAAAAAAAAAAGAGCACAGGACTGCCACGCAGACCCGCAGACCATGTTTTACAGTGGCCCATGGTGCGCCCGACTCTCGGAAGTGCTGCAGCGACTTCGCCAGCTACGGGCTTGCTTTAGTTTGTATCTGGGAGGTGGGTCCATGACTTTCCTCAGATTCCAAAGAGGGTCCGAGACAGTTCTAGAACAATTTCTAATGATGGGCCAGCCCGCTGGTCTAGTGACTAGGGAAGTTGGGTCCCACCGTGGGTGACCGTGCAGTTCAAATCCCAGACCCATGGCTTGGAAAACACCAAATGAGTGAGTGTGTACCCCACATCACAACAGGGTAGGGAAGCAGAGGAGAGGAGCTGCGGTGTGACCATGCCCCATGTCTCTCTCTCTGGTGAGTGCTGGTGCCCTCTGGGAAATAAATACATAAATCCAGAGAGAAAATACATTCCCCGGTGTCAAAGGGGGAGTCCCAGAGCATAAACAACACAGGAGACCATAGGCTGGCAGACACAGGCAGTTCATATAGATGAAGTGTTCTCTGTTTCTATTATTAATCAGAAAAAGTTCTACTTTTCTAGTGGTGAAACATTAGTGGAACTTGGGTTGGGGCCAGCAGGTGGCGTGCTGGTTAAAGGTGCTGGACTCCCACATGGCCGGCCCTGGTTCAAGTCCTGGACCTGGCAGCTTGCTTTCTCACTTTCCCTCTCTGTCTCTCTCTGATTGAACTGGAAAATAATAATAATAAATAAAGTTAAATAAAATAATTCTTAAAAAAAATCAGTGGAACTTAAATACAATCAAATTGACAAAGATTCTCAAGTAGAAAACTTAGCCCCGGAGGCACAGGACCTCAGTCCTCCGACAGCTCTGACGGTGGCGAGGGACTGGATTCAACCTCTGGGAAAGGCCATGTGCTAATACGATTCTGCCTGTGGCCTTTCTTCTTTTCTTTCTCTTCTTTTAAGGTTTTTGCCATAGGGCCCACGCTCTTGCTGGAGAGAGACCAAGAGTCAGAGAGAGAGAAGGTGAGAAATGACCGTCCTCGGGTGGAATGGCCACGCTGCAGTCCCTTCTCCCCCGTGCTCCCCTGGGATTTGGGGCACACACGCACACAGGCCTGGCATGATGTTTCTGGCCTCTGGGGGCTGAGACTTGAACCTCAGTTCCCATGCCACTCACTGGCCCAATGCTTTGCATTCTTTATTCTCTTCATCTCCCTCCATAGCACCGTACCCTCAAAGAAACGATCTGAAATGACCCAACGAGTATGTAGAATAGATACAACCAGTCCCCACTGGACAACCTGCCCGTTTAGCGCCTGCTAGGACTTGCCGCCCATTTTCCTGGGTGGAGAAGCCCCTCTCAGTCCATGCGGGTCTCTAGAATCCCCTTTCTCATCGCTGTCTCGTCCCACAGTTGGTCAGTATTCACCGGACGAAACGTTCACAATCATGCACGTGATTTCATCTTTAAATTGGGGGACCAGCAGTTGGCGTAATGGCTATGTCACTGAACTCTCATGTAGTTGACTGTGGTTCGAGTCCCGGACTGAAAGGTTAAACTCACGCAGGCACGTGTGCGTGTGTGCTCAAGATCCCAAGAGGAGAATGGAGGAGAAGGGATTGTGGTGTGGCCATCCCCCCCAGGGGGTGATTTCTCACTATCTCTCTCTGTCTTTTTGGTGAGCACATGTGCCCTATAGCAAAAACCTCTCAAAAAATTTTTTTTGTACTTTATCATACACCCATAGGAGTGTTCAGAGTAAACACATCCGAGTACGCCAGATTTTATTATCATGTTGTGGTGTGTCTTGTCGCTTCTCAGCATGTATTTAATGTGTGGATAGAATGACAGCCAGCTGGTGGCATGGAGATAAGAGAGCATCCCACACGGCTGACTGCACAGTTCAAGGCCTGGCCTGGGGCTTGAAAACCATGCCAGGTGCGTGTGCATACCCAAAATCCCAAGAGAATGGAAGGGAAGGGATTGTGGTATGGTCAGCCCCACTGAGAGGTGACGTCTCACTTTCCCTCTCTCTGTCTCTTTTTCTCTCTCTCTCTGGTGAGCATGCATGCCCTACAATAAAGTAGAAGAAAAAAAAAGAATGACATTACTCAGTGTGGTGTTGTGTGATAGCTGCTGAAAAGTACATACCCTGGGTGCCACAGCACACCACCAGACGTCACAGTTGGCGACCAACCCACTTCAGACATGGTCGTCAGAACGGACTTGGTCTGTGAGGACCATCTGTCCGGGTGTAGTAGCACAGCCCAGTTGTCTAAGTGTATTGAGCAGCCTGGGTCACAGCACTGTCCCAGCTACTTTTGCTGAAAGGAAGCCAGAGGTTTTGTGTTTGTCGTTTGATCAGAGACCCATCAAACAGAATTGACCGTTAGCTAGGTTGGACCTTACAACCGCATGGCTGGTGGTTAGATTTGATTTATACAATGAAGTCTATTTTGCTGAATAAATGTCAGTTACTAATAGTATTAATTACACTTTAATAACCTGCTAGTGATAGCTATATGCAGGAGGCAGGGGCCAGACATCGCTCAGCTACGAAACCTGTCCCCCAACAAGGTGACCCATGGGAAAGCTCCGGGCAAGGGTTCGGTGACCTCTGTCTATGTTCCAGGGTGTTCAGGCCTGAGGTCCAGGGTGCACTGGGGCTGGGTGTGGGTCATGGCATTAGGACCTTGCTGAGGTTCTGTCTCTCTTTCTGTCTCTATCTTGCTCAGAGAAGGAAGAATAAAAATTAAAATAAAATAAAAATAAGATATAACCAAGGACTACTTTCTGTGTCCAAGAGGCATACCACTTAAAGCACTCATCCCCAACGTTACGTTCATACAGCGGGCACGGAAGTCAGAGACCATGTCAGCAAGGGCGTGGCTTGTGCTCTGGTGAGTTCAGGCGCCAGTGACCTGCTGGGGAATGTCACTGCCCGGCAGACTGTCCCGCGGAGGTCACGCCTGCAGAAGCCGCCCTGGTAGGTTTCCCAGCCCTAGCAAATCAAAGTCCAGGCTGCCTGGGTACATTAGAAATTCAGGTGAACGGGGACCAGCAGTTGTGTAATGGCTATGTCACTCGACAACCATGTAGCCAACGGTTCGAGTCCCACGGTGGCTTAAACTCACGTTGGGCGCATGTGCGTGCGTGCCCAAGATCCCGAGAAGAGAATGGAGGAGAAGGGATTGCAGCGTGGCCATCCCCCCCCCCGGGGGGGGGGGGGGCGATTTCTCACTTTCTGTCTCTCTGTCTCTCTCTGTCTTTCTGGCAAGTACACGCACCCTATAGCAAAAACCTCTCCACAAAAAGAAAAAGAAAAAAAAAAAAAAGAAAGAAAGAAATTCAAGTCAACAACAAATACATGTTTTAGTGTAAAGATTCCCCAAATATTTTATCTGGCCCTCTTACCTGGAGACAGATGATCATTGACAGATTGAGGTGGAGGGACCAGCAGGTGGCATGGTAGTTAAGGCAGCTGGATCCCACATGGCTGACTGTGCAGTTCGAGTCCTGGACCTGGCAGCTTTGAAAAACATGCTGGGCGTGTGTGTTTGTTGGCATGCCCAAAACAGAGGAGACGAGATTGTAGCATGTCCGCCCCCTGGGGGGTGATTTCTCGCTTTCCTTCTCTCTCTCTATGGAACACATATGCCCTACAGCAAAAACTAAAAAAAAAAAAAACGAGAGAGAGAGACTGACGTGGAGCAGTGGCCTGTCCACGCAGTTAAATCAGAAAGCAGGGGGCCAACAGGCAGCACAGTGGTTATGTTGCTGAACTCCCACGTGGCCAACTGCAGTTTTGAGTCCTGGACCTGGTGGCTTAAAAAAATCACAGCAGGGGACTAGCAGATAGTGAAAGAGTTATGTCACTGGACTCCCATGCAGTTGACCGCAGTTCGAGTCCTGGACCCAGCAACTTGAAACTCATGCTGAGTGTCTGTGCGTGCGTGCCCAAGATCCTGAGAGGAGAATGGAGGAGACAGGACTGCGGTATGGCCATTCCCCCTGGGGAGGTGATTTCTTGCTCTTTGTCTCTTTGTCTGTCTGGCAAGGGCATGTACCCTATAGCAAAAACTTTTCTCTCAAAAAAAAAGGAAAGTTAAGGAAAATCGCACCGGGCATATGTGCGTGTGCGTGCGTGCCCAAGACCCCTGAAGAATGGAGGAGAAGGGATTGCGGCGTGACCATCTCCCCTGGGGGTGAGTTCTCACTTCCCCCTTTACTGTCTCTCTGCATCAGCTCGTGCACATGCCCTAAGGAAAAACCTCTTTAAAGAAAAAAACGAAAAACTGAGGAAACACAGACCAGCCCAGAGGAGGCTGCGAGTTTCAGGCAGGGGTGCCGTCTGAGCAGGGGCGAGGGGCGCAGCCTGGGTTCAGGCCTTCTGCTCCCTAAGGTGCGCTGGTCCCATTTCACCGGGGAGGAGACCCGCGGCGGTGACTGTCTGCAGCCCACTGACAGCTGGAGTGTGAGCCGTGGAGGAGGCCCTGGGCCCACACCTGCTGGCCGGCTGCCGTAGCTGGGATTAAAGGGAGTGAGCATCGGACAATGACAGACGTGACCGTGGCTCCCCAGGGCACCAGGAAGCCATGAGGGAGCGGCAGGAAGGGACAGGGAAGGGGAGTGAACCCCAAGATGTCGAAACGGAGGAGGACTTTTCCAGACTGATATTATGGGGCCACCGCGGGCCCCCTAGTGGGGCCAGTGCAGTGGTCGCTACCTGGCCTGGCTCTCCGTCCTCCCGGGGATGGGCTCTCCTGTTTGGGGGAACCCGCGCCTCCACCAGCTCCTTCCACAAGGTCCAGACCACGTCGCTGCCTCCCTAGAGGACCCCACTCCTGGGCGTCAGTGACTAGCCGAGGGACAGCCCCCAGGCCCACCCTGGCCCGTCTTAATAGAGTTCAGGGTAATCCTCTAGGGTTTTCAAGATTTAATGGCAGCTTGTGGGAGAAATTCATTTATACATGAAATTGCCTTGAAAACCCTCTTAACCCCCAGAACGCCATCATGATTTTTCTTCATAAAGGTCATACAGTGTCTCCCCTCCCCAGACTGAAGACAAACGGCCGAGAGCAGGAGACGTGGCCGGCCTGGTTCAGGGGCCGTGCTGTGGGGAGGGCTCTGGGCCCTTGTGCAGGTGCTTGGTAGGAAGGGACAGCTGGAGGGGACAGCTCGGAGCTGAGCCTGACCTGAGAGGGCAGGTCCAGCTCCGTGGCCTCCGTGGCTGGCAGCACCGCCCAGGCACATGGATCATCTCTCATCTCTCGTCTCTCGTCTCTCACTTGCCCCTCATTTTGTTCAGTCTCAGAGTTGCATCCATGCAAGTTAAACTGGCCTTGGATGAGGCTTCAGGAACCAACATCTTATCTCTGTGACTGACCCGGGGCCAGTTAGGACCTGTCCCTGTGACCCACAGGAAGAGCCCTGGTCTTGCTAATTAAGAACTTAGGAGGCCCCGCCCCGAGGCCTAGTGCTTCAGGGAGCCAGATCCCACACAGCTGGGCTCGAATCTCAGCCCCTGAGCCTTGAAAAACACACCAGGTGTGTGTGCAGGCGTGCCCCAAACCCCTCCCTGATGGAGCTGGAGAAGGGAATGCTGTGTGTCCACACTCCACGGGGGGGCGCTTTCTCCCTCTCCTCTTTCTCTGTCTCTCTCTCTCTCTCTCTGGTGAGCACACATTTTCTCCCTCTCCTCTCTCTATCTCTCTGTCTCTGTCTCTCTCTCTGGTGAGCACACATGCCCTCTGCGGGAATAAAAAGGAAGCTGGGAGTTGTGAGCCCAGAAACTGCTCCTAACGGTGGTTCCACTTATGACGTCACCTGGCCTGGGAGGGCAAAGCCAAAATGAAAGCCACAACAGAGCAGGGGTGCGATGACGAGGCCACGCGGATGGCACCCAGCCCCCTCTGGGCCTCTCCCAGGAGCCCCCGCCCTCCTGGCTGTGGGAGCCATGACATCTTCCTGTTTGAGACCAGCTGGTGGTGTGGTGGCTGGGGAGGCGGGATCCCCATGGCCGACCTGTGGTTCAAGTCCCAGACCCAGCAGCTTGAAAAACACAGTGGGCACATGTGCATGCCCGAAATCCCTCAAGGAGGAAGGAATGGAGTAGGACGGATGGCAGCATAACCACCCACATGAAGGGTGCTCTCTCTCTCTCTCTCTCCTTCTCTCTCTCTGTCTCTCTTTCTCCAGCAAGGGCACGCACCCCTTGGCAAATTAAAAACCGAAGACAGGGGACCAGCAGTTAGTGTAATGGCTATGTCGCTGGACTCCCATGTAGTCGACCGTGGTTCGTGTCCTGGACCCGGTGGCTTAAAAAAACTCATGCCGCGGGAACCAGCAGTTAGCGTAATGGCTATGTCGCTGGACTCCCACGTAGTCGACCGCGGTTCGCGTCTCGGACCCGGTGGCTTACAACTCACGCCGGGCGCATGTGCGTGCGTGCCCAAGATCCTGAGAGGAGAATGAAGGAGAAGGGATTGCGGCGTGACCATCCCCCCTGGGGGGTGATTTCTCGCTTTCTATCTCTCTGTCTCTCTGTCTGTTTGGCGAGCGCACACGCCCTATAGCAAAAAACCTCTCCAAAAAAAAAAAAAAAAACTCATGCCGGGCGCGTGTGCGTGCGTGCCCAAGATCCCGAGAGAAGAATGGAGGAGAAGGGATTGCGGCGTGGCCATCCCCCCTGGGGGGTGATTTCTCGCTTTCTATCTCTCTGTCTCTCTCTGTCTGTCTGGCGAGCGCACGCGCCCTATAGCAAAAACCTCTCCAAAAAAAAAAAAAACCGAAGACAGAAATTTTCGCCGTTCAGCGAAGCTAGCTCAAGGTGCAGCTGAAGGAGTCCCTGACTACGGGACCAGGCGCACTAAGTGGCAAAGCCCTGGGATGAGGGATCCAGCGGCACACAGGTGGTGTCAGGAGTCAACGGCTTCCACTGTGTTAGCTCGGGTGTGCCTCGTACTCTTGGCTGCAGCCCCAAGGTCCCGGGGCCAGCGGAGGAACCATGGCCATAAGCGCTTGCTAACGGCTTGATCTCTCACGAGGTCGACCAGCCTTCCCTGCCCGGAGAGCTCAGTGTGGGTGCAGCTCTCCGCGCCTCCCAGCTCCCCTGGCCCGTGTGGGGACAATCTGGGACCTCAGCGTCAGCTTGCTGCTTGCCACCTCCTGCCACAGTTTGGAACTGCGACTCTGTCCTCACATGCCGTGCCCAGCCCACCCTGCTCTGCTGGCTCTGAGCACGGGAGCCGGCCGCTCTGCACACGTGCCAGCTCATCGGCCTCAGTCACGGGACTGCACTGGACACTTCTGAGACTTCCCGAGACGCCACCAGTCCAGGTTTGATGGAAGCCAGGCCTCCTTCCGTGCCATCTCTGGGTCTGACCCAGAGGAGCCTGCGCTCTCCGCACACCTCCTTAATTACGCGGAAGACTGTTTTGCTCTCCGTTTTCTCTGCTAATCGTGTTTTCCCTTTAATCTGCCAGAGGGTACACACACATGCAAGCATGCAAGAGAGAAAGAGAGAGAAACCGCCCATGGGGGTGGTCGCCCCACAATCCCTTTTTGTCCATTCCTCCTCCTCGTCAGGATTTTGGCCCACACACGCAGGCCCCTGGAGCACTTTCCAAGCTGCCAGGCCGGGATTCGAGCTGTGGGCCCCGTGGGAGCTGGCTCCTGGCACACCGCACTTCACCGCCATGTCTCGGGGCTGGCCGCTCCGCTAATCTTCTACTATTTACTCCCACCCTGATTTTCACCTATTCTTTAAGCGAACATTTCAGCCTGTTTTTGTTTTGTTTTGTTTTAATTTGCCTAAGGTTATATGTGCGCTCCAGAAAGAGACAGAGAGATGGAGAGAGGGCGAGGGAGAAAGTATCCCACGACGGAGAGTGGTCACCCATAATCCCTTCTCCTCCATGCCCCATCCCGGCAGGACCTGGGGCATTCACGCACACAGGCCGGCGTGTTTTCCAAGTCACCAGGACCAGACTTGCCCCACGGTTGGCCTTGTAGATCCGAGTCCCTTAACCGCCAGGCCACAGAGCTGGCCTCAACTTCTTTTGTTGTCTGTCTTGAAGTCTCTCCTAGGACCTCACGTAACGATATCTGTGTGGCAGAAAGTCTTGTATCAGAGGCATTTGTCATCTGATAAACCGAAAGGAAAAAAACAATATCTACAAAGCTCTCGCAGGATATTACACTGAGACTTTATTTGATCTAAACAGAGAAAAAAAAACCTGGAGTGTTATTTTGCAAAGCTCAGTTCTGAAAAATTACCTTCTGTTGAATAATCAGACAACACAATAAAGAGCGAAAGCAAGATAAAAGAAAAAGAAGTTTTATTAAAATTAGACTCCACTAATTGGTTTGGATTGGATTTGTTTTATTTTCTGTCACTCCTTACAAAGTAGAAAAAGCACTAACATTTCTTTAAATTTAAGACGTGTTATTGTGAAACATTCTTTGAAGGTAGATTTCTCCTGGAATGATTTAAATCCTCTTGTCTATTATACAACAAGCAGATCATCGGAACTCTTGCTCACTTATTACTATTGGTAGAATTATAAAACTACTAGCTTCTTATAATAAGAAAAGACGGACTTGTTATTTTTTAAAATAATTATTTTATTTATTCATTCACTTATTATTATTATTATTATTTTTTTTAATCTGACCAGAGAGAGACAGAGGGTGAGAGTGAGAGAAAGAGGAAGTGAGAAAGCAAGCCACCAGATTCAGGACTCGAACCATGGTCAGCCATGTGGGAGTGTCCAGCGCCTTAACCACGACGCCACCTGCTGGTCCCGACGGACTTGTTATTAATGTTATATATGTATATTTTTTAGGTTTTTGCCATAGGACACATACACTTGCTGGAGAGAAAGGGAAAGACAGAGAGAAAGTGAGAAATCACTCCCCGAGTGTCTGGCCATGCCACAATCCCTCTCCTCCACTCTCCTGGGGTTCTGGGCATGCACGTACACGTGCCCGGCATGGTTTTCAAGCAGCCAGGTCCAGGACTTGAACCGCACAGTTTGCCATGTAAGAATCCAGCACCTTAACCAGCACATGGCCTTCTGGTTCAATTAATTTTATATTTTAATGCCCCTTTTCTTACTCTCGGTGTTGAATAAGTCATGCCATTCAAGGTCTAGAATTAGTACCCACGGCCGGGCCGACCAGCACCTACCATCGCTAACCATTGTCCTCCACGTCTTGGAATGTCACTTGTGAGAGTTAGAGAAGGTGACCGCCCTCCCCACCACTTGTGCAAAATGGCATCTAATGGTTTAAAGAGAGAACTTACTAGGGGCTGGATACAGGGGGATTAAAAATTGACCCTAACATTTTTGTTTTGTTTTAATTTGCTTCAGGGCATGTGTGCTCCCCGGAGAGAGACAGAGAGGGAAAATGAGCAAGCACTCGCCGCCTGCAATGCCTTCTCCTCCATTCTCCTCTTGGGATTTGGGCACACACATGCACCCAGCTTGTTTTCAAGGCTGCCAGGTCCAGGACTCCAACTACGCTGCCAGCCTTGTGGGATTCAGCTGCCTTAACCACTCTGCTGCTGGCTGGCCCTGAGTCTAGCATTTAAAAAATATGTATTTTATTTTCTCATCATTATCATTAATTTATTTTGCTGTAACGGACATGTGCTCACCAGAGAGAGACGGGGAAGGGGTGAGTGAGAAAGCAGGCGGCCACGTCAGGGACACCAGCGGCAGTTGGCCATATGCAAGTCTAGCCCCTTAACCCCATACCACTGCTGGCCCCGTCCTAGCATTTTTATCGTACTTGCTCAGACTTCCGTCAGGTGGCCAAATATGTATATAACTTTTTTTAAAAAATGCATAATGTTTTGGAGTATTTAGAAATTAGATGCACGGAGGGGGTCTTCAGAAAGTTCATGGAAGCTATATATATTGTGAAAAAAATTGTGCATGGGTTTCAAAATGTTTTGCACCAAAATCAACTCACAAGTTAAGTCCATATTTCTGCAAATGTTTTGAAGTTCCCTCATACGTACCTATAATGTACAGGCTAAGCATCCCTAACCCAAACATCTAAAATCCAAAACTTTCTGGGCACCACCATGATGTCACAAATGGAAAATTCCACATGTGGCCTCATATGATGAGTCAGCTTTGAAGCACTGCGACCCAGAACAGTGTATGAGATTGTCGTCAGGCTGTGTATAAGGCGTACGTGAAACGTCAGTAACCTCAGTATTCAGACTCGTGGCTCAACTTCAAGATATCTCCTTAGGTTTATGCAAATATTTCACATCCTCCCCCCCCAAAAAAAGAAACCCCAAACACTTCTGGCATCAAGCATTTCAGATAACAGATACTTGCCCTCTGAGCACACACACACACTTTTTTTTTCCTTCTATTACTTTAGACCCTTTAGATTTGTCTGTAGTAAGCAGCCACGGACTCCTCACGTTTCGGAGTTCTTTCTGTAACACTATACGGTAACAACTCGGCTTACAACCACGTGTGACTCTCCCACTGCTGGACAGTGGCATGATAGCCGTCACAGAGTGACCTTGCTGTCACTGCAGGGCATGTCATGAGGACCTTTGTGCATTCAGGTTCGACCAGAGAAGGGACTGATGAGTTCTGGCGGCTGAGTCTGTCATCAGCCCATGAGCGCTAGACTGACACGCAAAGGCAGGCAAAGACCCTCGCAGGGAGGAGAGCGGCTTGAGCAAAGCCGTGGAAGAACAGTACTTCCGTGAGGGCGACGGTTATGCAGACGACGAGGGCGGCAAACAAGCTGTGGGAAAGTGGGGCGCGGGCACATCATCCATATGGAGAGCCAAGAGCCAGGCAGGAGCATGGTGGCTGTGGTGGCTGGAACCCACGCGGCCAACTGTGCAGTTCAAATCCAGACCCACGCCAGGCGCGTGTGCATGCTTGCCCCAAATCCCAGAGAACGGAGTGCAGCATGGCCATCCCCCGGGGGTGCTTTCTCACTTGCCTTCTCTCTCTGTCTCACCCTAGCGAGTGCACACTCCCTTTAGCAAAATTAAAATAAAAATGAGAGTCTCTATTGCCACATAAAGAGCTTGGATTTCAGTTCTGCCGACAGCTTCAGGTCGACTAAGTTTTCTATGGAAGGAAATGACGTGTGCGGATTCGAACCTCAGAAAAGTGAGTCCGGGACCACAGGTGCATGATGGGAACAGGAAGACAGAGCAGGCGTGGAGCTGAGTGAGGGAGCCATGATGACAATGCCAGTGGAAACCGCGGCGACTCTTACTGACGAGGGAGGAGCAGAACCTGGGGAGCGCGCGCTGGCGGTGCAGGACAGCGACCACGCACGCAAACCGCGGCTTCGCTCGGAAGGCCGGCGGATGGTCACTGCGTTTAACTGAGACACAGAATGTGCAAAGCCACGTGTTCAAGGAACACGGGGGTTTGGGATGGTTGTGTGTGCGTGTGGAATGTCCCCGGGTGTCTAATATGCAGTTCTAGGGCTTGGAAGAAAGAGCTGGGAGCAAACAGAAAAGCCCAGTGGCCATTGCTCCCCCTCCGGTCTCTGGCACATGGCTGACCGGAAGCCCTTCCTTTACCTCACACACACAGATAGGCAGCACAACACACCATGAACACCCCTTTACCGGAGGGACAAGTCCACGATCGAGGACCCAAAATCCCAAGGAGAAGAAACTGGGTCAGCAGGTGGTGTCCTGGCCTCATTGGCAAAGGGCCGTCCTGAACGGCCCCAGGGCACAGGTGACAGAGCCCCCCCACCCCACCCCCGTGTGTGCATGGCTGGTCCTGATCCCCCACTGAATCTGGGACTCAGAAACTCACAGCCTTAGGAGACTGAACTGGACGAACGTGCTTGTTAGATATGTGGCACATTGGCTGGTTTTCGTTTCTGTGCTGGCCCAGGTTTTCCCTGAGAAATTGTCATTACAAGCCCAGAGCAGCGCTGGGCTGACTCGGCACGTGGGCTGGCTGGGTGGCCTGCAGGAGGGAGCTGTACCCATCCCGTCTCCCCTCGCGGGGACTTCACGGTGGCAACAGGGACTCGCGATGATGCAGGTGTTTGCAGCAGAGCTTGGAGCTGCTACAGACCAGGCCTGGGCTCCGCGGAGCTGGCGTTGCACCTTCCCCAGTGCACCCAGGTCGGTAGGCCTGTCTTCACGAGGGCCAGAGGTCAGAACTGACACCGGGCCAGGGGACAGGCAGCAGCGGTGCCACTGGACCCGCGTGCAGAGGTTCTGGGATCCTGTCCGAGGACTTCCCTGGCACCCTGCGGAGGAGGGGAGCTTGTGACCAAGACTGGACAGAGATCATCGGGGGTGCCTGCCTGTCCCTCTTTCTGTCTCTCAAAAACTAAATGAATAAACTAAAAAATAAAAAAGAAATGTATAGTACTGACGTGTCTAGGAGCGCCCAAACTGAGAAACAGTATGACATGTGATCCCACATACACAGCACACACACACATGCACACGCACACGCACACTACACACACACCACACACACCACACACCACACACACACCACACACCACACACACACATGCACACACACACACACACACACCATACACACACATATACCACACACATACCACACACACACTACATACACACCACATACACACATGCACACACACACACCACACACACACATATACCACACACACACCACACACACACCATACACACACATATACCACACACACACACACACACACACCACACACACCACAAACACACATGCACACACACACACACATCACACAGGATGCTAAGTAAGGCAGAGCCTTTTTGGAGGGACCGGCCCGAAACCAGGCCTCATAGTCCCCACAAACAATGACACACACGCACACATACCACACACACACCACACACATATGCACACACCACACACACATGCACACATACCACACCACACATGTACGCACTCACACGTGAACTCACTCAGCAGAAACAAGCTCCAGCAGACACAGGACCGGCTGGAGAAGATTCCCAAGAGCCTCAGTCAGTGATGTTGTGGCTAGAGACCGAAATAAGGAGAATAAATACACAATTAAAGACATAAAAGAAAACTAAGAAACAAAGGAAGCGTCTCCCCAAAGGCTGGGCTGATTAGTAGAACGGTGACTGGAAGGATAGAAAACGTCTGGGGTGGAAAGTGTAGCCCCTGAGCTAAAATCTCGGTCACAGGTTACACAGGTTACACAGGACGAGGGAGAGAAGCTGGGGACTGAAAGTGGTTTGAGGGGTCACCCAGCACAGGGGAGGAGAGCGAGCGTGTGATGAAGCGGGAGTCCTGGAGACCAGGATGGAGACCTCCACGCACACCGACAGCGTGCGTCACCCAGGCGTTCCAGAGGAAGAGCGTGCAAAACCTGGTATTTAAAATGCAGAGGCCGGGTTGGCAGGTGGTGCGGTGGTTAAGGAGCTGGAATCCCACGTGGCTGACCGCGGTTGGAGTACTAGACCCAGTGGCTTGAAAATCTCAATGGATAAATAAATAAATAGCTGTTTTTAAAAAATGCAGGAGCCAGCAGATGGCATGGTGGTTAAGGCACTGGATTCCCGCATGGCTGACTGTGAGGTTAGAGTCCTGGACCTGGCCACTTGAAAATCATACTGGACATGTGTGCATGCCCCAAATCCCAGGGGAGAATGGAGAAGGGGTTGCAGCGCAGCCATCTCCCTCCCTCTCTCCGTCTCTGTCTTTCCGGCAAGTACACGCCCCCTATAGCGAAAGTAGATAAATAAACGCACTTCAGATCGCACTTCCCCCCGTGAGCCCCTCGAACTCCCCGCTGCTCTCCCTGTTAGCGCTAGGTGCTGTCTTCTTTGGTTTCCAGACTAACTGTCGATATTTTTTTTTGCAGTGCCTTTTCCAACAGGTGACAGGGATGTCTGTCGCTCACTCTGTCATGGCCTTTGCACGGTGCCCATCCCAAGACAGGCCCACTTTCACATAGTGGAATGGGTGGGTGGGCGGATTCCTGCATGGATCTGCCTTCTCCGGCCAGCACAGAGAACCAGGGGCTGGCTTCCGTATTAAGTGGCACCTGATGACCACATTGGCCTCTGTGGAGGAGGCTCCGGTGCATGGTCTGGCGGTGGAGGCAGAGCGGCTGCTCAGAGATTAGGCAGTTTTGACGCCGGCTGTTTTCCAGCAGCAGGGTGCTGCCAATCACTGTCACATAAAGCAGTCTCAACAGCTCTGCTCCAAGTGACCCGAGGTGGAACCGTCTGAGCCGTGGGCCGGAATACTAAACGGCATTGTGTTTCTCCAGCTTGCCGAGCTGCTTGAGCCACAGCTGCAGTCAAAACGTTTTAACAAAATTAAAATCTCAGTGGGGGAGGGGAAGCAGGAATAAGGAAGGCGGGACAGAAGGCCCACTGCCAGGGCCAGGCAGAAGTCACTGGGGTTGCCGCGTTCCTGTATTTAATTTTAATAGTAAGATAGCGATTAAGACCGAGAGGGGCCACGTTTGGATTAAAATAGTCTGAATATTTTATAATTTGCTGAAAAGAAACAAAGATAAGAATTTTCTGGAAAAATACATACACCAAATGGAAAGGGGTCATGGGCAGAGAAGTAGAAGTGACCTCCTCTGAGAGCAAATTGAAAAAGATCAATTACCTCTGGTCACTTCCTATGTCCAGGCTAATGAATTACTTTGCAAAAAGCCTGGCTCTGTGCCGGGGTTGGCGTGAAGGACATCCCTAATGCGCATCTCACGCAAATGGAAAAGGAGTGGGAGGATGAAGTACCACTGCTTCTTTTGGGAGTCAACATAAATAATTCCTGTTACTATAGAAAAACTAAGACTTGATTTTATATATTTTTTAAATTTGCAAGACAGTGTTTGTGCTTGCCAGGGAGGGGTTAGGGGAGGAGAAAGCACTCTCTACTCACCATGGGGCCAGTCATTGTCGCAATCCTTTCTCCATTTCTCCCTCTATTTGGGATTTGGGGCATGACACACACAGGCCCAGCATGTTTCTCAAGTCACTGAGTCCAGGACTCAAATTGCACAGTCGGCCATGTGGGACCCGGCTGCCTTCACACGTCTGCCTCTGAGCCTGCCCAAAATTGAAAAATCTTTATGGTATGTTAGAGCCCTGAGGAACCCATTGTATTTTATTTGTATTGAAAGTATCATTTTCAGGCGTCACTTTAAAGTGTCACTTAGAGTAAGGATCCTTTACCCCTGGGCCATGGATTGGTACAAGTCCATGGCCTATCAGGAACCCAGCCACCCAGCAGGAGGTGAAAGTGGGCAAGCAAGCAAAACTTCACCTGTATTTACAGCCACTCCCCATCGCCCACATTACCGCCCCAGTACCACCTCCTGTCAGATCAGTCGTGGCATCAGATTCTCATAGGAGCACAAACCCTCCTGTAAATCGTACATAGGAAGGATCTAGGTGCGATGCTTGATGATTGGAGTTGGAACTGAGGCAGTGATGCTAGCACTGGGGAGCGACTGCAAATACTGACGAACATTAGCAGAGAGGTTTGCCTGCACAGAGACCCTAATACCTCAATTGCTTACAAACTCATATCAGACCCTATCAGTGAATGGCAAGTGACAATTAAGCTGCATCTGGTGGCAGGTTTTAAGTCAAAATTCAATGCTTATTTTAGTCTGTGCACAGCTGGCCCATGGTTTCATTTCTCATTTCTGTCCATGCCTCTTTCTCACACTGCGTACTTGTCTCAGTCACAATTTTGATAACTCCATAGCTAACCCTAGCCAAAGTGAGTAAAATATGTCCCTGGAGAGCTTCTTTGAAAAGGGGTAAAGACCCAATGTTGCAACAGCAGACGACTCTAAAACCATCAAACAAAAAATGAGCTGCATTTAAGAGAAAATGTCGAGTCCTACTCAAATTATGGGCTCCCTTCTCCTGCGTTCTCCTCTCGGGATGCTGGGCACACATGCACATGTGTCACAGTGGCCATGTGGGATCCAGTGGTCTTAACCTCTGTGCTGTCTGCTGGCCCTGTCGTGAACTTTTTGAAGAAGCTACAATTAAAATGTGGCACATGTTCCTCTTTCAGCGAGCACCATAACTAGACGAACAGATGAAATAGCAGGGACCCTGAGGCCCAGCTGTTGGGAGGATTAATGAGTCATTTGGTATGCAGTCCAGGTTGAGCACCTACCGATGCTGACAGCCAGGCAACAATGCTTGTTTCTGTGTGATGTATCTCCAGGAGGAGCTGCAGGAGGATAAGGTGTGCACTTTTGTTGGCCGCTAACGCCACAGTGACGAAACTATCAACAACCAGGTCTTTGAAAGACTACGTAGCAGGACAACTGACCTGGTCATTTTGTGTGGGTATGTGCACAGACAGAGTGGCTGCCCTCTGGTTTCACTAGGGTCAAAGAGGTCACTCCTGAATGTGCACTGTGTCGTCCATACAGAAATGCTGGCTGAATAATGGCACCTGAGCTTAACATTTTGCAGGACATGATGAAAATTACCAACCACATTAAAGCACGTGACCTTGGCTCACGTCTGTTCACGCAGCTCTGTGAGGGCATGGACGCTGAGCACTTACCTCTTCTAGCACGGGTGAGATGGCTTTCTAACGGCAGGCCAGGAGAATCTCTGCAGAGACTTCTTTCAGAAGAGCAGTCACCACCAGCAGCACATTTCAGTGACACAGAATGGGTCGCAAAACTTGCTCACCTGTGTGACATATGTGACCTGCTCGATGAACTCAGTCTGTCACTACAGGGGAGAATGACGACTGTTCTAGTCAGCAGATAAAGTGGCTGCATTCAAAGCCAAACTGGAATTGTGGTGACGAGGGAACACTGGGATTTTTGAAGGTTTCAGACATTAGCAGAGACCTTGAAAGAGACCGAGCCAGGCCTTCCTGTCCCAGCTGGTGCATAACTGAGTATCTCAGCTTTCAGAAGAGTTTGAGCATTAGGCCCGCAGGTGGTGTGGGGGTTAAGGCACTGAATCCTATGTGGCTGACTGTGTGGTCCACTAGTCTCAGACCTAGCGGCCTGAAAATCACACCAGGCGCATGTGCGTGCATGCCCAAAATCCCGACAGAGGGGTTTGCAATGTGGCCATCTCCCTTGGGGGGTGCTATCTCACTCTCCGCCTCTCTCTATCTCTGCATGTGCCCGATGGCAAAAATCTAAAATAAAAGAGAGAGAGAGAGAGCTTGAGCATTGCTTCTCAACCACAAAAATTCCCAAACTGGGAAGGAATACAGCCTTTTTGTGAATAAGCCAGGTGAACCGACTCCGTCCCAGTTAGAAGACGATCGACTGCCAGAGATGGCAAATGATAGTGGCCTTAAAAGCATGTCTGAGACAGGGCCAGCAGATGGCACAGCAGTCACGTCACTGGACTCCCACATGGATGGCCGTGGTTCGAGTCCTGGACCCAGTGGCTTGAAAATCACGCCGGTGTGTGTACGTGCGTGCCCAAGTTCTCAGGAGGAGAATGGAAGAGAAGGTACTGCGGTGTGGCCATCCCCCTGGGGGTGGTGATTTCTCACTTTCCCTCTCACTGTCTCTGTCTCTCAGCAAGCACAGGTGGCCCAAGGCAAAAACCTCTAAAAAAAAAAGGAATGTTTGAGACAACTTCCAATCTCTTTATATTCTGAATTAAAGCCAAGACAGAATACCCTGAGACGGTCACCAAAGCACGGAGAAGCCGCTCCACTCCAGCACCCTGTCTTTGTGCTACAGAGTCATCTGCAGTGACAGCAACCAAAGTGAGATTTCAGAGTAGATGGGACATAGTAACACACTTGGGAGTCACTGTCCCTCACCACCACCCGTCGGGACCGTCTAGCAACCAGAAATGAGCTCAGGGCTCCCACAGAGTCTGCACCTGGGAGGCTGCGATGGCTCCGTCACACAGGGTCCCACGGAGTCTGCACCGGGAGGCGGCCATCGCTCCATCACACAGGGTCCCACAGAGTCTGCACCGGGAGGCCACCATCGCTCCATCACACAGGGTCCCACAGAGTCTGCACCGGGAGGCCGCCATCGCTCCGTCACGCAGGGTCCCACAGGGTCTGCACCGGGAGGCCGCCATTGCTCCGTCATGCAGGGTCCCATGGGGTCTGCACCGGGAGGCCGCCATCACTCCGTCACCAGGGTCTCATGGGGCCTGCACCCGGGAGGCCGCCATCGCTCTGTCACGCAGGGTCCCACGGGGCCTGCACCCGGGAGGCGGCCATCGCTCCGTCACGCAGACAGTGCAGTGCTAATAGAAATCAAGGGCACACTGAGCACAATGTTCCAGAATCACCCCGAAACCACCTCCCTCTCTCGGTCCCTGGAAAAATTGTCTTCCATGCAACTGGTCCCTGGTGCGGAGAAGTCTGGGACCTCTGACTTAGAGCAAAGCAAAGAGAAAGAAGCCTGACTCCGAGAAACGCGAGCTAGCTTCTTCAGGTGGCTCCACAAAGAAAGGAAGAAATACCTCGTCCTGTGTCCTTAGTGCTGCAAGCCCTGGGGATGCAAAAAACGGGAAGCCAACCCTCAGTCCTGAGCACAGGCAGATGCCAAAGGGTGCGAAAGGGCCGACGCCCAACCCCAGGGCATCGACGAGCCCAAGAGCAAGAACGGTTGGTCCCAGGAGGGATTAGAGCCAGGTATCGGAAGTCAGGGATCCACGTCTGTTTTATTTTTTGAGAAGTTTTGCTATAGGGCATGTGCGCTCCCAGAAAGACAGAGAGAGACAGAGAGACAGAAAGCGAGAAACCACCCCCCGGGGGGTTGGCCACGCTACAATCCCTTCTCCTCCATTCTCCTCTCAGGATCTTGAGCACGCACGAACACGCGCCCGGCATGAGTTCAAGCCACCGGGTCCAGGACTAGAACCGCAGTCAACTACATAAGAGTCCAGCCATTACGCCAACTGTTGGTCCCATGTCCCTCTGTTTCTATTTTGTTTTGTTGCTTTACATTTTCTTTTTTTTCTTTCCTCCAAGAGCAAGAAAAACAGAGCAAGAGACAGAGCGGCCCCACCCACGACAGGGTGTTCACCGTGAGTCCCCGTCCCGGCCGGCCAGGTCGTGGGCACGCTTGCACACAGCAGCTCAGGAAGGTCTCGGGCATGGACCAGAGCCCGCCGCGTGGACCGGCCTCTCAGAGCGGCCTTGCCCTGTGCCCCCAACCCAGGCCCTCCTGTCCTGCTCACTGCAAACTGTGTTTTTCCCATGCGTCTCTGCTCCTCTCCTCCGCTCTGTTACTCTACCCACCATCCTTCCATGCGTCCATTTAGCTCTATTCAAAGTCAGGCACCACGTGAACCGATGGGGGAGGACAGGGGAGAGAAAAGTCAAAAGAAGTCTCTACATTTCCAGAAGTTTCTACAACCGTGCCTGTGACGACACAGACTTGGCACGTTGGCCTTGCCCAGATCTGAGAGCACTGGGGTCCTGGGGAGGCTGGGGAGGAGGACAAGGCGAGGGTGAGCAGGGGTAAGCGTGCTGCGGGAGGGCTGGGTTTACAAGCACAGAAAGTGGTGGTTTGAGGGTGGCTCTCCTGCCAGCAGTGTGCAGCCAGTCTAGGTCCACGCCTCTTGGGCTCCCCTGACCCACACACATACACACACACCCAGGCCGGTGCTGGGACTTTCACCCACAAGAAAGCATATTTAAACACCAGTGAGGGCATGACTCGAACCCGCTTCCTTCACGTTATTTTTTAATTTTTTTTTTTTTTTTTTTTTTTTGTTATAGGGTGTGTGCACTCACCAGGAAGACAGAGAGAGACAGAAGGCGAGAAATCACCCCCCAGGGGGGATGGCCACGCCACAATCCCTTCTCCTCCATTCTCCTCTAGGAATCTTGGGCACGCACGCACACGCGCCCGGCGTGAGTTTAAGCCACTGGGTCTGGGAGACGAACTGCGGTTGACTACGTGGGAGTCCAGCGACATAGCCACTACGCCAACTACTGGTTCCCCTTTACATTATTTAAAATTAGATTTGTCACAAACTTTCCTACCTTGATTATTACTAAATTATTTGCATGCACCCGTAAGTGACCATGAAGGTGCACGCAGAGTGGTGTGGTCCGGTGTGCGGCACGACAGCGGGGGTCCCAGGGCAGTGACTCAGGGATTTTGCGGAGAGCTAAGAAGACAGAGCCTGGGGCCAGCAGGTGGCATGGTGGTTATGGGCACTGGACTCCCACATGGCCGACCACAGTTCAAGCCCCAGACCTGGCAGCTTGCTCTCTCACTTTCCCTTTTTCTCTTTCTCTCACTCTGCCCCTCTCTGGTCAAAATTAAAAATTAGGTAAATACATAAGTAAATACAGTTAAATAATTCTTAAAAAAAAAAAAAAAAGAAGAAGAAGAAGAAGAAGAAGACAGAGGGACCAGCAATTAGCATAATGGCTATGTCGCTGGACTCCCATGTAGTCGACCGCGGTTCGAGTCCCGGACCTGGTGGTAAACTCACGCCGGGCACATGTGCGTGCGTGCCCAAGATCCCGAGAGGAGAATAGAGGAGAAGGGATTGCGGAGTGACCATCCCCCCTGGGAGGTGATTTCTCACTTTCTGTCTCTCTGTCTCTCTCTGTCTTTCTGGCATGCGCACGCTCCCTATAGCAAAAACCTCTCCAAAAAGAAAGAAGACAGAGCCTGATTCCACACCCCACTCTTCTGCTCACACACATTTAGACCTGAGCCTTTTTTTTGAGAATTATTTTAATTTTGTTGATTATCATTATTTTATTTTATTTTTAATTTGACTAGATAGAGACAGAAAGAAAAGAAAAGTGAGAAAGCAAGCTGCCAGTTCTGGGATTTGAAACAGAGTCAGCCATGTGGGAGCCCACCATGCTCCTTGCTGCCCCAAGCTGTTGCATTTTCCTCTTATTCTTGTGCACTCTTGGCGTGCCCGATTCTGTTTCGGTGATGCGTTCCGCTGCCTTAAATGGCTGTTTGAAGGGTTAAGACAGAGCTGGGAAGCAGATGAAGCACAGGGGAGAGGACTGCTGTCTGGGTGGGAAATAATCGAGTTAGTGCGCTAAATTCAGCTGAATGGCGGCGTTGAAGCTCACAGCCCCGTGCGTCACACTCGACACGGACAGCCCTTCCCTAATGCTGTGGGAACAGCGCCCTGGCCTCCCTGGGAAGAGGCCGGCCCGGACAGGTTTCCCAGCCTCCAGCTGCGCCACGTCCCCGGGGCTCTTGCGCTGTAGTCCGAGCAGCAGGGTCTGGGCTGGGGCTGGGGCCCGCTTCTCACAAGTCCCAAGGAGGCCGAGGTCTGGCCCTGCGGCGAGGTGGTAGAGAACCCCACAGATCATCCGAAGTTCTGGAAACTGCCCCAGCCCGGGAACCGCACGGGCTTTGAGGTCCAAGCCCTCCATGTCTAAGTTACAGGTTGGCACTGCCCCCTCGGCCTGTCTGCTGTCTGTGACGACACGGCAGGGAAGCAGCCCTGTGGGATGGTGTGGACGGGCTGGCCGGTGCCGGCCTGCAGCAGGGCCGCGGCAGACGTGTTACGATGAATCCTCCTGCAAGCCACTTGGAGCAGAGAGACAGGCAGGCATGTGGCAGAGAGCAAGGGGGGATATCCGGCGGGCTGGCCCCCTCGGGCTCCCTCTGCCCTCACTCCTGCTCAGCTGGGACCACCAGCCTCCTCTGTGTAGGCTGGGCTGGGAACTGAACCAGGTGGGTCATGCAGGCTCAGCCGCCGCACGCACAGGTGCCCTCTGGGTAAAGGCCCTGGTACTTCATTAAGGTTATTTGCTGATTTCTTCCATGAGCAAGAGAAGCATTGTGAGAGAGTGACAGACAGACAGGGACAGACAGACAGCACTCCAACTGGGCCCTCTGGCCACGGCCTACCGCCACTCAGCCAGCCCTGGTCATGGGCTCACATGTGCCCAGGGTGCCAGGGGAGGTCCCAGGACACAGGCTGGCACTCACCCACATGGCCCGGCCTGCAGGGCACTGCTTACCGCCCACCTCCATCCGCCCCTGAATAGCCACTTTGATTAGAGAGGAGTGGACGAATCCCCTTCCTCGGAGTCCTATGGTGCTGGTCTAACAGCAGGTGCCTGCACCGGGCCATCAGACCTGCTGGATCAGAGCCTTAGTGGGAAGGTAGGAAAAAAAAAAAAAAAAAAAAAAAAAAAAAAAAAAAAAAAAAAAAAAAAAAAAAAAAAGCCAAAGGGCGTGCACGCTCACCAGAGAGAGACAGAGAGGTAAAGGAAGAAAGTACCCCCGCCCCCGAGTGTGGTCACACTGTGACCCTTCCTCCATGTCTTCATTCTGTCAGGATTTGGGGCACACATGCGCATGTGCACCTGGCATGATTTTCTAGCTGCAGGGCTGGGATTTGAACCATGTTTAGCCATGGGATCTGACTCCCTTAACCGATTTAATTTTTACTTCCTTCTTTTTTCGTGTGCATGTTTTTGCCATAAGGCACGTGTGCTCACCAGAGAGAGGCAGAGAGAGACAGAAAGAGAGAGGAAGTGAAAAATCACCCTCCTGGGGGGGATGGCCACACCACAACCCACTCTCCTCTCGGGATTTGGGGACACACACACGTGTCCAGTGTGATTTTCAAGCCTCATCAGGTCTGGGACTTGAACCGTGGTAGGACATGTGGGAGTTCAGTACCAGCCACCATGCCACCTGCTGGCCTTGATTCTTACTTCTCCACTCACTTGTCCACCTGCCTCTCTCCCCTGGTGCCTGTGCCACCTCGTTTTCTCAGTCCCTGGCTTGGGGCGTTCCACCTTCTCTGCAGTCCCCTGCGGAGCGCACAGAGGTCTGCAGAGCTGGGGCAGAGCCGGGAGGTGAAAGGTGAGCTGAGCCACAGTGCCAACCGGGAGGAGTCTGACCTAACTACGACAGAGGGACCAAAGCTGGCGCCACCTCCGGACACAGCCAGGACTGCTGTGAGAGAGAACGGGCTGAGGGCCGCTCCTGTGGCGCAGGGGTGTCACACTGCTCAGGCAGAGCTGGATCCTATGGACGACCAGGGGTCTGGCTCCCAGTGCCCCGTGGTCGCCAGGTGTGCGCCCGCGATCCTGGCTGGGAGGGGGGTCTCAGCGGGAGACTCTGTTAGGCGTGGCCTTTCTCTTCCTCTCTCCACCCCTCTCTGTCCTTAAGTTTAAAAAACCAACAGGCCGAAACTACTCTCATGGTTAAATGCCCAGACTGCCAGAGCACAGCTTAGATAACTTGACCTAGAGAAAGATGGGTGGGACTAGCCTCCGCAGCCTTAGGAAAACCTGATCACTCCGCTGAAAGAGTATTTCTTTTCTCCAGGTGAATTGGCACTGAGCCGGCCAAGGTCTAGTACTGCTTGTTCTTCACTTTTAAGTGATACAGCAGCTGTGTGTATGGATGGGTTCCGCGTGGATTTCCGGCACAGGAATAGAATGTGTCGTGATCAAATCAGGGTCATTTGCATGTAACGTCACCTCCTACTTGGTCATGGCTCTGTGTTTGGACCATTAACACCTTCCCTTCTTGCGCCCTTGAAGCACACTCACGGACACACTGCAGGCACCCTACTGTGCGAGCTGGAACTTACGGCTGGATTGCGATGTCGCATTGTCCTGTCCCGTCCGTGTCCCTCCCCAGGCTCTGGTAACAGCTGACGGAGCATGTCTTCCCATGTGGTCAACATTTTCGCTCCCACACAGGACTAAGGAAGGATGGATTTCTCCTTTGCCTGGCTTATTCCACTTAGTACAATGTCCTCCTCACTTCACTTAACGTAATGACCCACCACGTCGCCTCAGACGACTGGGTGTTGCTCTTACTGGCTGAGTGGCCCTCCGCTGTGGGCCCACCTTGGGTAGACACTTGCGTGGGTTCCGTGGCTTGGCTGTGATGGTCAGGGCTACACTCGCCCAGCGCCAGGTGTCTTTGTGACATGTGACACACTGACTTCCTTTCCCGTGGGCACGTGTCCAGGAGGGGACTACCGGACCAAACGGCAGCACTGTGTTCAGCTTTGGGAGGCAACGCCCTGCTGTTTCCATGGCGTCTGGTTTACCTTCTCACCGACAGTGGACAAGCCTTCCTCTTTCACTGCATCCTGGCCAGAGGGTTTTGCCATTCCAACCGGGGTGAGACGATATCTCATTATGGTTTTTTTTTCTTTTTAAAAATTCTATTTTGGGGTGACCAACAGTTGGCATAATGTTTATGTTGCTGGACTCCCACGTAGTCGACGGTTCAAGTCCCAGACCCGGTGGCTTAAAACTCATGCCAGGAGTGTGTGCGTGCGTGCCCAAGATCCCAAGAGGAGAATGGAGCAGAAGGGATTGCGGCGTGGCCATCCCCCCTGGGGGGTGATTTCTCACTTTCTGTCTCTCTGTTTCTCTTTCTGGAGAGCGCACGCGCCCTATAGCAAAAACCTCTCAAAAAAATATTTATTTTTTGTCATAGGGCACAGACACTTATTAGACAGCGAGAGAGGGAGGGAAGGTAAGAAAGCACCCCCCAGGAACTATGGCCATGCTGCAATCCCTTCTCCTCCATTCTCCTCTTGGGATCTTGGGCAGGCGTGCACACACCTGTGGCATATTTTTCAAGCCACTGGGCCTGGGACTTGAACTGCTTAGTCAACCATGCAGGACCCCGCCATCTTAACCACTGTGTTATAGGCTGACTTTTGATTGTGCATGTGTATTTTAAGTTTATTTTACATCTTTTCAGGACATGGTGTTGACAGGGTCTCATCATGCTATGACCCCCTGCACACCTTCACCCTTGCAGCCTTCTTTTTTTAAAAATTTTTTAGAGGTTTTTGCTATAGGGCACATGCGCGAACCAGAAAGACAGACAGAGAGACAGAAATCGAGACATCGCCCCCCAGGAGGGATGGCCATGCCGCAATCCCTTCTCTACCATTCTCCTCTCGGGATCTTGGGCATGCACGCACATGCGCAGCATGAGTTTAAGCCACCATGTCCGGGACTCGAACTGCTGGCTACATGGTTGTCGAGCGACATAGCCATTACGCTAACTGCTGGTCCCCGTTCACTTGAATTTATAATGTATCCAGGCAGCCTGGACTTTGATTTGCTAAAGCTGGGTCCAGGACTTGAAACATGGTTGACTACATGGGAGTCCAGCGACATGGCCATTATGCCAACTGCTGGTCCCACCCTTGCAGCCTTCTAGCCAGCCAGGACTATGGGTGCTCCTCAGGTAGCCCAGGATCCAACCCAGGGTCTTCCATATGGCTTCAGCATCAGGCAGCAGGGCCTTCCACTTGAGCCACCATGGCTAGGCCTATGGAGTTTTGTGTTTCTGTTTTCTTTTTTTTCCCCCTTCTTTCTCTTTTTGCCATTACCATGCTATTTTGATTACTATAGCTCTGTAGTATATTTTAAAATCCAATAGAGTGATGCCTTTGTCCTCATTTTGATTCAGGACCACTTTGGTTATTCAAGATCTTTTGTGGCTCAGTAAGGATTTTTAATGATCACTTTTCCTATTTTTTTTTTTTTTTTTTGGAGAGGTTTTTGCTATAGGGCACGTGCACTTGCCAGACAGACAGAGAGAGACAGAGAGACAGAAAGTGAGAAATCACCCCCCCAGGGGGGATGGCCACACCGCAATCCCTTCTCCTCCAGTTTCCTCTTGGGATCTTGGGCACGCACGCACGTGTGCCCAGCGTGAGTTTAAGCCACCGGGTCCGGGACTCGAACCGCAGTCAACTATATGGGAGTCCAGTGATATAGCCATGACGCTAATTGCTGGTCCCCACTTTTCCTATTTCTATAAAGAATTGTTTTTCTTAGAGAGATTATAGGGTATGTGCACTTGCCAGAGAGACCGAGAGAGACAGAAAGTAAAAAAATCACTCCCTGGGGGCCATGGCCATGCTGCAATCCCTTCTCCTCCATTCTCTTCTTGGGATCTTAGGCACACTCACACGCACCCTGCATGAGTTTTAAGCTGCTGGGTCTGGAACTCGAACTGCGGTCGATTACATGGGAGTCCAGCGACACCATCTGCTAGTCCCAAGGATGGCATTTTTATAGGTATTGCATCAGATCTATAGATCTCTTTGGGTGATATTTATGAATACACTTATGGATAATTTAACAATAGTGATTCTCCCATTCCATAAATGCCCATGGGATGTCTTCTCACATTCTTTGCACATGCACGTATGAGACAGTCAGTTCACAGACTACGTTATAAAAATACATATTTATTTAGTTTTATTTATTATTATCGTTTTAACAGATTTTTGCTATAGGGCATGTGCACTCACAAGAGAGAGAAAGAGAGAAAGCAAGCCGCGAGGTGTGGGACTCGATCCGTGGTCCGCCACGTGTGAGTCCAGCACCTTCACCACCACCACACCTGTTGGCCCCGCACAGACTGTTGATTGAACTTTTATCCTGGGGCATCATTCTGGGTTCTGGGAATGCTACTACGCAGACCGCAGCCCGTGGCTTTCTGTTTTTTCCTTAAACACACACAGTAAGGAGTGCACGCTGGCGGCTACATAATCCCGGCTACAGAGAAGGGAATGTGGGACACAGGACAGTGTGACCGGGCAAGGGGTGAGGCGACTAGGAGGGCCTCCCTCTGCAGGGGACATAGGACACAGGACAGTGTGACCGGGCAAGGGGTGAGGCGACTAAGAGGGCCTCCCTCTGCAGGGGACATAGGACACAGGACAGTGTGACTGGGCAAGGGGTGAGGCGGCTAGGAGGGCCTCCCTCTGCAGGGGCATGTGAGCTGAGCCTTGCAGAGGGGAAGGCGGTGCGGGAGAATCCGGGAAGGGCATTCCGGGCAGCAGGACACCGCACGAAGACCCGGAGTCGGATAGAATGAAGGCCCTGATTCGCGTTTGTGCTGAATATCTCAGACGTGACCAGAGTGGGCCCCGGCAGACCCCGTCTAGGGCTTCAGCACCTTGGCTGCCTTTGAGCAGACTGGCTGGGTATCGAACACAGCCCGCCAGGGGCACACGCTATACTCTAGAGCCGAGAGTCCAGGCGAGTGAGGGTGTGCACCCCGGGCAGCGCCTCGCAGCGGAGACAGGCGGTAAGGATGCAGCTGCCGCCGCAGGCAGGAGCAGGGGCTGGAAAGACGCTTTCAGTACAGGAGGGACGTCTGGGTCCTCCGGGAGCGCTGGGAAGCGTTTACATAAGAGGTGACCTTTGAGTAGAGCCTTCAGCGAGGAGCGGGATTTAACAGGATGAATTGTTCCCGGCAGTGCAGCCGGCACGGTATTCTGAAAACCTCCTCAGCCACCACGCACCCCAACTGCCGGATTAAAGGCTGTAAGTCTTATTTGAGAACCAGGGATCTGCCAGTCCCAGGAGCGCAGGGCTCTGGGCTGAGGCCGAGATGGGGGGACATGAGGGCAGGGCGGAGGGACAGAGCCTCAGAGCTCTACCATGGTGGCAGGAGGTTTGCTCCCCGTGAAGCCAGGGCTCGAGGGCCACACTGTCCTCAGTGAGGCGGGCAAGAACACGCTCTGCTCCTCCGCAAGCACAAAACACGTACCCACAGACTGGCCCCCCCATCCCCCCGGTTCTGGAAGGGAAGAGGAGAGCAGTCAGTGACCTGAGCCAGCCCGCCTCTCCCAGGCTGGGGCTGGACCCCGGGGAGCTGTTCCCAACACAGACTCTCCACAGGCCAAGGTGGCAGCACTGCCCACGCAGGAAGTCGGGGCCATGGCCAGGCTGGAAGGAGGGTTGTACGAGGCACGGTGAGGGCCGCTCTTAGGATCTGTTCGTTCCTCGCGTGTCGTTTTTAGTCATCTTTTTTTTTTTTATAAGAAGGAGGGGAGGGTATTAGAAGTCCAGATCTACTCCCCCGTGTATGGGTTTGGACAGTCTCCCTGTCACGGACCGAATGTTTGTGTCCCTACACAATTCCTGGGCTGAAACCCTAACCCCGGTGTGTCCGTACCGCAGGCGGGGTCTTTGAAGGTGACTAGGGCATGAGGATGGGGTTCACACTCACGTAAAAGACACGGACTCGCATCCCTCGGTCCTGAGAAATGACCGCTTCGTGCCTTACCTGTCCTGCCTCATGAAGGCAGGATGAAAAGGTGGCACCCTGCAACCCACAAGGCCCTCGCGGGACTTGGGCCATGGCGGCACCCTGACCTCGAACTTGCAGCCTCCAGGGCCGTGAGAAAGAAACGTCTGTTGGTTATACACTACAGCAGCCTGAGCTGAGCATGCCCCTAGATCGAGGGGTTCCTCTCTGGGGAAGCTGAAAATCTCTGAACCCAAGGATCACTAGACATCTAAGGAAAACCTCTAATGTGGACTATAGACCCCTTCCCCACACACAGACAGATAAAACGCAACATCAAAAATAGAGCTCGAACAGAGCAGAAAGCCTCTGAGAGCCGGGAGGGGCAGGTACCTGTCCTCCCAGCTACTCAGAAGGAGCCTGAGAGGGCGGGGTCGTGAATTTCAGGCCAGCCTCAGCAACGTAGCAAGGAAAAAACTTTTTAAAGTTAAAAAACAACCTCTCGGGACCAGTAGTTAGCGTAATGGCTATGTCGCTGGACTCCCACGTAGTCGACCGCGGTTCGAGTCCCGGACCCGGCGGCTTAAACTCACGCCGGGCGCGTGTGCGTGCGTGCCCAAGATCCCGAGAGGAGAATGGAGGAGAAGGGATTGCGGCGTGGCCATCCCCCCTGGGGGGTGATTTCCTGCTTTCTATCTCTCTGTCTCTCTCTGTCTGTCTGGCGAGCGCACGCGCCCTATAGCAAAAACCTCTCCAAAAAAAAAAAAAAAAAAAGAAAAAGAAAAAAAAAAAAAAAAAAACAACCTCTCAGACCTGAGGTATGGCAACCATAAAACAAGAATGCTACAAAAGCGAACATTTAGAGAACAGAAAGGGGAGTCCTGGCCAGCGACAGTGACGGGTGTTGTCAAGACTCTGCTGGGCCAGCCACGACCAGGAGAAGCCAGGTTCATTCCAGCCCTAAGGCTGGGCATGGTGGGGCCTGCTGCAGTCCCCGCAATTCGGGGAGGCGGAGGCAGAAGAATGACGACGGCGAGATCATGTCCAAAAGGAAAAGGAAGGGAATCAGCAGTTAGCATAATGGCTATGTCGCTGGACTCCCACGTAGTCGACCGCGGTTCGCGTCCCGGACCCAGTGGCTTAAAACTCATGCCGGGCGCGTGTGCGTGTGTGCCCAGGATCCCGAGAGGAGAATGGAGGAGAAGGGATTGTGGCGTGGCCATCCCCCTGGGGGTGATTTCTCGCTTTCTATCTCTCTGTCTCCCTCTGTCTGGCGAGCGCACGCGCCCTATAGCGAAAACCTCTCCAAAAAAAAAAGAAAAAAAGAAAAAGAAGGCCAGCCCTGTCACGTAGTAGCTGAGGGAGTGGATCCCACATGGCTGACCTGGCTTAAACCCTGGCTCTGGTGTCCTGAAAACACATCGAGTACGTGCACGTGCATGTGTGCGTGCATGCGCAGGATCCCCACAGGACAGAGGGATGGAGGAGAGGGGACTGTGGCAGGGCATGCTCCGTTAAAGCACGTTTTCTCCCTTGTCCTCGCTTCCCGTGTCTCTCTGCCTCTCTCTAGTGAGTGCACCTGCCCTCTGTCAATAAAAAATAAGAGGTGAAAATGGAAATGAAAAGCTCAATAAAATATTTGGACATAACGTTACATTTTTCTATAAAGCAACATGACAGAGAAGGGACATAAAACGGAAAGACTGAAAGAACTAGAGGGCCCATTGCCAGGGCACAGCCTGTAGCAGGCATTCCTGGAGGCCATAACGGAGAAAGCTCCAGAAGCAAGTCTTCCGTGAAGCAGCTCCTTTCTCGGCGTCTGAGGATATGACTTGCAGATTGAAAAGGGCCCCAGAGAAGCCAGCACAGTGGCCAAGACAGAGCACGTCATTATGAAATTTTACAGTATTAGCATCAGGGTTTATTTGCTTCCAGAGAAAGGGATAGTTAACAACCAACGAACAACAACAAACACAACCTAGTCACGAAGGAAGGATCAGGAATCAGAATCAGCATGGCTTTGTACGCCTCACAGTACGACAGAAGCAAGAAATCCATGGAGCCTTTCAGTTCCCCGTAATGGAAGGCTGGAAACTCTGATCAACTCTCCAAAACATTCATAGGTATATGAAACATATTCGGAAAGAAAAGTACCTTGAAACATTAAAGCCATCCAAAGGTAGATGGGAACTGTCAGGTGATTTCTCAGATTAGAGCTTGCAGTCAGCGAGGCCAGCAGAACAGCGGAGTGGTCATGACCGACCTGAGCTAGGTGCCGCATCCTTCCTCTGAACCGCTGGGAAGTTCAGGGACGGGCTTGGTGTCGCTTTGGGGAACAGTGGAAGAAGAACAGATATAACGGGAAAAAAGCGGAGTAGGCTGCCCTGCGGAGGTTGTGTGCATGGATCGGTCCTCAACAGAAATTTGTACTCAGAGTACGTGTGCCCTGGGTAGGCCGGGAGAAAGTACGTGTGCCCTGGGTAGGCCGGGAGAGAGTACGTGTGCCCTGGGTAGGCCGGGAGAGAGTACGTGTGCCCTGGGTAGGCCGGGAGAGAGTACGTGTGCCCTGGGTAGGCCGGGAGAGAGTACGTGTGCCCTGGGTAGGCCGGGAGAGAGTACGTGTGCCCTGGGTAGGCCGGGAGAGAGTACGTGTGCCCTGGGTAGGCCGGGAGAGAGTACGTGTGCCCTGGGTAGGCCGGGAGAGAGTACGTGTGCCCTGGGTAGGCCGGGAGAGGGTACGTGTGCCCTGGGTAGGCCGGGAGCTCCCAAACCTTGGCGTGATCCTACCTGATGGTGTCCTTGGGCACCTGGAGGAAACAAACGCAAAGCTCTGAAGGAAAGCACATCCCATATAGTCCTCAGAGAACAGCCATGTATCATTTTTCCAGGCTAACATCCAACAAGCAGAAAGGTTACAAAGCACACCAAAATATGAGCCTGGATGACAAGAGACATTGGAATGATCGGTCATGAACTTCAAACAACTATGTTACCAAGTTTAAAGACCCAAACAATCCAACTGAAAAATATCATCAGGTAATAAGGAATTGTGAAAATAGGAGCAGTATTGACAAAAAATAAATAAATTTAAAAAAAGACAGTAATGCTTTTACAATTCTGAAGGAAAATGATTACTGATCTAAAATTATATACCTAGCTAAACTACTAAGACATTATCAGGCTAGAAAAAAAAAAATTTGTGTGTGTGTTATGTGTACTCACTGGAGAGAGACAAAGAGAGCCGGAGAGAGGGAACGTGAGACATCAACTCCAGGGGGATGGTCACGCCGCAATCCCAACTCCTACATTTTCCTTTGGGGATTTTGTCCATGCACGCACATGTGCCTGGCATGATTTTCAAACCTCTGGGTCCAGGGCTCAAACCACAGTCAGCCATGTGGGAGTCCCGCACTGTAAGCACCACGTCACCTGTTGGCTCTGAAAAAAAAAAAAAAAAAAAAAAAAAGAGAGAGAGAGAGAAATTTTTAACAAAGCTTCAAAAAGTCTACTTCCTCTGTACTCTTTCTGCTGAAACTGCGTGAGGTCCCATTTCTAGTATGTGGTCCCTCAATATCAAGCAGTCCTCCAAGACGACATGGGAAACAGATGAAAGGGGATCCAGCACAGGACAGAGGCCAAGAATCCCCAGGAAGACGTTGAAAGGAGCTACCAGATGACAGTCGTGCGGCAGAGGCAGCGCAAGCCTCTCTGCATTGAGGCAGTGTCGCTCCAGGAACACACACACGGACAGCTGTCATCACAAGATCCCACTGTCGCTCCCCTTTCTTGTTTTGTCAACCCACCTTGTCACATTCCTCCACGGACTTGGCTCCTCCTGACGGCTGCTATGACGGTTCCTGCTTCCCCTTCCCAGTCTATTGCTTAGATCAGCTCAAGCACTCATTCGACCCCAGGGATTTTGAACTACTCCTGAGAAGTGGGGGGTAGGTCGTGTGATCTCAGACACTGGAACTATAGGGCAGCCCATTCCCTGGGATCCTACTCTTCATGACAATCTGTGTCCCACCTGCAGCCCTGCCAGACGCCCTGACTGTAGTCAGCCATCTGTTTTGGAATTGTTATATATATGTATGTGTATATATATATGTGTATATATATATATGTGTGTGTGTGTGTGTGTGTGTGTGTGTATATATACACATATATATATATATATACTTATCTATTTTAAATTTTACAACAATAAAATAAGTATTTTGCTAAAAAAAAGAAGGCAAGATTTTCAGTTGTTGTTGGTTTTTTTTTTTTTTTTTTTCTTCTTTTCTTTTTTTGCTATAGGGATGTGTGCTCACTGGAAAGACAGAGAGAGAGAGAAAAGTCACCCCGCAGGGGGAGATGGCCATACCACAGTCCATTCTCCTTTTCCTCCATTCTCCTTTCAGGATTTTGGACCCACATGCACATATACCCGGCGTGTTTCCGGCCACCAGGTCAGAGACTCACACCGGCCGTGAGCGCTGTGCTTCAACCACCAGTGCCTCAACCACCACACCCCGCGCTGGCCCCACACTGTCTCCTCACAAACACAAAAAACCACCAGAGCGAGGCCTGCCAGCTCCCTCCTGCCCTGGAAGCCCTTCCTCCCTGACATCATCCCAGAGCTGAATGCCAAGGGCACCTCGGCCAGGGGAGGTTTAGTCAAGTTCGTTCCTGGGAATTTCCACCCTCCAGAATAAGGCTCCCTCCGTGGAGAAGAGGGGAGGCGTGATGAGACACTCAGGAGCTGCCGAAAAGCTCTCCCTCTGCTCTCGGTCGGCCAGTTAGCATCTGATCAGTCAAACGGTTCCAGGAAATCAGGTTCATGGCTCCAGTCTGTGCTGTGACTCAGCGCGGCCTCCACGTCTTACGGCTGCACTTGGCAGTGTCACAGTGACAGCTGAGGTCAGCTCTAGCGCCCCCTTCACCGTGGCCTGAGAGCTTGTGCCACTAGGAGACACTCTGCCAGGCACTTACCGCAGTCTTGAATGAATGTGCTTTGACACGGACCCTTTTTCCTTCTTTCTTTTTTCAGTATTTACTTATTGGATTTCGACCACCGAAGACCCTCTGCCCAGACTTCACCCTCCTCTCCCCAGTCTAGCCAGGCCAGGTTAGAGCACCCCACTTATGTGGTCTCTTTCCATCTCTCTATTTTTATTTATTTATTTTTTTAATTTTTAAACTTAGCTCTCTGCTGCTCTTCTGCCTTTCTATTTCTTACCTCCCCTCCCCCCCCAAGTCCCCATAGGACAAGCCAATCAGCAGCCGTCTAGATTTGAGTTCTGAGCGGCCCCATTCTAGCGTGCCGCACGTTTTTTATTTTTTGACAAAATAATCTTTTCTTCTCTTTTTCTTATTGTTTTTGTCTTTTTTTCTCCTCTCTCTCTCTCTCTCTCTTTATTTTCTATTCCTTTTGCTTTTCTTTTTAACTTTCTCACTTTTCTGCTCAGCCTCCACACACTGATTTTCTACACAGGTCTAGGTGCTCAGTAACCAAATATCGGAACACAGTTAGGGTCAGATTAATCCTCGATTTCCATTGAATCGGCTAAGTAAAGGGAGAAAAACGTACTGTTTACAGACTGCAGGTCCCTCCTTCTGCATGCCTTCCAATGTTCAGATTTAACTCCAAAAATAGGAAAAAATCGTATCACCCATCAGATGACCAGAACCACTGTAGAAGCACAAGAAATATGAGAAACCAAGAAAATATCTCTCCTCTAAGGGAAAAGAGTAACTCCTCTTCCTCCACAGAGAATACAAGGGAACTCATGGAACTGCCAGATAAAGAATTTAAAATATTCATAGTGACAAAGCTAACAGAGATGCATGAGAATAGAGACAATGAACTCTGGAAGATGTAGGAGAAAAGAGACACCAGGAGGTGAAGAAGTTCTTGCACGATTTGAAAGAGAAGATACACATCATAAAAAAAGAATCAAATGGAACTGTTAGAGATGAAGACTGTAATACAGGAAATCAAAACTTCTGTTGAAAGTATCAAAAGCAGATTAGATCATGCAGAAGGTTGAATCTCAGATGTAGAAGATAGAACCTCTGACTTAGAAAAGTTCACCAAAAAGACTGAGAAAATAACCCCCCAAAATGAGAATAACATATGAATAATACTGGATACCATTAAATGCCCAAACATCTGGATTATTGGCATCCCATTAGGTGAAAAACTAATAAGGACATTGATCATTTATTCCATGAAATCCTGGACAAAAACTTTCCAAACCTGAGGAGGCACTCGAGTATCCAGACCCAAGAAGTACAAAGGACTGCACACAGAATCAACTCAAGAAGATCTTCCTCAAGGCACATCATAGCCAGATCGACCAAAACCACACACAGAGACAAGATACTAAAATCGGCAAGAGAGAAATGTCAGGTTATTTGAAAGGATATTCCACAAGGCTAACGTGCGACCTCTCATCGGAAACAATGCAAGCAAGGAAAGAATGGGAAAATATATTCAAAGTGTTAAGTGAAGAATAATTTCAACCAAGAATGCTATACCCAGCAAGATTATCTTTCATATAGGAAAAAAAAAGACAGAAACATTCTCAGATAAACAAAACCTGAAAGAATTTACCAACACCAGAGCAGCTCTCCAAGAAGTGCTGAAGGGAGTGCTCTACCAGGAAAACTAAAGTCGGACACACGGAAATAAGAGTCCAAGAAACAGCCAAGAGAATGGCCAGCCTAATGGGAGGGACAAGTCTGGAGTCGAATGTTAACTTCCAGAGTTTAAATGGAAAGATCAGACCCCAGGAACACTGCAAATTCAATAGAAGAGAGATTAATTATGTGACTCTAAACTAGTGAAATAGAAATTTCTTTACTTTAGGCTAAAACATCACTGATTTTCTTCGATGCTTTGATTTCCATATTTAAGGATTTTTGTCTTCTCCTGAACAGTTGACAGGTTCATTTACCTACTATTTTGTCTTCTCTTGAAGTGTTGATAGATTCATTTACCTACTATTTTTTCCTGGCTTTAAGTTTTAAGCAAATTTCTCTTAACATTTTCTGAGTTTGATCTATTAAAACTAAAACAGTTTTTCTTGAAATTAAAAATTGCATTAAAATGACCTACTAATACCTATTTACCGACTGCAGTAAGCTATACAGCCCAGCGAGGTGCTACTGTATAGTATGTTCACTTTACGCACTGAGGTTTACGCCTAAAGTCAGACATGCGTTTATAGACAGGTACGTATCAGCTGTGCTTGCTATTGAAAATTTTTAAATTAATTAAGATCTTTAGTGCAAAAAGAAAAGCATGGAAAACAACTGTACATACCGGACAGTGTGAGATAAGGGGGGAAATTGGCAGAGGGTGAGAGGTAGGGAATCAAGAAAGAAAAAACAAGCAAAATATATAAAACAAGAAATAGAAAAGCATTTGTTGATAATAACATATATGGTTATGTCCTTATTGAGCCAATATACAATGTATACTAAATGGAAAATCTCATTTTGTATACTGTATTGACATACAGTGAATGACTGTAAATTAATTAATTAATTAATTTTTAAAAAGAGAGAGAAACTGAGGAAATTGGGCTTTTAGTGTGAGACTTTATGTTAATTTGGCCTGGAGCTGAGCTGTGCTGTGTGTTTGCTCCTGCTGTGGGTGCCACAGACCTACTGGGCCGTTGGAAAAGTGATCACGAATTTTTTCCATGCATAGAAGTGTCATGAATTTTTCTGACAACTCGGTATTTCCTGAAGTTTCCTTTTCTTTTTTCTATTGTTACTGCTTTTTTCTCTCTGTTGTCTTTGGATTCTCCCTGAGGACTCCTTCTTAAATAAAAGTGTGATTTTACAAAAAACAAGGGCCTCGACAGGAATATTTACACCAGGGGAACAGGCAAATACTACAGGGAGGCCTTATTTTCATCGAGAGAGGCAGCTGTTAAACATGTACCCACACACCACAGAGCTCCGTGGTTCCACCTCACGAGAGGCCGGGAAAGGGCCTAGCTCTGAGTCTAAGAGGAGGGAACGGGGCTGGGACACAGCCTCGCTCTGTCATGGAAAACAAGTAAGGACTTGTAATCCCATTTGACTGTGGAAAAAATCTCCTTATGCTTTTTTGTGTTTAAGGTTTTGGCCTTAGGACACATGCACTGGGGTGGGGAGGAAAGAGACAATAAGAGGGAAAGTGAGGAGTCACCTCCCAGGACCGATGGCCATGCCATAAACCCTTCTCCTCTATTCTCCTTCCAGATCGCGGGTGCACACGCGTGCACACATACACACACCATGTGATTTTCAAGCCACCAGGTCTGGGACTTGAACCGCAGTCAGCCATGTTGGAGTCCAGCGACATAATTGGTACGCCATTTGCTGGTCCCATGAGTATTCCTTTTTTTTTTAGAGAGGGAGAGATTTTTGCTATAGGGCTCATGTACTCCCAGAGAGACAGAAAGCGAGAAATCACCCCCTGGGGGGATGGCCATACCACAATCCCTTCTACATTTCCTCCTGGGATCTTGGGCATACATGCACACGTGCCAGAGTGAGTTTGAAGCCCTCGAGTTTGGGACTTGAACCGTGGTCAACCATGTGGGAGTCCAGCGATATAACTGCTACGCCATCTGCTGGTCCCGCCTCATGAGTATTCTTTTAAGAACAGTATTATGCAGTTTTTGTTGTTTGTCATCATGCGTCTACACCAATTCTTCACTTTCAAACTGGGCAATCTGTTAATAAACTGGCTAGTGAAGTACATTGCTGTTAGGGAGATACCATGCCACCTCGCGTGTGGGCTTTTCTTCAAGAGAAGGTCTATCCTGCCTTTTTAATTATGATTTTTTTCTAGTTTTAGGGTTTTTTAAAAAATTATCTATTACTTTAATTTATTATTACTATTATTTTTAAATTTGATCAGAGAGTGAAAGAGAGAAAGGGAGAGTGAGACAGCAAGGCACCAGGTCCAGGACTTGAACCATGGTTGGCCATGTGGGAGTCCAGCACCTTAGCAACCAGACCACCTGCCAGCCCCAAGTTTTAGTTTTGCTTTTTGCTTTTGCTGTCGGATGAGTGCACTTGCTGGAGAGACAAGAGAGAAAGAGAGACAGGAAAGTGAGGAATCACCCCCCAGGGACATGGTCACACCGCAATCCCTTCTCCAATCTCCTCCCAGGATTTGGGGCACACATTTTGCTCATGTGCTCGGTGTGGTTTCAAGCTGTAGGGTTCAAGACTGGAACCACAGAGTCAGCTATGTGGGACCCGCATCTTAACCACCATGCCACCTGCTGACCCGGTTATAGTTTAAAACGAACATTAGTAGTTGTGTGTATGATGCGAGCAGTGTGGTCCTCAGCACGTACACACGGAGGGACGACAGAGCCAGGGCAATACACGACGGACCACCCTTCATTCGAGATTTCTGATCTTCTCTTCCCCACTCACAATATATATGCCTGGAACCAGCAGTTAGCGTAATGGCTATGTCGTTGGACTCCCGCGTAGTCAACTGCGGTTCGCGTCCCAGACCTGGTGGCTGAAACTCATGCCGGGTGCGTGTGCGTGCGTGCCCAAGATCCCGAGAGGAGAACAGAGGAGAAGGGATTGCGACGTGGCCATCCCCCCTGGGGGGTGATTTCTCGCTTTCTGTCTGTCCCTCTCTGTCTGTCTGGCGAGCGCACGCCCCCTATAGCAAAAACCTCTCAAAAAAAAAAATATATATATATATATGCCTCATGCAAAATATTTTTGGGCATTTCCTTCTGATCTTTTAAATACAGAGAACATATAAAATGATCATTTTTGTAGGTAATAAATGGTCGAATATCAGCAATTCCATATGGCTCAACCTGTTTGTTTTTCTGCAAAGGCTGCTGGCCACATGTAAGTGTCTCCCAAGGCCATAGGGGAGCCTTTCTAGGGTCTTCCCTGTCTGTGTCACTGTGGCAAAGGAACTTCCGGAATTTCTGAGAACAGTAATAGGACTTTCAAAAATATCTTTAAAAAAATTATTTATTTAATTTTATTAATTATTACTATTTTTATTTTAATTTGCTATGGGGCATGTGGGCTCACCAGAATAACACAGAGAGAGAGGGAAAGTGAGAACGCAAGCCACCAGGTCCAGGACTGGAACCGTGGTCGACCACGTGGGAGTCCAGCACCGTAACCACCACGCCACTTGCTGGCCCCCAAAATTCTCTTTTTAAAAAAATGTGACCAGCAGTTGGCGTAATAGCTATGTCGCTGGGCTCCCATGTAGTTGACCGTGGTTTGAGTCCCAGACCCGGTGGCTTAAACTCACACCGGGCGCGTGTGCGTGCGTGCCCAAGATCCCGAGAGGAGAATGGAGGAGAAGGGATTGTGGCGTGGCCATCCCCCCTGGGGGGTGATTTCTCACTTTCTGCCTCTGTCTTTCTGGCGCGTGCACAAACCCTATAGCAAAAATCTCTCCAAAAAAAAAAAAAGAAGAGGCTTATTTATTTATCCGTTCCACGGAGAGTGGCAGAGGGAATCCCCAGTAGAGTGTCCGCAGCGGTCTCCGCCAGCCCTGGAAGCAGACTGGGACCCTCCCATGGCCGGCCTGCCCGAGCATCCCATCTGTCTTACCCCTGTGCCACCGCTGGGTCCCTGCACGAGTGGTTTACAAAGCCATCGCGTCTGTCCTCTGACAGCGGCAGTCAGAGCACTGGGGCTCAGGGTGCCAGGAGGGCACGGACCTGCAGAGAGACAGAGAACCTCGTGTCTCCCTCACTGCAGGCCCTCGGTCACTCCTCCCCTGCCTGCTCCAGACCTCCCCGGGAAGCCCGTCTCCCAGGTGACTAAGAGCTTTGTCCCAACCCTGCTCCCTCCCGGGGAGGCAGCAAGGGAAGGTGACAGACTGCTCTGGTTGCTTCCCCAAGGTGCTGGCGCTGGGCCAGAGGGAGGTCGACAGGACACCCAGGGAGCTGTCAAACTGCTTTATTTTTTATTTTATTTTTTAAAATAATTATTTATTTAATTTTATTTATTAACTCATTTATTTTAATTTGACCAGAGAGAGATAAACAGAGAGAGAGAGACAGGGAAAGTGAGAAAGCAAACCACCAGGTCCGGTATTCGAACTGCAGTCAGCCATGTGGGAGTGTCCAGCGCCTTAACCACCATGCCACTAAAAGAGGCACTTCCTTTTTTTTGAGAGAGAGAGAGAGAGAGCTTTTTGCTATAGGGTGCGTGCACTTGCTGGAGAGACAGAGAGAGACAGAGAGACAGAAAGCGAGAAATCGCCCCCCGGGGGGATGGCCGCGCTGCAATCCCTTCTCCATTCTCCTCTCAGGGTCTCAAGCACGCACACGCGCCCGGCGTGAGTTCTAAGCCATTGGGTCCGGGCCTCGAACCACCGTCCACTACGTGGGAGTCCAGTGACGTAACCATTCTGCTATCTGCTGGTCCCAAGGGCAGCCCTTTTAAAGTGCCGTGACGTGGGCACTCCCAGAGTGGGGGCCCTCCCCGCCCACAGCTGAGTACAGCCGAGTCCGGGCTGGGGTCGGGCGAAGGCTCAGCCCACGTCCCAGGGCCCCTGACTTCAAGGCCAGGGTGTGTCCCCTCCCAGCCTCCCAGCCTGCGCCTCATCTGGGGCAGTGGTGGGCATCATGGTGCCACCGCGTGGCACCACACTGAGCCTTTACTCTGTCCAGAACATACGTAGGGGAACGTGGCCGCGAGGCCCCAACCTTGCAGCGTTTGTGATCTCGGGGCTGTGCCCTAGTGACCATCTCACCTCGGATAGTTAAATTCTCTGTGAGAGCTTGTGCTCCTAATTTTTTTTAAGGATTTTTTTTTTTCATGGAAAGTGAGAAATCACTCCTCCTTCCCAGTGGGGGTGGCCATGCTGCAATCCCTTCTCCTCCATTCTCCTCCTGGGATTTTGAGCATGCATGCACACGTGTCCAGCATGATTTTCAAGCAGCCGGGTCTGGGACTCGAACCTCAGTCAGCCATATGGGAGTCCAGTACGTTAACCTCCAGACCACCTGCTGGCCCAAGATTGTATTACTAATTCTGCTTTTTTTTTTTTTTTTTTTTAAGAGATTTTTTGCTATAGGGCATGTGCGCTCACTGGAGAGACCAAGAGACAAAGAGACAGAAGGCGAGAAATCACCCCCCCCCAGGAGGGGGTGGCCACATCTCAATCCCTTCTCCTCCATTCTCCTCTCAGGATCTTGGGCACGCACATGCATCTGGCATGAGTTTTAAACTGTTGGGTCCAGGACTCGAACTGTGGTTGAGTATGTGGGAGTCCAGTGAAGTAAACCATCTGCGGGTCCCAAATACTCTTTATTATTCAACGCTCCCTGCCCTTCCACCAATAGTTTAGAAATATTCTCACACAATTTTTTTCTTTTGTTATTTTGTTTACTTTGCTCTTCAGATTCTTAGTGAAATTGAAAGCTATCTGGAGTCCTTTTTCTTCTAAAGTATGTCCTTTCGAATTTGTTTGGATGAGACCAGCCCGGGGCCGTGGTGGTCTAGGCAGCTGGATCCCACCTACTGAACTGAGCAGTTCAAGTCCTGGACCTGGTGGCATGAAAACCACGCTGGGGTGTGTGTGCCCAGAATCCCGACAGGATGGAAGAATGGAGCCAGGACTGCAGTGTCACCGCGCCCCACTGAGGGTGCTCTCTACCTCTCTCTGTGTCTCTCTGACTCTCTGGCAAGCACGTGTATCCTCTGGAAAGTGGACAGAAAAAAATATTGGTGGGTTCTCTGGTGCCTAAAGAAACGAGCCCTGTGTCACAGAGATTTTCTAATAGAGATGTTTGCCGTAGAACGCGTGTGCTCACCAGAGAGACGGATAGAGACAGAGACAGAAAGCGAGAAATCACCCCCCAGGGGGGATGGCTGTGCTGCAGTCCCTTCTCCTCCCTTCTCTCGGGACCTCAGGCACCACACACATGCACCGGGCATGAATTTCTAGCCATCAGTCCAGGTGGCCTTGTGGGAGTACAGCCAGTAACTGTGGCGCCATCTGCGGGGCCCTGTCACAGATTTTCCACGTGTTCCTAGCAGGTGCGGGCCACCTGGCTGCCGGAAGTCTAGACCTGAGAAAGTCTAGACCTGAGAGTCCCAGGTCTCAGGTGATGCTGGCCTAGTGTCCAAATACCTGGGGGGGTGGGGGGCGGCTGTCTATAGTGTAACAACTTCTTTCTTTTTTTTTTTTTGGAGAGGTTTTTGCCATAGCGCGTTTGCCAGACAGACAGAGAGACAGAGAGCAAGAAATCACCCCCCAGGGGGGATGGCCACGCTGCAATTCCTTCTCCTCCATTCTCCTCTCCGGATCTTGGGCATACACGCACCTAGTGTGTTTTAAACCGCTGGGTCCGGGACTTGAACCACGGTCAACTACATGGGAGTCCAGCGACATAGCCATTACACCAACTGCTGGCTCCCCTCTGGGGTTTCTCTTGCCCGAGGTTTGCTGTTCTCAGCCCCCCCCCCACCAAGCCCACGGGGCTGGAGAACTCTGGACTAAGAGCTGGTGTGGGGGACCCTCTCAGCACAGGTGGCCTTGGTGTTCAGACCCTGCCCCTTCATTCCCGGGTGGTGCCCCCCACCCCGATGTGGGAAGGCAGCCCCCATTCTTCACCTTAGTGTGACTGGAGGCAGGTTTTACTCAGGCCCCATCTTAGAGAACGCCGCTCTCCTTACCTGGCCGAGGGCATGGAGACGGACCACGGTGTCTTCTGCTCCCCCACGGCCCCCCTGCCCCCCAGGCCCCGGTCCCCACACCAGGGCGGCTGGCTCAGCCCAGGGACCCTCCGCCCCGGCTGGCTCTGGACCTGACCGTCACTCCATCCTGCAGCCATTGCGTTTTCAAAACTGACCCCCACGCCAGACCCCACCCCTGCCAGGCACCAGCCCTGTGAGCTGTCGGCCAGGTGGTGGGCAGGAGGGTGGGCCGAGTTGGTGGGGTGCAGAGAGACGGGGTGGCCCGGAGAGACGCCACCTGCGCTCGTCATTCCCCAGAAGCGGTTTGCAGGTGGCAGAGGCGAGAGCCCCTAAATATGGGGCAGGTACAGCCCTGGGCTGACGGCAGATGGAACTGGAGTTTGTTTGTTTGTTTGTTTGTTTTTTCATAGGCCTTTGCCTTAGGGTTTGAGCGCTCCCTGGGAGAAGAGAGACAGAGACAGAGACAGAATGAGAGGGAGATGGCCACACCGCGATCCCTTCTCCGCTCTCCTCTCAGGATCCTGGGCACGCATGCACACACCCGCCGGGAGTTTGTCACCGGGTCTGAGCCTCCGACTGGTGGGCGCCGCGACTGCTACGCCATCTGCTGGCCCCAGAGTTAGGCTGGAGACCCGGGCTTCCTGGCGGAGCGGCACCGCAGAGGGGTCCAGCCGGCAGGACAGGGGCGAGGGGAGCAGGGGCCTGCAGAGGGGGTCCCCGCCTCCGCGTGAGCACGGGCGTCCTGCTTAGTGTTTTCTGTCTTTCAGATTTCAGCTTTTATCGAATGTCCCTTCTTCTGTGCCAGGATCCTGCCTAAGAGGCCAGCCAATTCGCCTATTTCCATCAGTATGGAAATGCCACGCTGATTCACTCGAACTGAAAATAACAAACGGAAATCCAGCGAGCGGAGGGCGGGCCGGCATTTAAAGCTCTCCAAGAGGAAACGAAGTCTCCCCCTGGTGTTCAGAGAGGGTCATAGCATCTGAAATTTCCAGCACAGGTAACGACACCGAACACATCCTCCTAAAAAAAAGCATAGTCTGCAAACGATAACTAATATCATAGTTTCTTAAAAAGAACTATTTTATTTAACTTTGTTTATTTACTTTTCAATTTGACCAGAGAGGGACAGAGAGAGAGATAGAGATAGAGGGAAAGTGAGAAAGCAAGCCGCCAGGTCTGGGATTTGACCCACGGTCGACCACGTGGGAGTTCAGCACCCTTAACCACCACGCCACCTGCTGGCCCCATGTCATAGTCTTAATATCACTGGTGGGAGTAGTGGATTATTAATAACGAAAATGGCCAACAGCCTTGAGAGACAGACCCTGGAAGAAGGAGACAGCCTGGGACCCGGGAGTGCTCCTGTCCGGAGCCCGCAGGGCTGGCTGTGGAAGTGTGGGCTAGGGAATGGGGGGGCCCGGCCCTCAGCCCCGGGGTGGACCAGCACCCTGAGTGGCACCTCTCTATGAGTTTGGCTGAGTCACACAGTTAGCCACCTGTCCACGCTCCCTCCTTCCCCTCCACGCCCGAGGTACCTACCGACAGATGCCGGATTTCAGCTCTGCAAACCCTGAACATCCTGGGAAGTGAGGCGGCATGCCAGAGAGGCCTGCGGGAACTCACAGGGCCGGGCAGTGGAGGCACGCGTGCAGGACCAGACCCGGGCAAGGGGTTACTGCCATGGTGGACGTGGCATTCCAGGGTGGGCTGCTGGATGTGGCTTAGCATAATAAAGCAAGCGTGAGTGCGTGTGAGTGTGCGTGTGCGTGCATCTGCGTGTGTGTGCGCGTGGCTTCAACCCTGGCTTCCCGGCAGGACTGGCAGTGAGTAGCTGGAGAAGAATTGAGCCCACTGGACCAGGTTAGCATCGCCCCCACAATGGCACAGGAGGGCGGCCGTTTACGATGCTTTGTACAGAACCGGTACCTCCGGGACCTAGTTTTGCATGCTTGCTGTCTTATTTTGTGTCAAACCTTCACTCAGCAATGAGAAGCACAGTATTGGACTTTTGTAGAGGAGGCTGGTCTGAGCCCCGTGTCCCCATGAGAGTCCAGTGATGTAACCGTTACGCCATCTGCTGGTCCCTATCTAAAAAGATTAACTAGTAAATTCTAGCATTGTACGTTTTCAACTGCAGGGCGTTCTGAATAGCACGATGAAATCTGCATGCCCCACTCCCGCCCATCCAGGTCGTACCATGCCTTCCTCTAGCCCATCACACTGCCTGCGTTACCCCACAGCCAGTTAGCACCGTCTGTCAGCAGGTGGTTCGTGCTTGTGCTCGGTAACTGTGTTTTCCTCCTTTTTTTTCTTTATTGGAGAAGTTTTTGCTATAGGGCGCGTGTGCTCGCCAAAAAGACAGAGAGAGACAGAGAGACAGAAAGCGAGAAATCACCCCCCAGGGGGGATGGTCACACCGCAATCCCTTCTCCTCCATTCTCCTCTCGGGATCTTGGGCACGCACACACACGCACCTGGTGTGAGTTTAAGCCACCAGGTCCAGGACTTGAACCGCGGTCGACTACGTGGGAGTCCAGCGACATAGCCATTACGCTAACTGCTGGTCCCACCATTGTTTTCTTAATAGTGACCTCAAAACACGAGGTAGTGACTGGTGACTTGGATATGCCAAAGAGAAGCTGCACAGTGTTTGTTTTAAATGAAAAGGTGGAAGTTCTCAACTTAAGGAAAGAAAAGACTCTTATAGGATTGCTAAGATCTACCCAAAGAATAGTGAAAAGGGGGCCAGTAGGTGGTGTGGTGGTTAAGGGTACTGGACTCCCCCATAGCTGACTGCAGTTCAAGTCCTGGACCTGGCGACTTGTTTTCTCACTTTCCTCTTTCTCTCTCTCTTTCACTCTGTCCCTCTCTGATCAAATAAAAATAAATAAATAAGATTAAATAAAATAATTCTTTAAAAAATAGTGAAAAACAGGACCAGCAGATGACATAATGATTATGTCACTGGGCTCCCACATAGTCGATTATGACTTGAGTCCCATACCCGGCAGCTTAAAACTCATTCCGGGCATGTGTGCATGCATGCCTAATATCCTGAGAGGAGAAAGGAGAAGGGATTGCAGCCTGGCCAGCCCCTTTTGGGGGTGATTTCTCACTTTCTGTCTCTCTGGCATGTGCATGTGCTCTACAGCAAAAAGCTCTCAAAAAAATGGTTAAAAAGACATTTATGTACGTTTGCTGTTGCACCTTGAACTGCAGAAGTTACAACCACATATGAGATATGTATTAAGGACTTAGCTCTTCAGATGGTAAAGGCATCAATATGCAGGTAAGAGAATATTCGGGAGAGATTGCATTCATATCATTTTTATTACAGTACATGGTTATCAGTGTTTCACCATTATATTATTTTTCACGACAAAGAGTCTTTTACTTTTTTTTTAAATATTATTTATTTAACTTTATTTATTCATTCATTTCATTTTAATTTGACCAGAGAGAGGCACAGAGAGAGAGAGACAGAGAGAGAGAGGGAAAGGGAGAAAGGAAGCCACCAGGTCCGGGACTCGAACCGCGGTCGGCCATGTGGGAGTGGCCAGCACCTTAACCACCACGCCACCTGCTGGTCCCCAAGAGTCTTTTACTTTTAAATGATTATCAGGACACCAGGTAATAACACATAACAAGTTTGTGAATTCTATCATCTACTATTTTGATGAAAAGAAACTAAAGGCAGCCCAGACGATTACACTAGTAGTCACTGTTCTAACCTTTAGCCGGAAAGGACTAGTTTAAGGAGGGCTGCTGCTTCGCACAGGTTACAAGTACTCACTACTTTTTCAAGATAAAGCTCCCGACCTTCAAGAAAGCATTAGGGTAAAAAAAAAAAATTAATCCCTTTCTTTCTTCAAATAATTTCCTTTTTTACTAGATCTAAGACAGAAAAAAATAACATTGAGATATGTGTTGCATGAGCTAAAGGCATAAGAAAACAACACATACCCATTAAATTTCTAAGAAATATGAGGTAAAAAGATGAATTCTTTGGATAATTTCTAAGTCTGCACAAAGAAGCTAGATTTGCTACTCTGCAAAAAGTGAAAAGACCTGCTGTATAAACACAGAGATAATTTAATGCTTTTCCCAGGATTATACCTGGAGCTCCGTAATGCTTCATATTCCACAAGGGGCATCTAAGACGCCCATCCACGGGACAGGCACTTCGTTCTTCTCCTGTCCATTTATGTGGTAGTTTTCATGGATTTCTGGCTGGATGTCACAGACAAAGGTCAAGAGGTTATCCAAGACTCTGTCCCTGTTCTGTAGGATGGTCATCTTCTCCTAGGTCTCCTTCTCCACTTCAGTGCTGCAACTACCCTGGGATCCCAGAGCCGTGACTTCCTTGGCCTTGAATTTTTTCTCCCTCTGCAGGTGGTACTGTTTAATTCCAGCCTGAGCTGCTTCTTTGGCCTACTTCAGCCTCAAGTTCTTTCACTTGCGGGCCTCAGACACCTGGGCGGCCCGCTTCTCGGCCTGCAGCAACTGTTGGATCCCCTGTGGCTGGCTAGCCATGGCAGCACAACTCCAAGGCCCGACGAGTGGCCTTACCTAGCTAGAGGGCCCCTTGGGTCAGCTGACCCGCGGCCCACAGTGTTTCACCATTATTGTTAATCTCTTACTGTGCTTAATTTGTATATTAAACTTTATCGTATGCATGTGTGTATAGGAAACAATACAGTGTACAAGGGGGCCCTGTACTACCGTGCTTTCTGCATCTGCTGGGGGCTTGAGTGTCTCCTCAGCAGGTAAGACAAGTACTGTGTATCTGTTTTCATTTAAATTATGTTTGCATATTTAAAGCATGTTTATATTTACAGCATACATAGTCTCTCTATCCACATTGCAGATTCAACCAACTACAGTGTCTTTTGACATCAGATTGAAAATATTTAGAAAAAAGAAATTTCAGGAGGTTTTTAAAAGCAAAACTTGAACTCGTGGTGTTAAGTGAGGTGTGCCGAGTGTTACGCAGCATAGAACGAGGCTGTGCATAGCCATCTTATCAGCCTTCCAGCAATCCAGAGGTGATTGAAAGTGTATGGGCCCCTGGTACTGTGGTAAGGTAGCTGCACCCACGTGGGAAAGGTCCTGGGTTTGCACCTTGGCACCTTCCTGAGCATGCCAGCACATGCATGTGCTGTGATCAGAGCTGGCCAAGGATAGGTGAACTGCGGCATGAAGACTTTGTTGAGAATGCCTACGTCTCTGTCTCTCATGGAAGAAATAAAGTGCATGGGACAATGTGGGTAGGTTATACGCAAATACTGTGCCATTTTACATAAAGCACATGAACATCCATGAATTTTAGTACCTGTAGGAGTTTCAGGAATCAACCTCTCATGGATACTGAGGGAAATTGTATTTGGTTTTGTCTTTTTATGCAATCTGACAGTCCCTTTTAATTGGTATGTTCTGACCATTTACATTTAGTGTAATTGTTGGTGTGGTTGAATTTAGGTCTACCATTTTAATAGTAGTTTTCTGTTTGTCCTGTTTTTGTTCTTCTGCTCCATCTTTTCTGTCTCCTTTGAATTCTTTGAATATATTTAGTAGTACAATTTTATTTATTTTGTCTTTCTATTGCAATATATGTATTTAATTTTTCACAGAATAGTAATTATTTTAACACTTCAGATAAAATGTAGAAGCCTTGCAACAATTTAGATTCCTTTTGTTATAGATGTCATTTGTATTGTTTCTAACTGAACTGAAAATTCTTGATAGTGTTACAATTTTTGCTTTCAACAATAATACAAATTTTAAAGAACTTATGAGAAAAATTATCTTTTATGTTTATTAAGATATTTAACATTTATTGCTTTTCTTTCATTCCTAAAGTTCTGTTTCCCTCTGGCAACATCTTCTTTAAAGCAAGTCTGGTGATCAGCAGATGACGTGATGGTTATGTTGCTGGACTCCCACGTAGTTGACTGTGGTTTGAGTCCCAGACCTGGTGACTTAAACTTATGCTGGGTGTGTGTGCATACATGTCTAAAATCCCGAAATGGAGAAGGGATTGTGGTGTGGCCATACCCCTGGGGAATGATTTCTTGCTTTCTGTCTCTCTGGTGAGCGCACGTGCCCTATAGCAAAAATCTCTCTAAAAATAAATTAAGTAAATAAAGCAAGTCTGCATGGGAAAATTTCCTAGCTTTGTTTCACCTGCGAGTGTTTTTATTTTGCCTTGATTCCTTCTTTTTTTAGCACTTTAAAGATATTAGTGGGACCAGCAGTTGGCGTAATGGCTATGTTGCGGGACTCTCACATAGCCAACAACGGTTTGAGTCCCGGACCTAGTGGCTCAAACTCACGCTGGGCGCGTACACACGTGCCCAAGATCCTGAGAGGAGAATGGAGGAAAAGGGATTGCGGCATGGCCATCTCCCTGGGGGGTGATTTCTCGCTTTCTGTCTGTCTGTCTGTCTCTGTCTTTCTGGCAAGTGCACGCACCCTATAGTAAAAACCTCTCTTCAGAAAAAAAAAAAAAAAAGTTATTAGTTCACAGGGCCAGCAGGTGGTGCAGTGGTTAAGGTGCTAGATTTCCAAATGGTCAACTGTGGTTCAAGTCCTGGTCCTGGTGGCTTAAAACTCATGCAGGGCACTTATGAGTTTGTGCCCAAAATCTCAAGAGGGGAATAGGGGAGAAGGAACCGCGGTGTGGCCACCTCCCCTGGAGTGTGACTTCTTTTTGTCACTCTGTCTCTCCAGTGAGCACATGTGCCCTATAGCAAAAAATCTCTCTAAAAATAATGTGTATATATACATATACATGTGTGTGTATATCTGTATACATATGTGTATAGGTGTGTATGTATATACATGTGTGTGTATATGTGTGTGTGTATATATATATTCACTATTTTCTGACCTCCAGGATTTCTGATGAGAAATCTTTGTTTGAAGGGTTACCTCATTACATGAGTGTTCTCTTCCTGTAGGCTGAAGGCCAGTTTACCAATGGATTCCAGTGACAAAGATGCTAGAACCTTCTTTTCAGTATTGGTTCTCAGGTCCCTGAGGCTCCATTTTGTCTCTACATTCTTAAGATTGAATAAATGCTATTCATCCCTTCAACTTCATTGACTTGCCTTCTTCAATCAGCTATTGAATCCACCTAGCAAGTTTAAAGAGCTTTAGTGTTTTCAGTTCTGAAGCTTCCATTCAGCTGGGCCAGCCAGTGGCATGGTAAAGGTGGCTGGATTCCACACGGCTCGCTGCAGGGTTTGAGTCCGGGACCCGGCAGCTTGAAAACTATGTTGGGTTGGGACCAGCAGATGGTGTAATGGTTATGTCACACATGGCCAACCATGGTTTGAGCCCTGGACCTAGAAGCTTGAAACTCATGCCAGGCATGTGTGTATGTGTGCCCAAAATCCCGAAAGGAGAATGGAGGAAAAGGGATTGCAGTGTGGCCATGCCCCCTGGAGGGAGGGAGATTTCTCACTTTCTGTCTCTCTGTCTCTGTCTCTTCAACAAGTCCATGTGCTTTATAGAAAAAAATCTCTTATAAAAAAGAAAAAGAAGGGGACCAGCAGTTGGTGTAATGGTTATGTCGCTGGACTCCCACGTAGTCGACCGCGGTTCGCATCCCGGACCCAATGGCTTAAAACTCACACTGGGTGCGTGTGCGTGCGTGCCCAAGATCCCGAGAGGAGAATGGAGGAGAAGGGATTGCGGCGTGACCATCCCCCCTGGGGGGTGATTTCTCGCTTTCTATCTCTCTGTCTCTCTAAAAATGAATTTAAAAAAATAAATAAAAGAAAAAGAAAAATGTGCTGGGGACATGCACATGCACATGCATATGTATACCAAAATCCCAAGAGGAGAATGGATTGCAGAGTACATGTTTCTTACAGCAAACAACAAAAAACACAAATTGCCATTTAGTTCCTTAAGTCCCTCCCTCTACCCCACTCTCCTGAGAACTTATATCTTTCCTTTCATTTGAAGAGTATTTACCATTATCTCATATTACAGCTGTCACAACTGCCTTAAAGTCTCCTAATTCCAACATCTGGACATCTGGATCATCATGGTGTTGACACCTGTTGTCTCTTTTTCTTGAGAATTTATCACACTTTATTATATCTTTTTATGTCAAGTAATTTTAGGCTGAATTTTGGACATTTTGAATAGTATGGTTTAGATTCTAGGTTTGTTCAACTATTCTGGAGGTTGATTTTTGTCTAGCATCAACCCAGAGAAGTTCAACTCAAAGCTCTATGCTATCTTCTATGCATAGAAGGGGGGAGTAGTCTAGGGGACCAGCAGGTGGCGTGGTGGTTAAGGTGTTGGACATTCCCACATGGCTGACCATGGTTCAAGTCCTGGACCTGGTGGCTTGCTTTCTCACTTTCTCTCTCTCTCTCTCTCTCTCTCTCTCTCTCTCTCTCTCTCTCTCTCTCTGTGTGTCTCTCTCTCTGGTCAAATTAAAATGAATGAATGAATAAATAAAATTAAATCAAGTAACTCTTTAAAAATAATAAAATAAGGGAGGAGTGGTCTAGAGTCAGTTCATGTTGCCGAATGGTTTCTTAGGCTACACTGGATCTGTCTGGCAAGTGAATTACTTGGTAGTAGTCTGTGTCCCCATCAGTAGCTACAATTGTACTTCGTCCTTAAGAGCTTCACTGTGCTGCTTTGGGTTTGTCCTGAGTGTGTCAGCTCAGGGGTAAGCGGAGCTTGTGCAAATTAAACACTGAATAAAGGGATCCCTTCTCTTACAAAAGCCCTTTCCTTGCCCACTGACCAGAAATATAGGGTTTCTCTTGAATTTTACTGTTACCGTACAGATCCCATGACTCAGCACAGAGTATAGAAAATGGAGAAAAACAGGATTACTTCCACACTCTTCAGACTGCAAGTGTTCTTTTCTCAGTTCTGCCCGGGAAGACTCTAATCCTGCCAATTTTAACTACCAGTACCACCAGCTACCCTGGAGGTTGGCTTACCCATAACCAACCATGAGAGGACAGAAACTTCCTCCAGGAATGCCTTTTCCCGATCTTTCGTTTTTTTTCTTCCATGGGTTTTTTCCTCAAAGGCGCCAGGTGACAGCTCTTTTGAGTGTCCTCCTTTTGCTCAGGGCCAAGAGAGAAAAGGTGGAAAAATGCTTTAAACCCCCACATAAAGGTCTTTTCTCCAGGTAGACTCCTGCCCCAACCTACCTCTTTTTCTTTTTCCCACATGTTTTCAGTTACCTTTTGTATTTTGTTCAGAATTTCATGGGTGGGACAGAAAGGTTAGTGGGCATCCTCCATTTGACTGTGCCTACAATCCAAAGCCGTATATTTTTAAAAAATTAATTTATGGGGCTGGCAAGTGGCATGGTGGTTAAGGGCGCTGGACTCCCACATGGCCGACCACGGTTCAAGTCTTGGACCTGGTGGCTTGCTTTCTCACTTCCTCTCTCTCTCTCTGTGTCTCTCTGATCAAACTGAAAAATAATAATAATAATAATAAATAAAGTTAAATAAAATAATTCTTTAAAAAAATTAATTTATGTATTTTGCCATAGAGCATGTGTGCTCATGAGAGCGAGGGGCGAGGAGAGAAAGTGAGAAATCATTCCCAAGGGGGGATGGCCATCCCTCAATCCCCTCTTCCATTCTCCTCTCAGGAGTTCAGGCATGAATGCACACATGCCCTGTGTGATCTTCAAGCTGCTAGGTCCAGGACTTGAACTGTGGTTGGCCACATGGGAGTCCTGCACCTTAACCACCACATCACCTGCTGGCCCCACAGCTGTATTGTTTTTAAGAATCCCAAATCAGCAACAACCAGCTGTCCTCCAACATTAGAGTGAAGAAACTATAATATATGTACTATACAATGGCATAAAATGCAATGAGGAAGAACATACTACAGAGACATATATCAGCAATATTGGTGAGTTCACAGGATCTTTGTAGTGAAGCGGCTGAGTCTGAGAGAAGACCATTTTTAGCCTTCAGTCAAAGAAGAAATCATTGGCCCTCAATTAAAGAAGAAAAAAATACAAATTCCTCCTACCTAACATTTAAAGGTCGAAACAATGTTGGGAGTCAGGATAGCCGTTATGTGTAAGAGGGGGAAGGAGGTCATGATTGGTAGGTGGCCTAGGAGAGAGTTAGGAGGACTTCCACCTTCTTTTTCCTCTTTTTTTTTTTGGAGAGGTTTTTTGCTATAGGGCGCATGCGCTTGCCAGACAGAGAGAGACATAGAGACAGAAAGCGGGAAATCACCCCCCAGGGGGGATGGTCACACCGCAATCCCTTCTCCTCCATTCTCCTCTCGGGATCTTGGGCACGCACACACACGCGCCCGGCCTGAGTTCTAAGCCACCGGGTCCAGGACGCGAACCGCGGTCGACTACGTGAGAGTCCAGCGACATAGCCATTACGCTAACTGCTGGTTCCCTCTTCTTTTTCCTTTTTTTAAAAAATTAATTATTTTTTAAAAATTTTGACCAGAGAGAGACAGAGAGAGGGAAAGTAAGAAAGCAAGCCACCAGGTCTGGGACTCGAACTGTGGTTGGCCATGTGGGAGTGCCCAGCACCTTAACCACCACACCACCTGCTGGCCCCTGTACATTCTATTTTTCGTACATGGTGGTTACACATGCACTTGGTATTTCTTTGAGCTGAACATTCGTACATTTTTCTGTACATATTTTATACATTCGCTTTAAAAACACTTGAAAGCTGAAGCCATGTGGCTGTAGATGACAGAAGGCTGTTGAAACGGGCCTCTGTACTAAGGGCAATTGACCAGAAGGATGCGAGGTGCCTCGTGGAGTCCGAGGACAGGAACGAGACCGGGCCTCACGGGGCAACAGCTGAAACACGGGCAGAACCTTCTCAATGTGAATGCTCCAGAAGTGGGCACTGGCGAGGTGAGCCTGTCACTGCTGGCCCAGAACTTGGTCCCTTACGGGGGCAGCTCCGATTATGCTGTAACAACACAGACTACGTATGATGACTTTCTGAGGGACCATCAGGAAAAATGGCCCTCCCTGATTCCATCCGCGTGGTTCTCAGAGTAACCCCAGGTCTCTGGCTACAGGGTCTAGTCCAGGCAGGGTACTGGCCTGTGCTGGGGAATCCTACTCCTTGAATTCTTGGATTTGGGTTGAGAGTTCTATTTTTGCATAGGTACTCGTAGGGGTGGAGGGCAGAAATGTTTAACAGCTCTTCAGGTGACAAATTTTAAGAGCTCTAACGTGGACTTTCTCAATACTTTATTAGGTTGGTAGCTATTTCTCTGGAGGCATATTTTTAAACCCTGGCATTGTATTTACCGCATTGTATTTACGGTCAGCTTGTAACTTGGAGAACTGCTGTTGTGTGTGGGGAGATGCAGAGCGAACATCAACAAAGGAGAATAGCGGGAGGATTGCTCATACAGGCTTGACAAAGTCTGAGTTAGCATTCGTACATTTTCAGAATTGAGGTGGATCTTTTTGCAGCGGAATACGTTTAAACCATGCCAGGCATCCGTGGCTTCGGTTAGGAAGTTTCACTGTCAAACATGACCGTAATTTTAATTTTGCGAGGAAAACAAAAAAACAGAGACTATTCTCACATTTAAGTGCCTGACTACCTATGGGAGTACTGCTTTCTTTTTATAATTTAGTATATTTCTCTGATTTTTACATTAGACATGTATTTTTTAAAAAGTTAATGTTATAGTAATACAAACTATTGGGTTGTCAGAAAATTCCTAACACATTTTTGCATAGAAAAACAGAAGAAATATGTCATGACTTTTCCCAAGACCCAGTGTGCATGATGATTTCATGATGGAATTTCTGCACTCAGGGATTAAGATTTTCCAGAGCTGGGGCAGCAAGTGGCATGGAGGTTAAGGTGCTGGACTCCCCCATGGCTGACTGTGGTTCAAATCCTGGACTTGGCAGTTTGAAAATCACACCGGGAATATGTGCATGTGTGCCCAAAATCCCAGGAGAAGGGATTGAGGTGTGGCCATTCCCCTTGGGGGTGATTTCTTTCCCTCTCTGGGAAGCATATGTGTCCTATTAAAAACCTAATAGTAATAATAATAATAATAATAATAATAATAATAATAATAATATACTCCTGGACCAAGCTTTCCATGGTGTGTACACATCTGTGCAAAAGCTACTGTCAGCATGTTAAAATGAAACATTTTCAGAAATTTTAAAAAAGGCTTTCTTGGGACCAGCAGTTGGTGTAATGGCTATGTTGCTGGACTCCCATGTAGCTGACGATGGTTCGAGTCCCAGACCTGGTGGCTTAAACTCATGCCAGGTGCATGTGCATGCGTGCCCAAGATCCCGCGAGGAGAATGGAGAAGGGATTGCGGCGTGGCCATCCCCCCTGGGGGTTGATTTCTTGCTTTCTGTCTCTCTGTGCCTTTCTGGTGAGTGTACACATGCCCTATAGCAAAAACCTCCCCCCCCAAAAAAAAGCCTTTCTTTCTTCCTACTTTATTTGTATGTATGTGTATATATATATATAATGTGTATGTGTATATATGTATATATATTTTTTTTTTCTTTTTTTTAAGAGAGATTTTTGCTATAGGATAGATGCACTTGCCCAAGAGACAGAAAGGAAGTGAGAAATCATCCCCTGGGTGGGGATGGCCACATTGCAATTCCTTCCCCATCTTCCGTAGGGATTTTAGGCAAACATGCACACGTACTTGGTGTGTTTTAAGCCTCTGGGTCCGGGACTCCAACTGCGGTCGACTATGGGGGAGTACAGCAATGTAACCACTACGCCATCTGCTGGTCCCCCTACTTACTATCTTGAAACCATGTTACATATTCTGGATGGTGAGACTGTAGACAACTATCGTTTTCACCTTTTACCTCTTAATATTTTAAATTTATTCGTGAAAACAACTGAGTCTATACTGCCTCCAAAAATGAGGATAATGAAAGTCTTTTTTTCTTATTTTTAAAGAGGAGACGTTACGGTGACCAAAGTAGATCAAGAATGGGCTTGCCACTGGGTCCTTAAGTGACGTTTGCCCACTGTCACTGGCAACCAGCCACCTGGCCCACCCGAACTCAGGCTGAGCCATTCAGGACACGCCCGTGGTTGCTGGCTCTGGGCTCGCGCTCCCGTGCACGTCCTGCTCCTCCGCCCCTCAGGTCTGCCTTGCTGACATCCACGCTGCTTCTGTACCTCAAAGCCAAACTGGGACACAGCGCGCGTTTCACAGGACCCCCCACATGGCTCCCCGCTGCTCTGGTATCTAACAGCCGTGAACCTATTCCCTGATCGACAAGGACGGTGACACTTGATTTTCACTGGTTCTTAAAGTTCTTGGTTTGGTTTGGGAGAAAAATTCAAATATGAGGGCGTCTTTTTTTTTTTTTTAATGTCTTACCAGTGAGACTAATGGAAACATGGGGCATGGCAGATAATTCCCAAAGGGATGTGGGCACTGGTTAAACAGCATGCAGTTCTCGACTTTTCTACTCATAAAGATAGACACGATCACCTAAACACTCACATTTAGTTTGAAAATGAATTCAATTTCACCTCTTAAAAACTCTCCTTCAATGGCATCTTGCCTTCTAAAATACACATACTAACTTTTTCTGATTGAACATCAATTCACGGCAGGTGCAGAAGTTCCCAGAAGCAACCAGTTTGGAGCAAACCATAAACTGCTCCGAGCAATCCACATACGAGGCAACTAGGACAGCGAGAACAGGAGGTGCCCCAACCCCATGAAGACCCAAGTCTGAAAGGGCAACGGGATTAAGGGCTGCATGTTAGAAAAACTTCTGAAAACCAAGTGTAGTAACTGGGTGAAAAGGGCATCTTATCGTATCCAGAAATTAATTAAACGCTTGGAAAATCAAATATAAATTTAATAATACACATCATGGTCAGGCTGTTTATTAGGAGGCAACCACATATACAAGTTCGGCTACAGAAATGTTTGCGAATCCAACTGCATGTGAGCGACAGCACCGTGCACGGTGCGGGAGCGGGCACCGCCCCGCCGCAGCCGGGAGGGCAGTGCGGCCCGTTCTCGCGTTACACAGACATCTGGGGCCGCGCAGCTCTCGGCTTTCCTTTCAAAAAAACTTTGTTTATAAAAATGATGTATTGAGATAATAATTGTAAAAAGTATCTGACAATCACGAATGGTCCCCGGTTTTACAAAATGTGATTTCCAGGATATGAAAACTGAAAAAAGTCAACTCTTCAGAGAGTGTTTTATATTATACAAACACGTTTCTGTAGAAAAATGATCCAGCAAATGCTCAAGTTAAGAATATTTATATTTTTCCAATTTTTACACTTTTATTAACACACTTACAAAAAATAACATTCAAACACTGAGAAAATTAAATAACTTTGGAAGCAGAGCTCAGTTTTCTGCTTACATAGAAGTGACAATTCTGGGCGGTTGGCACAAAATTAATCAACATTCATAAAACCCTTATGACTATATATCAAACAGAAGTTAAATCATAGGCACTAGTTTCCCAAATCCACATTTCTCCTGTATGACCAACCACAGTAAATCCTTAGATTTTTCCCAAACAGAAAAATTGGCAATGCACAAAGGCTTTCTAGTAAAAAGGCAATTTTTCTCTTTAGGAACCTGAAAGCCAGTAGTCTGTGGTAGTACCACGGCAGGGAAATTAATACTTTACCAAACTAAGATGCAAAATATGCTTAACAAGTGATGAAATATTTTAATTAAAAAAAATACTTTTTTTTTTTTTTCTGTTGCAGCCATTTAAAAACAAAGTGAAATAACCTGAATACTCCTTTGAAACTGATTATCTAACTTAAAAACCGTAATGGGTATTTCTAATTGTGTTAAATTCCTTTTGATTAAGATTGCAGCATACGTAGTTTTGACATGTTGCGCTGAAACGGAGACCTGTTGTGTATACGCAGTCGTTAAAAAAGAGACAGTGGCTAGTTCTCTTCCTCGGATTTACACGAGACACCCCCCTCCCCCCAAAGCAGCTGCTTTAGCTTCCTCTGAAAAGCAATGTTTTTTTTTAGTTCACCATCATGTAGAATGCTGGCGCAATCCTCTCCTAACCCGCCTGTCACCCCCAGCTCGGGAGTAGTCTCTTCCTCAGTCCACGCTACACACAGGCCGGTGGCTGGCATCTCGCCGCCGTGCTGGGTACAGGACCCCTCCTAGTCCAGCGGACACACTGCCAGGCAACGGCCACGGCAGGGTGGGGGTCTCGGGTTCATCACTCTCTCAGCCTGTCCACCTCAATGCTACCCTGCCCTCCCTTTCGCGCTCAATGTCTTTTGCCAACTTACAGAAGGTCTTCGATGAACAGGAAACGAACTTGATTTAAATCTCTAAAATCTGTCGGGTGACCCGACTGCAAATATTTCAGAGCTGTTCAAATGAAGTATTAAAAACAGACCTCACTATCGAAAATGAGAAGCCTGTTACAGAGGAAGTTTTAGTCTAATAAAACCAAAACAGGCGGTTTCAAGGATATGTCTAAGAGCCAGAGAAACTTAACTAGTTAGAGCCATATGCAGTCGGTTGCTTTGTTTTGTTGTTTTCACTAACATGAAAATATCAATGTAAGGCAGAATCTAAGTCAAAGGGACAGTATTTTTAACAGATGTCTTACACAGTCACTCAGCTTACAGTGGATCAACTTCAGTAAGACTTAGCAGGCTGTCTCCCTACCACTAACAAACCGTTATGGTGTCTAGAAGCAATGACAGCTGTCGCGGCCAGCGACTTAGTCAGGTAAGTGCATAGACCTCCCTCTCTCGTGTGGTTCTGCCCCAGGCGGTAAGCACGGAGGTCTTGTTGCATCAAGAGTACAGAAACACGCTACCTGCTCTTCCCGCCACGGGACCTGCTGGTGGGAACAGACTCTTAGCTCCGTGGTGGACAGCGGCATGTGAAGAAGTGGGCTTCCAAAGCAAAGGCCATCTTTCCTGAGCCGGGAACTGTGAAGTGCAGCGAGGCTGTACAACGGGTATGAAGCCCTTCTGGCAATCACAACACACACACACACAGTGTGATGTGAGGATGCGAATGACGGTGCATGTCTCACACTACCTGGGGGTGGTGGAGTGCGAGCTACACCCCAAACTCAACACAAAGTGAAATGAAAACTGACGGATCTGCACGGCCTGCAGAGCTCTCCCACACCCGGGGCTGAGCTGTAACTGGAGGCCAGGTTGCTCCCTCCCACCTGCGGCCTCGCAGTCTGCAGGGCACTACTGAGCTGGCGTCCTGGTGGGACACTAGATAATTAGTCAGAATATGAGTTCTCGTGAACACACGTATTTATTGGAACTATGGATACAGTAAATTAGGTCGAACGTGAGCTTTTGGATAGCTGGAATTCACCGTTTTCTTGTGCACAAAGGTACTCTCTCATTTTCAAATGGGCATTTCTCTTTGGCATCCAGTAGGCATATTTGGCCCAGATATTGGGCTCTGTCAAATATTAAAAAATCAACTGAGTTTCTATTAAACAAAACTAAAAGTGATTCCATGGAGAGCGATTGTATGATTACCGAACACATCTGATGTTAAATGTCATTAAAGTGCTGCTGACCATCTCTGCCGGCTTGTGCTAGTTAGGGCAGAGAGGGCGGGATTCTGGCAACCCCAGGAGTCTCGTGTGAACAGTCTGCATATCAAAGCTGTTTAGCCTGCTGAAGGGTATCCGTGAAGCCGTGGACCTCTGCGCTCTTGTCCTGCTGCTCAGTAACAGCCGTCTTTCCAACTGTCATCTTTCATGCTGCCGTAGGCTCTAGGGGCTGGCAAGGATCTGAAACAAAGCAACGTTACAGTGTGAGCCGCATCTCAGTGACAGCACCACACCACTGGTGACACACTTTCCCGGCGGTACCAGCCCACACGGCTCTTCTAGGAGACCCTAAGACTGAGCTCCAGGCAACTTTCCCACGCTCAGCACTTCCCCATGGCCACGTTTTACTGGACGCCGGGCAACTCCTCGTACCCCTTTTTGTTAACACGGCTACTACTGAGATAAAGGCAAGGTCTGAGCCCCTTCCACCCCACGGACGACTTCCTTCGTGACCTGAGCCCCTTCTACCCACGGACGACCTCCTTCGTGACCTGAGCTCCTCCCACCCCACGGACGACCTCCTTCGTGACCTGAGCTTCCTTCTACCCACGGACGACCTCCTTCGTGACCTGAGCTCCTCCCACCCCACGGACGACCTCCTTCGTGACCTGAGCTCCTTTCTACCCACGGACGACCTCCTTCGTGACCTGAGCTCCTTCCACCCCACGGACGACCTCCTTCGTGACCTAAGCTCCTTCCACCCCACGGACGACCTCCTTCGTGACCTGAGCTCCTTCCACCCCACGGACGACCTCCTTCGTGACCTGAGCTCCTTTCTACCCACGGACGACCTCCTTCGTGACCTGAGCCCCTTCCACCCCATGGACGACCTCCTTCGTGACCTGAGCCCCTTCCACCCCACGGACGACCTCCTTCATGACCTGAGCCCCTTCCACCCCACGGACGACTCCTTCGTGACCTGAGCCCCTTCCACCCCACGGACGACCTCCTGCGTGACCTGAGCCTCTTCTACCCATGGACGACCTCCTTCGTGACCTGAGCTCCTTCCACCCCACGGACGACCTCCTTCGTGACCTGAGCCCCTTCCACCCCATGGATGACCTCCTTTGTGACCTGAGCCCCTTCCACCCCATGGACGACCTCCTTCGTGACCTGAGCTCCTTCTACCCACAGACGACCTCCTTCGTGACCTGAGCCCCTCTACCCCACGGATGACCTCCTTCGTGACCTGAGCCCCTTCTACCCCATGGACGACCTCCTTCGTGACCTGAGCTCCTTGTACCCCACGGACGACCTCCTTCGTGACCTGAGCTCCTTCCACCCCACGGATGACCTCCTGTGTGACCTGAGCCCCTTCCACCCCACGGACGACTCCTTCGTGACCTGAGCTCCTTCTACCCCACGGATGACCTCCTGCGTGACCTGAGCTCCCTTCTACCCCACGGACGACCTCCTTCGTGACCTGAGCTCCTTCCACCCCACGGATGACCTCCTTCATGACCTGAGCTCCTTCCACCCCATGGACGACCTCCTTCGTGACCTGAGCTCCTTTCTACCCCATGGATGACCTACTTCATGACTCTTTCTACCCCACGGACTACCTACTTTGTGACTCTTGCTGTGTGAGAGGCACGATGAGTGTGCCCTGAGAGGCACGGCATCACCACGGATACCTGGTTCAGAGGACTACGGTGTTGGACGTGCTCAGAACTGAGGGTATACCAATTATATCTGCACATATTATTCATTATATGTCAGTCACACATACAATTCACTTTTTTTGGAGAGGTTTTTGCTATAGGGCGCGTGCACTCACCAGAAAGACAGAGAGATAGAAAGCGAGAAATCACCCCCCAGGGGGGATGGCCACGCCGTAATCCCTTCTCCTCCATTCTCCTTTCGGGATCTTGGGCACACACGCACATGCGCCTGGCATGAGTTTAAGCAACCGCGTCTGGGATTTGAACTGTGATCGACTATATGGGAGTCCAGCGACATAGCCATTATACCAACTGCTGGTCACCATACAAATCACTTAATCTTATTAAATTTCAATATCCTTCTTTGAAAGATAGGGGTAATAAGAGTATCTATTAATTTCACGTTACTGTGAGGACTAAATAAGGTGAGTTTACGTTATTTGCACAGGGCAGAGAAAAAAGCTATTGGGCCCAGCTCCATGGCCTTATGGTTAAGTCAGCTGGATCCCACATGGCCGAATGCACAGTTCAAGTCCCAGACACAGTAGCTTGAAGAATAATACATGTGTGCCCAAAATCCTGAAAGGAGAGGCGGAGAGAGGAGAAGGGATTGAGCATGACCAACCCTCATTGGGGGTGCTTCCGTCTCTCCTTCCCTCTCCCTCTCCCTGGAGAGTGCACGTACTCTTCAGCCAAAAGATTGAGAGATTGAGAGAGAGAGAGAGAGAGAGAGAGAGAGAGAGAAGGAGAGAGAAAGAGAGAAAGCTATTGTACTCTACTACTGACTTCAGAAATGTTAATCTTAGAATTAAGGAAATATGGGGGGCTGGCAGGTGGTATGGTGGTTAGAGGTGCTGAATTCCCACATGGTCGACCATAGTTCAAGTCCCAGAACTGGCAGTTTGCTTTCTCACTTTTTCTCTCTTGCTCTGTCTCTCTCTGGTCAAATCAATCAATCAATCAATAAAGTTAAAAAAAAAAAAGAATTAAGGAAGTATAGGTAATTTGTTTTAAATGCTAATAGGATAAAAACATTTGTTTTCATGCAAATAAGTATTTAAAGTTTAACTATAGTTAACACTGAAATTTACTGGTGGTGGCAATCCTATTCTAGAGATGCATGGTTTTCAGCTGGTTGGGTTCAGATCACCTGAAGATTAAACAGACAAACAAGACTTGGAGCCTCACACCATGTCTACAAATTAGACTTGGGGCCAGCAGATGGTGCAGTGGCTGGGATGCTGTACTCCCACATGGCTGACCATGGTTCAAGCCCTGGACCTAGCAGCTTGCTTTCTCACTTTCCCTCTCTTTCTGTGTCTCTCTCTGCTTAAATTAAAATAAATAACAATGATGAGTAAAATTAAATTAAAAAAAAATTCTTTGACTCTTGGGGACTAAAACTTAGGCGACTACATTTATATACATTCCACAGATGATTCTAGCTTGTAGCAGGATTTTAAAACCACTCTGACAGACTACATGCACACCTGGCAGCTGGAAACTTTATCTTAAACATCACCCTAGATTGTAACATGCCTTAGCTATCTTTACTGAGTATCATTATATTAAAAATGAACGAATATTGCATCAAACTGAGTGGTTCGATGACTTTTCTAGTTCTCTGAGCTGACTAGGCATGTTAGGTCTCCAGAGAAATTAAATCTGAAGCAAACTGGCAGATTCCAGAGGAGGATTTCTTCACAGTGAAGTCACGTCTCATTCGAGTTGTACGAAGACTCCAGTGGGAACCGCCGTGACCCTGTGTCACTATCAAATGTAGAGACAGTGTTAATCAGGTCACCCACGTCCACATGCTCAGGAACCCCGAGGCCCGGCGCTTGCCACCTACCTGCGGACAGGCTGTGCGAGCTTGCTGCGAGGCACTGGGATGCCCCCCGCAGAAGGGGCACTGGGTCTGGGCAGGCCGCTCCTCATGGCGGTCGTCCCTGCAGGCCTGGGCAGAGCGGCGCTGCTGAGGTTGCTGGGAGGGTTTGCCGGGACCATGTTCTGCGCCACCGGAGGCCCGGGTGAGGAGGTGGTCTGTGTGGGCTGCGCCGGGTCCTGGCTACCAGAGCCGTGGTTGCTAAATGCTTTCACTGGTTGCCGGAGAGCCAAAGGAGATGGTGCTGCCGGGGAGCGGAACTTGCCTGGAGAAGGTACTGCGGGCAGCAAGGAGAAACCATGGTGAGTGTAAGCCACGCACCGCCGAAGCCCCGGCCCTGCACTGCGTGTGGGGACTGGGCACCACACACCTGCAGCCACAGAACCCTGTGGACATGCAAGGTCAGAGCCTGTGTCTAGGCTGATACAAGGGGAAGGGCAACTAGTCAGTTCTGAATAACCGACTCCTTCCCAGGGCGTTACAGCCCTTGACCAAGTGTCTTCCCGAGGCCAGCTGGGATCCCCGAATACCGCAGAGTCCTGTGGGGCTGCCTCACTCAGCCTCTCACCTGGGCCACGGTGGACGTCTGGAGGTGGACACAGGCGGGCGTGCAGGGTCCTGTCTAGAGCGAAGCACACCCTCCCCGCCCACCCAGGAGCAGTCCCGGAAGCCCACGAGGCCCTGTCCTGCAGTGCGGCCCCAGCACGGAGGGACAGTTCTGTACCCACTCCAACTGCTGGGCCTCGGAAGCAGGCGCCACGAATGCGGGGCCTCTCGTTAGGTACGAGAAGTGGCTGGATAAAGATGGCGCGTTGTCAGCTCTGCTGTACTAAATGCTTTCGTATTGAAACACATGCTGATAAATCAAAACATGAAATATATCATTTGCATTAGGTTTTAAGACAAAGATGTTTTAAAATACATTTTTTTTTTGGAGAGGTTTATTGCTTTAGGGCGCGTGCGCTCACCAGACAGAGAGAGACAGAGAGACAGAAAGCGAGAAATCACCCCCCAGGGGGGATGGCCACACCACAATCCCTTCTCCTCCATTCTCCTCTCGGGATCTTGGGCACACATGCACACGCGCCCGGCGTGAGTTTTAAGCCACCGGGTCTGGGACTCGAACCACGGTCGACTACGTGGGAGTCCAGCGACATAGCCATTACGCTAACTGCTGGTTCCCTTTAAAATACATTTTAAAGTGGTGACGGGAGCTTTTCCTTGTAAATTGAGACCTCCCGGGGAGATAGCCGCCCTCCTCTGCAAACCCCACTCTGGAAGGGGCTCACCCACAGGGGCTGTGCGCATGCCACGTAGAGCCGCACACGCCGTGCACAGATACGACCTGCGCACGTTTTACCGAGCGAGTGCTTCAGGGCTGGGGTTCAGGGGGAATAAGGGAGAGGGAGAGCGAGGAGGGGGTGAGAGAGACACAGAGGGAGGGGAACGGAACCGGAAGGGACCACCTTCTCACGCAGCCTCTCCCTTGTGCCCTGGCTGCTTGAGAAGGACTCGGGTGGAGAAAGCTCGGGCCAGAGACTTGCTCCTGTGCCTGAGGCAATGAATTGTTTCAGACAGTTCATCTCTTCGCTCCTACCAACCCCAAATGGACAGTACAGGGTGAGAGGGAGGGAGGGTCGTCGGGAGGAGAGAGAGAATGCGTCATAGCTTCCAAACCCTGCCCGGGAGGAGCGTCACCTCCACCTCCTGTGACACCTTTCTCTGCAACCCCTCTCTTCCCAGCCGGCCCCGCCTGCCCTGCAGGACCAAGCCCCAACGACAGCAATGCAGAGCTGTGTGATGCTCGGCCCAGCGCTTCGTGGCTCAGCCACGTCTGGCTGAGACACCCCAACCATGACGCTCAAGACTGACGGTGTGTCGGAATCCCAAGGGGATTTTTAAAAAGTACACACCAGCACACACCGTCCCCCACGTGCACAATTTGGGGCAGAACCTAGATACGCGTTTAAACCCCACAGGTAATGGTGCTGGCCTTGACGGTGGGACTGGAGACGTACCCTCCTGCTGAGAACCCCTCTAAAACTGGACAAAACATAAAAATCACTTTTCTACTCTTTTTAAATTGGGGAGCGCATGCCAAGAAGAGACAGAGACAGAGAGAAAGGCACCAGTGGGGACCGTCAAGCAGCACTCGCTCTGTCTACCTCCCCCTGCTGGGGCTGGGGCCGGGAGACTGCGGTCGGCCGTGTGGGTGTGGCCCCTTAGCCACTGACTGGACTGCGGGGCTGGCCTGGAAACACTTCCAGATGCTGGCCAACAGGCAGTGCAGGACGAGGACCCTGAGGGCAGATCAGACGACATGAGCCCCCATCAGCTGGCTTTGGGCTGTCTGGACATGCTTAAAAAACTTAGTTTCTTCTGAGAGAGAGAGACAGAGAGACAGAGACAGACACCCCAGCAGTGTCCCGTTGCAGTCGGCCCCCAGCCTCAGCTAGCGTGGACCAATGTGCACAGGGAGGCCACAGGCATGGCCTGACCCTCGGTGTGAGCCCGGCCTCAGGAGCACCGCCCTCACTACACCCTCACTGCGGCCCTGGAAGCTCTGAGGCCAAGGCAGGGCCGGGACCCTCCGTGTGAGCCCGGCTTCAGGAGCACCGCACTCATTGTGCCCTCACTGCGCCCTCACTGCGGCCCTGGAAGCTCTGAGCCCAGGGCAGGGCCAGGACCCTCCATGTGAGCCCGGCCTCAGGAGCACCGCCCTTGCTGCGCCCTCACTGCGGCCCTGGAAGCTCTGAGCCCAGGGCAGGGCCAGGACCCTCAGTGTGAGCCCGGCCTCAGGAGCACTGCCCTCACTGCCGCCCTGGACAGCTCTGAGCCCACAGCTGAGCTGGCCTCTCACGCGGAACGACATTGTCCTGTGGGGATTGAGAGGAGGAACACCAGAATTTGGAAGTGGAGTAGCCCAGAAGTGGCAGCTGCTCGGAAGACCTCTGAAAGTCAGCGGAGGGGTCTGCTTCAGTCCTACATGTGTGCTGAGCCATGGGGTACAGGGTGCAGCTCCCCGAGATTGGGCAGTGGAGGCTCGGACGCTGAAAACCGAACTAAGACAGCCAAGTGCTGACCAGTCAGTGCAAAGAAGGTCCTCGCTGGACCCCCCAAGTCCTCCACGGCGTCGGGCCTTCGCAGGAGGGTGACCAGCCCTCGATGAGAGGCCAATGCAGCTCACAAACAAGCTTACAGAGCAGAGGTCATAAGCTACTGCTCATGGGCAAGCGAACTGTCTCTGTAAATAAAGTTTTACTGAATACAGTGACACGCATTGTCTGTGGTGCCGGCAAGCGGCAATGACAGGGCCGAGTAGCTGTAACAATGGCCCAGCTACCCACAGCCTAGCTTACTTACTGCTTAGTCCTTCAGGAAATGCTCACTAATCCTGGCTATAAAGGATCCAATGGATCCATAAATATCCGCTTGCTGTTAACAATGTCCAACAGATATATTTTTAAAGAGATTTTTGCTCACTGGAGAGAGACAGAGAGACAGAAAGTGAGAAATCACCCTGGAGGGGGGGGGTGGCCACACCGCAATCCCTTCTCCTCCATTCTCCTCTCGGGATCAGGGCACGCACATGCTTGTGGCGTAAGTTTTCAGCCACTGGGTCCGGGACTCGAACTCCTTCTGCAGGTCTCCAACATTTTTTTTTAAAGATTTACTGCATTTTATTTATCATTATGTTTTAATTTGCTACATAGCACATGCAGTCACCAGACTGAGAGACAGAGACAGCGAGGGAAAGCGAAAAAGCAAGCCAGCAGGCCTGGGACTTGACCTGTAGTCAGTAAGTGGGAGTCCAGTGCCTTAACGGCCATACAACCCACTGGCCCTCCAGCTAGATTTCTAAAAAGAGAATCCAATTCAGCACAGAACAATGTCAGCTCTAGATGCCCACTATCCAGTACAAAGTTATAGATAGGGTCAGCAGATGGCACAGCTACATCACTGGGCTCCTACATGGAGTCCGTGGTTCGACTTCCAGACTCGGTGGCTTAAAAATTACACCAGGTGTGTGCACGTACATGTGCGCCCAAGATCCCAGGAGAACAAAGGACACAGGACTGTGGTGTGGCCATCACCCCTGGGGGGTGATTTCTCACTTTCCCTCTCTGTCTCTCAAGTGAGCACACCCTAAAGCAAAAAAACCAAAAAAAAAAAAAAAAAAAAAAAACCAAAAAACAAACAAACAAACAAAAAAAACCTCTGAAAATAAGAGAAAGAGTAACTAAACACATAAAGAAGCAGGAAAGTGATCAACAAGCAAAAATGAACCAATACGGAGACCGAGGGGTACAGGGAGGGCCCGCAGCTCAGCGGCCCCGTGCTGTGTGGGAAGCAAGACCTGCAGGGCTGACCAGGGTTTCAGTCCCAGCTCCTCGGCCTGGAAAACATGCCAAGGACACGCATGCCTGGGGTCTGGAAGAGATGAAGAAATGGAAGAAAAAAGATGCAACGTAATCAGGCCCCTTTAGGGGAACTGCTCTCTCTCTCTCTCTCTCTCTCGCTCGCTCTCTCTCTCTCTCTCTCTCTCTCTCTCTCTCATACCCCGTCATTCAAGGAAAAAAGCAACAAGGATGACTGTGTCGGTAGGCAAGCTTTTTTTTTTTGGTGGTAGAGGGGGAGGTATTTTTACCATAGGGAACTCACCGGAGAGACAGAGACAGAAAGTGAGAAATGACCCTCCAGGGAGGATGGCCACACCGCAATCCCTTCTCCTTCATTCTCCTCCTAGGATCTGGAAAACCACACACGCGCCCGGCATGAGTGTCAAGCATCCGAGCCTGACACTTGAATCATGTCCAGTGACTTAACCACTACACCATCTGCTGGTCCTGGCAGGCAAGCATCTGAAAACACTATTATATAGATGATCAAGGAAGTAAATTAAACATAATGGAGAGAGAAACGTAAGATTTTATGAAGAACTAGATGGAACTCCCCCACCTCCTGTCACACACACACACACACAGAAGGAAAGTGAGAAAGCACCCCAGGCAGGCAAGTCATGCTGCAATCCAGTCTCCGCCACCCCCTCTCCTTTTGGGCACAAGCACGTGCCTGGCACGTTCTCTAACTCTGGGCTCAGGGCACGAGCTACACAGCCAGCCACATGGGAGCTAAGCTGCGCTCGCGCCACACCACAGGCTGGCCCCAAGTTACCGCTTTTAAAGATGAAAGCTTACAGTAGGCCCGAAATGTTTACTTCATGGATGGGAATTTACAGCAGTATGGATGGTGCAGGAGAGGCATCAAGACATCACAAGAATGTCTCAAGACTCAAGGGAACCAGCAGTTAGCGTAATGGCTATGTCGCTGGACTCCCATGTAGTCGACGGTGGTTCGTGTCCCGGACCTGGTGGCTTAAAACTCACGCTGGGCGCGTGTGCGTGCGTGCGTGCCCAGGATCCCGAGAGGAGAATGGAGGAGAAGGGATTGCGGCATGACCATCCCCCCTAGGGGGTGATTTCTCCTTTCTGTCTCTATGTCTCTCTCTGTCTGTCTGGCGAGCGCACGCGCCCTATAGCGAAAACCTCTCCCAAAAAAAAAGAAAGAAAGAAAAGAGAAGACAAGACTCAAACAACAAAAAGGGCAAAAGTGCAGGGACCTAGGGTACACTACTGAGTGGGCTCCTACACACAACCGAGCTCCGATTTCAGGGAGGAGCAACGAGCAGGGGAGGAGACAACACCAAGTAGTGCCCAGGGGCCGAGAGGACCGCCTACTACTGTCCCGATTTAACCCGCGCCCACTGTACCCACGTGCTACCAGCCGCATACACCCTGCGAGCGTGTGTGAGTACTCACGTCGGGACCAGCAGGTAGCGTGCTGGTTAAGGCACTGGACTCCCACATGGCCGACTGTGGTTTGAGTCCTGGACCTGGTGGCTTGCTCTCTCTCTTTCTCTCTCATACATGTGCCCTATAGAAAATTTAAAAATAATAAATAAAATTTGGGACCAGCAGGTGGCATGGTGGCTAAAGGTGCTGGACTCCTAAATGGCTGACTGCGGTTTAAATCCAGGACCTGGGGGCTTGCTTGCTCACTTCCCTCTCTCTCTCTCACTGATCAAATTGGAAAATAATAATAATAAATAAAGTTAAAATAAAAATAATGCTTTAAAATATAAATTAAAATAGATGAATAATTCTTTAAAAAATGTTTTTAAAATTATTTATTTCATTTTATTTATTATCCTTATTATTATTTTGTTTGCTAAAGTGCACATGCATTCACCAGAGAGAGGCAGACAGAGCGAGAGAGAAAGAGAGAAAGAAAGTGAGAAAGCAAGCTGCCACATCTGGGACTTGAACTGTGGTCGGCCATGTGGGAGCTCAGTGCCTCAGCCACCACACCACCTGCTGGCCCTAAAATATATATGTTTTTAAAAAAGAAAAAGTACAACAAAGATAAAACATCACAGACTTCTCAAAAGAAATGTCATAGCCAAAAGATGTTAGAATAACATCATAAACATTTCAAAAATTTTGTCAATCTAGAGGGACCAGCAGTTAGCGTAATGGCTATGTCGCTGGACTCCCACGTAGTTGACCGTGGTTCGAGTCCCAGACCCGGTGGCTTAAACTCACGCCGGGCGCGTGTGCGTGCGTGCCCAAGATCCCGAGAGGAGAATGGAGGAGAAGGGATTGCGGCGTGGCCATCCCCCTGGGGGGTGATTTCTCGCTTTCTATCTCTCTGTCTCTCTCTGGCGAGCGCACGCGCCCTATAGCAAAAACCTCTCAAAAAAATTTTTTTTGTCAATCTAGAGCTCTGTATCAAGCAAAATTGTCCTTCAAAACTAAAAGCATAAAAAGACTTTTAAATAACTTTTTAACAGCTTATTTCTCCCACGTGAGAGCGAGCGACAGCATATGACCCACCGGGGTCTGGGTGAGAGAGACAGACAGTGAGAGGGAAAGTGATAAACCCTCCTCCCCCCCCACCCGGGGGTGGTGGTGGCCATTCGACAATCCCTTCTCTTCCATTCTCTTGAGGTCTTGGGCACACAAACACACACACACACACACACACACACACACACACACACACACCTGGAGTGAGTTTCAAGCCAAAAGGTACGGGATTCGAACCATAATCGACTATGTAGGAGTCCAGAGACATAACTGCTATGCCATTTGCTGGCTCCCAAGAGAAATTTTCAAGTGACCGCCACAAAAAAAAAAAAAAAAAAAAAAAAAAAAAAAAAAAAAAAAAAAGATGTAATACATCATGCTCAGGAACCAAAGGAATTCACATTGCTTCACCACCAAATATCTTCAAACGTACATACGCATTCAATGAAATCCCAATTCAAACTTCAGCAGGTTTTTTTTATGGTAAATACGGACTAGCTAATTGTTCATTTGTGTGGGAATGCAAAGGGAATTTTGAAAAAGCACAAAGACTGTACATTACCAAGCCGGAAGCCTCTTCCAGCTACAATCACAGGCAATGTGCTACTGCTGTGAGAGTACGTATACTAGTCACCGGGACAGCGGTCAGAGCAGGTCTGCACAAATGGAGTCAACTCATTTTCTTCTTAAAATTAAAAAAGTATTTTTATTTATTTACCTCTTTTTACTCCATTTTACTGTTAATTGTGCTCAATATTCCAGTTTACTAGTCCTTTCAATGGCTCAGTCTATTTTTTTAAAAATATGAACTATTCATTCTACTTGATTTATCATTTTTAATTTGCTATAGGGCATGTGTACTCACGAGAGAGAGAGAGAGAGAGAGAGAGAGAGAGAGAGAGAGAGAAAGTGAAAAAGCAAGCTGCCAGGTCCAGGACCCAAACCACGGCCTGCCATGTGGGAGTTTAGCACCTCAACCACCACACCACCACTGGCCCCAGTCAATTGATTTTCAAAATAGGGGGAAACTGCTTATAAAAGAGTTGTTCTCAATAAATGGTGTTGGAATAAATGGATATGCCTATGGACAAACTTCAATCCCAATCCTTACCTCATACCATACATGAAAACTAATGCAAAGTGGATCACAGACCTAACTGTAAAACCTGAAACTTTAAACAGCTAGTAGGAGAAAGGGTAAATACTCCTGACCTGGTGGCGTTAGGCAAAGATTTCTTAGCAGGTATCAGAGGGTACTACACGTAAAGGAAAACAAGTCATAAATTGGATCTCATCAAAATTAATAAGTGAAGCAACCAGTAAGAAAATGGGAAGCAAGTCACAGACTTGGAGGGAATATCTGCAAGACATGTACGTGGGGCCAGCAGATGGCATGGTGATTGAGGCGCTGGACTCCTACGTGGCTAACCCTGGTTCGAGTCCCAGACCTGGTGGCTTGCTTTTTCATTTTCCCTCTCTCTGTCTCTCTGTGGTCAAGTTAAAAATAATGATGATAATAAACAGAATTTAATAAATAATTCTTTAGACAAAAACAGAAACAGGCATGTGATGATGAAAGCTTTTATCTGGGCTGCCCTCAGGTCTCTGCCGTGACTGACTTCCTCTCTGCCTCCATCAGTCATGCTGTGATGCAGGACCAGATCCCAGTCTGATGCTGGCCTCATGCCTTTGGACTGGCTAGCCAGCAGAATCATGAGCTCAATAAACCTCTATTCCTTATAAATCATACAGTCTTGGGTATTTCTGTTTAGGAACACAACAATGATCTAAACATTCCAACATCCAGTGAAGTATCGGAGAAGACCATATAAGCTGCAATTTTTATATCTGCTGGCTGGCAATGAACTCTCACTCTCATTGTCAGGAGACCTTACAGAGAGCCCTGAATTGCCCCCTGCCACCAGGCAGTCAAAAGGTGCTCTGGCCCTCCCCCAGGGCTGGTGCCAGCAGAGGCCTAGGGGAGGTCAGTGCCTTTGTGGCTGTCAGTGGTAACTAGACCACCCTGACCTCAGGGTCAGTAGGGACCACACGGGGAGTCGGAATTCCCAGCTCCTCCCACCAGACCCCTCCCCATGACGTGTCAACAGAGGCTGAGCACAGGACCCAGGACCAGGGCTTCTATTCCCCTCAGGCAGGAACAAAATGCCAGCCCCCCATCCCGAGCCAATGGTGTCAAAGAAAGACAGCTAAAGAAGATTTAAATATGACCCAGAATCTCATAATGCAATCCTAAAATGACTTGATTTTGATAAAAAAACAAAACAAAACAAAACAAAACAAACAAACAAAACAACAAAAAACAAACTTGTTTACCAAAGGAAGATCTTAACTGGAAAAAAAAAGTAAATCAACAGATGTTAACATCAAGATGACAGAGATGTAAGAATTACCTGACAAATATTTTAAAGCAGTTTCAATGAGCAATTTCAAACACACTTGAAACACGCAAAAGCAGAAAGTCTCAGCAAAAGAATCAAGTGGAAGTTTTAGAAGCAAAAAACACAATAAACGAAATAAAACACTCAACAGCAGAACAGGAAGAGGAGAGGAAATAATCAGTGAACGAGAGGAGAGAGCCACAGAGACGACCCAATCTGAGCGCCATATAGAAATGGGCCCGAGAGAAGTCCCGGGGGCTGTGGGACTAACACTTGCATGCCATCAGAGCCTGGAAAAAATGGAGAAAGAGGCAGAAAAAGTACTCTGAGAACTACGGCTGAAAAAATCCCCCAAGTCTGGCAAAGGAGATAAACATACAGATTCTGGAAGCTGAGCAAACACTAAACAGGATAGATCAAAATAAATCAACTCTAAGGTGCATCAGATTTCTGAAAACTAAAGAAAAAAATCCTTCAAATCAGAGACAACAGCCTACCTGGGTCGATGTGGGGGTCAATTCTAAGAATAGCAGATTGTCATAAGTCACAGAGGCCACAAGAAAGTGGCACAATGTTTTTTAGGAGCTGAGAGAAAAGAACTGTCGGGACCAGCAATTGGCGTAATGGCTATGTTGCTGGACTCCCATGTAGTCGACTGCAGTTCGAGTCCCGAACCCGGTGGCTTAAACTCATGTTGGGTGCATGTGCGTGTGTGCCTAAGATCCCAAGAGGAGAATGGAGGAGAAGGGATTGTGGCATGGCCACCCCCTCTGGGGGGTGATTTCTCACTTTCTGTCTTTCTGTCTCTCTCTGTCTTTCTGGCGAGCGTACAACGTGCCCTATAGTAAAAACCTCTCCAAAAAAGAAAAGGAAGAAAAGAACTGTCAAAATTTTTAACCTAACAAAACATCCTTCAAGAATTTAGGACTAAGACATTCTCAGACAAACGAAGGCCAATAGGATTTGTGGCCAACTTACCTACCCAAATGGTCATCTTCTGGCAAATGAAAAGCTAGAAAAGCTTTCTAAACGCAAAGATGTTGGTTCAACATCTCTCATCCTAAGGGAAATGCAAATCAAAGTCACAATAAGGTATCACCCAACCCCAGTCAGAATGGCTATGAGCAAAAAAACAAAGACCAACAAGAGCTGGTAGAGATCATAGTGCGTGAAAAGGGCACCCTCCTGCGCTGTTGGTGGGAACGTGAAAGTACAGCCACGGTGGGAAACAGCATGGAGGGGCCTCCAAACTTACAAACAGGACCACCACACGGCCCGGGAATCCCACTGCTGGGCACCCACCAGTGGACGGGCACTCGCTCGCTCAGAAAGACACCAGCACGGCTGATTACTGCAGCACATTTCGCAGTGCTAGGACTTCAGCCTAAGTGACCAACAACAGACGACTGGATTAATGCGGCACACGGGACTGAGAGGTGGTGCAACGGCTCCGTCGCTGGATTCCCACAGGGCCGACTGGAGGAGAAGGGACTGCGGCATGGCCATCTCCCCAGGCGGGTGGTATCTTGCTTTCTGTCTCTCTGGCAAGTGCACGCATCATATAGCAAAAATCTTTCTCCAAAAAAAAAAAAAAAAGGCACTTATACATAATGGAATACTACTCGGCCAGAAAAACAGCAAGATTCTGTCATTCAATAAAAAGTGAACAAATTCAGAAATTTAATGCTAAGTGAAATGAGCCAGACTATGAAAGACAAACACTGCATGTCCCACTCAAGATACACCAAAGGTCTCCACTCCACTGCAGAAACGGAAAGATCTTAAGACATAGATGTGGAGAGGTGTGGGGCTAGCAGGGAGCACAGAGATTAAAGAGCCAGACTCCCATGTGGATTCAACCAGTTTGAGTCCTGGACCCAGCAGCTTGAAACTCATTCCAGGTGTGCGTGCATGCCAAAATCCAAAGAGGAGAATGGAGAAGGGATTGTGGTGTGGTCATTCCCCCCGGGGGGTGATTTTTTGCTTTCTATCTCTCTGTCTCTATCTATCTCTTCGGTGAGCACACATGCCCTATAGCAAAAATCTCTCAAAAAGAAGAAGTGGAGAGGTGGACAGCAGTGTTTATGGCAGCTGGATCTCACATGGCTGACAGTGCAGTTCGAGTCCTGGACTCAGCAGCTTAAAAAACACGTCGGGCATTGTGTGTGCATGCCCAAAATCCTGAGAGGAGAAGGGACGCAGAGTGGCCATCCCCACTGGGAGGTGGCTTCTCACTCCCCACACCCTGCCTCTCTCTAGCGAGTCCAAGGTATGAGGGTTAAAGTAAAACTTAAAACACTGATATGATCTGAAATGTATGTAGAATAAACAGTTAAGATAACTATAGTATAAATGTAAAGGGATATAAAGGAAGGTGAGGCTTCCATATCTGAATTAATAAAATGATAACAGTAGTAAATAGACCGTGCTAAGTTATGTATATATAATATCCTGAGCAACCACTACAATATCTATGCAAATATATGCCCCCAAAACCACTACAGACAAAACGAAACTCTGAGAAATGTTTAAGAAGCCCTCAGAAATACAAAAAAAAAGGAAACAGGAAAAAAAAAACCAAACAAACAAAAAACCAGAAAACAACAAAATGGCAGATGTAAGTTTTAAAAGCTCAATGATGAAATGAACTGGTCTCCATACGACCATGAAAAGAACGGACAGCATGGATTAGAAACCAGGACCTAAACCCAACTTCATGTTGTCTACGAGAGACACACTTCCAGCGTAATACAGGGAGGTTAAACATAACAGGACGGAATACCCTATCCTGTAAACCATCCGAGGGGAGCACAACCACCATATTAATATCAAATAATGAAGAAAGTCAGCAGAGACAAAGATGGACAATGTACCAACACAATAAAAGGGCAAACTGTCTAGAAGACCTTCATCCTAAGTGTGTGCATGTACTAACAGGGCTGTAAACACGTGAGGCAGAACTCAGAGACGGAAAGGAGATGGGCAAGTCCACGGTTAGGGCGTCAGCACACCCTCCCGAGCCGACAGAACTATACAGGAGATCAGCAAGGAGACACAGGGACCCCGACGCCGCAGCCCACAGGACTGGATCAGACACCGCAGTGACAGCGCACACACGTTCGCTGAGAGTACCCTAAGGGCTTATGTGAGGGGTGTTCAGAAAGTACGTGGGAAATACGTGTTATGAAAAAAAAAGTATGTATTCATTTTTTACACAAGTCCCCTGATATATCAAGGTATCCTAACCCATAAAGCAAATCTCAGTAACTTTAAGAAACTGCATTTATGGGGACCAGCAGATGGCATAATGGTTACGTTGCTGGACTCCCACGTAGTACACTGTGGTTCAAGTCCTGGACCCAGCGGCCTGAAACTCATGCCAGGCGTGTGTGGGTTGTGCCTAAAATCCCAAGTAGAATGAAAGAGAAGGGACTGTGGTGTGGTCATCCCTTCTGGAGGGTGATTTTTCACTTTCTGTCTCTTCTGTCTCTCCGGTGAGCACACATGCTCTACAGCAAAAATCTCTCTTGAAAAAAATTTAGAAAACTGCATGCAAAACAGGCTCTCAAATCATAATAGAAGCAAACTAGAAAGTAGCAACAGAAGGAAAACAGGAAAATCTTCAAACTCTTAGAAACTAAATAATATACTTTTCAATGGAAATAAATTACATAAACTAAGTGAAAATTAAAAACACAATGTATCAAAGTCTGTAGGGCAAGATTAGGCAGAAGAAAAGACTTAAGTCAACAATCTAAGCTCCTGCTTGAAGAACCTAGAAAAAGGGCAATCCACAAAGCCGTGGGCTGGCAGTGGTGCCGCAGGAGAACGTAATGCTCAGCACCCAGGAGGTTCCAGGCTGGCACCCGAGACCTGAGGATGCGGGCTTGTGCACGCCCACGACCAGGGCTGGCTGGGCCGGGGTGGCCTGGGGCACCGAGACCTGGTGGGGTGTGCGTGCGTGCACGCTTTCCCTCTGTCTCCTCTTTCTCTCTCTCATGGAAGAAATCCAAGGGAAGAGAGGGTAGAAGGAAGAGAAAAGGAAGAGAAAAAGAAAAAGAGAATAAAATAAACACAGCACAAGCAGAGAAATTAAGAATGAGCAGAAGTCAATGAAACTGAAAACAGCGAAGTAGAGAACAACAAAAACAAATCAAAGAAACAAAGAGCTGGTTCTTTTAGACAAGCCAAATGGGCGAAAAAAGAGAAGATCGAAACTGCCATGATTAGAAATGACACAGATACCACTGTGTACCCTGCAGACTCAGGAGAGACTTACAAGGGCCGCTATGAACACACTAGAACACAGCAAAGAGAACGTGGACATCGAAATGGTTGATAAAGATACAATACCATTCGCCTTGCTCAGAAAAAGGACTTAGGTGTAAATCTAATGAGACCAATCTCAGCAAATACGGGTTAGCAATGAAGATCAAGTGAGCCGTGTAAACTGTGGCGACATGCGAGCCGTTAACCACATGACAGGGCACAGCTGTGCCTTCCTCATCTAACAACAGGGCTCCTGTCTGCCTGGCCAGCTGAGTTTTCCAGAAAGACACGCCACAACGTTCCTCAGGACAGTCTCCTAGGCTGCCCAAAATGAACTTACAGAGAAGCTTTAAGTAAGTTAAGCTGTACTGACTACAATTATGACAACAGACTGTCATTTCTCTTTACTCTTACTGAGTACCAAGAATCACACACGAGCAAGGTGTGAGGTGAAAGAGTTTACCTGTTCTGAGCAGGAGTTAATAGCCTACTAATACAACTGACCCGTAACAAAGAATGCTAACCCCGATGTCGAAATTAAGTCACCTCTCATGTAAAATAGTGGGTAATGTGAGGATTCATACTTCTGAAATATTCATTTTTTGCCTTTTAATAAGCATTTAATAATACCAAGCTTGTTTTCTAATTAAGGTTTATATAATTCAGGCAGGCACTTAACCCTAAAAAGGAGAAATTAAGTAACTTATATATTGTTTTTAGCTTAATAGTCACTAAATATAAAATATATGATATAGATATCTACCAACACAAAAGCTAGATATTCTAAGTGGCTGTTGTCTTTACAATGTGCTATCCTCATTATAAATTTCACTAATTACATAATTTAAAAAAAATTTTAAGTGCCCAATAAACAGGTAGTTTAGCAATAAAAATACATGTAATGTCAAACACTGGCCGCCATGATCAACGTGGGGGCATATATTAAAGCACTCATGCATGCAAATAAGGACAAAACACTCCACTGAGGATTAACCTTTAGTACATTAATTATATCACTACAGTTATTTTTACTTTTTTAGATTTTCACCACAGGGCGAGTGTGCTCACCAGAGAGAGACAAAGAGGACAGTGAGGGAAAGTGAGAAGTCACCCCCCCTCCCCCCCGCTGGGGATGGCCACACCGCAATCCCTTCTCCATTCTCCTGTCAGAATTTTGTGCACATATACACACACATGTTCCTGGTGTTTCTTTTTCTTTTTTTTTTGAAGAGGTTTTTGCCATAGGGCGCGTGTGCTCGCCAGACAGACAGAGAGAGACAGAGAGAGACAGAGAGACAGAAAGCGAGAAATCACCCCCCAGGGGGGATGGCCATGCCGCAATCCCTTCTCCTCCATTCTCCTCTCGGGATCTTGGGCACGCACGCACACGCGCCCGGTGTGAGTTTTAAGCCATCAGGTCCAGGACTCGAACCGCGGTCGACTACATGGGAGTCCAGTGGCATAGCCATTATGCTAACTGCTGGTCCCTGTGCCTGGTGTTTCTAAACCACTGGGTCCAGGACTCCAATAGTGGATTAAGCCACGTGGGAGCTAGTGCCATCATGCTACCTGCTGGCCCCGATCATTCCAGTTATTTGAAGGTCTATGTACCATTAATAACAACAGGCTACTGACACGATAATTTAAAAACAGTTTCTGGTTGTGACGACCATGGAGACAAAGTAAGATTCCTGGCTTGGCCTCAGTGGAGCAGCTGAGAGGGCGCTGCGGCGGCTGAGTCCACGTGGGGGCCCCGGCTCACCTCCAGCCCAAGTATGCAGGCCAGGTGTGCATTCACACTTGTGGTCCTTCCTGGGAGGTGGGGCAGAGATGAACTACGGCAGGGTGACAAGATCCTGTCCTACAAACAAACCCCCAAATTTCCCTCTTTCTCTGTCTCGCTCCCTTCCCCCTGATCTTCCTGTACATTCTCAAAAAAAAAGAAAGAGTTTTTACTATAGAATTAAAGAATCCTTGTTAAGAGAGTGACTATCTACTTCAACCCACAGTGAAGCAAACCGCAAAGCCAGAACTTGAACTCGGGTTTCCTGATTCCTGATTCCACATTTTGATCTTTAAGTAGACTCAGAAAGTTCATTTGTAGGGCTGCTAGATCAGGCAGGTTTCATAAGTGATGACCCCAAAGCATATTAAAATTGTAACTGCTCGGGACCGGCAGATGGCATAATGGTTACGTCACTAGACTCCCACCTGGCTAACCATGGTTCGAGTTCCAGACCTGGAGGCTTTTGAAACGCACACCGGGAGTGTGCGCGTGGAGGCCCAAAATCCTGAGAGGAGAATGGAGGAGAAGGGATTAATGCATGGCCATTTCCCAGGGGGTGATTTCTCACTGTCTCTCTGGTGAGCAAATGCGCCCTATAGCAAAAAATCTCTCCAAAAAAGAAAAAGTAATGTAACCACTGATAAGAAATCATAAAAATAATAATAGCACAGATGTTTCTGATGTCTTCTTCCACTAGTATACATGATCCACCATAATTTTTGAATGCATACAGCAATTCTGTAAGTTATCAGAAATGATTTAGTAAACATAAGAGGCTTTTTTGTTTGGTACTTCACTAGCTTTTCTTCATAAATACAAAAAGACTAATAGATATGAGTAAATAAGCTACCAGCAAACAGTTATAGCTTAATCTTCCAATTCACTTTAAAGTAACATTGGAACTGGCTCTCTTCCGGTAATCTTCACCTCAGTGAAGATTTCTAAGAGACACATTTTTCAAAAAATAATTTATTCAACTCAAAAATCTCACCGGGGAGGGTCAAAGCTAAATATGTCTACATGAGCGCACACATACAGCTCGGTAACTCCTCCTCCTCCGACCTGACAGGAGAAGATTTTAACTATACAGCCACATTTGTAAAATCGAAGAATTAAACAGGTATCAAGATAACTTGATCGGGACCAGCAGTTAGCGTAATGGCTATGTCGCTGGACTCCCATGTAGTCAACCATGGTTCGAGTCCCGGACCCAGTGGCTTAAACTCCCGCTGGGCGCATGTGCGTGCGTGCCCAAGATCCTGAGAGGAAAAAGGAGGAGAAGGGACTGCGTCATGGTCATCCCCCTGGGGGGGTGATTTCTCACTTTCTGTCTCTCTCTTTCTGGCAAGCGCACGCACCCTATAGCAAAAACCTCTCCAAAAAAACAAAAACAAAAAAACAAAACAAAAACAAAAACAAAAAAAGATAACTTGATCAAGATTTCTTAAGAAGTATGGTATTAAATATAAATAGAATACATTGTAAATAGATGCCCACTGACAGCTTTATCATATAATGTATTATATTTTAGATTACATTTTTTCTGGGTTGCCCCCATGGGCTGGTGGTTAAGGGATCCAGATGCCCCACGGCCAGCTGACTGTTCTGAATCTCAGACAGGCTGTGTACGTGTGTGCGCATGCCCCAAATCCTGATGGGATGGAGAAATGGAAGACGTGATTAAGGTATGGCCATGCCTTACAGCAGGGTGCTCTCTCCTCTCTGTCTCTCTGTATCTTTCTGGAGAGCACATATGCCCTCTGGCAAATTAAAAACAAAGAAAGAAACAACCAAACAATCGTCTAACTTTGGACCAACCCCACAGTGCAGTGGTTAAGTACTATGCACAGAAAGTCAGCTCCCACAGGGCTGACTGCAGTTCAAATCCTAGCCCTGGCAGCTGGGAAATCATGCTGGCTGTGGTACGCGTGTGTGCTCTAAAAGCCTGATAGGTGGAGAAATGAAGGAAGAGGGATTCTGCCATGACCATGCCCCACAGGGGGTGCTTCCTCTCTGGTGATACATATGCCCTGTAGCATTTAAAAAATATTTTTAAAAAATGATCTAACTTATATGCTATCTTCATGATACCCACCGATAAAAAGGAAAAAAAAAATCAATGTAAAGATTAAGACTGCACTGAAGACCCTCTGCCCAGACTGTGCCCTCCTGTTTCCGTCTAGCCGGGAGTCAGGATAAGTCCATCAGCAGCCGTCTATATGTGAGTCACAGGCACCTCATTCAGGGATTTCGACCACCGAAGACCCTCTGCCCAGACTTCACCCTCCTACTCCCCAGTCTAGCCAGGAGCCGGGAAAAACATACAATCCAGCAGATGAACGGAAACCACCGCAGAGACTCAAGAAATATGAGAAACCAAGAAAATACCTCTCCTCTAATGGAAAAGAACAATTCCTCTTCCTCCACAAAGTATACAAAGGAACTGATGGAAATGTCACATAAAGAATTTAAAATATTCATAGTGACAAAGCTAACAGAGATGCAAGAGAAGAGAGACAACAAACTCCAGAAGATGCACAAGAAATGAGACACTGAGTCCCAGGAGGGGAAGTTCTTACACGATCTGAAAGAGGAGACACATGTCATAAAAAAAATCAAACGGAACTGTTAGAGATGAAGGCCGTATGACAGGAAATCAAAACTTCTGTTGAAAGTATCAAAAGTAGACTGGACCATGCAGAAGGTCAAATCTCAGTTGTAGACAATAGAAGCTCTGACCTAGAAAAATTCACCAAAACGACTGAGAAAATAACCCCCCAAAGTGAGAATAACATACAAGTAATACTAGACACCATTAAACACCCAAACATCTGGATTATCAGTATCCCAGAAGGTAAGGAAACTAATAAGGATATTGAAAATATATTCCATCAAATCCTGGAAGAAAACTTCCCAAACCTAAAGATGCACTCAAATATCCAGACCCAAGAAATACAAAGGACGCCACACAGAATCGACCGAAGAAGATCTCCCGTGAGGCACATCATAGCCGGATTGACCAAAACCCCAGACAAAGACAAGATACTAAAACTGGCAAGAGAGAAACGTCAGGGTTCCCTTCAAAGGACATCCCATAAGGCTAACAGCAGACCTCTCACTGGAAACAGTGCAAGCAAGGAAAGAATGAGAAAATATATTCAAAGTGTTAAGTGAAAAACAATTTCAACCAAGAATACTATATCCAGCGAGATATGGGGAAAAAAGACAAAAACATTCTCAGGTAAACAAAACCTGAAAGAATTCACCAACACCAGACCAGCTCTGAAGAGAGTACTGTACCAGGAAAACTAAAGTCGGACACAGAAATAGTACGAGAACAGCCTGGAGAAGGGCCCGCCTAATGGTAGGGACAAGTCTGGAGTCGAATGTTAACTTCCAGAGTTTATTTAAGGATTTCTGTCTTCTCTTGAACTGCTGACAGGTTCATCTACCTACTATGTGAACTGAATCCTAACCCTTTTTCCTGGCTTTAAGTTCTAAGCAAATTTATCTTAACAACTTTTGATTTTGATCTATTAAAACAAAAACTTTTTTGAAATTAAAAAATGCATTAAAAATACTTAATACTTATTTACTGACTGCAGTAAGCTATACAGCTCCAGCAAGATGCTACTTTATAGTATGTTCACTTTACTCACTGAGGTTTATGCTTAAAGTCAGACATGCATTCTTAAATATGTATATATCAGCTATGTTTGACATTAAGAGTCTTTAATTAATTCAATCTTTAGTGATTCAGTAAAATGTGAAAAAAAATGCCATGGAAAACAACTGTATATACCAGAGACAGTGTGGGAGAAGGGGGGGAGCTGGCAGAGGGTGAGAGGTAGGGAATCAAGGGGGGAGGGAAAGCAAAATATATAAGAAACAAGAAATAGAAAATTATTTGTTGATGATAATATGTATGGTAATATCCTTGATTGAGCCAATACACAATGTAAACTGGATGGAAAAATCTCATTTCGTATACTGTATTGATGTATAGTGAAATACCATAAATAAAATTTTTTAAAAATAAATTAAAAAATAAATAAACAATTCTTTAAAAAAGAAAAAAGAGAGATAAATTTGGCAGACCTTGTTGTCTAAAGGGGCATAGATGAGGAAACAATAAAAACTATCAAGGGTAACTTTCAAGTTTCTTATTTTTGTGACTGAATAATGGTGATAATGTGATCTTGTGATCTAAGACAAAATAAAGAAATTGGAGCAAACGTGTAAGAAAAATAATGGTGAAAAATACAAGAAAGCCAGGAGAGAACACGTTTTGGTGTGCTACCCAGCTTACTGCAAAGACAAGCTGCTTCTGTGGACCTGATTACCCTCACGAGGCATCTGAAGTGAACACTTGTGACCCTTGAACTCACCACAGGGACACAGGAGGTGGCCGTGGAATCCGTGCAGTAGACCAGTGTATGCTACAGTCACTTTACTCCAGCTACGATTTAATCCTGCAATCTTAGGTTTGTTCCCCTCTCTCTAGTCTGTGAATGGCACTATATATGGTAGTGAACGCAATAACGGACTAGTATATACAAAATAAGACTAAAAGATTTATGAGGATTCTTGCAAGTCGTTACGGTGTTGGTATAGGTCATAAATTTCCCCAAATGCCACCTTAAAAACATACATAACAGAGCCAGCAGATGGCATAGCAGTTACGTCACTGGACTCCCACATGACTGACAGTGGTTCAAGTCCCAGACCTGGTGGCTTGAAACTCATGCCTGGTGTGTGTACATGCCTGCCCAAGATCCCGGGAGGGGAGTGCAGGAGAAGGGATTGTGGTTTGGTCATCCTCCCGGGGAGTGATTTATCACTTTCCCTCTCACTATCTCTGTCTCTCTCCCGCAAGCACACGTGCCCTAAGATAAAAACCTTTACAAAAGAAAACACACACACATAGCAACGGGGAAAGTCAAACCAAACCCCATTTATAAGAACTACAAGAAAACCATATGACCAAGTACCCCCACTAGCCCCACGTCCGCGTGAGTGGGAATGGGCTGCTCGTAGGCAGAGACCACACGTGCCAGTGCGTGTGCAGGAGGAGGCAGAGGGGCTACCAGCACCGAGTGCCTGGTACCCAGCACTCCTCACTCACAGCTCGGCCGAGCAGCTCCTGAACTGGTATCCAGCTCCTCACTCACAACTCTGGCTGAACAGCCCCTGAACTGGTACCCAGCGCTCCACTCACGGCTGCGGCCGAGCAGCCCCAGAACTGGGAGTCTGCGCCCGCCAATCGTGGGTGAGGACAAGAAGTCTACTAGAAGGTCCAGGAGCAACACGAGCAGGTGATGACTCCTAAAACTAGCCAGAAATGTTTCTTCAGGTGAAAACTTCACGCTGAGAAAAAAGTAGGAAGAAAATCCAAATAGCAGAGTGAAAGCGTTGTTGACTGAGCCACCAAACTGCTTATCCTGTCCAAGATGACAGGAAAACCTCATCTTAGAACTACTCTGAACTGGGGGTGGCAGGGGTGATTAAAGGCGTTGGATTCCCACATGGCTGACTGCTGTCTGAGTCCCAGACCCGGTGGCTTGCTTTCTCACTTTCCCTTTCTTTCTCTGTCTCTCTCTGATCAAATTAAAAAATAGTAATAACAACAAATGAAATTAAATACAACATAGTTCTTATAAAAAAAGAACTATTATGGTCTGGAACTGTTGACATCTCTAGCTGTCTTGACTTAGTAGGGGAGACGTGTGTGGTTGGTTTGCTGTTGTGTTGTTTACCAACTTAATCCGGGCTTTCATACTCCCTGTTGGTGGCCTGGGGAATACCATTCCCTACCTCTATGGATGAGGGCACAGATGTCTAATGGACACACGTGTAGGGCAGGAGTTAAGGTGTTAGCTTACGTACTGGTGCGGCTGACTTGGAGAACACATCTTAGATCCAGGGCCAAAATAGATTTTCTATCCTCCCCTCATATCTAACTTCGGGAGTGAGGGGTCTGCACTGACTGGGGGTCTGCTCTTGAAGGAATGAGAGGCAGACGACAGACAGAGCTACATGTTCACAGGCACTGCTGGCACAGAGTCTGCCTGGTAGAGAAACACGGAACAGCAGATGACAAACTGTCACAGGAATCACCCATCCTGAAGACGAGCCTCCATGAATTTCTAGAAAGCTGATGTTCCTATTATAAGGGCTCACAGGATCCCTGGAAGAGGAAAAAGACGGTTCCTGAATGATGAGAAAGAGAGTTACTAGTTACATCAGTAGTGGGAGGAGTTTAAGGACAGGAAAGAAGTAAGAACTATATGACCTGGTACAAAAGCCACACCATAAATTTCTGTTGAACAAATATAGTCATGCCAATAAACTCAAGAAAGGTTGCAGACATTCCTCTTTGCATTTTCTTCTTGTAAGTTTTTATATTTCTTCAGCCTATCCCCTTTGAGGAAAAGAATCCGCTATGTGTTTTTAAGATGTCACAGAAGTGACTGCTCAACTGCTTAGAGACGAAGAGACTGCATTCATTCCCGCTTAGGGGAACTCAGTGATGAGGTGAACAGGATGGGGAGAACCTCACTGAGTCAGGGAAAGGAAACGAAAACTAGTTAGAAAAAGTGAATTCAGAGGAAAGGGAATACAGCTACCGTGACAAATGAAAACACAGAAATATACTTTTATTGGGACCAGCAGTTAGCGTAATGGCTATGTCGCTGGACTCCCATGTAGTTGACCGTGGTTCGAGTCCCAGACCCAGTGGCTTAAACTCACACCGGGCAGGTATGCATGTGTGCCAAAGATCCCAAGAGGAGAATGGAGGAGTAGGGATTGCGGCATAGCCACCCACCCCCCGGGGGGGGGGGGGTTAATTTCTCGCTATCTCTCTGTCTCTCTGTCTCTCTGGAGAGCACACGCACCCTATAGCAAAAATCTCTCCAAAAAAAAAAAAAAAAAGAAAGAAATATACTTTTATTAAGAAGGAAAGGGCAACTAAGGAGATGTTAGTGGCAGTAACTTGCTAATTAATACAGTTTTAATTCACTATATTCTGATATGTGAGGTGAGCTAAAAAGTGTTTATTGATATGACTTTGAAAATAACTTTTAGAGAACAAGAAGAAATGAAGAAAGATGAAAAAAATTCAAGATAAGGCAACAAATACAGAAGCAAAGAACACCCAACGTGTATATAACAGGAGTCTCCACAAAAGAACTCTGTCTCTCTCTGTCTCTGGCAAGTGCATATGCCCTATAGCAAAAATGTCTCTAAAAATAAACAAACAAAAACCCAAAGCAAGAAGACAGAACACTAAAAATTGTAATCAATAACATTTAACTGATTTTTTTAAAAAGTGCCATTCTATACTGAAAGAGCATACCATGTATGTAGGAAAATCAACTTGGAATGCTCAACATTCAGAGACAGTCTAGTAAATTACTGCGCTTAGGAAAAAGCCTTTCGTATATACAGAAAAGATGACCACATGATTATACCTGAAGTAATACGTTTAAGAAACTCGAAGAAAGAAAATGTGAGCCAAGTGTGTCATATGCAGCCAGTGACCTCTGGGTAGAAAGACAGAAAATGACCCACCACTGGACAAGCACTGAGGAGACGGGCACTGCTCCCTCACTCCCTCTTAAGGAAGCTACTAGAGAAGAAGCTTGAGACACACCAAACTGACTGGTCAGAAATGACGCGCAGGCAGGTGGTCACTACCAGGTGTCCATCTAAGGGTAAAGCGAGTGAGTACGGTCCACCTCTGCTATCGCTGCCATGGTGAAACCTGGCTGTGAAGGATTAAGAGGGTGAAAACGTGACCCAACTACGGGACTGGGAGTGGGGCCTCTGGTCAGGACACGCCCGACATCACAACCCTTGCCCTCTCGTCACCAGGCGGTGCTCTGTGCTGGCTCTGGATGCTGCATAGTCCCACCAGCAAGAAGGCCCTCCCCGGATGTGGCCCTTGGACCTCCGAACTGTGAGGTGAATAAACCGTTATTCTCCTAACTCACTTGGTTTCAGGTATTCAGTTATTAAGCAACAACAAAAAACAGATGAAACAAACCTCTATAGGGAAATTTTTTAAATTTGGCCAGAAATTATGGTTTTCTTAACCTAAAAGAGCAACACAGAATCTTTCGGTAGAAGTTTAAAATTATATAAGCCTACCTGACTCAAAAAAAAAAAAAAAAATCCATTATAAAGCAGTTTACAAAGGCATACCAAGTAAAATGTATGTACATGTAAAATCCCCCACTCTCCCTGCTCTCTCACTAGGTTTTGTAACCTCTTGCCTTATTCTAGAAACCAGTTCTAGGGTTCAACCTCATCTGTTTTCACCTGCCTTCCACCCCGGCCGCAGAGGAATTCAGAAATACCTACACTCTTTAAGAAAGAAGCCTGAGGTTCCCAAATGACTCCACGAGAACTCCTTTCTATAAAGATCTTGATAAGTCACCCCCTGTCAAGAGAACATAATCTATCTAGTCCATCACTTCTGACCACGGCACCAAAAAGACATCCACACTGGAGGCCCAGGGTCAACCGAGAGGAAACAAATATCCACATGTACTGCTTTCCTAGCTGACCATTCTCCTCAAGGTTCTAGTCTCTAAAATGACTTCTTGACACTGTACTCAGTCAATTTAATCACTGCTAAAACATGAATTTAGTCTGGTATCTATTACCGTTCTTTTGTAAGCATACCAACCAAACGTTTTTTTCAACAAACCGAATCTCAAACTTTTTCTTCCCCCATAATTTTCTTTAGTGATTTACCCCCTTACGTTGGGTTGCCAGAAGTCCTGACACATCCTGTCTTTTCTGTTGACCCACTCGATCCCTGTGACTGAGTTCTGGAGCTCGGGGGAAGCTCGCGTGTCCTGATGGGGCAAGAGCTTTCCTCCCGGCTAGTATTCGCTCCCTCCCATTCCTTCTGAGGCTCCTACTCGCTCTCATCACTGCTGGTCTAGCCAGTCCCGCTGTTTCTCTCACTTCTACTCCCTTCTAGCCGCCCAACCACCCAAACGCTAGAAACCAGGACTGGATAGCTTTGGTGTCCAACCTTCGTGTTAGTTTTTCACCACTCGGTCCTTAAAGAAGCTACCATTCCAGAAACTCCCCGAACACATCAGTTAAATACAGCAACTTGTGACTGGACATTAATTAGCTTCTAATGCGAAAGTATTCCCACTTCATCCTACAAATAGGTAGACCTAAAAGTTGAAGTCTGAGGAAAAATATTAACATATAGAATGTCTGACATCTGGTTCATTTTAAAACACTTACTAGCTCAGCTAGCATGAAGTGAAAACAATGACCTCTGGTTTTAGGATGGGACGAAAAGTGACAAATTCTTTACATATCGGTACTCCTCTCAGAATAGCAACCCAATACATACCTTTGTAGAAATGTGTTTCTTCTGGATTTATCCAAGTAACAGAGAATGGATCCACACTATTTTATTATTTAAAAAAAAAATTGAAATGTTCCTTACAGACATTACTGACTCCGTATGCCAAAAGGCATAAGATTTAACTAGACCATTTGCTAAAATTTTAAACTTAGTAAGAGGCTGTAGTTACCTCTTTTTGTAGATGAAGTTGGAAGCAACTGTTTGGCTTTGAGGGAAGTACGAGGCAAATTTTTCAGCCTTTGCGAAGCTGTTGAAAAATAAGGAACTGTAACATTTGCCTAGAAGAACAAGGTAAAAGCTGTAGCTTCTGTAAAGTTGAATATTTTAATACACACTTGAAAGTTGATCAAGGAACGGAAACTTTAAGGTGCAAATACGTTAGGACCCTGGAAGCAGAGGAATTGTAAAGTGACACTTAGTGCACTGAGATAGATGCAAAGGAGGGGACGGGAATCCGAGTGCACAGGGCGTTATTTCAGAAATAGCTTCTCATGGGTGAAAAACAGCTCCATACGTCAACTGGTCAGAGTACCGAAAACACAAACCACCAGCGAACATGCACGGGTGCAAAGAATACAAAGGTAAAAAGTGACGGACATGAGCACACAGGACAGAATAAATAAAGGCAGCACTTACTCAATGCAAAAAAGCAGATTTTGGCAAAGCAGTTATTGTTTAGATGAAAACTGCCCTAATACGAAACAATAATCCCCATACTCAAAAAGGAGAAGAAAACTCAGAACCAGGCAGTCCTCTGAAGCTGCAGTCGAGTGGCTTTAATATGTCTGATGCCATCTTGCTGTGGGATATACTAACCTGTGCCTCAGACTCTGGTAGCCCTGTATCTGGGCTGTGCGTGCGTGCACAAGGGCATGGCCACGTGGCCATGCTGGTGTGGGCTGAGCTGTTTGGAAGTTGGAGCATCTGCCTTTAAAGTGGTGGATGAGGAATGCTCAGTCCTATCCAGACAATCTACCACGCCCACTGAGCTGGCCAATGAGAACTGCGTGGGGCGGTGTGTGGGGGGGGTGTCCCGAGCTAACGGGGCTCCTCCCCCTCCTCACAGTAACTGGAGCTCCAGAGGACTGGTGGGGGGGGGTGCCTCCTGGTGTCCTCCCTCTAAAATGTCGCCCTATTGATGTGAAAACTGGACTTCGTATACCTGTAGGATTTATGTGCAAATTAAAAAGAGGAGAGAAATCCCACCCTATCAACCTAGCCAGAGAACATACAATTCATTGGGGTAAAAAGGAGATACTAGATACATATCAACTATTCTCTCCCTTTATCACTTAACTCTACAAAGCTGAAATGCTATTGTGGTCTCACAGATTATGTACATTAAAAGTAATAAACCCATGTGGTTTCCAATTTTACAGCACTCCAAGTACTGCTGCAGCTAAGTAACATCTGATGCCAACTGACCTCCAATACCACAGACAGACTAGCAACAAGTCCCCCACAAGTCCCCGTGCCTGCCAGCTTGATTTTATGGTGCTTACCTTGTATCTGTCCCACAAAAGGCACGGATCGCTCATCAATGAATATTCGTCCGTACATTTACTCACCCAGTCACCCACTCAAGGTTTTACTCACGGATTCCCTCCCTCATTCATTCATCCCCGTCTGCTTCTGTCCATTCAAGTCCCTGCTTTACTCCAGGCACTGAATGACTAACAGTAGCCAACTAGACGGCCGCTCCTAATCTCATGGAACTAATGCTCTGGGGAAGGGCAGAGACACAGTACAGGAATAAATCACAGGCCCTGTTGGATAGTGACAGCTTCTAAGAAGAAAATGACATAGAAAAGGGGGACAGGAGGTAAGAGACTTAAGTTGCAATTATACGTAAGGTGGTCAGAGAAGAGTTCCCTGAGGTGACATCTGCACAAAGATCTGCAGGAAGACAGTGAGCCCCACAGGTGTCTGGGGAAAGTGTCCCCGGGGAAGAGAACAGAGGTGGGAGCATGCCTCAAACACCTGAGAAAAGCAGGCCCAAGGCTGGAGTGGAGGAAGTGAGGGAAAAAGATAACCAGCCACCCACACATCTTAGATACAAACGGCGCAGTGAGGGCTTGGCATCCCACCCATCTGTAATACACTCTCGGGGAGGTCTATGTGGAACAGCTCGGCTGACCCTGCTGGACTGCTCTACCCTCGAGCCCCACAGGGGGCACTGCAATGACGGCACGTCAGACAGGTGGCAGCTGGCCGTGAGAGCGCAGTCGGAGGGACCCGACTACACAGACTCAGGCGCGAACTGTCCTGACCCGCGGAGAGTGAAACACGTGGTTTTCATGAAACACCAGTCATGTAATGCTACTCAAACAGGAACAGAAAGTCCATTTTTATCCGAATTACCAATCTTAATTGGATCAGTTTTCTAATGACAAAATCACTTTTTAAACGACAAAGTAAAATAATTAAATGAAACTGCAAATCTAAAACAATAGACTTCAATATGTTAGCTGAAAACATTCAAGGTTTAAAACTTTCCTGGGCAGGACCGCAGCCCAGGTGTTGCGAGAGCCCGCTCCCACATGGCTGACCATACAGTTCAAATCCTAGATCTGGCAGTGTGAGCAGCATTTTGGGTGTGTGTGCATGCATGCCTCCACTCCCGACAGGATGGAGAACTGGAGAAGGGACGGAAACATGATCACAGTCCACGGAGGGTGCTTTCTCCCACTCTCCTCTCTCTAAGGCAGTGCATGCATGCCTGCTTGCTCGCTTTCCCTCTCTCTCTCACACACACACTTTCCTTTGTTTCTCTTTTAACATTTAAGTAACTCCAAATTAGCAAGATCATTATAAGAAGCAAAGACACTACAGCAAAATATTATTTTTTCCGGCTGCCATTATTTCAGTCTTCCTCCACAAACCAGCTCTCTAAAAACTTCTTCATTTCCGTGAAACACATCCCCCAAGACATTCCGGCCTTCATCTGCTCACTTTATCCCTTGTCCTCTTGGAGGAAGTGCATTCACATGGAAGTTAACTAGGAGGCCGCCCATGAAGAGGCACCCTGACAGGCAAGTCCAACTACACGTGTCCCTCTCCAGGGTGCGTTCACAGGACGTGCCGGCATTGGCGCTTGCCTGCAGCACAGTGATTGTCAAGTCAATGAAAGAGTGTGTTACCTCAGTTCTGTCATTATGTGCTCATGTGTAACATTTTAACCATGAAGACATTTTGAAATGATTACATTTGGTTCCCCCCAAAACGAAGCATGCACAGTATGGTGCAGTTTTTGGAATTCATTGCAAGATGGGGCTTTTTGAACACCCCCTAAATTTACTCCAAACTTAGATCTTCCCCCTATTTGTATTAACAGTTGCTTTATGAATAGGGGAGGGGGTGCTTTCAATGAAAACTTAAATAGTGTTCTTCCATCAAATGTAAGAGAAGATAGATTGGTAAATCTGACTGTAGTGTATCGAGCCTCATATTCCATATTCAATTCTGAAGAAACTACTGACATTTTTTTTCTCCCAGAGAGATTTTTTTCTATGGGGGGAGGGGTGCACTTGCCAGAGAGACAGACAGAAAGTGAGAAATCACGCCCCCAGAGGAGGACCATGCCGTAATCCCTTCTCCTCCATTCTCCTCTTAGGATTCTGGGCACCCATGTACACATGCCCAGTGTGTTTGAAGCCACCAGGTCCAGGACTCAAACCACGTCAACTACATGGGAGTTCAGCGATGTAACCATTATGCAATTTGCTGGGCCCACTATTGACAAATTTTTATAAGCTAAGCTATAATATTTATTACTGTGACAGATCAATGTGTTCAAAATACATTTTTCCTTTTTAAAAAAAAAAGATCAGTGCAAGGGGAACCAGCAGTTAGCGTAATGACTATGTCACTGGACTCCCACGTAGTCGACCGTGGTTCGCGTCCCGGACCCGGTGGCTTAAAACTCACGCCAGGTGTGTGTGCGTGCGTGCCCAAGATCCCGAGAGGAGAATGGAGGAGAAGGGACTGTGGCGTGACCATCCCCCCTGGGGGGTGATTTCTCATTTTCTGTCTCTATGTCTCTCTCTGTCTGTCTGGCAAGCGCACGCGCCCTATAGCAAAAACCTCTCCAAAAAAAAAAAAAAAAGATCAGTGCAATCGAAAGTTATTAACTATCTTGTTTGTACCATGTCTTTTTATTGTTTTTTATTGACACAGTTATAAAACACACAATTCAAGAATATTTTCATTGTGCATTTCTCCTGGCCGCTATTTCTATAATTCATTTTGTACACGATTACTGGACACACTTCGGTTGCAGGGCGGGGTGTTGAGAAGGACCCCCTCTTGGTGCTGAGACAAGTGAGCATGGTGAGCGCCAGGACCGCTGGGAGAGCGCAGCTCGGTGCCCCCTCCCGCCCGGCTCTACAGAGCTTCCACACTCAGAGCCGTCCTTCCACCCTCCTCATCCCCACCTCCCCGTCAGGCACCTCCCACTTCATTTTACAAACTGAATCCAGGGGCTGGCAGGTGGCGTGGTGGTTAAGGGTGCTGGACTCCCACACGACCGACCGCGGTCCGAGCCTGGACCTGGTGGCTTGCTTTCTTGCCCCCCCCCCCCCCCCCCCCCCGCCTCACTCTGTCCTTCTTTGGTAAAATTAAAGTAAAAATAAACAAATTAATTCTTAAAAAGAAAAAGAAAAAGAAAAAGACGAATCCCGATCTCATCGCGGCCGTAACAAAGATCTCAATTCTGCCCAGGTGCTGGGAGGCCTTCTAGGCGGTCCCCAGTCGCTCCTCACTCGGCCCTCTCCACACCGACACAGCGGCCTTCCTAACAAATGGCCTTGATGGAGCCCACTGTCACCAGCCACAGCTCTCGTCCCCCCTCACTCCCTCAGCCATCCTGAGACGTCATCCCACTGTCGGGAGAACCGGGACCTCCTTTCTGCGTTTGGCAAGTCACGGAAGCCCCTCCCGGGCTGGCTGCGGTGTCGTCCCTGTCTCTTCTGAAAACGGTCCACGCTGTCCTCTGCCCACAGAGGCCGCCACCACTCTGCTGCTGGAAGGGTGGCTGCCTATGGCTCTCACAGCTCCAGAGTCTGGAGTGCAGCCGCACTGGGAGGACGGCGCCCCTGCCTGCCTGGGCGGTCACAGCCGGCTCTAAACCAAGGGCTCTGGGTCCTCGGCAGGCTGGGCCTAACCAAGCAGGTCTCCACCCTGAAAGTGCCCCCAAGGCAGCTGAGATACTCGTCAACTGGGAGTCTGGGTCCCGACCCCAGATGTATTCAGTCAAAATGCCTAGAATGAAAGCCAGGGAAACTACACTTACACACTTGTGACGAACTGCACCAACACAACTGCATTACCATCCTCAGATGTTCCCCAACTATCCTGCTCATTCTTGGATTAGCCCGTCCACGTGTCTGGCAGGACTGACTGATTTCAACTCGCGTTTCATGATCAAGTAAACGTCAGCGTACCCTTTCTAGTGTCTGGGGTGAGCGAGGCTCGCGGCAGTGCAAGTCCTTCCTCGCGGGTCCCAGGGCAGTCTGCTCTGTGGAAGCTCGAACTGCCCGCAGCCTCTCCCTCTGCAAGGTCGGAGGAGGCTGATCCCATGTGTCTCTCTCTAACCCGCTCAGCACCCTATACAAAAACATTCTACTGGGTCGTCGAAAAACTCATGACGCATTTCTGCATAGAAAAATACAGAAAAAACACGTTTTAACTTTTCTGACGACCCAATATTTAGCTAAATATGAGTAAATTAATGTTACGTTCAACTATTTTATTCTTTTGTGGTAATTCACAAAATATTTACAGTCATGTCAAGTCATGCTCTAACGTAGTCATCCAAGAGTGTTTTCGAGATGCCTACTCATGTGCAACTGGGTCGGTGTGACGAAGTCCAACCAAGGTGTGGACACCAGGAACCCTGGCGGTCGGAGCACAGGGTCACGAGGCTCTGGCCCTGCCACCCCAGTTCTCTGCACTTACACAATCATATCATTTCTATGCAGCTCTGCTCCTTTTTGGTAAAAGTAAGAATGGGTATTTGTGAGGTGCAATTGAGATAGCATCTGTACATGTGAATACCAACCACATTTTGAGTATTTTTTTAACATCAGTAGATTGTATTGGATTTTTCTCCCTTTCTTTTCCTTATCTCTGAGCCAGTAACTCCCACCTTTCCTTGAAAAATAAATCTACTAATCCTGAAGGCAGGCAGTCTTAGAAAGTAAGGCATTAGCCTTTCGAAACTCTGCCCCTGACTAACATTCCTTTCTCTAATGAAGAAACGGAGACGATGACGTGTATCCATGAACTCTGCAATGCTCTGGGTTTTCTTAAACTTTTTAAGTTACTCACATTTTCCAAATAGCAAAGTCAAAAATTGGAGCTTGCTCTAGAAATGAAAGTGTACTAGAACCATGATACTCCTGTTCGGGTACAGCACCGCGGTAATGCAGCCACAGCAGGTAAGCGTATAAAATAGTGGTTGGCATAGTAACAAGGCAAGCAGTGCCCCTCAGGTGGAGAAAACAGCAAGTTAGGTTCATGCAGGCCAGTGAGTAAGAACCAAGCTTCACCACATAAGAGCTGGAAAATAAATACTTTTTAAAAGAAAACAGTGCAACATGGATTATACTAATAACTCAAGTTTGCACAAAAAGTACAAAATGCCTGTTCATGTGTAACATTGGCTATAATAACATTTGTATATAATCATGTATCACAATAAAAAGACTCTTAGGAAAACTGTATATATAACGATGAAGAGAACACTTACATGTATATTTTATCTATCAAAGAGATTCGTAAAATTTCAGGAAAAACATAACTTACTATTCTTTTGCTTCATGATATTAACTTTAAACCAAAAGCTTTAAATATTTTTCTAGAATAAACGTTACTGGGTTTTCAACTTGCTGCTAATGCGATGTACTGCGTTCCACACAAACGTCTGAGAGCAGTGTACAATCACAGACGGACATCACTACAGCTGCGTGTACCAACCAAGGGCACGCCACGGATGGGGAAGGGGGCTCTGTGCTTCCTCCTCTGCCGTGCAGCATTAAGTATGGCAATGTGCCATTCCGGAACGGCAGACGCTACCTCCCCGTGGAAGGAATTAGTGATCAGGACCTCATTACGTTTTCCCTATGTATTTGCCTAAATTTTCAGCTTCTGGGAGAAAAGAACACATAATTTGCCTACAAAAAAAAAAAAAAAAAAAAAAAAATCCTAGGGCACAGTGGGTGATTATCAAGGGAGGGTCCAGCACCAGCGCAGGCACGTGCCCGCCATGAAGTTGAAGGCACAGCCAATACCTTCCCCACTGACACTTCTACCCGAGCTGCCCAACCTGGCTCTTGTCTTCCATTTCTCATTTTCATAAAGCTTTGAGATACGAGAACAGCTCAAATGCGGGGGTGAGGGAACAAGCTTGAGTAAGATCCGGTACGGACAATACCGAATGGAATGAAGAGCGGGCAGATGCAGCTGGTTTTAACCACGTGCGAGGCTGCCGCTTAGAGAGCTGACATGGAAAGTTGTGGGAAATCCCAAACTTAACAACTCGAACTATGCAAAACATGGCTTATACTATATGTGCACTTTATTACTTAATCTTCTTAATGAATTAAAATGTTCTTTCTTGTTATTAACATTGAGGGTTGTTTTCTGTATCTGCTAAGAATATAGCATAAAAAGAATATAGCATCAAAATAACTTAATTTGCGTGTTGAAAGGCACGAAATTCATTCCTCACCATTGCAGGGAAAACTTCCATTTTAAAAGTTTTGTGGACTCCCGTCTTGCGTGCCATGTATGAGACCCACAAGGAGTACCGTAGTAGCACTCTTAACTATACAGCTCATAGTATCAACCACAAAAGACCTGCAGCACACTAAGTTTAAAACTTAATTTGGGGAACCAGTGGTTGGTGTAATGGCTATGTCGCTGGACTCCCGTGTAGTCGACCGCGGTTCAAGTCCTGGACCAGGCGGCTTAAACTCATGCTGGACGCATGTGCGTGCGTGCCCAAGATCCCGAGAGGAGAATGGAGGAGAAGGGATTGCGGTGTGGCCATCCCCTCTGGGGGGTGATTTCTTGTTTTCTGTCTCTCTGTCTCTCTCTGACTTTCTGGCAAGTACACGCTCCCTATAGCAAAAACCTCTCCAAAAAAAAAGAAAAAAAACCACTTAGTTTGGTACAAAAACATGTTTTAGCACATATCCAGCTGAATAAATACATCTCCCTCAGTAACGATTTTCCCGAGTGGTTTAAATCACAGGAAATAGTGACTTTCTGCTCAGCGCTTACACTTTGGTACTGAGCCATGGATGTGACAGATCTCTCTAGTGAGTGCGGTTTTTGAGTGTCTCCTCTTGGACCCGAGTCCTAGCTCCACTCAGACGCTCTATGACGATATGTAAGGCATTTAGCCCTGCACGTTTCCATTTCTAATCTGTAGGGTGTTACTAATGACACCCTCTTCCTAGAATCCTGAGGACTAAGTACACTGACGCATGTAACTACAGTGCGGTACAAACTTCTGTGACGTAGGAACATCCCAGTGACCGGTGAATATGGAAAATCTGTCAGAGTATCACGGATGTCATTTTGATCCAAATGTGCCTTTTCCTAGTTGATCTTTAAGCCACCAAATAATAGCAGCTTAACATAAAGTACATGAAGTCGGGTAAGGCAGCGGGGTAAAGGAACCGTGCGAAGTTACGACCCGCGTTACAGCGGGCGGCCAGGAGCCTCGTGTTTATCGCTTCTCCTCGGCCTTGAGTGAGTCTGAGAACACGTACCTGCTGTGCTCCACGGCTCGAGGGGGCCGGGTGTGCGCGTGGGCTGCACGGCAGAGTGCCGAGCATTTCTGAGGTCATGGATACCTCGAACACTTCATTCCCAAGGTCTAACTAGTGCTCGGATCTATTCCAGCTAATAGCAACCGTTTCTGGAAAGTGCTTAGTTCCTCTGACTTCTCTGGCTTTAGTAACAGACAACATGGCTTCGCGGCTCAGCCTGGCTGCTCTGTGCTTACTGCGTGGTTCCCTCTGGTCTCTGCCACACGCACCTCCTTAATTCGACAATCTCAGCCTCTGCTTTCTATCACATGACCTTTGACTGTATAAAGTCCTGTATCTGATTATTTATGTTTCATTAAAAATAAACATAAATAAAGACATAAAAATACATTTTTCATGTCTTGAATTGTGGTAGTGTTTTTATAAGATCATTAATGTTTTATTAGTGCTCTATGAAAGTTAATAGTTTTTTTTTTTTTTTTTTTTTAAATTGCCAGAGGCTGTGTATATTCACCAGAATGAGAAAGCAGGGGAGAAAGTACGTCCCAAAGGGTGCAGTGACACCACAAGCCCTCCTCCTCAACTTCTCCATCTGGTCAGGACCTTGGGCACAGGCACCTGTGCTCGGTGTGTTCCTCCAGTCTCCAAGGCTCAGACTCCCAGCACAGCTGGCCATGTGGGAGCTGGTTCTCTAAACTACTAGGCGACAGGGCCAGCCTGGGCGAACAGTGTTTTAGGTGGTCTGTTTCAGAACTATTTTTCCCCAAATCTCTTCATTTTTCATGTGTAACAATCGAGAATGTGAGGTTTTTAAGGAATGTCTATTTGGTGCTACAGTAGAAACACCTGTGTTTATGAGGATTTCAAAAAGTCCATGGAAAAGTGGAATTAAAGTACAAGTTTATTTGGTTACAAGTTTTTGAAATCCATGCAGTTTTTTAAACTACCCATTTTCCATACGCTTTTGGAAGATCCCTTGTATTTAGTATACCACTTAGCACAAATGAAAACTCAAATATTTATCACAAGTGATAACTGGATACAAAAATACTCCCCCCATTTAGAAAGATCTGTCACACTCCTAGGCTAGTATCCACCCAATCACCTAAAGTTACTGAAAATTATAATCTACAAGTAATTTTTCTTCAATGTATCTAAAACTCATCTTCTCTGAGAGTTTAGTTTTACTTTAAGTATTTTCCAAAACACAATTTAAAAAGCAAAATACTGATTGATTCTTTCAAATGATAGTTTCTGACAAATTTTAACTGATGTTATAAATAGGATTAGGAGTATGGATTAACTTGACATCCATACTGATTCAATACTGTATTTTTAATTTTTAAAAAATCTGTCAGACGGTTTGTGTGCTCGGCACGGAGAGAGACAGAGAGAATAAAAGGAAACCTGTAAGCACCCTCCACGAGGCAGAGTCCAACCGCAACCCCTTCTCCTCCGCCTCTCCCTCTTTTCGGATTTTGAGCACACAAGCACACACACCCGGCATGTTTCTCAGGCTGCCAGGTCTGGGACTCGAACCGCACAGCTGGCCACGGGGATGCAGCTACCTTACCCACCAGGCCACGGCAGGCCCAATACTGTAATTTTTAATAAAAATATCCTTCACAGACACAGAAAATCCATCAATCAAAACCAAATCCCGTGGATGAGCTCTCACTGTACCTCCTGCTTTAGGAAGAAAGGAGGAGCTACAAAGTCTGAACAATGAACCGCTTGTTTGGAGTATGATACGTGGTGCAATAAAAGAGCTTTTATGTATTCTAAAAGTAAAGGTTATTAAAGAGACTTTAAGTACTTACTAAGGGATATGTATTTTGGATACTGTGTTGGCTGTGTTTCTACTTCTAATTCTAATTTTAATGTTTCTGACTTTCTTACAGCAACTAATGAACGCTGAAATTTATAAATACAGACCTATCATTTTCATTTCCTTTTAATACTTGCTATGTGAAAGACACTTACTGGCTGAAGCCTGAGGTTGCATGCGAGGTATTCCCCCATTTGGCACTTGAAAATTGGAGTCACTTCTGCTGCTTTTCACTGAGTCAACTTGTGTGGTAGATGTTCGGGACAGGTTTGGAAGACTGCGTCTTAGTTTTTCTATAATACAAAATTTTAATTAAGAAAAAATATCAAACCATTCTTTCAGATGGAGAAAATTAAAATATTAATTAGCATTCAAAAATCAAAGTATTTATTTAAACAGCCTGCATATTTTAGAAAATGTGAAATACTCAATTTAAAAAAAGAAAAAACCCTCCAACCCAGAGTCAATAAATGGTTAGGAGAAGAGAACTACATATTATATATGTAAATGAAAATATAAATATAAATAACTTCATGGGTAAAATAAAATTAAAGTAACATATCTAAATAAGGTTAAATGCACTTTTCCCTTTATTTTTGCATTGATTCATATTAGTAAAATGGTAAACATGACTAAATTCTTGAGTTTCTTATCTGAAGTATAAAACTTTGGTAAAAATCGGGTCAGCAGGTGATGTAGTAGTTTGGGGCACTGGACTCCCACATGGCTGATCATATTTCAAGTCCCGGATGTGGCAGCTTGCTTTCTTACTTTCTCTCTCTCTCTCTCTCTTTCTCACTCTGTCCCTCTCTGGTCAAATTAAAATAAATAAACAGATAAATAAAGTTAAATAAAATAATTCTCAAAAAAAAATCAAACTGGTTAAAAATCACATTACTCTCATATTGAACTATGAAGGACTTTCTTCCCAGAAAACACTCGGACAACCCGCAGTGCCTGTCTGCCACACCTTCATTTTTGACGCTGCTGGTCTGTAAGTCCGCGGGGTGGCCCTGAAGTGAAAGGCGTGGCTGCTGCAGGCGGCTGATCATCGGCTGTGGGGACACTCTGCTGTACTCTATGCCCCGCGCAGGGGAGCGCGAGCGCGGGGAGTTTCTGGGTGACTGCTTGGGAGACGGTCGAGGTGAGTTGCGTGGTGAGGGTGAAAACCTGCTAACGGCAGGGTACACTGCGTGGTGCATAGCGTCGTCTTCGTCGTCTAAGCTCTGCGCGTCGAGCTCCTGATCGCTGAACGTTCCGCGTCTCGTGGAATTGCAGGACGAACCCGAGCTGCGCCGAGACGTGGTGGCTGCATATTCTTGCCGGAGACCTGCAATGACGGGTGTTATTATTAATTAGGTTTCTTCGATTAGATTTTTACACCTTTAAATATTTTAAAGGCTTTGTAGTAAAAGATTACCATTGACAAATTCAAATAGGGTATAAAGGAAAAGCTCCCTTTCAATTTGTAGACATAAGGATGCATAAACCACATCTGAAGGTTATTTCTTTATTCATGATAAGAGCGTGTGTGTGTGTGTGTGTGTGTGTGAGAGAGAGAGAGAGAGAGAGAGAGAGAGAGAGAGAGAGACGGAGAGAGGAGCACCCCCCAGAGAGTCTGGTTATAGCCTTGCTGCAGTTTCTTGTCACCCAGATCCCGGACACTGCCGTGCATACCTGACATATTTGGGGCTGGCTGGGCTAGGGATTCGCACCATGGTTGCCCCGTGGGATCCAGCTTTCCCTTGAGTGGCATTACTGCTGTGCCAGAGAGCCAGCCCTGAAGGTTATTTTTAATTCAATTAAATTCTATAAATATTTGCTCAGTGTCAAGCTTCTTGAATCTAAATTCTAAATGACAAGGTAGAAGCATAAATTGTAAATATTTCTATTCCTAAAGACAGTAATCCAAACTTGAGACTAATATTGAAGGAATATGGAGGGAAAATAATTACTGTCTAAGCCAGTGAAGAGAATACATCATATATCCAACCTCCTTGGATACTTCTCCCTTGAAGTAATCTTACTTACGAATATGATAAAAGTATCAAAGAAACATCTAGTCTACTCTGAGGAATTCAATACTTGGAAATAAATTTCAACTGCATCATTACTCAAAATGCTTCTAAAGCAAGCTTAGATTCTAGGACTGCGAGTAAGAATTTTCGAAAGAGTTCTCTATGATAGCTTCAGAAACACCCAAACAACCTCTGGAGCCCTTCAAATGGTTTAGAAGTTTCTACAACAAAAATAAATGTTGATATATAAAATGATAATAAGAAACAAACTACAATGCAATAGAATGTACAGCGATTAAAAGGTAACACTGAGCAAGTCCTGCTGACTAGTGACTACACGGCCAAAAAGACATGTTACAGAGAGAGTATTTAAGAAACGCATGCAAACACAGAAAGCACCGTCAGCAAGGTTTCCCGAGCTGCAGGTGGGAGCCACCCCAGGGAGCTTCTCCCTTCTGTCAGGTTTGGGAACTACAGTAGTAACCAACACGTTTCTCCGTGTCCAGCTACAGCAAATGTGGCACTCAAGTCATCTAACGTAAGGTGACAGGCCAGTGACAAGAGCACTGTTGCAGAAAAGCAAAACCCCCATCCCAATTAAGGTTCTTCATGAACGAGAGGGCCCTAAGGAAGTTATCACTGTTACAGGGTTTCCACTTCTTAAAAATGAGGGTGCCAGACCAGATAACAACCCAAATCTGTAATTCCACATTTCTAATTGTTACCAGAAAAGTGGAGAATGAATGCTGTAAAACTCAGGCCAGCAGTGGCATGGTGGTTAAGGTGGCGGGATCCCACACGGTCAACTGTGTGGTTTGGGTCCTATATCCAGCGACTTGAAAAACATGGCGGGCACGTGTGTGTGGGTGCCCAAAATCCTGAGAGGAGAAAGGAGGATGGCTGCAGCATGGCCATCCCTACTGGGGAAAAATGTCTCACTTTCTATCTAAATCTCTCCCTCTCTGTCTCTCATCAGTAAGTGCAATACCCTTTAGCAAATTAAATCAACAAAAAAGGGAAATCTCTTTAAAAAAAAAAAAAGCTGTAGTACATTTTAGCATCTTTCCATTTTTACTAACCAGTAAAATAAATATTCATGCATAGGATGACTCAGAAAGGATTAAATTAAGGCTAAAAATTCTATTCTTTTTTACCAAAACATAAAACAAAACCTAGAGAAAGCAGCTGGTTGAGCTTCTAACAAAATAGAGTTCAAAGAAATAATGGAGGAACAAATCTGTTCTAAGGTACACAGCTGGTCAGTAATCTCTATTTTTTTTTTCATGTGCATGACAATAACTAGCCTCTCCCCAGCTGATGACACCAAGATCTCAGCGAGGAGTTAGGTAAACTGAGAGGAGAAAGGGGTATTGTGGTATTAGTTTTAGGGCTAAAAATAAGGAAAGCAAGCACCAAGTCCTTCTGTCTCTTATGGGAAGCTATGTGGAAATGGGAGATGAATCAGCAGAGCAGGAAACATTCGGCCGTTTCTTAACAAATGTTACAGCTCGACAGATTTCTACACTGTGAAAGGACCTATTATACACAGACAACGGAGGTTCTGAACTCAAGCTTAGCGATGCTCCATTTCCCTCAGCTGTTTGTCAAGACTCAGCAACATGGACTTCGAGGATTTTTTTCATCGTGAAGGTGAAAGGGATCAATTTAGTTTTTACTTCACAATTAAACGCATGGCATTTTCTAATAAAGTACAACATAGGCAAAAATAGTATTACCACCACTTTCTCACAGTCAGATGAGAGCCAGGGCACCCATGTACCCTTAAAAAAGTATGAAACATTTTGTGCACATGTACACTTGGAGATGGCAGAGGCCACACTTCCCACTGGATCCTCAGAGGTGTCTGTGACCTGAACTTTCAAGGACCACTCTGCAAAGCACCATCGCGTGCTTCATCCAACCTAACGTCACAGTTCCAATTTTCTTCCTAAGGGTCTTTTTCATAGTTTATATCACACATCCTCAAGAGAGGTGACATTCGTCCACAAGAGGAAAAGAACTGGTTCTTGAGTGTGAAAATAAATCCTGCATTCATAACTTCGTGGTGTTCCTAGTACTTAAACAGATAGAGTGTACCTGCGACATTAGAATTTCATGGGGGACAAAAAGGGGAAAAAATGATAGGGCTCCTGACACCGTAGTGCAGAGGTTAAGGGAGCCAGACTCCCTGTGGTGAGCTGCAGTTCAAATTCTGACCGCGAGGCTTGGAAAACATTCCCCAGAGGGCCGGCAGGTGGTGTGGTGGTTGGGACTGCTAGATTCCACCTGGTTCGAGTCCGGGACCTGGTGGCTTGAAGGACATGTTGGGCATGTGTGCGTGAAATGCTTAGAATCCCGAAAGGAAAAGGAAGGGGAGGGGACTGCAACATGGCCACCCCTCTGGGGTGTGCTCGCTCTCTGTCTCTGTCTCTATTGTGTGCACATTCCCTTCATCAAAAATGAATGAATGATGAAAGAAATATTTAAAAAATGCCGGGCACATGTGTGTGCATGCCCCATATCCTAACGGATTGGAGAAATGGAGGAAAAAAGGTTGCGGTGTGATCATGCCTCACTGGGGGTGGGACTCTCCCTCTCTCTGGCAAGTGCACATGCTCTTTTAGCAACATTAGCTTATTAATTAATAGGCTCCTCACAGGGACAACTAAAAAAAGTTGAGAAACACTGGCTTACACTAAAAAAACAGAGTACGTGTAACAATCGCATGAGCAAGGCCAACGCAGAGTAATGTGGGGTGCGACCACCAGAGGCACAATGTGACAGGGCTTTTCTCTGCCCTCACACAGTAAAATTGCTCTACCTCAAATGGCCTCTGAAAATAAGCTAACGAGCAAACAGTGCATATGGTGACTAAGTCTGTGCAACACCTATTTCATTGTTTCTATGTTCACTACATTATTATTCCCACACTTTAAAACATACTCAGCTACCCACAAAACTATACAAAAATGAAGAAACTCAATGTGGAACAAAGAAAATACTTACTTTCTTCCTGCATTCGGGCTAGAATCTGCACATCGGTCACATCGTTTAGCTTATAATTGGATCCAATAGAGTCTTCATCTAATTCTGAAGCACTTAACTCACTATCTATAGAGGACTGAGGACTGAGTGGAGGATTTCTGTCTGATGAACCTTTCAAGTTACCTAAAAAAAAAAAAAAAAAAAAAAAAAAAAATCAAGCTTTGGTAAGAGAAAAACTAAAAACATGTCTATTGCTGTTAAACTGGTATTATATCCTTTGATTCCCTTTATTATTCTGCCTTTTCTGACCGCAATATTCCCAAGTGATGGGATGAGAAATGGGTCTCCTTATGATCAGCAGAGCCACGGAGACGCCCTACATACTGTGGCCTGAACACAGAACACAGCTTCGCTCAAGCACCTCACTCAAACTGCAGGTTCTCCAGCCCCGAATCGACCACACACAGACACAGCCAGGACCCACCAACGGCTCTCAAGTGGGAGAAGAGATGTCCTAAAAGAAAGACGCTGGAGAAGCTGGTCTACATATTCGCCGTTGCACTTATACCTGACGCCAAGAGTACTCATCAGCAATCTAGAGGCGATTTAAGTGTACAAGGATGTGCAAGGTTACACGGAATAAGTGGCCGTTTTATGTGAGAACTTGAGCGTCCATAGACTTCGGTACCCACAGGGGTACGTACTGGAACCAAGTCCCCGCATTATTGGGGGACAACTGCGTAACTTATCTGTCCTCTTATGGAATAATAAAGCTTTCAACACTGATGTGTTTGAAGTTCAATAACACGTCAGAGGATTTCAACTTCTACAAGACAGCCAGTGAAACTGCTCTAGCACTGACAGATGACTTCGACATGTAACGAATGTAGTGTTTGCTCCTCCCAAATTCACGGTTGTTAACCAACACCATCATCTTTTCCCTAAATAAAAGCATCTACTTTCCCTAAACACAAAAACTGTAATTTGAGGAAAACTAGATTCCTCAGAGTTTTAGGAACCAAAGGAAGAGCAGTAGGCTCGTCCCTCCTACATGTTTACACTCCTTTCCCAAGTTAGTAACAGAGATCCAAGGGACTCCCTGACGCTCAGAGTGAAGCACGGAAGAGGAGGCAGAGAAAATAACTACAGACTGTAAAAAGTTTTATCACGTTAAACCAAACAGATAAGAGAAAACGATGGAGAGGAATAAGGGACGCGTCGTCAACTTCTACTGGGGAGTGATGAAATCCCACGCGGTCACTAACACAGCTAGCACAGATCTGTCCGGAACACCTGTTTTCCAGGAGTCACAAGACTCAGCTCTAGCTGACGGGCACGTGAGGAGAGCAAGACCACGAATACCTAACATGCTTCCATCCTCCAGGAGGAGCGCAGTGAACGTGGGAGGGGTACCACGGGGTCAGGCACTAACAATGCCTGAACCAAATTCTTTATTTTCAACCAATACTGCAGGTTAAGGTCGGCGTGTGAGGTTTTCCTAAGTGACACTGACTCCTCTATCAGGCAGAGCAGGGCCCGTAAGGTCAGTAGGCTAGCAAGCACACGGATCCAATCGGAGGTGGCTACCAAAGCCTTTAAGAAGGGAATGACTCTGAGGAAGCCGTGATATCGACAGCTAACCACACTCAGTTACCGCAGGAGCAGCAAGGGATGGGGTGAATTCTGGGGAAGACGCGTGACACATCAGCAGTGTCAGGCACAGACCCAGGGCAGAGCATGCGTCCATCCATCTGCATCCATCCATTTACCGCCATCTGCCCCACACCATTCACGCCCTGTCACTATTCTGGTTCATTCACATATAACTTGATACTCTTCTCTAACTACAGTATCAAAGTTATTAAAACTCCTATAAAAAGTTTACACTCCACAGCTCTTCCACCCACGCTGGCTGTTCACTGAGGACCTATTGCTAGAACGAACTGCACTTATGACCCCACTTCATAAAGCCTGACTGGAGAACTGGTAAGGACATGCCAAAGGCACTTTGCGGATGTGACACGGGGCTCACCTTGCACCTGTTGCCTAGTAGTGGCCCTGGAGCAATGACATCTGTCCCAACCAGCAGCACGTCTAAATACGACGACCCTGGTACTGACGAGTAAGCTACCTTCTGAGGTAGAACGGGAGTTAAAACCATTCCTTACCAACTCCATTTCATTGTCTCCCTACCTGAATTTCCAGGAAGTATGAGCTGTTTGACTATCGGAGGTCGTACTGGGGTTGAGGATGGAGAATTGAAGCCACTGCTGTAGGGGCTACTGGCATTTGGACTGTAAGGACTGGTGTAACTCACAGAGTTGAAAGGGTTGTTATATAAATTCTGCCTCTTGAGAGCTGCAAATGAGAAGAAGAAGAATGTCAAATTAACGACAGAAAAAGTTAACATTTCAAAAGTTTTCCAAATAAGGAAATTAAATCATTATCTATGTCAATTTAAAGAACATCCTTATAATAGCATAGAAAAACATTAATAATCCCAACAAAATATTTTAGTTATCTTAACATGTATGATGTAAATAAAACAATAGCCACAGCAACAACAGAGACAATGTAAGAAGATCTCCTAGTCAGATTAGCAGCCACTAAATTAACTCATTTCCATCTTCTTTAAGTTATTGCTTAATAACACTGTATCAACCCTGAGTGATCTTTAAAACTAAATTTAATATAGGGACCAGCAGTTAGTGTAATGGCTATGTTGCTGGACTCCCACAGTTGAACACAGTTCGAATCCCGAACCTGGTAGCTTAAACTCACGCCGGGTGTGTGTGCATGCGTGCCCAAAATCCTGAGAGGAGAAGGGATTGCAGCATGGCCATCCCCCCTGGGGAGTGATTTCTCGCTTTCTCTCTTTCTGGTGAGCAAATGTGCCCTACTGCAAAAACCTCTCAAAAAAAAAAAAAAAAAAAAGAGAGAAAACTAAATTTAATATAAAAGTGTATTTATGTTTCCTCATTTTCCCATGATAAACATTCAACAATTTTTTTTCTTTCTTTTTTTTTTAGTTTTTGCTATAGGGCACATGTGTTTACCAGAGAGAAACAAAGACAGGGAGAGTGAGACACACAGAGAAAGTGAGAAATTACCCTCTCCACCTTGGAAGGGATGGCCGTACAGCACTGCCTTTTCTTCCTTCTCTTAGGATTTTGGGCACGTGTGCCTGGTGTGATTTTCAAGCTGCAGGGTCCAGGACTCAAATCACAAGAGTCAGCCAGGTGCCTTAAACTCTATACCACCTACTGGCCCCAAACGTATTGCTTTTTAAAAAACTATGAAATTGTAAGTTTTAAAGGAGCTTTCCAAAGTTTGTTTTTTTGAACAAATAAAGCAATAGTGACTACTTAAACATGAAAGAATCTTTCTTTTTTTTTTTTTTTTTTAAATAACCCCTCTACAACTTTCCCCTCTCCCAAATACTCCTGTCCAAAAAAAAGGGGGGGGGGGGGGACCGGACAAAGCAGTGGTAAAATACGAGGCTCTGCATGGCTGACCTACGTGGGATGGTTCTGGATTCCTGCCTGGAGACCGCGTGGGGTACACTAGCAGGTGTGCTCATCACCTGAGGCTGACTGGACGGCCTGGAGACCGCGCGGGGTACACTAGCAGGTGTGTTCATCACCTGAGGCTGGCTGGACTGCCTGGAGACCGCGTGGGGTACACTAGCAGGTGTGTTCATCACCTGAGGCTGGCTGGACGGCCTGGAGACCACGCGGGGTACACTAGCAGGTGTGCTCATCACCTGAGGCTGGCTGGACTGCCTGGAGACCACGCGGGGTACACTAGCAGGTGTGTTCATCACCTGAGGCTGGCTGGACGGCCTGGAGACCACGCGGGGTACACTAGCAGGTGTGTTCATCACCTGAGGCTGGCTGGACGGCCTGGAGACCACGCGGGGTACACTAGCAGGTGTGTTCATCACCTGAGGCTGGCTGGAATGGGGCGGGGTGGATCAGCGTCAGGATCCTGCTGGGGCTGTGCTACTCTCTCTCTTCTGTTCATGGAGAAATAAACTTAACAAACCCTGTAGTATGTACATAAAATTACATAAGCACTACAACACTAGAGCTAGGATACATTAATAAACTACCATCATATGCAAGAAAACGAGCACTTGGAAGACCAGCCGCACCTCCTAGCGCACTGAAATCCAGTGTGCTGAATATTTACCGGCTGGGTAGGATGCAGACGGTACGATGTGGCACTCTCCAGAGGCTCGCAGACAGACCAGTGTGACAGGCAGGAACGGCTGCACGGGGGCAGAGGGCCAGGGAAGGGGGAGAGCAATGTTTACAGCTGGGAGACGTGGCGGGTTTCAGAAGGAGGAGTGCGGAGCAGCCTGGAGGAGACGCAGCCTCAGGGCAGGCGGGAAGGGAGCGTGCCCTCACCTGAGTCTGCAGGCCATGGGGGGTGGCGAAAATGGGTGTCTGGGGTCCGGAAACAAGACGTGCTCAGAGAGGAGGTGAGGGTGCAGGGCAGGGCTGGGCAGGGCAGGAGCAGCCACGCGCACGGCTGGGAGAAAGGAACTGTCTGTCTAGCCTCTCTGTGCAGTGAGAGGCCGGGTAGCCCACACAAACTCACCCCGAGATCAACACTGTTACCCACGTTGAGGGTGTACTAGAAAGTACGATCTGGGAAGTGAGGACCCGAGCAGAAACGGCTTTCCTTTCCCTCACACTTTACTCCGGCTGCTGTGCAGTGTGCTGTCACTTGGTATCTATCTATCTATCTATCTATCTATCTATCTATCTATCTAGATATCTAGAGAATTTTGCTATGGGGCATGTGTACAAGCCAGAGAGAGAGACTGAAAGCGAGAAATCACACCTGGCGTGAGCTTCAAGCCACTGAGTCCAGGACTCAAACTGTGGTGGCCACACGGGAGTCCAGTGCCTTAACCACCACGCCACCTGCTGGCCCCTGTCACTTGGTTATTGATCACTAGCTTTCTGTGTCCTCGGCCCTGTCGTCATCTCACTCTGCCCCACATTCCTTCTCCTGAGAAATCTCAATCACATCCATGACATCGATTATCATCAGCACGCCAGACTCGCTGTTATCTACACTTCCAGGCTCCAGCTGTCGTCTGAGCTGCACACCCACACATAGCCTGGTTCCCGTCTCGCCCAGTGAGGCAGGCCTGCCACGACAGCAGGGCACGGCCCTCTCCTAGTCTTCCCGCTAGAAACAAAGTCTCTCCTACGGGCCTTCTCAGTGACCACATTCACCCGCCACGTACGCTGGGCCTCTCGGTGATCACACTCACCTGCCACGTATGCTGGGCCTCTCGGTGACCACACTCACCTGCCACGTACACTGGTCCTCTTGGTGACCACACTCACCTGCCACGTACAATGGGTCCTCTCAGTGACCACACTCACCTGCCACGTACACTGGGTCCTCTCAGTGACCACACTCACCTGCCACGTACACTGGGTCCTCTCAGTGACCACACTCACCTGCCATGTACGCTGGGTCCTCTCAGTGACCACGCTCACCGGCCACATACGCTGGGTGTCTCAGTGACCACACTCACCGGCCACGTACGCTGGGTCCTCTCAGGGATCACACTCACCTGCCATGTACGCTGGGTCTCTCAGGGACCACGCTCACCGGCCACGTACACTGGGCCTCTCGGTGACCACGCTCACCTGCCACATACGCTGGGTCCTCTCAGTGACCACGCTCACCTGCCACATACGCTGGGTCCTCTCAGTGACCACGCTCACCGGCCACGTTCACTGGACCTCTCAGTGACCACACTCACCTGCCTCGTACACTGGGTCTCTCAGTGACCACGCTCACCTGCCACGTACGCTGGGTCTCTCAGGGACCACGCTCACCGGCCACGTTCACTGGACCTCTCAGTGACCACGCTCACCTGCCACGTACGCTGGGTCCTCTCAGTGACCACGCTCACCTGCCATGTACGCTGGGTCTCTCAGTGACCACGCTCACCTGCCACGTACGCTGGGTCTCTCAGGGACCACGCTCACCGGCCACGTTCACTGGACCTCTCAGTGACCACGCTCACCTGCCACGTACGCTGGGTCTCTCAGTGACCACGCTCACCTGCCATGTACGCTGGGTCTCTCAGTGACCACGCTCACCTGCCACATACGCTGAGCCTCTCGGTGACCACACTCACCCTGCCTGTAACCTGAAATGTAGGTCACTGTTGACACCTTCCTCATCTTCACTCCCTCCTATCTGGCTCCCTCTTCTCCTACCACATCCTCCATCTTTCCTACTGCCCCTTCCCCTCACCACAGCCCAGCCACTGCCATCCCCCCACCGTCCCTGCCCCTATACTCACTCTCAGCCCTCTCCACCCTACCTTCTACACTACTGCTAAACGCACCTTCCGGAACGCAAACCTGACTACACCCTCACAGCATGCACACCTGTGTAAGCCCCTTCACCGTTGTCTCTGTGCTCTTCGGGCGGAGTCCAAGCTCCTACTGTGGCCTGCAGGCCTCCCTGGCTAGCTCCCACCTGCCCCCTGCCCCTGCTCCAGCCACCTCGTTCACGGCTGTTCCACCGGCGCCTCTCTCAGGAGGCTTTGTGCACCGCACTGCCTGGGACATCCTACCCCCGCTTCCTCCTCCTCCTTAGTATTTAAACTTTTCAGAATCTTTAGGATTCCGGTTAAATAGCACTTCCCGAAAAAAGAAAACTCCTGTTTCTCAACACTCAGAGCGCTGTCTCCCAGCCCTGGCTATGCATCGCCAGTAATAAGGACTGCCTGGATCACCGAGTGCCCCTCCCAGGCAGCAGACTCCCCGAGGGCTGGTGCAGAGCCTGCTTCTCCTCATCACGTACCCCCACCCTTTTCCCAGTGCCTGATCCATAGCAGGCTCTCAGTAAAAATTCATGAACCCACGTGTAAGTGAATGGGGCTCATTTGAAAGAGAGGACACTGGACCCCAGAGGAATGAATGCAGTCACCAGAACAGAGAGAAGGGGCGAAAGACACACCTCAGCCGCAAAGGCTGACAGGCAGAGGGGGCGGGACGGGCAGTCATTTAGTGTGAGACGACGACACGTGTACTACAGACTGACGCAGACTTGTCCCCTGGAGGTGTACGTGCTGACTGCGGCATGGCAACGTGAGTACACGTGCAGCCACTGAAACATACGTGTAAAATGGTGAAAATGGGACATTCTATGTTATGCAAATGCTATCACAATTAACCAAAACGCTGAGCAGAGAAGGAAGGCTGTTCCCAGGAGTGAGCGCAGCAGGGGGTAAAGGAAGCAGCAATGACAGTGCGCTGTCACAAAGACCCAGAGCAAAACCCGGGCAGGCGGTGGCACCCGCAGAGCATCTGAGTGCGACGGGCAGAAACTGACCTGCTTGGACCTCACACCCAGGTCCCGGGACGCTCTGTCTCACACACACACACACACACACACACACACACACACACTACCAGGGCTGCCGCCCTGGCCTGGCGTCAAGGCAGCCAGATTCCATGTGGCCGACCACGCTGCAGTGGGCCTGGCAGCTTAGAAATATGCCAGGCACATGTGTGCATGTGCCCAGCATCTCTAAAGGGAGACAGAGAGAGGGATGGTGATGTGAACATTAAAACAGGGAGCTGCTGTCCCCTCTCTCTCTCCCTCTCCCTGTTCTCTGGCAAGCGCACATACTCTACAGCAAAAAAAAATAAAAGAAAAGAAAAGTTAAATAAACAATCTCCTTGGGGGAAGGGGAGGGGTTTAGGAACATGAAAAGTAAACTTAAAATAGGTAAGTCATATTTTCCCTTATGGTTTGAAAAAGCATGTATTTTAAACATACATTATAGTTGCAGCTATTATACTATGCATGTAGCTATAAAATTTAAACATTCCTTTTACGTAAGTTTTAAAAATATTTTATTTTATTTTTATTATTATTTCTATTATTTTAATTTGACAGAGAAGAAAAATGAAAAATCAAGCCACCAGGTCCGGGACTTGAACCGCAGTCAGCCACGTGGGAGTCCAGCGTCTTAACTACTATGCCATCTGCCAGCCCCAAATTTAAACACTGTTAAACACATCTAGTAGGTTACACCTTTTCTGTTTTTTTGTTTTGTTTTGTTTTGTTTTTTAGGTTTTTGCTATAGGGAGGGCATATGCACTTGCTGGAGAGAAACAGAGACAGAGAGGGAGGGAAAGTAAGAAATCGCCCCCCTCCCAAGGGGGTTACCACGCCACAATGCCCTCTCCTCCATTCTCTTTTTGGGATTGTGGGCACACATGCACATGCATCCTGTCTGATTTTTAAGCTGTGGGGTCTAAGACTCGAACTGTGGTCCAGCCAGGTGGGAGTCCAGTGCCTTAAGCACCATGGCACCTGCTGGCCCTGATTACACCTTCAGAATTAAGAGTAACTGCCTCTCTTGTGTACTACTGGAATCTTTATTCCTCCGTTCTCAGAACATACTCCATCGCCTGGTTCTCAGAACTCAGACTGCACAGGGGTCACTGCACCATCAGCCAGGGCTGGAAGTTCCAGCTTCCCTAAACCCCCTTCCAGTCCAGCCTGCCCCTGCCCCCACCCCTTCTCTCCTCATGCCTAGCCCCTACCCCACTTCACCTGCCACACGTTCATAATCCTCTCAGCTAGCAATGGGGCCCCATCAGGAACCTGGGAGCCCTACAATCACCATGGGGCCCCCACCACCCCCCACGACGCTCCCAGCCCAGCACCTGCCCCTATCTAGGGGCCCCATCAGGAACTGGGAGCTCTACACTCACTGTGCCCTTCCTCCCCACCACCGTGACCTCCCAGCCCAGCACCTGCCCCTACCTAGGGGCCCCTTCAGGAACTGGGAGCTCTGCACTCACTGTGCCTTCCTCCCCACCACCACGACGCTCCCAGCCCAGCACCCGTGCCCGGCACCCACCCCTGCATCTGGCTAGCGGTCTCCGTCCTATAACCTCCGATCTCTAATACCCTCTGACATTGTAAAGCAAACAGCTACTCACTCCAAAGTTGCCAGTAAGCAGTTGCTAATAGTTCCTACCCCTCAGGGTGTTCAAAGCGGGGGCTGGCAAACTGGCCTGCAGGCTGGACCCAGGCCGCCACCTGCTTCTGTAAGGGAGGTTCCCTGGAGCACAGCCATGCCCTTTTAGCTAGCCACTGTCTACGCTGCTGCCTGTAAGGGCAGAGTGGAGCGACTACGGCCAAGGTCTTCGCAGCCCATGGGGTACACTGCTTGTTACCTGACTCTGTTTGCCAACCTCTGTTTTGTACGTTTTATTTATTTATCTGATTCATCCTATGAGAATCTATGTTTCATGAAAGAAGGGATTTTTTGGTCAATTTATATTCATTACTTAACCATCAGAGTTGAGAGCAATGCCTAGCATAGTAGGTTCTCAACATACACTGAATGATAAAACTTCGATAAATTGTAAATTATGCTTACTCCCCGCCCCTCGCCAAAACTGCCAGGAAGTACATGTGCTTGCCAGAGAGAGAGAGAGACAGGGAGAGAGAGAGAGAGACAGGGAGAAAGAGAGAGAGAGGGAGGGAAGGAGGGAGGAAGTAACCCCAAGGGGATGGTCATGCCACAATTCCTTCTCCATTTCTCTACCCTATAGAAATTTTAGGCGCGCGCACACAGACACACACACACACACACACACACACACAGTGTTTTTCAAGACCAGTGGCCAGGATTTGAGTTGTAGTTAGCACATGGGATCCAGCTTCCTTAACTACTGGGCTTCAGGGCCGACCCTACTCACACATTATTTCCAAGGTGAGATACTCAGATGACTGGAAAACTGTTTTTAGAAATAATCCCCCTCTCTCTCTCTTTAAAAGTTGTTTATTTCTTTCAAGGAGGAGGGAGGGAGGGTCTTGCCACACAAGACCCCTTCCCCCAGCTCTTCAGCCGGTCAGAATCTTGGGCACGTGCACCCAGTGTGTTTCAGGTTGACCTTGGGACTCAAACCCACATGTGGCTGCGTGGTTTCCAGCACACAGGTTGTTACCATGGCCTGCCTCAGAGAAGCCAGGCCAAGTAGGAGTAGTCTTAATAACTGTCTAAATAGTACCATCTAACTGCAATTAATTAAAAAGGTTCCATTAGTTGAAACTGTCTAACAGCTGATGTGCATATTTCTAATAATCTGTTAGAAATATAAATTAAAGCAAGCTACAAAGTATAATTTGAGAAATAAGTTGGAATTTAAACAAAACATTTCTAAAATTACATAAAGGTTGTTTTTCCATAAAGTCTTACGCAGACTCAGCTTTAGAAGCTCTGTAATCATAATCTATAAGTTGTTTGCATATAATAACCATTAACGCCTTACAGCCAAACAAACTTTACCATACTATATGCCAGTCTGTTTAGCTAGTCTGCTTTCTGCTTCTGACTCTTTTCACTTTAAACTCTAAAGTACATACTTCTAAAACAAAAACCTGTTAAGTACACAACTGAGTATTTCAGAAAACAGGCTTAAGAGACTGAGAGGCTGGCCTGCTGCACAGTGGGGGAGCACTACTGGGGGCAGCAGGACCCCACATGGCCAGCCAGGGCTGCAGCCTCCACGCTGTGTGTGCACCCGGGACCCTTTACAGGATGGAGAACTGGAAGAGAAAGGGAGAGGCATGACCGGGCCCTGGGGAGGACCTCTCCCTTCCTCCTCTCTCCTCTCTCCTCCCTCTTCTTCTGGCCTTCTTTTCTTCTAAGTGTGCATGCATGTGCTCTCTAGCATTAAAAACACAGAAAACAGAAGGAGCAGGGCCGAGGGTGGTGCCTCTCGGTAAGGCGGGGCTGCACGGGAAGGCTAGCAGTCCCTGGATGCAGACCTCCTGGGAGTGATGGGCATGAGAGAAGCCGTGGTCCGGGCCGCTGGGGCTGCGGGAGCTCTTTCTCGGTCTCTCACTCATGGGATAAATAAATACACTTAAAAAAAAAAAAAACTGCTTAGAGCTATAGAGCATCTTGAAAACAAAAGAGAAAGATTGAGAGAAATACCAGGAAAAAGTCAGTAATATCTTTCCTACATCTCCGCCCACACTGGCATGCTACATTAAATGTCACAAATTGCCACAGACGCTCGGTCAGCGTTGTGAATGCAATTACACTAGAGAGCCTAAAAACAACTTAGACCCTAACCTAAAATGCCAAGTGAAAAAAGAAAAAAGAAATAGCAAACAAGGGAAATATACACAATTGCTAAGCACCTATTGTGAGCTGGAAAATCAGTTAGGTTTTCTTATTACTGTATCATTGAAGCCAGGTTCATCGTTCTTATGGGAATGCCAACCCAGAGGTTAAATAATGTGAAAAGTGACACAGCAACTTAGTGCTAGACTGATAAGGAGTCTCTGGTTCTCCACCTGTAACTTTTTAACACTGTAGAGTTTCCCCAACGTGGGGTGTGTGAGGTGATTTTTAGGTGTGATACCAAACATACATCTTTTATTTTAAAGTTATTTGCTTTAACTTGTATTAGGATAAAGCTTATCACATAAAATTCATTACTTTATGAATATTACTTTTTAGCATAAAGCTAGATAAAAATAAGGAGAACTTTTAAAAAGCTAATAGCGGGGCCTGCAGGTGGTATAGTGGTTAAGGCACTGGACTCTCGCGTGACCAATTGTGGTTCAAGTCTCCCGAACCTGGTGGCTTATTTTCTTTCTCTCTCACTCTGGTGAGCACATATGCCCTGTAACAGGTTTAAGAATAATAATAAATAAAATTAAATAATTATTTAAAAAATAATAAGCTACTAGGTAAGTGAAAGGACAGGCCCACAGCAAACACTCTCACGATGGTATTTACAATGAGATTTGAAAAATGAGCAAAGAATCACCTTCCTAAAAACATACCACTCAACACTAATCTTTTTCTTTTTTTAATTAAACAAGGCAAAGAGAGGAATTTACAAGTAAAATAAGAGACATACCTGACATAGTCTGGTCAAGTTTGTGGATAAGAGACTTTTTAGCACATTCAACATCAGGGCTTGGGTAATCCAGAACTTGCCTGCACCACACCAGCGGACTAACCGACTTCTGCACTGGTGTCAGTTTTTTCTTTGGTGAGGAATACAGCCTATAGGAAGACAAAAACAGAGGGAATGCTCATTACTGAGCACAGGTAATAAGGATCCTTCCGAATAGGTCTACCTTGGGCGGGGGAGAGGAGTAACGGTGATACAGTAAGTTTAAAATCACCCCCATTTACTTAGTGCACGGAAGAAAACAAAGCCATGATCAATACAAACCCGAACCTCGAGTATTAAATGAATCCTCTGACACATTCCGAGAAAGTGCCTCCTTTTCCTTTCATTCTCATCGCTAAAACTACAAGGAAACATGTCTTTACACCCGTTCACTGTTTCACGGGTACTTGACCCTAGTACAGCCTGTCATCAAACCCGTGTGGGACGCAGGAGAGGGGCTGACCTTACTCCCCGCCGGCTCCTGCCCTCCCGACCACAAACCCACACAGAACACGCCAGTCGGGATTCCTCCTCCACAAGCTGGATCAGCTCTGCAGTGTCCTTTCAAACGACATGTGTCTGAACAAAGCAATCCTTGACACTCCCTAATAATTTAACATGGGGGCCGGCAGGTGGCGTGGTGGTTAAAGGTGCTGGATTCCCACATGGCCGACTGCTGGACCCGGCAGCTTGCTTTGTCACTTTTTCTCTCTCTTACACTCTGTCCCTCTCTGGTCAAATTGAAATAAACAAATGAATAAATAAATAAAGTTAAATAAAAATAATTCTTTTAAAAATGCAAAAATAACAATAATTTAACACGAATCAACTTATGGAATTTAGGAAAAGGCGGAAGGGACAGTATCAGTTCCCAGGAAAGTATACACAGGGATGAGGCGAGCGGGAGATGAGGAAGGTGTGCACTCATGTCCTACTTCGCAGTTTCCCTCAGAGTGGCACGGATTATGTCAGTTCTTATTAGCTTATTTCAAATATGACACATCAAAAATGTCGCTTGATTTCTGGGGGCCAGCAGGTGGTGTGGTGGTTAAGGCACCGGACTCCCACATGGTTGACTGAGGTTCAAGTCCCAGACCCGGTGGCTTGAAACTCACACCGGGCACGTGTAAGTGCATTCCCAAAATCCCGAGAAGAAAATGGAGGAGAAGGGACTGCGGTGTGGCCATCCCTTCCAGGGAGCAATTTCTTGCGTCCCGTCTCTGTCCCTCTGGCAAGTACACACGCCCTATAGCAAAAATCTCTCTCAAAATAAGTAAATACATAAAACGTTATTCGATTCTAACCAGGGAAGTTTTCAAATTATTATAAGTGGAATTTTAAACCAAATGTAATATATGCTTTGATGAACTGCTCTGATGTGGGGACACAGTTGAACGTCTCACTGAGGCGGGAAGTGGCCTCACACTTTGTATTACTTGAGTCGGTGTTCCAGCGTGACGTGTCCTGCTGGATAAACATGGAGGACCTGCTGTGTCTGTAGCAGAGTCACCGCGTCCAGTGCCAGCACGCATCCTTCCCACCCATCTTCTCCCCATCTGTCCGTAAACCCCGTCGTTTAGGCACGTGCTGTAGATGACAGAACGCACCTGCGTGGCGAGACGGGGCGCAGGGGCAGAGGGAGCGCCCTGGGCAGGTCTCTCTCCCGCCGGGATGCCTACCCCCAGCCCTCCAGCTGGTGGGGACCCGATCCTTCAGGCAGAGCAGGGTGTTGGACCACGTGGCCACACACCTGCGAGCACTGCAGGGCGCCTGAGTCACCATCACCACAGTGGTGGGCTTCATTGTGATGGGGAACCGACGGGGATGGTGGCATGCCGGGGAAACAGTCCCTCGGGGGGACTGTCTGCAGTCGGTATCAGGAGACGCTCGCGTGCGCTGGGTGTGCATGTCCCAAGATCTGGGGTTCGCTGAATCTAGGGCTGGACGGTGGCATCAAGACCCTGTTGGGGTGCTACCGGCCCCTCCCACTCTTTCTCTCGCTCACTGAAGAGATGAGTAAACGTGAAAAGTCAGGACCAGCCCTGAAGAACAGGGTTAAGTGCAAAGCACGGGAGGCGGGGTCCCATGCGGCCGACTACGGCTCACATCCCAGCCCCAGGGCACGGACAACATGCAGGGTGCATGCACGTATGTGCCGCAGACCCTGGCAGGACGGAGAAAGGAGGGAGAAGAATTGTGGCCTGACCAGCCCTCCTGGAGAGGTTCTCTTTCTTTCTCTCTAGAAAATCCTCTGACCAAAAAAAAAAAAAAAAAAAAAAAGACTTAAAAAAGGAATCAAGACTAATGGGATACATGACCATTTCTTTGGTTCACCATCCATACTCATTTGGACAAAAATAGTGGAATCTCAATTTATAAAACTATTTACTAACAATTCAAAATGAAATCAATAAAGTTCATTCTCTTTACAACTTAAATGCTGCAAATGTTTCCAACTAAACCTCTACCTCGGCCTGCCCACTTAAAAGTGGGGTAACCATTACAGAGTGATACTCTATGCTAGCAATGTCCAGCCAGCGAAACCTTTATAGGTGAACATGAGCAATACACACTAATACCCACTCTGAGATTATCATGTTCCTTTCAATGTGTACCTTTCCCTACACTGGCGAGTCTTCCATGATTTACCCACTGGACCTGTGTATACTGAGTCCAGATCCGCTACTGTCGACTATAAACTCATTTTAATAAAAAAAGAAAGAAAGAAAACAAAGGGGCACGGGTGATCCTCCAAACCATTATGCTTGGGAAAAGAAGTCAGATGAGAAAGAACACGTACTGGCAACTGCAGGCTCCCACTTACACGGGACGCCCAGAGAGCGGAGAACAGGGAACAGACCAGTGTCTGTGGGGGGCTGGGGGGGGAAGGGGCACGATTTCTCTTCAGGGTAAAATAAATGTTCTAAAATTAGATGGCAATGATAACTGTGGTAATGATTTGGGAATTGTAAATATACTAAAATTCACTGAATTACACAGTAACTTTCTAAATTTTATGATAAATAAATGGGTACTGGTACTTTTTTTTAAGCTTTTTACAATAGAGCATGTGCACTCTCTGGAGAGAGAGAGAGAGAGAGAAAGAGAGGGAGAGGGAGAGGGAGAGGGAGAGGAAAAGTAAGAAACCATCCCTCAGGAGGGGTAGGCATGCTATAATCCCGTCCTCTCCTCTCTGGATTTTAGGCCTACACGCACGTGCACCTGACGATCTTTAAGCCATCAGGTCAGCCATGTGCGACTCTAATGCCTTAACCACCATGCCACCTGCTGGCCCCTGGTAAGGGTAAATTTCATGTTGTGTAAATTATCTTCTTTTTTCTTTAAGAGAGATTTTTGCTATAGGGCACTTGTGCTCACAGGAGAGACAGAGAGACAGAAAGCAAGAAATCACCCCCTGGGGGGATGGCCACGCTGCAATCCCTTCTCCTCCATTCTCCTCTTGGGACCTTGGGTTCACACACACATGCCCAGCATGAGTTTTAAGCCACCAGGTCTAGGACTCAAACTGTAGTCGACTATGTGGGAGTCCAGCAATGTAACCATTATGCCATCTCTTGGTCCCTGTAAATTATATCTTAATAAAACATTTTTTAAAAATTATGAGGTACTTTCAGCATCTTTAAAAATACTTAAACTGGGTCAGCAGGTGGCATAGTGGTTGAGGCACGGATTGCCACATGGCCGACCACAGTTCGAGTCCTGGACTTGGAAGCTTGAAACCCACGCTAGGTGCATGTGCGTGCACGTTTAAGATTCTGAGAGGGGCTGGAGGAGAAAGGACTGCAGTGAGGCCATCTCCCCAGGGGGGTGATTTCTCACTTTCTGTATCTCTCTGTGTCTATGGAGTACATGTATCCTATTAACAAAAATCTCTTTAGAAATACAGAAACTACTATAAACTAAATCAATGAAACAGCAATAATTCAAAATCAGTTAAAACTAAAATGTCACTGTTTCTCCTATCCACCATGAATCTGCAATAGTATTTTTCCTGTTTTTGTAACTGACAATTTAACTCTTTCCGTAACAAATGCTAAATACTTGTGAGTAATTTTGGATTCCTCCACCCTTTTTATTTCCCATCGTTACCATACTCTGTCGCTCAGTCCTGGTGATCCAGCTGTATAAACTACCTCTTCCCCCGCACCCCCATATTTACTCTCACAGTTAGAGAACGTGCCTTCATCCTGAGCACACGAAAGTTAAGGGAGCAGCCACCAGTGGCATGGAGGTTAAGGCAGCCGGGTCCTGGACAGCAGGCTGAATCATGCCAGGTGCGTGTGCATGTGTGCCCACAATCCTGAGAGGAGAATGGAAGAGAAGGGTCTTCAGTGTGGCCATCCCCCCAGGAGGGGTGATTTCCTGCTTTCCGTTTTTCTCTCTCTGGCAGTCGCGCGCGCCCAGAGCGTGAGGAGGGGAGACGGACTCCATGTCCTGGGTGTAGGAACTATCGCTGTCATCCTAGCCTCTTCTTTCCGAGCCTGAGGGCTGGGCCCGTGTGATACTGGCATAAGGCTGTCTTGGCCAGGGAACCCCAGGTCGAGGTTTCACAGCACTCCTCAGCCTGCCAGACGACACTTGAGCTGGGCCGGATCGTGTAACTGGGTCCACCCTTACAGGACCATGCTGTTGAATTAGAAAAGAAAAATCCCAAGTGAAAACATCTGTAATAACTAATGTACCAGCTCATTTGCTCACTTAATTTTAAGAACTGTTTAATTTTATTTATCTTTATTATTAGTTTTAAAAATCTGCTACAGAGCATGCCTGCTCACCAGAGAGAGCAAGACAGAAAGGGTGAGGGGGAAAGCCAGAAAGCAAGTTGCTGGGTCCAGGACTCAAACCTCGGTCGGCCGTGTGGAGTCGGCGCCTTCGCTGTCATACCACCTACTGGCCTCTCACTGGCTCATTCCTTACAAACACACAGACTTCTTCAAAGTAGATATTTTGCCAGTAAAAACACTTTTTCACTCTGACACTTCCAAGTCTCTTAAACAGTCGTATATAGTTTCATGAAGAGGGACACCTTCCGAAAGCCAGCCAGTTCACAGGCAGCTAATGCAACCTGAGGCAGCTGGAGATTTGTCCAGTCTTGACTTGCCTAAAAGTCTTGAAATATTACTTCATTATCTTATTACAATTACGTCACGAGGCCCTGTGGGGAGCTGAGCCCCCACCCCACACAGGAGGTATCGGGAAGAACAGAAGGTCTCCTCTGCCGCCCTCTCTGTGTGTCATCAGAGCCCAGAGTCCAGGAGGCGGGGGATCGCACGCCTCACTGGCCACAGCGAGGACAGGGGCCCGTGCTTCGCGTGGCCGAGGTGGTACCAGCAGGACCCAGACATCAGCTGAACACCCGCCCTGACCCAGACCCACACGACACACCTCAACAGGTGAGTGGATGGATGCCTACTGACAAGAACTGTAGTTCTCAGTCACACAACACAACACCGAAATGACCAGCAAACGACTGGAAACCATTCAGCATACTGAGAACACACTTCAAGGAGGGACAAAGAACAGAAACGATTGAGTCAAATTTAAAACAAACAGCCAATGGAAGAGGCAATCCAACCATGCTGATCATTACATGAAATGTGAATAGATTAAGCACCCTACTTAAAATGCAGAGATAGACTGAATTAAAAAAACAAGACTCAATGCTATGTATCTACGAAGGAAACAGGGTAGATTCAAAGTCACAAAGATGCTCAAAGTAAATGGATAGGAAAATAATACCACACAACAGTAACCACGAGAGCTGGAGAGAGCTATGCGAGGGATTTTTCAAAAGTCATGGAAAATGTGTATTATAAAAAAAAAATGTATGGATTTAAAAAAATCTCACAGCAAAATAAGTTCATACTCTAGTTCTACTTTTCCACAAACTTTTTGAAATCTCTTCATATTGTTATAAGACAAAACAGATATTTACTTATTTATTTCGTCATAGGGTGCATGCACTCATTGGAGAGGGACAGTGAGAAATCACCCCCAGGGGAGTTGGCCACGCCACAATCTCCTCTCCTCCATTCTGCTCCTGGGATTTCTGAGCACAAATGCCCACGCTCCCAACGTGTTTTCAAGCCGCCAGGTCCAGGGCTTGAACTGTAGTCAGCCATATGGGAGTCTAGCGTCTCAACCGCCACACCACCTGCCAGCCCTGACAAAACAGACTTTAAAAGAAGGAATACTACTAGAGAGGGACACTTACAAAGAGGAATACTTCAATACTAGGAAGATGTAACAATGACAAACGTAAAAGATTTGTCCATTAGAATTTAGAAATCTTTTTTTTTGGAGGTTTTTATTTTTCTTCTTTTGTTTTGAGAGGTTTTTTTGCTATAGGGCACGTGCGCTTGCCAGACAGAGAGAGAGAGAGAGACAGAAAGCGAGAAATCACCCCCCAGGGTGGATGACCACGCCGCAATCCATTCTCCTCTCGGGATCTTGGGCACGCACGCACACACGCCCGGTGTGAGTTTAAGCCACCGGGTCCGGGACTTGAACCGCGGTTGACTACATGGGAGTCCAGCGACATAGCCATTACGCTAACTGTTGGTCCCTTTTTTGGGAGGTTTTAATAGCGTAATTTCAATTCTGAAACAAGAGCTACTGGGGGAAAAATCAGTAAGGATACAGAAGACCTGAGCATCATCATCAACCACCAACCACACCTGCAGGACACTACACAGTCACAAAAGACGCATGCTTTCTAAGTGAACGCGGACCATTCTCCTAGACCACTGGCTGGGCGATAAAACAACTACTACTGAATTTAAAAGAATAAAATTCCTCATGGTATTGTATGTTCTCCAATCAAAACAAAAAAAAAATCAGTAAATTCTAGATATTTGGACATTAAACAACATAAGTCACCACAAAGCAAAAAAAGATATCACAAGAGAAAAATAGGAAATATCTCATGGGCCAGCAGGTGGCATGGTGGCTAAGGCACTGGATCTTATCTGGCCAACCGAGCTGTTCATGTCCCAGAACTGGAGACTTGAAGAACACACTGGACATGTATATGTGTGTGCCCAAAATCCTGACAGGAGAATGGAGGGGAAGGGATCATGGTGTGGCCACCCCCAAGGAGTGTGATTTCTCACTTTCCCTCTCTCTGTATCTCTCTCTCCAGCAAGCACACGAACCCTATAGCAAAAAACATAAAAATAAAAAGAAATTATCTTGAACTGAATACAAACAAAACCACAATATGTCAGTCTTTACGTAGTGAAGCTAAAGAAGTGCTTAGAGGATATTAGGTGAGCAAAGGGTCTCCGGCCTGTCTTGTGTGGCTGAAGCACTGTGCAGACAAAGCCAGGTCCACGTGGCCAGCCAGGATCTGCATCCTGGCTTCGACGCCAGGCTTGTGCGTGCACGCCCAGGGTCCTGACGGGAAGGAGAAGTGGGGAAAGGAAACGTGATGTGACTAGGCTTCTTTCCCCATCTCTTTCCTCTGTATACAGATGACTTCTAGCATAGAAAAATAGAAATAAAAGGTCTCCAATCAATAATTCAGGTCGAAATCGAGTAAGAACAAATAAACTCAAAGCAGTCAGAAAACAGGAAATTAGAAAGTTTAGAATAGAGGGGGCCAGAGGTGGCATGGTGGTTGAGGCGCTAGACTTCCCACATGGCCAACCACAGTCTGAGTCCTGGACCTGGTGGCTGGCTTTCTCACTTTCTCTCTGGTGAGTGTATGTAAAAAAAAAATAATGATAATAATAAATAGAATAAAATAAATTACTAGAATAAAATCAGTGACATAGAAAGCAGAAAATTATAGGGGGAAAACCTCAAATTTAATTTTTTGAAAAGATTAAAAAATGGATGTCTTTATTAGACTGACCAAGATAAAAGACAGAAAATGTGAATGACCAAAATCAGAAATAAAAACAGGACACTGTTACAAACATGACAGCTATTCGTAAGATTATCAGGGGCCAACCTACAGGAGCACATGCTGGGAGACACTGCCACTCAGCAGCCTGAGCCCCAAGGAAGCCCCAGTTCAATTCCCAAGCCCCCACACAAGCCAGGCAGGGTGGGCTGCACCTGTAGTCCTGGTGACCTGAGAGGCTGATGCGGGAGATCTCAGCACAGAGCAACCCTGACTTCACCAAAGGGGAGATCCTAAGGGAATATTATGAATGACTTTATGTCAAACAAAATAACTCAGATAAAACAAATCCCTAGAAAGTCAAACATTACCAAAAGGACCCAAGAAGAAACAGGGTCTGATCAGACTTCCAAATAAAACTGAATTAGAAATTTACAAATCTTCCCACAAAGAAAAGCACAAGTCCAGATGCCTTCACTTATTAATTCTATCAAATGTGAAGGGGGAACATGATGCCAGTCCTCTAGGAAGAGACCTGTGGTCAAACACGGCATGCTTTCTCCTGAGACAAGGGGGAGGAAGGGCGTGCGACCCAGAGCTCTGATGCGCATTGTACTGGAGTGTCAGGCGGGCACGAAACAAGACAGCCTTCGGATCAGAGAGGAAGAACTGTCTTTACTCAAAGACACAGCAATCCCGTCCATGGAAGAGTCTTGGTAAGAATCTACAAATATGCAAATAACAGCCACAAAAACCAGTTAGTCTAATAAATGTGTTCAGCCACGTAGGGGATATAACATCAATTAAAAAAAATAAGTATTTTTCTATATACTACCAATGAACAACCTGAACATAAAATAACAATTCCATTCATGACAGCATTGAAGAGAGCGCAATACTCAGGAATAACCCGATGAGTGAAACACAAGGCCTGGACACCGCAGAGCACAAACACTGCGGAGGGGAGAGACGCACGACATGCACAGAGTAGAAAACTCAGCATCGACAAGATGTCATTTCTTCCAAATCGGTCTACAGGATCACCACGATCCCTAGAAAATCTTAGTAGATATTTCTACAGGAATTGACAAGCCAGTCTTAAAATTTATATGAAAACACGAAGGGCAAAGAATGGCTGAAACAATTTTTTAAGTGAAACACACATTTGAACATCTCTGGCCTTGCTCCCTACCAAGTCCTTCCATTCGCTGTAGCCAAACTATTTCTGAAAAAAAAAAATCTGGCTTTATTGATAGTCCTCTACTAAAATTTGTTTCCTCTTGCCCTTAGAATGGATCCCCCCCCCCAAAAAAAAAAAATGGTCCCCATGGCCCTGAGACCTGACTGATGACCTGTTTTAGCTCCGCTTCCTGTCTCCTTCCACTCGACTCCGGGTAACAGCCGCATGGAACGAGTTCACATTCCTAGAAAGCCCAGCGCTGTTTGTAGGGCATTTGTGCGTGCTGTTCCCTTGCCTGAAACAAACTTGGTTTCACTCTGGGCTTACCTTTTTTATTAAAAAAAAAAAAAAAAAAAAATTATTTAACTTTATTTATTTATTTATTTATTTAAATTTGACCAGAGAGTGACAGAGAGAGAGAGAAAGTGAGAAAGCAAGCCGCCTCGTCTGGCCCTTGAACCATGGTCAGCCAAGGTCAGTCCAGCGCCCTTGTCCACCATGTCATCTGCTGGCCCCACACTCTTGGCTTACCTTATCCTCCCTGCCCAACTCTATCCAGCTCATTCCTTTCCTCTGGGCCTCAGCATCAATGTCTGCTCCAAGGAGACCTCCCTTGAGCACTTCCTGAAAGACTGTGTGAGGGCCAGGGTCCGTGACACAAAGCTAAAAGGCTGCTCCCGAGAAGCTGGGTCCCACGTGGCAGCTGCGGTTTGAATCCACACCCACGTGCCCAGATCCGAGGGCTGGAGGACTGGAGGAGGGGGTTCCAGCGTGACCAGGCCCAGTGCAGGGCTCCGCTGTCTCTCACACACTTGCACACACATACTCCCCTTTATCATGAACAAGGGGGAACAGCCCGCAGCAGGTGTCCCCGCTGTGCACACGCAGTGAAGCACGCTGTCTGAGCGAAGTACCACTGCAGCCAGTTAGAAGTGCCTTCCCCGCTGGGTGGTTGTGGGGGTAATGCACATGGACCCACGTGGGAAAACTGCTGGGTTTCCACCCTGAGAAGGCCCTGGGCATGCAGGGCGCGCGCGCGTGTGTGTGTGCCCATGATCAGGGGCGGAGACCGGGGGTGGGCTGTGGTCAGGGCCCTATTGGAGGCTGAGACGGGTGGGGTGGGTGGGTGGGCTGTGGTGAGGGCCCTACTGGAGGCTGAGACCGGGGGTGGGCTGTGGTGAGGGCCCTACTGGAGGCAGAGACCAGGGGTGGGCTGTGGTGAGGGCCCTATTGGAGGCTGAGACGGGGTGGGGTGGGTGGGTGGGCTGTGGTGAGGGCCCTACTGGAGGCAGAGACCAGGGGTGGGCTGTGGTGAGGGCCCTATTGGAGGCAGAGACCAGGGGTGGGCTGTGGTGAGGGCCCTACTGGAGGCAGAGACCAGGGGTGGGCTGTGGTGAGGGCCCTATTGGAGGCTGAGACGGGTGGGGGTGGGTGGGTGGGCTGTGGTGAGGGCCCTACTGGAGGCTGAGACCGGGGGTGGGCTGTGGTGAGGGCCCTATTGGAGGCGCTGTCCGTCTCTGTCTCTTTCTCTCTCAGGGAAGAAATAAATGAATAAACTTTAGATCTGCTCCATCAAAAAGGAAGTCCGTGACTAATCGCCATTCTAATCACAACAGACTGATACTTTATTCCTTTTTGCCCTGCTTAAATTTATAATTTGGTAGTTAAGGACACTGGACTCCCACATGACCAACAGCAGTTTGAGTTCTGGACCTGGTGGATTGCTTTCTCACTTTCCCTCTCTCTCTCTCTCACTCTGTCCCTTTCTGGTCAAATTTAAATAGTGAATGAATGAATGAATGAATGAAAGAGAAAGAAAAGCAAAAAATGTGTTGGAGGCAAAAAAATGCTGTGACATGCTATGAACCTCAAAAACTCTGCTAAGTAAAAGAAGCCAGTCACAAAATACGACAACCTGCAGGGAACCGTTCACATGAAGGCCGAGAACAGGGACATCTGCAGACAGAAGGCACCTGCTGCCCAGGCACAGGACGGGGTGGGGAGAAAAGGAATGGGAAATGCCTGCGAATGAGTGCAAGGTTTCTTCTCGATATGCTGAAAATATTCTGAAACTGAATCATGGGGACAGCCCTAAATACACTAAAAATCACTGAACACTAAATGCCACTTTAAACAAGTGAATTTTTTTTGGGGGGAGAGGTTTTCGCTATAGGGCGCATGTGCTCACCGGAGAGACAGAGAGACAGAAAGCGAGAAATCACCCCCAGGGGGTATGGCCACGCCGCAATCCCTTCTCCATTCTCCTCTCGGGATCTTGGGCATGCATGCACACGCGCCTGGTGTGAGTTTAAGCCACCGGGTTCAGGACTCGAACCATAGTTGACTACGTGGGAGTCATAGCCATTACACCAACTGCTGGTCCCTAAACAAGTGAATTTTATGGTATATACATTATATCTCAATAAAGCTGTTAATCTGTAAAAAATAAATTAGCTTTCCAAGACACTGTTTTTTCCTAAAAATCATAACGAAGTAACTAAACACCATTAAATATCGTTCATATATACTGTTAAACACTGAGAGAACATTCAGTTAAATTATAATTAAAAGTATGAATAATAAAAGGTTGAGATAACATCATATATTGGTCTGTATGTCACATCTTTTTAATATGGTGGTAAAAATACCTAAGAATGTAATTCCATTTTTAAAGTACAACTTTTGGTAACATATAAGCATTAATATAAGAGGTGATAATCTCTCTCCCCCTACCAAAACTCTCTCCCACGTTATTTACAGTGTAGAGTACATCTCGGGGACTTTTCCGTGCATGCACACATAGTAGATACATAATTACATGGTGGAGACAGGAAAGGGGATTGGACTTGGTCACCTTGCTGAATTTATGGTAGCTTAATCACTTTTCACAGGCTACTGATGCTAAGGACAACAAACAATTTTATTTAAAGTAAAAGTCACATTGAAATTGTTACTGAAACAAAGCTCTTTAGAGTGGTGTGAATCTGTGTGTGTGTGTCTGGAAAACAAACCAGACTTTAATACCCCAAATCATCCCCCTAGACCTATTCACTGAGTTAGGCACACTGAAAGCAAAAGCAGAGACTCTGTCTTCACCAAACGCAGCGCACAGGGCTAGATGGTGGCACAGCAGTAAAAGGCCATGCTTGGCCAGGCAGTTCCACATGCAAAGGTTCCTGGTTCAAGTTCAGAGACCGCCCTGGGACCACAGGGCACACGCCTGCCCACGATCCAGGGCTGGCCGAGGTCTGGGGATGAATCGTAACATCAAGACAATTTTTTTAAAAGAATTTATTTCATTTTATTTATCATCATCATTTTTTTAAAAAATTTGATCAGAGAGAGACAGGGAGAGAGAGAGAAAGTGAGAAAGCAAACTGCCAAGTCTGGGATTCAAACCACAGTCGGCCATGTGGGAGTCCAGCACCTTAATCAACAAGCCACCTGCTGGCCCCGACATCAAGACAATGTTAGGGATGGTGTCTCTCTGTGTGTCTCTGTCTCTCTTGCTCTCCTTCTTCCTCTTCTTCCCTTCATCTCCTTCTCTGTCTCATTCATCAAAGAAATAAATTGAAAGAAAAATTCACTGTGAAATCCCCAACAAACATTTGTACTGGATCGTCAGAAAAGCTGTGACATTTTTCCGATGCAAAAAAATGCATCTTGACTTTCCCAATGACCCAATAGATGTTTGGATATTTGCATCTGGAAAAAAAATTGCTATATTTAAAAAGGCAACCTAAAAGAGATAGAGGAAGTATACTAAAGATCAAAGTAGCCACTTTGAGCTCGTAAGTTTGTTTCTACTTCTTACAATTTTACGGTGCTTTAAAAAAACTTTCAGAAACGAAGGCGCTTGGCTTTACCTACAACTGAAGATATTAATTACAAACCATCGGGATGCATGCTTACAATGGCTTAACGGGCCTTAGTCGATGCGGCAGCAGCAGTTCCTGTGCACATTTACCAGCTGCTTATTACGGACCCGGCGTTGCTTCAGGATTTTAAATATACTCTTTCCATGTCCACAATAAACCCATGAGGCAGGCACTACTACAATCCTCATTTTACAGATAAAGTCACGAGACACAGTGAAGTAAGGAACCTGCCCCAGGTGGCACAGCTACTACAAGTGACAAAACCAGGACCGCTCCAGAAACTCGGCTCTTAACTCCTATTCTTCAGTGCCTAGTGTGTTGACACAGAAGGGAAAAGAATTCCAAATTATGGTCTCCAATGCAGTAATCATGCTAAGAGCCTCAATGTTCCCTGCTCCCTTCCCCCGATCCTGCCAACAAAATAGTTATACTCGGGACCAGCAGGTTGCGTGGTGATTAAGGTGCTGGGCACTCCCGCATGGCCGACCACGGTTCAAGTCCTGGACCTGGTAGCTTGCTTTCTCATTCTCCCTCACTCTGTGTCTCTCTCTCTGGCCAAAATAAAATAAATGAATGAATGAATAAAATTAAATAATTAAAAAAATAGTTACATTCAATCCCACTATCGCAACCAAAAATCCACTTAGCTGAAGACATCCTCCGTTCATATACACACAGACACACACACAGACACACACACACACACACAGAGTCTTTCTGGACTTTTAAAAAGTGGTCATAGTGCCACTGCATATTTTACTAAAAGCCATGTCATAATACTATTATTATAGTGACTACATAAAATATAGCCTTCTGGTTTTTAAAGGATTATCATCAGTATTATTAACTAACTGGTGATTATTAGCAAGGCAAATTCATTAGCAAAGTCTTAACAGCTTACAGGCATGCACATTTCACAAGCACGTGACTGTTTGCAGGCGACACTAGCTGCCGGGTAGGAAAGAGGATCTATCCATGCACCTATCTATCCATCCACCCAGCCACCTGGCACGTATGACAGAATGCGAAGTGTGGTGGACCAAAGGCGAAGCAGAGCAAAGCAAGCAGAACGGAAGAGCTTTTTAAAGTGGTGAGTCCCAGAGTGACACTGTGCTTCCATACTCATTTCATGACTGACTTTATTACCATTCTGTATGGCACTTATTTTTTTTAAGAGAATCAAGGGACCAGCAGATGGTGTAACGGTTACATGACTGGACTCCCACATGGCTGACTGGTTCAAGTCCTGGACCCAGAGACTTGAATCTCACACCGGGCACGTGCATTGTGCCAAGATCCCAAGAGGAGAATGGAGAAGGGACTGCAGCGTGGCCATCCCCCCGGGGGGTGATTTCTCACTTTCCATCTTTTTCTCTGGCAAGTGCAAACACTGCATAGTAAAAATCTCTCTTAAAAAAAAAAAAAAATCAAAACATTTTTGGTATTCCTTAGGGTGTCACAAACTAAGGTTGAAGTTTAATATGTAAAGATAGCAAGTGCTGCTGGGAAGCAACAGCTACATGAGAGTAATCCCTGAAGTCCTGACCCAAAACCGAGTTTCCCTTAGAGAAAAGACCTCAGCAGGACCTGGAGTCGGAAACCACGCCTGCTCAGGCTGCGGCAGGAGCTCCAAGAGCTAGTCTTCATGCATACCTAATAACAACTTTTCAGCTACAGCTGCATACACAGACAGCAACTAGCAGTCTTCCAAATGTTCAGGGAGTGGGGTGATGGCTAAGGTGCTGGACTCGCACACAGGTGACAGGTTCGAGTCTCAGACCTGGCGGCTTGCTTTCTCACTTTCCCTCTCTCTGCCTCTGTCTCTCTCTGGTCAAATTAAAAAATAATGTAAGTAAAAATGAATAAACATTACCAAAAAAGGTTCAGGGAAACTGCATATTATGAAAAAATTATGCACTGATTTAATTGTTTTAACTTCCAAATGGCACATATGCTCACCAGAGGGGGGGTGGAAAGGGAGAGAGAGACAAAAAGCTACCCTCCACTGTGGCTTGGTCATGCTCAATCCCTTCTCTTTCGTTTCTCATCCAGTTGGGGTTTGTTCATGCATGTATGCACACGTGTGTGCACAAAGGCCCTGGCAACTTGAAAAACAATTAGGTTCACGGTCATCCACGTGGGATCTATCTCCCTTAAACCACTAGGCTAAGGTACCAGCCTCATATTTTTTTATTTTGTACCAAAATAAATTCATATATATATATATTTTTTTGTTTGTTTGTTTGTTTGTTTGTTTTCCTTAGTTTCTGCCATAGGGTAAATGCACTTACCAGGGACAGATAGGGTGTGTGTTGGGAGGACAGCCACGCTGCAATCCCTTCTCCTCCATTCTCCTCTTGGAATTTGGGGCACACAGGCATAAGCGCCCAGCGTAATTTTGAAGCAACCAGGTCTGAGACTTGAACAGAGCAGACAGCCAGGTGGGATCCAGCTACCTTAAACTCCATGCCACCTGCTGGCCCTACACTCATATTTTAATTCCACATTTCCATAAACTTTTTAAATCCTTGTACTAACATCAGAATTTTTTAGTCCACAGAAAACACACATATATGCACATGTATAAATATATACATGTGTAGTACATATATACGTAATCCACACTGATGGTTTTAGAGGCTAAAATAGGATATTATCTGTAAAAGTCATGGCAGTTCCTGGCCAGAAAGTTGTAACTTTCATTAAATGATATATCCTTCAAATCTCAACAATTCATACTGTTATAAACACTTTTAATTGTCTGTCATCCAAAGACAGATGTAAAAACTTGTATTTCTTCCTACAAAAATATTATATGAGGGACCAGCAGATGGTGCAGTGGTTAAGTTGCTGGACTTCCATGTAGTCAACTGTGGTTCAAGTTCTGGACCTGGCAGCTTAAACTCACACTGGGCACATGTGTGTGCATGCCCAAAATCTCAAGAGGAGAATGGAAAAGAAGAGATTGCAGGGTGGCCAACCCCCCAGGGGATGATTTCTCGCTTTCTGTCTCTCTGGTGAGCACATGCACTCTATAGCAAAAATCTCTCAATCAATCAATCAATATTGAGAAAAGATATAAAAGCATAAAGTTCAAATCCATGAAACAGTAGCAACAAAGGTTTTATTAATACAGTAAAGATCAAACAACTTCTCAGAGAATTGCTAACTTGCAATATACCTCTAGATTCTAAAATTTGTTTCTTAAATTACTATAAAATTAAAATAATCAACTCTTGGGACCAGCAGCTGGTGTAATGGCTATGTTGCTGAACTCCCATGTAGTCAATAGCAGTTTGAGTCTCGGACTCGGTGGCTTAAACTCAGGCCAGGTGCGTGTACGTGCGTGCCCACGATCCTGAGAGAATGGAGGAGAAGGGACTGCGGTGTGGCCATACCCCTGGGGGGTGATTTCTCACTTTCTGTCTCTCTGTTTCTGTCTTTCAGATGAGTGCACGTGCCATATAGCAAAAACCTCTCAAAAAAAATATATATATCTACTCTGAAAATATGAACCATGTAAGAATGGGAGAAAAATCTAAATATATATATTTTGGTGTATACATATAATTGTATATTAATACATGTTATAAATTTATAAATATATTTAAATACATATATCTATGTATACTTAAATATATGTGTTTAACCTCAATAAGACGTTGACCTAAAATATTTGGCAACTGCAGTGCTAAAAAAAGTTCATCAAAATATTTATGTCACATGCCAAAGTAGGAAGTAAAAGAGAATCGTACAAGGGCCAGCAGGTGGTGTGGTAATTATGGCAATGGACTCTTCCATAGCCACCAACCACGTTCAAGTCCTGGACCCAGGAGCTTGAAAATCACGCCATGCCCAAGATCCCAAGAGGAGAATGAAGAAGAGACTGTAGTGTGGCTATCCTCCCTGGGAGGGTGATTTCTCACTTTTCCTGTCTCTGTCTCTCTGTCTCCTGCAAGCACACAAGCCCTAAGGCAAAAAATCTTAAAAAAAAAAAGAGAGAGAGAGAGAGAGAGAGAGAGAGAGAGAAAATGGTACACTGTACTCTGATCACACAACTAAAGTTAATTAAGAAGATCAGCTCAAACATTCTCTTTTTTCTTTTGAGTTATATAGAAAAAAGACATGGGTGGCTATGTGAGGATTCCTGATACACACTATATCCTGAGATAGTTAGAAAGCACAAAAGACTTTTGGGGAAAGAGAGAAAAAGTATGTTTAGAACTGTTACTGTTCTGAAAGAAAATCCAGTCCAGTCTTCCGCTGTCTGTATAATACTTGTGTGCATAGTTAGAAGAGAACTTCAAAAAGTTCATGAAAAAGAGTCATTAAAGCACATGTTTATTTTGGTGCAAAATAACTTGAAATCCATGCATATTTTTAAACATCATATACATTTTCCATGAACATTTTCAAGACCAGGCTTTACATGTGACTCTAAGCTTCTCAAGGGCAGGAATAAGAATATTTCACATTGCACTAGCAAATAAGAGTAATGGTTATGTTGCTGGACTCCCACATAGTCGACCGCAGGTCAAGTCCCGGACCTGGTGGCTTAAAACTCAAACTGGGCATATGTGCTTGCGTGCCCAAAGTTATGAGAAAACAGAGAAGGGACTGCAGTGTGGTCATCCCCCCTGGGAGTTGATTTCTTGCTTTCTGTCTCTTTGTCTCTCTGGCGAGCACACGCACCCTATAGCAAAGACCTCTATTAAAAAAAAAAGAATATTTCACATCATCCCTTACACCTCCTCACTTCAAAGGTAACTGCTTGCCACATGTTAAAAAAGGAACTCAATATTGCAAAATGTACAAGTGGTATGGTGGTTAAGGCACTGAACTCCCACATGGCCAACTGCAGTTTGAGTCCTGGACCGGGTGTCTTGAAAAATCACACCAGGTGTGTGTGTGTGCATGCCCAAAATCCAGAGGGGAGAATGGAGGAGAAGGCACTGTGGCATGGCTGTGCCCCTGAGAGATGACTTCCCACCTTCCCTGTCTTTCTCTTTGGCAAGCGTATACACCTGTGCTAAAAACCTAAAAAAAAAATGTATATGTAATAATAAGTATACAATGGAAATTTTATAGGTGTGTGTGTGTATTGCTTCTACCATCTGGTTACCCAGCTATAAGATCACTAGAACCAAATTTTTTGTTTTAATTCATACTGATTTTATTTTATTTCTTTCAAAATATTCATAGCAACTAAATAGAACCTCTCCCAGGTGACAGTAATCAAATTATCCCAGTTACTTATGAGGGTGAGCTTAATCTCTCCTCTAGTCCCTCCAATTTATTCACTTGCTCATCAGCTTTTTATCATTGATTAAAATTTAATTGTCAATTCTAGAAACAGTGATCTGAGGGTCTGAAAATACCAGCTGCTGCATAAAAACTGAGTATTTCTATTCCTTTAGATATTTTTCTTTTTACAAATTTTATTTCTTTTATTTTTTTACAGTTTGCTATAGGGCAAGTGCACTCGCCAGAGACAGAGAAAGGGAAAATACGAGAGCACCCCCAGGGGATGGATATGCTGCAATCCCTTCTCCTCCATTTCCCTCTTGGGATTTGGGGCATACACGCACACACGCCTGGTGTGTTTTTCAAGCTACTGGTCTAGGACTCACACCACGGAGGCCATTATGTGGGATCAGCGGCCCTAACCACCATGCCACCCTGCTGGCCTAGTCTGAACACTTCCTACACCACAGGGTCTTTTCATTATTCTATTAATTTCTGTCTCTCAAGAAACAACTAAACATTTCTACTATTCTATTCTGTTTATCAGAAATTTCTAACTTAAAAAGGTCTTTTGTTTGATCATAACCAACTACCATTTTGTGGACCGCCACGGTTGACGGTCTGTCCCCTCCACACCCGTGTTAGAATTGAACTGCGACACTGGGAGGTGGAACCTTTCAGAGACGGGGCCTCAGGGGAGGCACGGGGGTCCTGGGAGCTGTGCCCTCCAGTGGACAGGTGCCATTCTCACCCTTGCAAGACTGGATGAGCTACTTGGAGGGGGAGCTGCTACCCAGGGAGCCACTCTGTTCCGCCCCCTTTCCCACACCCCCCCTTCCACGTACCCGTTCCCACGATGAGGTGATGCAGCACACTGCCCCCACCCGACGCGGACTTCCCAACCACGAGCCAGAATAACCCTCTCTTCTTGGTAAATGACTGTCTCAGGTGTTCCAGTTCAGCAATAGGAAACACTAAGATGGGCCGTGCATGGTTTTCTAACAGCACCAGTTCCGGTTCAGAGTTCTAGCCTCCTGTATGAACACCCTCCCACATCACGGAGCCTCAGACCTTTTATAAAGTGGCATCATAATTTTTTCACCAATGAATGAAAAGTTTTGCACTAACCTTGACTTATTTTTTCTCCACATATTCAATCAACACATCCTATGAACTCATTAATGCCTCGCAAATCCATTCCTTCCTTTTCCATTTCTAGTGACCTCTGTCTGTCTAGGCCCCCCAATTCACCAAATATGGACTACTCCAAGAATCTGAATCTGACTACTCCAAGAATCATAGGTTCCCCATGCCTACCAGATGGACATCCTCCCACTCTACCCTCTACCTTCTACGCCCAGCTTTCTAAAACACAGATCTATAGAATATTATTTCATAGCTTAAAAACGTTCCCACTGCATGTGGAACACAGTCCACAGCTTAGTCTTCAAGATCTTGTGCTATCTGCTCCACAACCACATCCTTTGGTCTCCTCTCCAAGTACTCCAGTTAAAAACCTCCTGCTCAGTCAAACTGACCAAACAAATGTTTTCCTCCATGTGTCACGGACAGTCTAACCCACACATGTCTTTGTTCATAGTTCTTTTCACTTAGAGAGAAAAAAGGTCTTGCTATTTTTTTAATCTGACCCAAGATTTACTTCAAAACCAGTTCAAGATTTCCTTTTTCATCAAGATTTCTAACTTATCAAAGTTCTTTCGACTACTGACCCCCTTAGCATAGTGCTCTACCCACAGCAGGTACTCCATAAATGTCTGATGATTACTCTCAGAGTAACAATTTGCGGGGGAAGTTCTAAGGGAAGACTCTGTCCTACTATCCCGCCCACTGGATAGCTGACACCCCCTTCACTCTCCACAATGTCAGGTCAGGTATGCACGATGTTACACGATCGCTTCAGCCATTCCTAATTTTCAGAACAGCACTACTTGGACATAGAATATGTAAACAGAGAGAAGTAGCTGGAACATCCCACTTTTTTCACTGTAATACAGCACTAGACGTTAGGGAAACTGTTTTTAACCTCGGGGTGAGTCTGCCCCCAGCAGACCTCTGCAGCTTCTCCAGGGTTGCTGCTACACTGCACAGCGACCCCTACAAAGAACTACCTGCCTCAAGTGTCGAGGCGGGGAAACCCTCTTTAAGACTATATCCTATATAAGAGAATTAGTAAGACAAAAATGACATTTTAAACAGTGTTGGTTTTTTGTTGTGTTTTTTTTTTTGGTCTGAAGGTGTGCTCGCCAGGGAGAGGGGAGGAGGGGGAGAACACCCCTCTCCCCGATGGGACATGGTCAAGTTGCAGTCCCCTCTCCTTCATCTCTCCATTCTCTCAAGATTTGGGGCATCTGAACTGCGTGGTCAGCCATGGGGGATCTGGCTCAATCAACCACGGGATGGCAGGACCAGCTCCAATGCAAATGTCTTTGAAGAGTAACGGACACTCTTGAAACCAAGATGATCCACCCTACATCCTTAGGTGAGAGACCTGGTCTCTAACAGTGCACGTGTGAGTGGTGGGGATGACGTGGGAAAGACCACTGTGGACTCAACACTTTGATCTGAATTCAAGCTTTGCCATGTGCAGTGAGGCGCAGAGGTGGGCAGGCCCAGTTGTCATCGCTTCCTGCCACGAGGCAGCTGTGGCTTCTGTCCTTGGTAACACGCACGACTGACACACCACCTTTCCAACCGTGGTAAGAACATCCCTACACACACAACGCCTCCCAGCTCTCACAGGCTGGCGACACTACGATCTCCTACTCAGCGAGTCAACTTCCTGTCACTGTTCCTAACACACTTCACCCAGGTAGGAACCTGCACAGGCCTTTCCTGTACACCCCTCAAGTGCAGCACTAATTCTCTCCCCTGTGCTTCTGATTAAGAGAGAGAGCAAAAAATAATATCCTTCCATCTGTAGCTAAACAAAAGTCCCAGCTCTCACATTCAAGTCCATTTAAACATTTCTTCTTCCTTTTTTGGGGGTTTTTGATATAGGGCGCATGAGCTTGCCAGAAAGATGGAGAGAGGCAGAGAGACAGAAAGTGAGAAATCACCCCCCGGGGGATGGCCACACCACAATCCCTTCTCCTCCATTCTCCTCTTGGGATCTTGGGCATACACGCACACCCGCCCGGCGTGAGTTTAAGCCACTGGGTTTGGGACTCAAACCGCAGTCAACTACATGGGAGTCCAGAGACGTAGCCATTATGCCAAATGCTGGTCTCTAAACATTTCTTCTACAGGCTACTACTATTGGTTTCAAAGAGAACTGAATTCTGTACTTATTCTACCTCCTAGCCAAACTCTAAGCACCCTGGGAGCTCAGAATCATGCCCCATTCAGTTAATTAAACAAGTATTTACGCAGCAGCTGCCACTGGCCAGGCCCGGTGCTAGACAGGAACATGGAGGTGAATTCAGATAAAAGCAGATTATACCTCACATAGAGGCTGTGAGCCTCGCAGTCAGCACCTGCTCATCAAGTTCCCAGCCTCCAGCTCAGGTTTCTAGGACTCAGCAGGGGTTCTTGGGGTGGTGTTTTCAAATCCTCTCCAGATCAGCCCTAGCTAAGGGCAACCAACTGGCACCAAGAATGTCACTGTCACTAGTGCAGAGAAGACCCTGGTCTCCCTCGCAGAGGGGAAATGAGCAGGCCCACTAGCAGATCCACGAATTCGCACCCTGAAGTCACCGCTCCTTCTATGCCTGCTAAGTAGGCAGTAAAGACCGCAGCTCGATGCCATCGTACTTATAAAGGTACAGTACTGACTGGGTGCCGAATGCATACTAAAACCTCCTCACAACTTAATCCTTTCCTCAAGACCTCAGAGTTGGGTTCACAGAAAGCCTAGCCCACCCCTGCTTCTTATTCACACTTTTCAAACAAAGTAACTCTCAATGGCCATACACCTGGGCGCTTTTTCAAAAAAGAACTGTTTTATTTATTACTGTTTACTTGACGAGAGAGACCACGACTGGGTAGTGTTCTGTTCTCACAGACAGATGGGCAGAAGCTCTGGAATGGATGCGTAGAGGGTTGTGTGTGGGAGGGGTTTCCTTCTAGGAGCAGTTTACTACGACAGAAGGGAGAAGTGATTTGATTCATCATGAATCTACAACTGATCTTTTAAAATTTTTAATGAGAAAGTGTGTGGGAGGGAGAGGAAAAGAGACAGGCATCTGTGACAGGTCTTGCCACACTGCACCCATCCTGCCGAGCCTCGCAGCGAGCCAAGCTGGGAAGCCCGCACCACGACCCCAAGCCTGCTTCGGCGGGCTAAGCCTCAAACCCATGCAGCCCCAGCCATAGTGCCGCAGCCGGGCATAAACGAACTGCTAAGTAAACGCGACCTTGATCTCATCGTCCCAAATATCTTCACCAATTTTATGTCCGATTCTACTATCTTACTTTCGTCATCCTCATGTTTCAAGGAGATACCATCGCCTTTTCTTTCCCTCCATAGTCCTTTAACATCCTCAAGAAAACTTCAATTTCATTCCAGAATTCAAGGCTTTTCCCAGATCAAAGCAAACTGTGTTGTACATGTGTTGAGCCACTCCTAGTTTCAAGACCTAGTTTTAAGTCTTCTCTTAAATAAGTTAACTTCGTCCTGAACGTGTTCATCTCCTCCACAGCTCATACCCCAAAATAAAGATCTCGGAGGATGTGATTTAAGTAAATGAAACAGGAAGAATAAGAAAGCCTTGAAACTTACATGCTTTTACAAATTCATTTTTTAAAAAAACTAAGATTTAAAAAAAATAAAAATGTTAAATAATTGTAAATGTAAAAAAAAAACAAAGATGACAATATGGGAGTTGATTACAGACCAAGAGGCCAAGGGAAGATATGAATATATTACTGTTTATCCAATATAAATTTCAAGCCTAGTACAAAGAAGAGCTACACTAGTGATTTTACAGTGATAGGGACTCCCGCAGTATTCAGACACCTGCTAAAAACTTTACCTTGCTCGCCTAAGCAGAACACCTAGGAAATTCTTGATTGGCCTCAACAATTTAACTTCTCAAATATTTAAGCAAGAAATGAGTCCTGGGTCTGCTCTGACTATTAGCAACAAACTGAGGGAACATGAACACGATCAGCGACTGGCCCATGGTCTAGTGGTTAAGGAAGCCAGACCACATGGCCAACTCGGGGTCGACACCGGGCCCTGATGGCACGAGTGTGCATGCCAACGCCTCTGACAGGAAGCAGAGCAAAAGTGGCTGTGATGTGAGCACGCCCGTTGGCTGGTACTGTATATTTCCCTCCTTCCGTGTCTCTTTCTCTGGCAAATGTGTGTGCCCTCTGGCAATAAAATAAACTGGGGAGCCAGCTGCGGGCATGGCGGTTAAGGTGGTTGGATAACACACGTCCAACTATGCGATTAAGTTCCAGACCTGGCAACTTTAAAAAGAAAACTGGGAAAGAAGTCTTGTCAAGAAACAGTACTGAACAACTGTTTACCCACATGCAGAACGAGGCTGGGCTCCTACTGCATAGTGGCTAAGAGCTCCGCAGGGAAAGTGGCGGCCTGGCGGCGGGATCTGGAACCCCGAGCAGAAGGGGTGTGGATGAAGAAAGGACACAGAGGGAACCAGCAGTTAGTGTAATGGCTGTGTCGCTGGACTCCCACGTAGTCGACTGCGGTTCGCGTCCCGGACCCGGTGGCTTAAAACTCACACCGGGCACGTGTGCGTGCGTGCCCAAGATCCCGAGAGGAGAATGGAGGAGAAGGGATTGCGGCGTGGCCATCCCCCCTGGGGGGTGATTTCTCGCTTTCTGTCTCTATGTCTCTCTCTCTGTCTGGCGAGCGCACGAGCCCTATAGCGAAAAACCTCTCAAAAAAAAAAAGAAAAAAAGAAAAAAGAAAGGACACAGAGAAAAGCAGGGTGGGGTGTGGCAGGCAGCCCTGGCGCCTCCAAGCCCAGCTGTTCTGTGCTCATTCTTCTACGGGGAGGTAAGACCGTGTGCTTTCTGTACTGACAGCGGCCGTGAGCATTTAAAAAAGCCTCTCCCGGCCCCCTCTGGGTCTTCTATCTGTAAAGCCCAGCAGTAGAGTCCGTCTTCCTTAGAGCTTTCGCCATGTGCGAAGATCTATGCTGCTGGTTAAAAAGGCAAAAGGGTAGAGGCTGCCGTGAAAAGCAGTAAGTATGGCGGCTCATCCAAAAGTACATTAGAATGACCATTTGATCAGGCAATCCCTCTCTGAATACAGATCGCCTAAAAAAGTGAAAACATGGGGCCAGACAGTGACCCAGTGGTGACACGGTACCCTGACCCAGGAAAGTTCTGGACTCACTTCCCCGTCCTCTGTGTGACGTGACCAGGCGGCTCAGGCTGCCATAGTATCACAGCCTGACCACCCTCCCGGGGACGTCTCTCTCCCCCTCTCTTTGAGGAAAGAAAGAAACTTTTACAAAGTAAAGGCAGGGACTCGAACAGGTTCTGCACACCCATGTTCACAGCCGCCAGAGTAGAAGCAGCGCATGTCTACCTACGAAGAACATAAAGCCACGGGGCCACGTACAAAGGAGCACTACCCAGCCCCGACGAGGGAGCTCCGCGGGCACTGCGACACGGACAGGCCTGGAGGACTCCGAGCCGGTGAGCTGAGACAGTCACGAGAGCAAGCACTGCAAGGTCCCGCTGCACGAGGGACCCAGACAGGAAAATGGTGGCTGCCAGGGTCTAGAGGAGGTGGAGGTAAAGCCTATTGTTCAGTGGATTTAACATGATAAGTTTTAAGTCATTTATATTTTAAATAAATTTTAAAATGGATCAGAGACTCATGTTATAGCTAAAATTATAAAAATCTAAGGAGAAAAGAAAAATCTTCATGATCTTGGATTAGGCAGTGGTCTCTTAGATATGATACCAAAAACACAATAAAAAAAAATTAAATTGAACTACATACTATTAAAAACTTCGTGCTTCAAAGGCATCAACCAGAAAGTGAAAAGAGAATGCACACGATGGGGAAAAGGCAGCTGTGAATCCTGTAACTCACAAGGGAGTAACACCCGGAAAATGAAAGGACTCTTACAACTTAACGATATGGAGGTACGCAAATTAGAAAATGAGCAAAGGACATGAATAAACACTTCTAAGAAGATATACAAATGACCAATAAATACATGAAAGGATGCTCAGCATCACTGGCCAGCAGGACTGCCCATCAGAACCAGTACAGTGGCCACAGCAAGAACACAGAGGCCCAGCTGTGACATGGTGGTTAAGGTGGCTGGATCCCACAGGGCTGACTGTGAGGTCTGAGCTCCAGAGCCAGCGGCTTGGGAAACACAGCAGGCACATGTGCATGCCTGTCTAAAATCCCTAGAGGAGAGTGGAGAAGGGACTGCAGCATGGCCATCCTCCCTGGGGTTGATTTCCCATTTCCTCTCTCTCTCTTTCCTGCTCTCTCTCTGGCAAGCTCCTGCACCACAGTAAAAACTAGCTAGCTAATGAAATAAATGAACAGTAAGTACAGACAGTAAGCCATGGTGGCAAAGATGTGGAGAAACCATAACCTCATATATTGCTTGTAGGAATATAAATGTTGTAGCCACTGCGGAAAAAAGTCTGGCTGATTTTTAAGAAGTGAACCAGGGAGTTATCATTTGGACTAATTCTATTGCTATACACATACCCAACAAAAATGAAAACATGTCGGCACAGAAACATAAACCAGTGTTCACAGCAGCATCACTTGCAATAGCCAAAAGGTGGAAACAACTGGAGTGCCCATCAACTTAAGAATACACACAGACACAAAGTAACAAATCCATACCAGGGCATACAGTTCAGACACACAGGAACAAAAACCAAAAGGGAAGCCTCCATACACTGCAGTATGGCTACACCTTGACACCCTATGCGACATAAGACAGATGCCAAGTGCCCTGTCTGAGGTGGCCTCGTCCACGTAAGATGACAGGAGAGGCATCCCACAGACACGGGGCAGGTCCGGGGGGCGCAGACAAGGGGAGAGGGAACGACGGTTCACGGGCTGGAGTTCCTTTTGGGGATGATGAAAATGTGCCGTAGTCCGACAACGGTGATGGCCGTACAACTGAATAATCACTGAACGGCATGCGTTAAAATGGAGAGTTTTATGTATATCAGTTAAATCGCAACAAAGGAAACGAGAAAAAAGTTCCATGGAGAGTGTGAGTACAAATCCCAAATACTGGAGTAAAATACACAATGACACCATGCCACAGAGAGAAGGCAGAGAGGTGGTCCTTGGGCGTCCGCAGCTTCCCTGCCGCTAGTCCATGCGGGCAGACGTGGGAAAACACTCTTCCAAGGTAGCTGAGGTTCAAGGGCATCGCGGGAAGCCGGATGGAGCTCGTGAGGAGTTTAGGCCTACGTCTCCAAATGATGGGGAAAACCAGAGAGTTTATCACTGAACCACTGGCATTCTGAGGTGTCACTGGGAACAAGAGTAGGCTCAAACGCTAGGAGGAGAAAGAATATGGTCATCTTTAAAGAGAAAAATAAATAGTACTCAGAAATCCCATATCAAGTCACTTGCTTGCAAAGTTAGAAACTGGATTAAACAGAGTGTTTGCGAAGTCAGGAAAGGAAAAGGTGATTACAGAAGAGTCACCCGAACAAGCCACACCAATTTAACTGCAATTTTCTATTTTAATAGGTTTACTTCATTGCAGGCAAGAACCCTGGGAGAATAGCAGTAGGCTTAATTACAGTGAGGCGTTTGGCAAAATCTTTCATGGTACCCACACAGACAAAATGTCATATGGACCTGATAACAGGTAAAACAGCTATGAAATAACCATACTGCGTGTTGATTAATGGATAATCTGGAGAGAATCTAATTCAGAGTAACTGACTGTCATTTCAGTAGTATCAACCGTCTGAATGAGGACCTAGTAGGTACGCTAGCAAATAAGATGACAAGACGGATCATATTAAATGTCTAAATCAAGACTAACAAGGAGAAATGTAAAACTCTTACATTTCAGCTAAAAAAAAAGTCATCTCACACTGAAAGAAAACAAAGTAACTGAGGGTAGGGCTTTGTAAAGTGGAGTGGGACAGGGCGCTGGGGAGAGGACTGCTCTCACACCTGCCAAAGGTCACCCAGAAAGGGCCCGATAGACCGGGATAAACAACCGAATCGGCACCCACCAGCCTTCAGCACCTCTCAGCTGCAATGCCCTGACAACTGATCAGAACAGGTGAGCATTTTAGGGTTTCTTCCCAATGAACTGCCTCTAAAAACAACTTTCAAAGAGGTCCTCTACAAAATAATCCTTTTCTGTGCTTGCCTTAAGAAACACCTTCAAGTATACTGCCTTGACTCAGTATACCTGAATTGCAATTCCTTGTTTTCCAAATAAATATTTCCTTGTCTTGACTTCCATGTCAATCTTTTTTTTTAAGGGAGGGATTTTTGCTATTGGCTGCATGTACTTGCCAGAGACAAAGAGACAGAAAGTGAGAAATCATCCCCCAGGGGGATGGCCACATCACAATTCCTTCTCCTTCATTCTTTCGGGATTTTGGACACGCATGCACAAATGCCTGGCATGAGTTTTAAGCCGCCGGGTCTGGGACTCAAACTGCGGTCAACTACATGTGATCCAGCGATGTAACCATTACACCATCTGCTGAGCCTGTCAATCTTTTTTTTTTTTTTTTAGTTAACTTACAAATCAGGGTTAGGGAGACTCAGTCTAAAAATGTATATAAAAATATGGGGGAGAAGTTGACACTACGGGCTCATATTAAACATACGTAACAAGTTAAAACTGTTAACGATGGACAGTTTTTAAAAATTTAATAATATTTTAAAAATACTGTTATTTAAAAATAGTATCAGGCCAGCCAGGTAGTGTAGGGGTGAAGGTGGTTGGATCCCACAGGGCCAACAGCATGGTTCGGGTACTGGACCCAGTAGCTTGACAAGCATGCAGGGCACGTGTGCATATGTGCCCAAAAGCCCAAGAGAAGGGACTGTGGCATGGCCCTCCCCCCCAGGGTGATACTTCACTTTCCCTCTCTGTGGCTGTCTGTCTCTGGTAAGCATAGGTGCCTTATGGCAAAAAACTACAAATAAAAAGAAAAAATAAAAACAATATCACTTAGCTATTGGTCTAAAAAATAATACAAGTCAGCTCAAGTAGTACACCCGTCACTCTGCACAGTATCCTCTAAAATGCTGAGGACATTGATAGCATGTCTAATGACAATGCACAACTAGACCTCATTATGAAAAAATTAACCATGACTAAAAGATCAGAGAATTACATTACCTAAGAAATGATTAATTAAACAGATTATTTACTCTGGAGAGAACTCTCGCTGCGTATGCAGGGGAGGGTCAGAAAGAACACAGCGGTCTTTAAATAGCTAAAGGGGCCATGCGTGTGCAAAGGATTATACTACGAAAAGGCAGAACACTCAGCAGGGACGGCAGAAGCATAGGTCTTGCTGAATCAAGGCCTGAATTCAAATCCTGGCCCCATCGTTTACTGTGTGTGAAGTCCCTTTACCTAAAGATGGTATCCGCGCCTCAAATGTCTTAAAACTAAATGCAGAAATGTTTATAGCTGTGTGACACACGCTGCGCTGAGTGGCTTTAGTTCCCTTCCCTAGACTTTTCTGCCTGGTTCTTTTCTCAGAGTCGCAACCCATGGGTGAACCACGAAATCAGCTTAGTGGAAGTATCTTTTCCTAATGAAATAGAACAGCATAAAAATATTATGTACCACCGGTAGTACAAGTAACTACATACTGTGAAATTTTGTTTCAGTTACTCATGTACATGTGTGTATGAGGTTATGATGTAAAATGTATTTACCATGAAACTGGGTCCAAAAAAAAATGCTGTAGGCCACTGTTTTCTAAGTGTACTCGGTAAGGTACTATACAGATCCTTGAGCTGTCAGTGGAGCTGAGGAAGCAAATCCTCTCTCTGAGAGTCCGTATCTGCATCTTTAAAGAAACCTGTCCACATGTGCTGAACCCATACCTATCTGATCCCAAGACCCGCTGTCATTGTTCCACATAGCACCTACTGACACCTTAGAGACTAGCATTTTGTGGTAAATACGCTTAGGGGAAAATATTTTTGTACAATAGATAAATAGTGCAATGTGTAGAAGTTACAGAGTATTTTCAGCTTGCTAACAACAAAAAAAAACTTTTTTGGGAGACAGATTTTTGCTATAGGGTACTTGCGCTCGCTGGAGAGACAGAAAGTAAGAAATCACCCCCCGGGTGGATGGGCACACTGCAATCCCTCCTCCTTCATTCTCCACCTGGGATTTTGGGCATGCATACACATGTGCCTAGTGTGAGTTTCAAGCCTCCAGACCCGGGACTTGAACAATGGTCCATCACATGGAAGTCCAGCATCCTAACCACTAGGCAACCTGCTGACCCCACTCCTGACTCTATGAATCTTAATGCCACTGACACCTACCTCCTGCAACATATACACTAGACTCATAATCCAAAGCATTGTAAGTTTGAAATATCCAACTTTCAATTCACACAAACCTTTCCAGAAAAGGCACAAAACATCTACAATATCAAGACAAGCGGGGATGAAAGCAGTGACAGGAATCGCCTCGTCAAAAGAAACTCAGGCACGGTACCTACAACTTACTTCACTTTTACGAGCCCTATGCTCGGGAGCCAGGGCAGCCAAAGCTCAATCAGCTTCTCTAAGGAGTCTCTAAGTGGAGTTCTAATAATACGTAATCTAAAAGGGGCTGACGATGCAGCTAATCCTCATTATTACGAGCATCATGGAAGAGGCATGCACGATACTAGATAATTCTGGGTTCTTCCAAAGTGCAAACGTACCCAGAATTCCTCAGGGAGGCCGCAATTTCACACTTTTATGAAGAACTGTCACTACTATAGTCAGTTCTAATAACATTTGGTATCACCTGGTAATAAAATAAAGGCTTGACATCATCTATCCAAGCACCTCTGGGGGTCAGGTCTCCCTGAGTTACAAACTCTGCTCTGGTATTGGCAGAGCACAGAGTCCCTTCCCACCTTTCCAGCCCCAGACACCTCCCGACGTGAGGCCCAACTGCTCTGGACTCATCTCCAGTTTCGGAGCCGTCAGTACTTGGTGTTCTACACTCCTTGGGCAATTCGCTGTACACATCTGGGTTTATTTAACTGCATAAAGCTGAGCTTCCCACAAGACAGCACGCGGGTAGGAACAGGGGTCAGCACTTCAATCACATTCAGAAGCTCCCACCGCATCACTAAGAGCTCACTAAATACTCCCTAGGCTAGTCAGGGCGAGTTTCTGCCCCAGAGTCAGTGCTAAAGGGTTATCTCACTTCACCTCGGCTCTGGAGAGAAGATCTATTCTCTTCTCCATCAAACAGGGCAGAGTGGCACTTGCTCAAGAGTAATCGCTCAAGGTCAGACTATTGATAGTAAGTGGCAAGGCCAGGGCCTGAGTCCAAGGCGAGGTCTTAACTACCTCCTGGCTGCAAACTTCCAGCCGGCAAGGCCAGTCCGTGGCAGGGTTTCCCTATGAAGTTTCCATTTCGACAAAGAGTAAGACATTTGAGCTCAAAGTTTAAAATTTTTTAAAGGATGAATTCAGAGACTTTCCCACAAACGGCTTCATTGGGTCATAATAATAGGAGGGGAAAGCCTCCCATCGCCTTCCTAAGCGGAGTGACATCTCGGCGTGGGTCGCAATTTCCAGTGGCCGTGACAATACGGCTCTGGTTTACGTGTTTAAACAGAACTCTGTTTCTCCGTCCCAAGAATGACACGGACAAAGATGGGTGTGCTGTCACTTCACTGCTCCAGAAAATGCCAGGCGCCGTTCTGGTTTAAAATTAAGAGCCAGGACTTCTGCTCCCTTCCAGACTCTTCACACAAAGCAGCACCATCCTCTGCCCTCTTCACACAAAGCAAGCTGCACCCCTACCTAAGGGGGGTGCTGGTTCACACGGTCTCCCCAACCCGCCAGAAATAGACTCGCGCTGGTCCAAACACTGCCCGCGGCACAGGCGCGGACGAGTCGGATCTGCCCCCAACCGGGGGATACCTCATCAAGCAGACCCCTCCCCATAACCGAAATGCCCAAGCCACCGTCCGAAAGCCGTAATTTCACACAAAGCCAGCTCCCTTCCGGCAAAGCAGTGTCCACCCTCGACCCCTCCCAGGGCGAGCACCCCGTGTCATCGGTGCCAACCACAGACCCCACCGGGTCGGCACCCCCAGGCGGCCCACGGCCCTCTCCCGGCGCACGCCTCGGTGTGCAAGCCCAGCTGCCCTCCCCGCGGCCACGGCGAGGGGACAACGGGCCGGCACACAAAGCGGGGCGGCCCTGGGACCCGCGCCCGCCCCGGCCCCGCTCACCAGCTCTCCTCCTCCTCCTCCCAGCCTGACAGGCGCTCCAGCTCGTCGGGCCGCAGCGGCTCCACCTCGTCCAGCAAGCCGCCCTCACCCGCCGCCAGCAGGGAGGTGGCGTCCCGCAGCTCCTCGCTACTCGTGCGCCGCGGGCCCGAGCCGGCCCCGCCGCCGGACTTGGCGCTCAGGCCCAAGGGGAAGCCCCGAGGGGACGCCGCGCCCGAGCCGGGGGCCGACACGCCGGCCCGGGCCGGGCTCCCGGGCCCGAGGGGGCCTGCGCCCTGCACGGCCCCCGAGCGGCTCCGCAGCTGCTCGTTCTGCTTCTCCAGCTTCTTCACCAGCTCCTGCAGCTTCCGCACCTCCTGGTCCGCGTTCACGTTGGAGTTAACGTCCTCCATCCCGGCCCCGCCGCCCGCCGCCGCCGCCGCTCGGACTCGGCCCCCGGGAACGAGCCGGAGGAGAGGCGCCGCCGCCGCCGCTCACGCTAGCCGAGGCGCCGGCATACAGCGCGGCCAGGCCCCACCGCCCGGCTGCCCCAGCTCGGGTTCCGAAGCGCCGCTGGCCCCAGCCGAGCCGCCTCATCTGCGCCGGCTCCGGGATTGGGGGAGGCGGCGCCAATATCCGGCCTCTGCCGCCATCTTCCCTCCGTCCCTCCGCCCCCCGCGGCCCGCCCCGTCGGTGACCTCAGAGTGCGGGGGGTGGGCGCTTCCGCCGGCGGCCGCTGAGAGGACCCGGCGCCGAGCTCCCGGGGGCGGGGCCTGGCGTGGGCGTGGCCGGTAGGTGTGGGCGGGGATTACGCCGGAAGGGGCGTGTCTGGCGGCGGGGTGGGGCGGAGCCGGCCTGGGAGAGCCCCGCGGGCGGGTGGGCGTGCGCGGGTGGGGCTGAGGCTGGGGCAGGGCCCTCGCCAGCCCCCGCCTATTGGTCGTAGACGGGGGCGTGTCGTGTGCTCGCCACCCCCAGATACGGCGCGTGGGACCCCGCGCTGGTCCTGTCCCCGCTCCAGGCCCGACCTCGTGGAGAGACAGTTTACTTGGTGTTTGTTCAGCAAATAGTCGATGCCGACTTGGAACAGGAGGTCGTCTGGCCGCAGCCTCGGAGGCCGTCTGGCCTGCTGCTTCCCCTTGAAAATGAGACTCTCGAATCCCAGGCGGTTAAGAGAGCTAAGGTTAAAATAATAACCATAATTTGTTGAGTGCTTACGGCGGGCCAGACACCGTGTTAAGCAGTTTTAAAGGCACTAAATCATGGGTTAAAACATAACTTTCCCGACTTAAAGTTTGGTAAAATCTTTTCATAGTGTGCCTTGACCTTTTAAGGTATGTGGTGGTTAGGGTGGCTGGATCCCACGAGGTCTACTGGGAGTCTTGAAAATACACATATTGGTTACGTGTATCCAAAATCCCAAGATGAGAATGAAGACATTGCGGCTTGGCTGTTCCCCTGGGCGTGCTTTCTCCTTTTCCCTCTATCTCTTTCCAGGGAGTGCATGTGCCCTATAGCAAATGAAAAATAAGCTGTGTATTAAAAACACTTAAACATGTTGACAGGTACAGAAGAACGCCAAGAGGTGTACGAATATAAAACTCTGCCCTCCGCGGTACCTGCTTTTAAAAATAATTCATTCATTCATGCATTTATTTTTATTTGACCAAAGACACACAGAAAGAAGGAAAATGAGAAAGCAAACCATCAGGTCCAGGACTCGGCCATGTGGGAGTGTCCAGCACTTTAAGCACCACAGCACCTGCTGGCCCCGCAGTATCTGCTTCTAATGTGTACTAGCAGCAGGACACCAGGCTGTAAATGCTTTGTTTTGCTCGTGTTCATTGCTCTTCAGATGCCAGTTGGGAACTGCTTAGCTTGTTCAGCTTCTCTGCAACTGCCTCCTCCACCCTTAGCTCACAATGACCCAGCCCCATCATGCCTGGGTGTGGACTGGGACTGGTATGACATGACTTACTTGCTGTTTTTACTTTTTTTCCTTTTTCCTGTGATGTATTTTTCTTGCCGAGAATCCCTGACCCACCAAATGTGCCTCCGTTTCCTTTGTGCCCACCCATCAAAGGAAACTCTTGCTGATAATTCAACAAAAATCTAGTAATTCTGCTTATTCTTCCATGACCTGAGCAATATTTCTCAAGAGATCTTTGCACTTTAAGTTGCATTTTTTACAAGAAAATTTTATTTTTGTTTTCACATACTTGATGACAACAAAGCATTCCTTTTTGTCTTACCTAGTGCAGTGTTTGACACAATGGGCATTAAATACTTGATGTCTGGAAAGTTAGGCAGAATGTCAGCCCTGGCAGGTCAAGGACCAGGTAGATGTTTGTGACAGAGAAACATGGGTATGTTCAAGGTTGGCAGTCATCTGTGAGTACAGCCTTTTCCTAGCTACACAGACCTGGTGCCAGGTCTCTGTCTCCTGACACGCAGTAATTGTGAAGTCACATGCCCCATCTATGTAATGCACATCTAAATACCACTGCTGTTTGTAGCGCATCTGACCTTGTTGCCACGGGGTTAAACATCAGGATTATTACACATTTAGCGGTTTTTCACTTGCATTCAATGGCTTGTGAAATAGATTCCAATTAGCCAGTTTCTACTAGAACCCTTCAAATGTATTCCTTGAGAAGAGTTTGCGAGGTATTTTGAAATTCGCACTAATATTCTGGAGGGCAAGGAACACTTGGTATGATGTGGAACATTGAATGGAGACTCAGAAGGCCTCCTAGCAGCTTCTAGCTGAGCCTTAAATGAATTTAAGCTTAATCGCTGACTCGTACCTTCCTTCAGGATTTGTGAGTCGGGTGGTCTCCAGTATCTCGTCCAGTACCGGAAAGTAAAGGCTCCTTACCAACCACCGTGTGTGCAAAGCGCGAGTGATGTGTGTATAAATACATGGTAGATATAGTTGGATTTTTTTTATCCAATTGCCTTGTTTTCATTTTTTTTCACTCAATAAATATGTGGCAGGTACTATTCTAGACACTTGATGTTTACTAGGCTGCTGCCCCCCCCCCCCCCCGGGCTTGTGTGCTTATGGCAAAAGACACAGAGAGACAGAGAGAAAGTGAGGAATCACCCCCCGGGGGGATGGCCACGCTGCAATCCCTTCTCCATTCACCTTTCGGGATTTGGGGCAGGCACGCACATGCGCCAAGTGAGATTTTCAAGCCACCGGGTTCAGAATTGGAACTGCGGTCGCCATGTGGGAGTTCAGCGCCTTGACCGCTACGCTGCCTGCTGGCCCCACTTCCCAGGCTCAAGGAAAAACCTGAACTTTCATTCCCACACATACACTCTACACACAGATACACACGTCCTCGAATCTGCTTGTCCTGCAGTCATTTTTTAAAATAATTATTTAATTTTATTTATTCCTTCATTCATTTTAACTTGACCAGAGAGAGAGAGAGAGAGAGAGAGAGAGAGAAAGTGAGAAAGCATGCCACCAGGTCTGGGACTCAAACCGTGGTCGGCCATGTGGGAGTGCCCAGCACCTTAACCACTATACCACCTGCTGGCCCCTGTCACGCAGTCCTGACCTTTCCAAAAAACGGTAATTCTTTTCCTCCAGATGCTCAGGTGAAAAGCCCGAGATATCCCCTCTCCTCACTTCCTTTCACTCACCAAATCCATTCCTTAACCAGGCCTGCGGGGCCCACATTCTGAACACATCCCGGTACCTGGCAGCGCCTCCACTGCTCCCAGTTCAGTTCAAGTCGCCGTCTTCCCTTGTTGAAATGTCCATGAGGTACTCTCTTAAAGGGCCATTCCCCACCTCTCATGGTCTATGGTGCATGCGGCAACCCAAGACCCTTCGGGTAAAGGCCTTGGCGACCTCTGCCGGTGTCTCGCTGACCACGCTCTTCCTCCCCCTGGCTCTGCCCCAGCCACCTGGGCATCTCGGTGCTCTTCCGACAAGCTACACACGTTTGCTTCAGGAACTCCGCACCCGCTGGCCCGTCTGTCTGGTACCTATCCTGCTTGCACGATGCCCTGTGGCCGACTCCTTCCTTCATTCAGACCTCTGCTCACATATCGCTACATCCGCTGTCGTTACTGTGACCGTCCTTATAAAGCAGCACCCCTGTCATTGCCCGTCCTCTTATCCTGGCCCACTTTTCTTCAGACACCTAACATCTTTCTTTCTTTGCTCATCGACCATCTCCCTTCAGTAGAATGTGAAGTGCGTGAGGGCAGGGTTCACGCCGCATCCCCAGAGCCTGGAACGGTGCCTGCCACACAGTAGGTACTCAGTAAACTTTTGTTGAATTAATGGATAGATTTGGGTCAAATGAAACCTTCTAAAAGAGAATTTTAGGTGCATGTATCGCTTATGTCTCAAATCATTACAAATGGAAATTCCTAATCATTTTAAGAGGTTGATTTTTAAAAAGAATTATTTAATTTAATTAATTAATTAATTTAAATTTGACCAGAGAGAGACAGAGTAAGAGAGAGAGAGGAGAGAGAGAGAGAGAGAGAGAGAAAGTGAAAAAGCAAGTCGCCGGCCCAGGACTCAAACCATAGTCGGCCATGTGGGAGTCCAGTGCGCTTAACCACCACACCACCTGCTGGCCCCCTTGAGTGGTTGATTTTTTAAAATTTCCCAGAGGACATGTGTGCTCACTGGAGAGAGACAGAGAGAGGAGAAAAGTGAGACAGCAGCCCCACGGGGATGGGTCACCCCACAATCCCTCTCCTCCGTGTCTCCCTCCTTTCGGGACTTTGGACATGGACACGCATGTGCCTAGTGTTTCTCAAGACCCCAGGCCTAGGCCTTCAATCGCGCTGTCAGCTATGTGGGGTCCAGCTCACATACCCACCAGGCCACAGGCTGGCCCACATGGTTGATATTTCAAATTATATTTTCCTCTTCCCAAAGAGCAACATGTCAGACTGTATGTGTCATCCTTAGAACTAGGTCATGCTCCACCTCCTGAGTGCCAGCAATGCTTAAGAATTGCTTCTCACTGAGAAGTAAGAGGATAAGAATATTTCCTGTCTGTCCTAAACCTTGTAAGGATCTTCCTTTTTCAGATTAAATACAATAATGCGTCTTCTCTGGTGACTCAAGGGTTAGAGCATGTGTTTCAAAAAAAAAAAAAAAAAAAAAAAAGGTGGGACCAGCAGTTAGCGTAATGGCTATGTCTCTGGATTCCCATGTAGTCGACTGTGGTTTGCATCCCGGACCCGGTGGCTTAAAACTCATGCCGGGCGCGTGTGCGTGCGTGCCCAAGATCCCGAGAGGAGAATAGAGGAGAAGGGATTGCGGCGTGGCCATCCCCCCTGGGGGGTGATTTCTTCACTTTCTGTCTCTCTGTCTCTCTCTCTCTCTCTCTCTCTCTCTCTCTCTCTGTCTGGCACACGCCCTATAGCAAAAACCTCTAAAGAAAAATAATACTCTATAAGTGACTCTATTCGGTAGAGACTAGGCATAAAAGCACTGAATAGTTGGGCTTTAACACAGGCATCGCAGTCCTCCAACTAGCTTTTCAGACGCCTTTATGATAAGCCGGCTTCCTTGCAGGGTGGCCGAGTCGCTTCTTTGCTGAGCGGGTGTGGCCATTTCATTACTTGCTGCTACTTGTGTGCTGGCTCTTAGTGAAACGCCTGACAACGTGGAAAATATTACAAACCTCTAAAAGTATTTAGAGTGGAAAACAATTACTCAGTGGCCTGAAGGACTTTAGCAACTCTAAAATCGGAACTGAGAGGGAGTGTGTATGGGTACGCTTGTTGGATTTGTGCCCGAAGTGCTTTAGACATGGCCAGGCACCGTGGGCCCATTCCCACTCGGCCAAGTGCTCCAATTCTTAGACAAGACCTTTGCTGTCCAATACATCCCCTTCGTCTCCTCGCTACGCGCCCGGTCACTTACCTCCTCCTGGTCCTCTCTGCGAGTCCCAGCGTCCCTCTGCAGATGCGCCTCCTCTGGTCTACCGAGGGCCTCCCAGCGCCTTGGCACCAAGCATTTAAGACAGAATCCCGGGGACTTTAAAGGTTTGTTACACCTAACATAAATTCTAAGTCGAATGCTCAGGGGCAAAATGATGGAGGGTCCAGGTTTGAGGTTTAGAATTTTTCCAGTCAACAGTGATCAGATCCTACAATCATGGGGTGCTTCAAAAATGGACCTAGTGGGGCTGGCAGGTGGCTTGGTGGTTAAGGGTGCTGGACTCCCACGTGGCTGACTATGGGTCAGGTCCTGGACCTGGCAGCTTGCTCGCTTGATCTCTCTCTCTCTCTCTCTCTCTCTCTCTCTCTCTCTCCCTTTCTGGTCAAATTGAAATAAATAAATGAATGAATAAATAAAGTTAAATAAAAAAAAAAAATCGACCTAATGGCAGGCTTCTCTTCCTTAGGGAGGTTCCCTGGGAATAACTCTTTCACACTGCGTTCGTCCAAAACGAAACAATACTCTCTATCCCACACCCTTTCAGGGAACCAAGGGAGGATAAAACGGTTAAATAGTATTCTTTATTTCCTCTTTTAAGGACAGTGAAGTTGAAAAAGTGGCAAATGAAATATGAATGTCCTCAGGGCTTTAGACAACCTACCCTCCAAACCTAGGAGGACACTTACTGGGAATAATCCAAATCTTTAAGGCAATAAATCCCACTATTCTGACCTCGGATTAAGATGTATTATTCTGAGTATTGTTTCAGAGATGTAATGGTGATAGTAGATTATGAATGGAGGCTTGTATTAAGCTAAAATAAATTAGGCTGTCATCAAGATACTTACATAATTACTCTTCTACCTAGGAAGTTGTAGAGAATTCCATTTCTGAGTCTTTGGGATACTTCTGGTAGTACCGACCAAAAAACTCCATCATCTATGCACTGTGACCAAGCACACATGCCTAGAAAATTACCGTCTATGTATCATCCTTCCCATGTAGACAAAGTTATTGGTATGGTTTTTTGGGGGTTTTCTGTTTGCTTGTTTTTAGACAAAGTTGTATCCTGAAAGTTTAGAGTTTAGTTTTGTAAATATCCAGGTCTACCTGAATGAGTCCAATAAAATAGTAGCTAACAATTTTTTTTTAAAGTTAGTTTTGCAATAGGACATGTGCACTTGCCAGAGAGAGATGAGCCATGCTAAAATTCCTTCTCCTCTTGGGATTTTGGGCACACATGCACATGCACCTGGCATGTTTTTCAAGCTGCCAGGTCCACTGGGTCAGGATTCCAACTGAGCGCTTGGCCATGGGGGATCCAGCTGCCTTCACCACTGTGTCACTGGCTGGCCTCTGCAATTAGTCATTTTTGACCACTTTTATGACATGTAATAATTCATTTAAAACTCACAATGGAACTTGCTCCTCGGCAGTGCTGACGCTCAAGAAGGTCGGATCCCACATAGCAACTGTGGTTTGACCTCCTGACTCGGTCAGCCTCGCACATGCAGGGCACATGGGCTGACGTCCAGGACCCAGTGCACTGGAGGACCAGGGAGGGGGTTCCAGCACGGCCACACCCTATGGAGGGTATCTCTCTCTCTCTCTCGTGCACACGTACACACTCTATTATGAATAAAGAAAAAAGTACAGGAAGAGACCAGCAGATGGTATAATGGCTACGTCGCTGGACTCCCATCTGTTCTACTGTGGCTCAAGTCCCGGACCCGGTGGCTTAAACTCACACTGGGCACGTGTGCATGCATGCCCAAGATCCCGAGAATGGAGGAGACAGGATTGTGGCGGCGTGGCCATCCACCCTGGGGGGCGATTTCTCACTTTCTGTCTCTCTCTGTCTCTGTCTTTCTGGCGAGCGCATGTGCCCTATAGCAAAAACCTCTTCAGAAAAAGAAAAAGTACAGGGGACAAAACTAAAATTAGTTGCATTGGACGCCGACCAAAATTACACAAGCCTCACAATAGTCCTTTGAGGCAGCTGCTATTATTAACATTATTTCCATTTTACACAAGAAAAAACTGAGGCATGGAGAGGTCGAATAATTTTCTAGCTCACATAGCCAGGAAGTAGTCGAGCTGGATTTGAACACAGCTGATCTGACTTTAGCATCTGTATTCATTGTGGCCAGTGGCCCGTGACCATAATGAATTTCCTATTCTTTCACTTAAAAGAGTGTTGATACTGGGGTCAGACGGTGGTGTGGTGGTTAAAGCACCGGACTTCCACGTAGCAGATGCAGTTTGAGTCCTGGACCTGGTGGTTTGAAAATCACACAGGGTATGCATGCATGTGTGCTCAAGATCCCAAGAGGAGAATGGGGAGAAGGGATTGCGGTGTGGCCATTCCCTGGGGGGTGACTTCTCACTTTCCCTTTCTCTATCTCTATCTCTCTCTGGCAAGTGTACACACCCCATGGGGGAAAAAAGAATGTTGATGCCTCAGTCAGCTCCCGCTTGGGCAGGGAGAGGGGACGATGTGGAGCATTTAAGGCTCACTGCCTCTGTGACACCCAACAATTCTGCCCTCCCATTCGAAGAGAAATTTGCCAGATCTGATGTCTCAGCGCCTCTAGGATTTAGCAGATCATAGAGGAAGCAATTCTTCTCTCTCTTGCTCAGAGACCTCCTAAGAGACTGAGGACTTGCGCAGTATCCAGGTACTTGAGAGACAGGTAAAAAAGCCCAGACCCACCAGTCAGCAGTTTGCTCAGACTTCAGCATGTGAGCTCATAGGAAGAGCTGGCGAGCCAGCCGGCCCACAGGGCTTTATGGGGCAGAAGTTGGTAGGTAGACCTTTAACCCAGGGCAGTAGGACCACCACCATCAACAAAGCAAGTTGTTTGATTTAAAGGTTTTTACCTTAGGGCACGTGCAGTAGCTGGAGAGAGAGAGAGAGAGAGAGAGAGAGAGATAGTGAGAGGGAAAATGAGAAATCCCTCCCCCACGCCACAATCCCTTCTCCTCCATTCTCTTCACGGGAACTTGGGCACACACGCGCATGTGACTGGCGTGTTTCAAGCCAGCAGGTTTGAGACTCGAACCACGGTTGGCCAAGTGGGAGTCCAGCGGCATAACCACTACAGCATCTGCTGGCCCCAAGCAAGATGATTTAAGAGTTGGAATTAGTGGCAAGAGTCCCAGGTCTACACTCCAAAGAAGGACATTTGAATAAGTCCCAAGATAAGCTAGACTAGACACAGACAGCGAATGCCAGGTGCAGAGCCAGGGCAATGCAGGAGAGCCGGGGCACTGGGCTGAGCTCTAGTGGGAGGGTGGCTCGTGGTGAATGCCCAACCTGAGTGGCCTCGTGGTCGTAGGCAGTCACCTTCCCATGGCCTTCATAGCAGTGTGTGTGGGAGGGACACCTGCCCAGAGAGGGTTAGGGATGCCATGGCCTGGCCAGGTCATGAGTCTCTGGCCCTGGGAGGAACTGGTAATCAGGTCTCTGGACGAGGATCCAATCTGCAGAGCTCCCTGCAGCGTGAGAGCCTCCTGCTGTGTAAGATCCCATGTGCGCGTGGGCCCTGGACACCAGCGAGCCCCAGTTCACACCCAGTCTGCTCCAGAGAGGAGGGCAGGGATAGACGAATAGTGGGGTATGGAGTAAGTGGTTGCCCTGTTATCGGTAGTTAGCGTTTCCCACAGATGAGGCACCGACACATAAATAGTGGCCTAGGGGCCAGCAGGTGGTGTGATGGTTAAGAGACTAGAGCCCCACACAGCCAACCATGGTTCAAGTCCCAGACCCAGCGGCTTAACAATCATGCCAACCATGTGTGCGTGTGTGCCCAAAATCCCGAGAAGAGAATGGAAAAGAAGGGATTGCAAGGTGGCCATCCCTGCTGGAGGGTGATTTCTCACTTTTCTCTCCCTGTTTCTGTCTCTCTCTCCCCAATGAGCACATGTACCCTATGGAAAAAAAATAATGTAATGGTAGGCTACAATTAAAACAAAACTGCTTTGTGTGTTGGCATGATTTTCTGCTAGCATTATTGGAGGGCTTTTTTGCCCTATTCTTCCAACACGATACTCCCAAATTATTTGGGATTTCTTCTACCGCCTATGTTCGTGGCCCAGACTTAGGAAGTGTGGCCAGGTGCTCAGCCAACCTTGTGTCAGATGCCCCTGTGAGTTAGCAGTTCGGCTCAGACACCCTCTGAGTCCTGAATACGGGGCTAGAATCATCATATGGCATAAAACACCCCACAATTTCACCGTGCATTGGTAGCAAAACAGATCCTGGAGCCCGCTGGGGTCGTCCTGGCGAGAAGGGGTATGTACACTGCAGGGGAGCCCTGGAGTACATTTTGCTTTCAAAGATGGCATTGCAAGCTACGTAGGAAGCAATGCGTCTCCCAGCCTCTCCCACAGGAAGGTGAGAAGTAAGCCTTTCTACGGCCCCTCTCTGATGCACTCAGAGTGCCATCACACTGTTGCACAAGTCCCTTCCATGAGGAGGCGTAACCTGTTAGAGTCCAGGTATGGAATGTGAATACGGAACAAGCGACTCCTCCTACACTCAGTCAGAGGCCAACAAAGGCCGCCGCCTCCACACAGAAACTGGTATTTTTCCTGAGCACTACCAGGTAGTTGTCAGATCTTCCACATGGCTGCAACAACGGCTTGACAACACCGGAGCCTTCTGTCTGGGCAAGAACATTCGATCGCCCCTTAAAGGGACACCACCGGGATTGGGTCCGTGAGAACATGGGCGTGGCTACTCAAGGAGATTCAAAATGATGTGCTTGAGGGCCCCAGGGTCAGGTCTATTGGATCAATCTAGCTTAAAGATGGACGGTTTGGACAGTCGTTTCCCTGACCTCCAAATTAATCAGTGATGTCACCTTTTCTTACTTGTATTAGGTTGTCTGGAAAGCCATGACACATTTTTTATGCAAAAACGTGTCATGACTTTCCTATAACCCAATAGTTTCTTATATATTTTTATAATCTTTTTTTTGGAGAAGTTTTTGCTATAGGACGCGTGTGCTCGCCAGAAAGACAGAGAGAGACAGAGACGGAAAGCAAGAAATCACACCCCAGGGGAGATGGCCACACCACAATCCCTTCTCCTCCATTCTCCTCTCGGGATCTTGGGCACACATGCACACATGCCCGGCATGAGTTTAAACCACCAGGTCTGGGACTCGAACTGTGGTCGACTACATGGGAGTCCAGCGACATAGCCATTACACCAACTACTGGTCCCTATTTTTACAATCTTTCAGCCCACCTACTATTTATTCTGGTGTATTAGTCGAGGCAAAAGTCCAAATGCAGACTTTTACCTGGGACTGGATCAACCTGCCATATTTCTGCATTCAGGCACCTGTCATAGTCCAAAGTGTACAGTCCGGGACAGATGACAAAGGTCATGAGGAATGTGCTCTTTAATCTGAGGGCGTTCCTGTCTATTGCAGGAGCTGAGGTGCGCCCTGATTACTATAGCCACAGAGCAGCCACGAAACGTGCCACCTAAGGGGCACAAACCAGGAAGAAGGCAGGCTTTGTGGCCAGGGGAAGCCAGATCCCACATGGCTAACCAGGGTTTGAGTCCTAGCCAGGCAACTGAAAACCATGCTGGGAACATGCGTGCAAGCCTGTGATCCTGACAGCATAGAGGATGGGAGGAACGAGGATTGTGGCATGATCAGGCCCCAGAAGGGCATTCTCTCTCTCTTTCTCTCTCTCTCACGTGAGCCCTCTGGCATATTAAAAAAGAAAAATAATAAATGGTTTGGTTGTTTGTTTTGTTTCTTTGTTTGAGAGAGATTTTTTATTCTAGGGTACATATGCCAGCGGGAGACACAGAGATAGAGAAAGTGAGAAATCACCCCCTGCGGGGATGGTCACACTGCCAGCCCCCTCCTCCTCTTGGGATTTTAGGCATGCACGCACACATGCCTGGTGTGAGTTTCAAGCTGCCAGATCTGGGATTCAAACAGTGGCCAACCATGTGGGAGTCCAGAGCCACAACAGCCATGCCACCTGCTGGGCCCTTGTTTTGTTTTGATGATGTGTGAGGGGAATAGAAGCTGTTCCCTCTGCCTGGAATGAGTTTCCCAGCATTCTGATTGAAGATGGTTCTGCAGGGAGATGTAGCTATCTTCATCAGACCTCCGTTATAATGAACAGAAAACCTCTTGAACAGTTTCATTTAAAAAGGGTATTATCAGCAAATCTTACTTATAGGAATCTCTTCCAAAAGTAAAGTAGCAAAAATTTGAAATGATCTGGGACCAGCAGTTGGCGTATGGCTATGTTGCTGGACTCCCATGTAGTCGACCACGGTTTGAGTCCCGGACCCTGTGGCTTAAACTCACGCCAGGTGCGTGTGCATGTGTGCTCACGATCCCGAGAAGAGAATGGAAGAGAAGGGATTGCAGCGTGGCTATTGCCCTTGGGGGGTGATTTCTTGCTTTCTGTCTTTCTGCCTCTCTCTGTCTTTCTGGCGAAAGCATGTGCCCTATAGCAAAAAAAAAAAAAAAAAAAAAAAGGAAATGATCTATATACAAAACTATCTATTATTTATTATGGCATTATTTGTAATTGCGAGAGACGAGGAGCAGCCTAGATGTTGTCACCCCGGGAGGAACTGGGAAAATGATGCGACATGCACGTGATGCAGGACTATGCGGTCCAAAGAAAGGGAGCGATCCCGGCCCTGTCCAGGGCACCTGGCTCTGAATTGTGCTCTTGGCGTGCTATCACGAGTGTGAGCTGCAGGAAGGGCTGTGATGATACACACACATGCACACACACACATACACACACGCACGCACACACACATTTATGTCTGAAAAAATAATGGAAGAGGGAACCAGCAGTTAGCATAATGGCTATGTCGCTGGACTCCCACGTAGTCGACCGCGGTTCGTGTCCTGGACCTGGTGGCTTAAAACTCACGCCGGGCGCGTGTGCGTGCGTGCCCAAGATCCCGAGAGGAGAATGGAGGAGAAGGGATTGCGGCGTGACCATCCCCCCTGGGGGGTGATTTCTCGCTTTCTGTCTCTATGTCTCTCTCCGTCTGTCTGGCGAGTGCACGCGCCCTATAGCGAAAACCTCTCCAAAAAAATAAAAATAAAATAATGGAAGAGTAAGCAGAAAATGACAAAGGTCATCAAACGGGGAAGGAAGAGCAGAGACTGAGCTATGGCAAACAGTGACGGGGAGGGGACGGGGCGTGGGTGGGCAGGGCAGGCCTGGCTGGGGAGGTGGCACCTGAGCAGAGGCCTGAGGAGGGGAGATCACACCCCGTAGAAGTGCAAGTGCCCGGCTTCCAGAGGGAGGGCAGGACTGAACTGGGGGAAGTGGGAGGTGAGTGAGCTGCAAGGAAGGGTCCGCAGGCCTCGCAGGCAGCTGTCAAGATGACCGTGACCCTGAGTGACAGTGAGAGGAGCAGGGGCTGGATTCTGAGCCAGTGAGGGACCGGCCCGGGCCTGTGCTGTGACACAACACCCACTCGCTCCATCCCCGCTTCTCCCGCAAAGCCTCTGCTTACTCACCACGTCTGCGCTCCTTCCCAACAGCAGCTTAAAGTGGCTTTCGTCTGGTGTAACAACTGCTGACATTTCTGTCCTGTGTCTCCTGTGACCTAATCCCTCAGACTCTCAGCGTCCCAGTTCCAGGTCCTTGGGTGACATAACGTCAGACTCACGTATTATTAGGTTAACTAATATTAGTCCGCTGTGGTACACGCAGAGGCCCAGGTCGGGGCAGCAGTGGGCAGCAGCCCGTGGTATTTCCAAGGGCAGCGTGGGCAGAGAAGCAGTGCTTAGCACGTCGGCTTCGTAAGGCACCTCAGTCGTTCGAGTTCTCAGTGGACTAGTGACAGTCCATCTAGCACATTTAGCAAGCACCCTATAATCTGCCCGTATGACTATGATGCTCAGTAACCACTGCAGTCATAGTAATAATATTAGGCCACCGGGAAAGTCCTGACGTATTTTTCTATGCAACAATGAGTCATGACAGGGACCAGCAGGTGGCATGGTGGTTGAGGCGCTGGACACTCCCACATAGTTGACCACAGTTCAAGTCGCGGACCTGGCAGCTTGCTTTCTTACTTTCCCTCTCTCTTTCTCTGTGTGTGTCTCTCTCTGGCCAAATTAAAATAAAATGAATGAAGAAAAAAAAAATGAGTCATGACTTTCTCAAAGACCCAATAGATGATTTCATACTAACTGATAGCTTTTTACTAAAGCAGGGCTTTTAAAACTACCTAGAGTGAGGACTAGTTTTCTTATTTTCATTCTGACCTATTAGAGAATGCTATTTTAATAAAATAGACTAAAAAAGAATTCCTAGAAAAAGTAAACCAAGGGGATATACAAAACAGGGGCCCAATTTTTTTATTATTGGGTGCAAGATGGAAAATTGCTCTGAAAGTTTCTAAATGCTTCGTCTCAATTTCTGGGCTTATCTCGTCATGCCCCAGCGGCTAATGGCTTCACCCTTGAAGTACCACTGTTCTAAACCCACTTATCCACTTATCCACACGGTAGTTACATTCTACAGTACTGATGGCAGAGTCCTCAGGTCTCTTGCTCAGAATGAGCATCTTAAGAAGTTAAGGTTATGCAGTAGTTTTACTGGCCTCATTTTTCTCATTAAATAAGCAAGTGCCTTGTGTGTGTTTCCTAATGTTTTGCTAGTTTAATAATGTAGTTCCGGGGGACCAGCAGTTAGCGTAATGGCTATGTTGCTGGACTCCCATGTAGTCGACCACGGTTCGAGTCCCGGACCTGGTGGCTGGGCGCGTGTGCGTGCGTGCCCAAGATCCCGAGAAGAGAATGGAGGAGAAGTGATTGTGGCATGGCCATCCCCCGTGGGGGGTGATTTCTCGCTTTCTGTCTCTCTGTCTCTCTCTGTCTGTCTGGCGAGCGCACGTGCCCTGTAGCAAAAAAACAAAAAACAAAAAACTCTCCAAAAAAAAAAAAAAAAGAATGTAATTCCTCGCTACAATGGTGTGGCTTGCTCTATATTATTTATTGAATAGATTTGCTATTACAGATTAGCTCCTATCTCTCTGTCTCTCTCTGTCTGGCGAGCGCACGCGCCCTATAGTGAAAACCTCTCAAAACCAAAACCAAAACCAAAACCAAAACCAAAACAAACAAACAAACAAACAAACAAAAAAACGAGAAGCTATTTTTTAAAAATTATTTCAAGCCAGCCAGTGGCATGGTGGTTAAGGCAGCCGGATCCCATGTGGCTGACGGAGGTTCGAGTCCTCGACTGGTGGCTTGAAAGACAAGCCAGGTGCATGTGCATGCCCCAGATCCTAAAAAGAGGCAGAAAAGGAGGAGAAGGGATCGCGGTGTGACTGTTTCTTGTGATGGTATGGCTTCCTCATTTGCCCTCTCTGTCTCTGTGTTTGTCTCTCTCTTTGGTGAGCACATATACCCTCCAGAAAATTTTTACAATTATAAATTATTTCAAACTCACCACTGACAGAAATGTAAATTATTTTCCTCTAATCCAACTGTTATGAAAACACATTCATACTATTTTCAGTATTCCTTTTAGAAGAGATATCAATGTTTTTCTCAAGAAAGGCAAGTCTAGGGGCTAGGAGGTGGTATGGTTAAAGCATCAGACTCCCACGTGGTCAATCATGGTTCTAGTCCTGGAACTGGTAGCTTTAAAATCATGCCAGGCCTGTGTGCATATATGCCCAAAATCCCAGGGGAGAATGGAGGAGAAGGGATTATGGTGTGCCCATCCCATGGGGGAGTGATTTCTCTCTTTCACTTTCTCTGTCACTCTCTGGCAAAGCACATGACCCTACGGCAAAAACCTAAAAATAAAAAGTTTAAAAGAGAGAAAAAAAAAGGCAAGAAAGTTTAGTACTTTTTCCTTTGAACTTTGCTAAACTTTACCTTAGTCCTTCTAGAAGGTGCCACAGTTGCTAAGATGTGCCTATGGTGGAAGTCTGGTTTTTCCTGCTTAGCTCTCTTCGTCCACACCTGTTTGCTGGGAGACGCTTCTCCTGGAATCATCTTACAGTTCTTCCTGTCTTCCGAGCCAGGCACTGGCTGCTCTTGTTCTAGATTATTTTTTCAAGGATGTTTGTTGGCAGAGGAATAATGAGAAAGCCTCTCTCTGGAGTGAGGAACAGGTTTATTGACTATCTAATATGAAGATGAAGGGAATGTTGCTTTCTGGGGCAAAGGTCAGGTATGCTTCTGACCTTTATAAAAAAAAATGAGGTTTCCTAAGCTCGGATTTTTCTCACCTGCAACACAACCCACCGGGTGTCCAAGGACCACGTGGCCCTTGGTGCTGCCTGTGGGAGTTAGAGCCAGTACAGGTGCTGACACTGGCTGCTGTCAATAGCATTGCTGGGAGCGGTATGCTGTCCCTTGTCTCTGATGCAGGAAACTCGTGTCCCTGCCAGAATCCATCCGCAGAGTGCAGCAGGCTAGCTTGTTACCTTGCAAGCAGAGCGAAGTTCCTACCTTACTGGAATTACTGCTTGGAATTCATTCCTATGACATACTTACTCCTCTGCCCTGCAGCTTCCTAAGAAAACCATGTGTCTACACAATAAAATCTCCATTTTCTTGGGTTGTCAGGAAAGTCATGACGTATATTTTCTATGCAAAAATGGGTCACAACGTTTCTGACAACCCAATATTTAGGCTTAGTGGGCTTCTGTTACATATGATCAAAATAGTTCAGAAACAGCCACGAACACTGCTTCTTTCTGAGAATTGGACAATAGGGAAACCATTCAAGTGATTTTCCAAGTGCTTTCATTCAGCAAATAGTTGGCGGGCAGCTGTGGCATCCTGGGTATTACGCTGGATCTGGGGCTGCCAGAGGAGCCCGTGCTTCATGGAGTGCCGGTTTTTCCAAAGGAAGCCACCTTGAAAATAAATAAACCAATACAGAATAGTTGCACATTGTGAGACGTGTGGGGACCAGCAGATGGTGTCATGGTTACGTCACTGGACTCCCACATGGCTAACCACGATTCAAGTCCCGGACCAGGTGGCGTGAAATTTGTACTGGGCACATGTGCTTGTATGCTCAAAATCCCAGGAGGGATTATTCGAGCTTTATGGGCCAACGTAAGGCCTTTGGACTTATTTCACGTATGATCGGAAGCTATTGAAGACTTTCAAGCACTCAAGTGGCAAGACTCCGTTTGCATGGAAGAAAATGAATTTTGCTGTTGTATAGAGGATAGATCAGAGGAAAGCAAAAATGAAAGCAGAGAGGCTACTTAAGAGATTATTGTTTTGGGGACTAGCAGATGGCGTAATAGTTACATTGCTGAACTCCCACACGGCCGACCCTGTAGCTTGAAATTCATGCCGACGCCTGTGCACGCCCAGAATCCCAAGAGGAGAATGGAAGAGAAGAGATTGAGGTGTGGCCATCCCTCCTGGTGGGGGGTGATTTCTCACTTTCTGTCTCTGTCTCTCCAGCAAGAGAGAGACAGAGCACACAAGCCCTATGGCAAAAATCTCTCTAAAAACTAAAAAGAGATTGTTGTTTTGTCCAGGAAAAGTGATGGTGGGTGGAGATCAGGTGGTGATGGTGGAGACAGAGAGAGTGGATCCCATGAAGACACTGGGCTGGGACAGTGGTGTGAGTGGGCCATGGGGGGTTGGCATTCCAGTCGACGAATGGACAACTGGTTACCCACTTGGCTCTGAATAGAGGTGGTCACCGACAGCCCTGCAAGTAGCCTTGAACCTGCATCCTTGTGACATAGGCAATGACTTCTCTAGACTGCAAACCTGCAGGTAGACGCAAGGGAACGTGTGTCTTCAAATTAACAAGATATTTCCAGTTATTCTCCAAAATGGTTTCAAGGAATCAGTGTGTAAAAATTCTGCTTTCTGTGGTTACTATATATGAAATAACCAAATACACAAGAAAGGAAAAGAAGGTGCTAAGAAAAGAGAAGAAACAGAAGCTAAAGCAGAATAGTAAAGTAACCCCAATCTGTCATGTGTAAATTCTTTCTCTTCATGCATGCAAAAGAGAGTCTTCCTGCTCTCCCACTTTCCCGGCCTCCTAAGCAGCACCCAGCCCTCAGACCCGCCCTGCGGAGCAGGACTGGGGTACAGTACTACAAAGATGAGGAACCTAAACTCCTTCCCACGGGCATGAGTCATGGTAGAGCGGAATTGCCTCATCATCTAGTATTTTGTTTTCTCCCTTTCTTCCTTAAATATTGCCATGGTTTTCTTCCCTTCTAGCCTGAAATTTGCTATTTTATTTCCCCTCATAATCATGGAATATTAAAAAATCAAAACTCTCTGTCTAATATGGAGAGCTAATAATAGATATAGTAAGAGATATAAATTTTGGGCTGGAATGTGAGGTGGTGGCTAATGTGGCCGAATCCCACGTGGTCGGCCACACAATTCGGGACTCAGACCCGCAGCTGGAGAAACATGCCTGGTGCAGGTGCGTGTGTGCCCAAAAACCCCGGAGGAGGAACAGAGAAGGGACTGCTTTCTCACTTTTCATCTCTCTTTCTGTCTCTCTTGTTCACATGCCTTCTGAAAAAATCAAATCAAAACAAAACAACATAAAAAAATGAAAAACCTGAATTAAGTTTTCTTCTTTTTTTTTTCAATTTTTTTTTTTTTTTTTTGGGAGAGGTTTTTCACTATAGGGCACGTGCGCTCGCCAGACAGACAGAGAGAGACATAGAGACAGAAAGCGAGAAATCACCCCCCAGGGGGTATGGCCACACCACAATCCCTTCTCCTCCGTTCTCCTCTCGGGATCTTGGGCACGCACGCACATGCGCCCAGCGTGAGTTTAAGCCACCAGGTCTGGGACTCGAACCGTGGTTGACTACGTGGGAGTCCAGTGACAAAGCCATTATGCTAACTGCTGTTCCCATAAAACTTGAATTAAGTTTTCTCAGTGAAGACCTGTGATAAAGTTGTAAGAAAAGAGCAAATTTGGCATAAGAAATTTCAGTTCAATTATTTGATAATTTAGATGTATCTAAAATTAAGTCTAACTACATATGAAACTTAAGATAAAAAATAAGCAAACTTTTGGAACTAAATATTCGTTTTGAAATATTTTATCTTGGGATCAATAGGTAGCTTGGTGATTAAGGCACTAGACTCGTATCTGGCCAACGACAGTTCAAGTCCTGGACCTGGTGGCTTGCTTTCTCACTTTCTCTGTCTCTGGTCAAAATTTAAAAGTAATAATAATGGGACCAGTAGATCATATAATGGTTAACGTTGCTGGACTCCCACGTAGTCGACCGCAGTTCAAGTCCCAGACCTGGCGGCTTAAAACTCATGCTGGGCATGTGTGCATGTGTGCCCAAAACCCCAAAGGAGAATGGAGGAAAAGGAATTGCAGTGTGGGCATTCCCCCAGGGGGTGATTTCTCGCTTCCTGTCTATCTCTTTCTGTGTTTCCAGCGAGCACACATGCCCTATAGCAAAAATCTCTCTAAAATGAATAAATAAAAATAATAAATTAGATTAAATTATTATTTTTAAAAATGAAATATTTAATCTTATGATTCCTTACAAAAACATTCTACCTTTTAAATATATATTTAAATATATAAACATGTTTATTAAAATATATTTAAATAATGTATTATCTGAATAAATAAATTTATTTTTTAAAGAATTATTTACTTAATTTAATTTATTTATTTGTTCATTTATTTTATTTTATTTTAATTTGACCAGAGTGAGACACAGAGAAAGAGAGAGAGAGAAAGTGAGAAAGCAAGCCACCATGTCTGGGACTCGAACCATGGTTGTCCATGTGGGAGTGTCCAGCACCTTAACCACCACACCACCTGCTGGTCCCTGATATCTATATATTTAAATATTATATATTTTTAGAGGTTTTTGCCTTAGGGCATTTGAGCTCGCCAGAGAGAGAGAGGGACAGTGAGAGGGAAAGTGAGAAATCACCTACCAGTGAGGATGACCAGGCCACGCCACAATTCCTTCCCCTCCATTCTCCTCCTGGGATCCTGGGCATGCAGGTACATTCGGCCGGCATGATTTTCAAGACTCCTGTCAGGTGGAAGTCCAGCGCCTTAGCCAGCATGCCACTGCTGGACCAGTACAAACTTTCCCCCACTTTGAAGTGGTAGCTAGCAATAGCTCAATAAAGGCAGCAGCCATGTTCTGCAACCTCGTCGGAGTAAGCTGGGGCTGGGTATGGCTTGGGCTGCCATTTTGCCACCTCCACTGCAGGAGAGTCTCATCTTGGCCCACTTGGTTCCTAGACCTTTTGTAAAATGGATGACACAGGATTAAGAAAACGAGAGAAAAATTCAAAATCTCAAAAGTGAAATAAAAGAAATAAGGACCTAGTTAGGAAAGGTAAAGTGATCGAGATAACAGGAGCTAGGAGAGAGAGGGAGCCTGAAGACAGGACGTCCCAGCGTTGGGCCACGCAGGTGTGAAGGGGAGGCGGCGGTGAGCGTGAGGGTTTAGAGACGCTCTAAGAATAAGAAGCCTTCTTGGAATGGAGGATAAAGAAGTGTGGGTGCATACGAATCATAGATGGATCCCTTTTAATGGTCTTCAGAAGAATTAGATAAAGATTAGATTTCAAAGTACTTTGGGTTTGTTGTGAAATAGTGCCAGGGGCCTTCCCGATGCCTGCCCCACGCCTTGGATTTTCCAGCCACTAGAATCGTGAGCCAAATAAACCTCTTTTCTTTATAAGTCCCCCAGACTCGGGTATTTCTGTTTAGCAGCACAGTAATGAACATCTGCCTATACCCCAGCTGTGAGGAATCTGGAAGAACAAATCTCTATTCTTTTTGGCTTCTTTCCTGAAAGGAAGAACCTGCCTCCTGCCTACAGTCCTGCCACCGGCTGTCCCAGCAGTTTATTGGCATGAGCAAGCATCAGGCAGCCATCCGTCCACTGCAGAAACTCTCTAGAGGAATGCTGAGTCTGAAAGGCTGGGTAGGGGATGGCCCCAGGTCAGCCGATGGGATACATGATGTAGTAACAAATGGCTCGAAACCCGAATGACTCACAACTGCCCAGGTGTATTTCTCACTCAAGTCCATTGAGGATTGCCAGTCCTGTCTCCACTTCAAGACCCAAGCTAAGGAAGCACCTCTAGAACGTGACTGAGCTCATAGCTGTGAGAAAAAGGAAGAAGAGGGACCAGCAGTTAGCGTAATGGCTATGTCGCTGGACTCCCATGTAGTCGACCGTGGTTCGCGTCCTGGACCCGGTGGCTTAAACTCACACTGGGCGCGTGTGCATGCATGCCCAAGATCCCAAGAGGAGAATGGAGGAGAAGGGACTGCGGCGTGACCAACCCCCTGGGGGGTGATTTCTCGCTTTCTGTCTCTCTCTGTGTTTCTGGTGAGCGCACATGCCCTGTAGCAAAAACCTCTTAAAAAGAAGGAAGAAGAGCACAGCAAATCACCCTTTGGCTCTTGAAGCTGCCGCTTGAAAATGACAAACAGATGTTTTTTTGTTTGTTTGTTTTCAATTGTAATTTGCAGTTTACAAGTAATCATCGTAACTTGCATAACTTCTGCTCACATGTTATTGGGCAAAACCAAATAGCAAATAATGCAGGTGGCATTGGTGGTTCAGGTGGCTGGGTCTCATATGGCCAACTCCCCAGTTCAGGTCCCGAACCTGGCTTGAAAAACATGCCTGGTAATGTGCAGACCTGCCCTGAATCCTGAGAGGAGAGTGGAGGAGAAGGGACTGTGGCATGCCCACTCTTCAGGGCATGAATTCTTACCTTTTCCTCTCTCTGTCTCTCTCTAATGAGTGCATGTGCCCTATGGCAAAATTCTAAAAAAAAAATAACCACGTGGCCAAACCTGATCCCTGTGGAGGAAGGAAGTGTGATGTTTTCCCAGGAAAAGGAAATTAATATTTTCAAAAGAGAATATTTTGAGTAGAAGACCACCCCAGGCACCTTCAGGGAGGGAGGAAAGCTGTGCTGGGCGGCGGGGACGAGCGGACCCGAGACAGAGCCGAGTGAAGCGTGGGCAGTAACTGTGGGCGCTTCGCCGTTAAGGAAGCGTGGCGTTCAGGGCAGGAGAAAGGAAAAGAGAGGGCCCGCTGGTGGCGGTGGCTGTTTACCGTGGCTGGACACACACGGCTGGCTGAGTGCTTTGAATCCAGGACCTGGCAACTTTAAAAAAGAAAGAAAGAAAAGAAAAACACAGGGTGTGTGTGTGTGTGTGTGTGCACACGTACGTGCATGTGTGTGTGTATGTTCAAAATCCCAACAGGAAGGGTAAGTGGAGAGGGGATGGCCATTCCCACGGTGGGTGCTTTCTCACTCCCCCTGGCACTCTGTGTCTCTCCAGCAAGTGCACACACCCTCCGGCAAACTGGAAGAAAAAAAAAGAAGGAGAAGCAGTAAGTGGGGATAGATCAGGAGACCCTTGTTTTCAGGATAAAGAGCTTGCTCCAGGGGCTGGCAGGTGGCGTGGTGGTTAAGGTGCTGGACTCCCACATGGCCAACCGGGGTTCAAATCTCGGACCTGGTGGCTTGCTTTCTCACTTTCTCTCTCTCTCTCTCTGTTCCCCTCTGGTCAAATTAAAAATAAATGAATAAAGTTAAATAAAATAATTCTTAAAAAAAAAAAAAAAGAGCTTGCTCCATACTCAGTAGGCAACAAGGGACTCTTGAGCATGAGCAGGGAGTAAGACAGCTACATTTGTGTTGGGGGTCGATAAACGACTCTGGAAACTGAGATCTCTTCCGTGAAGTTTATTGGTACAGTTTCTTGCTTCTCCCCCGCAGGCTTCCGGGCAGGCGCCTTAAATCCCCTACGGATCCACCCATCCCCTGAGCAAAAGGTCGTGTTGGGTTCTGATAGGCTGATTCTCAGCGTTATCCTAATACGGAGTTGTTTTGAGTCCTAGGTGTCTAACTCGGACGCCATAATGGGGCGTCGTCCGGCAAGGGCTTCCACAGATTTGTACTGTATTTAATTTTAGTCATTGTCATTTTATTTTTTCTTTAATTAATTTTAAAAACTTTTTAAAAGAAATATTCATTTTATTTATTTATTTATATTTTTTGGAGAGGTTTTTGCTATAGGGTGCATGCCCTTGCGAGAAAGACAGAGACAGAGAGACAGAAAGCGAGAAGTCACCCCCTAGGGGGTATGACCACGCTGCAATCCGTTCTCCTCCATTCTCCTCTTGGGATCTTGGGCACGCACGCATACACACCTGGAGTGAGTTTAAGGCACCGGGTTCGGGACTCCAACCACGGTCGACTACACGGGAATCCAGCAACATAGCCATTACTCCAACTGCTGATCACTCATTTATTTATTTATATTTATTTATTTAGTTTTTTGGAGAGGTTTTTGCTATAGTGCGAGTGTGCTCGCCAGCCAGACAGAGAGAGACAGAGAGACAGAAAGCGAGAAATCACCCTCCAGGGGGGATGGCCACGCCGCAATCCCTTCTCCTCCATTCTCCTCTTGGGATCTTGGGCACACACACACACGTGCCTGGTGTGAGTTTTTTTTAAGCCACCGGGTCCGGGACGCGAACCACAATTGACTACATGGGAGTCCAGCGACATAGCCATTACACTAACTGCTGGTCCCTGGTCTCTCATTTATTTATTTTAATTTGACCAGAGAGAGACACAGAGAGAGAGAGAGGGAGGGAAAGTGCGAAAGCAAGCCACCAGGTCCAGGACTAAAACCGTGTGGGAGTGTCCAGCGCCTTAAGCTCCCGCCACCTGCTGGTCCAGACTTGTACTTTAGACAGATAATCCCGTGTGAAGGCTGGACTCGAGGGGGCGCTGTCAGGAGGTGCGGGTGTTCATTCAGGCGAAGGATGATGACAGTCTGGACTAGAGATGTTAACAGGGATGGAGAGGTGATGGCAGAGGGGAGACAGAGGCTGGATTTGGTGGCTGATCAGACGTGAAGGGTGGAAAACGGGACAGAAGGAGGGTGTGCCACCGTGGCCAGCCTGGGCCACTTAATTTCCTTTCCCTTCTCCCAAAGGATAAACCAGAAAGCTGGCATCGCCGAAGCAACTTACACGTCAGGATCTTTCATTTTCTGACAGGTGTACTTAAGGCTAAATGCCCTCAAGAAAATCAGGGTGGCTGCGGCCAGCAGGTAGCATAGTGGCTAAGGCACTGGACTCCCATGCAGTCGACTGCAGTTTGAGTCCCAGCCCCTGTGACTTGAAACACGCTGGGTGCGTGTGCATGCGTGTCCAAAATTCTGAGAGGAGAATGGAGGAGAAGGGATTGCGGTGTGGCCATCCCCCGGGGGGAGGGGGTGATTTCTCGCTTTCTGTCTCTCTGTCTCTCCAGCAAGCACACATGCCTATAGTGAACAAATCTCTCCAAAAGAAAGAAAAACACAGAGTGGCTAACTAGCTTGTCACGTCCCGTATACAAAGACAGAGCTCACAAATGAGTGCTCTCGCTCAAGGAACTGCCTGGTCTCCCTCTTCCGTTCACCCCGCAATGTTGCAATGTCGTTGGAAAGACAAAGACACTCGCTCTCACTCCCGGCAGGCGAAGGTGGGAAGTACAGCTAGCGTTCGGAGAACAGTTTGACAATATCCTCCAAGAGCTTGGCTGTGCGCGTAGCCCGGGCCCAGATAACTCCACCCCTGGGATCTTACCTAAGAGAGTAGTCATTAATGTGGAAAAGGACTTCCACACACAATGTTAATCCCGGGAGTATTTATAACAGGAAGAGCCCAGGGGGCCGGGCCAGCAGGTGACATGGTGGTGGAGGTACTGGTTCCCACATGGCTGACGCTGGCTTGAATCCCAGACCCAGCAACATGGAAAACACACCAGGTGCATGTGCATGCATACCCCAGATCCCAAGAGAGTGGAGGAGAAGGGATGGTGGTGCGGCCATCCCCCGGCATGATTTCTCACGTCTCCTCTCTCTGCCTCTAGCGCGCACACGTGTCCTATGGCAAAACCCTAAACAAACATAACAAAAACCCGGAGGGCCAGGTGGTGGCCCAGCAGTAACATGTTGGACCCATGCGGGGAGCTTCCAGGTTCACGCCCCAGGCCTCCTTGTGCTTGCTGGACACACGCATGTCATGACCCAGGCTGGCGGAGTGGGGAGTGGGGGACATGAGGACCCTGTTGAGGGTGCCTGTCTCTCTGTCTCTACCTATTTCTTTGTCTCTCTCATGGGAGAAACAAATACACTTAAAACAAACAAACAAGCAAAATTGGAGCCAGCTCTGTGGCACGTTGGTAACAGCACTGCTCAGGAGAAGGCCGACCCCACAGGGTGACTGCGGTTTGAATCCTTGGCCTGGTCAGCCTGAGGCACACCAAGCATGCAAGTGCCTGGTCCAGTAGACTGGAAGACAGGGCGTCCCCGAGGACGGGAAGAAGGGGTGCTCCAGTAGACTGGACCAGACCTGGGTGCCCCCCCATCACTGTCATGTGTGCATGCACGTACTAGATCCTAAATTAGGGACCAGCAGTTAGTGTAATGGCTATCTTGCTGGATTCCCATGTAGTCAACCATGGTTCGAGTCCTGGACCCAGTGGCTTAAACACATGCCAGGTGAGCGTGCCTGCATGCCCAAGATCCCGAGAGGATAATGGAGGGAAAGGGATTGCGGTGTGGCCATCCCCCCTGGGGGGTGATTTCTCGCTTTCTATCTCTCTGTCTCTCTCTGTCTTTCTGGCGAGCGCATGCACCCTATAGCAAAAATAAATAAATAAATAAATAATCAAAAAAACAAAACAAAACCCTGGAACATGATTTGTTAAAAAATTCATACCTTGTCAAATTAGGATGCATTTTAATTAAACACCATTAATTAAACACCACTTACCATGTTTTAAAAGAATTTGCAGTAGAATAAAGAATGTGGGAGCAGCCGGTGGCATGGTGAAGACGGCAGGATGCCACAAGGCTGACGGTGTGGCTGGAGCCCTGAACCCAGCGACTGGAGAAACAACCAGACACACACGCATGCGCACCCAGGACCCTGAGAGGGGAATGGAGGAGAAGGGGCTGTGACATGGGCCGCCTCTGGGGAATGATTTCTCACTTTCCTTCTCTCTCTCTCTCTGGTGAGCATACATACCCCCAGAGCAAACCTTTTTTAAAAATAAAAAAAGAAGAATGCTTATAGTGTTAAGAATTTAAAAAGCAGGGTATAAAAGTAAATTCCGGGGGCCAGCAGGTGGTGTGGTGGTTAAGGCACTGGACATTCCCACATGGCCGACCACAGTTTGGGTCCTGGACCTGGTGGCCTGCTTTCTTTTTCCTTTTCTTTCTGTCTCTCTCTGGTGAAACTGAAAAAGAATAATAAATAAAAAAATAAAATAAAGTGGATAATTAGGTTTTTTTTTTTTTGTTTTTTTTTTTTTTTTTTTAAAGTAAACACCCATGGACCAGCAGGAAGTATGGTGGTTGGGGTGCTGGACTCCCACATGGTCAACCAGGGTTTGGGTCCCAGACGTGGTGGCTTGCTTCCTTACTTTCCCTCTCTCTCTCTCTGGTCTGTGCATGTGCCCTATATAAAAATTTAAAATCATAATCATAAATAAAATAAAATAAGTAATTATTTAGAAATACCTAATATAATATCTGGTCTATTTGATAAAGGCACAGAAAAAACTGGAGGAAATTATATCAGGGAGTTGTGATATTATGAGTAATTTTTGTCTCCTTCATTTTACTTTTCATTTTTGTCAGGTTTCTAGATTGCAACAATTTATTTTTTTTTAGAGAGAGATTTTTGCTATAGGGTGTATGCACTTAATGGGGAGACAGAGAGACAGAAAGCAAGAAATCACCCTGGGGGGTGGCCATGCCACAATCCCTTTTCCTCTAGTCTCCTCTTAGGATTTTGGGCACATACACACAAGCATCGGGCATAAATTTCAAGCTGCTGGGTCTGGGACTCGAACCGCAGTCAACCATGTGGGAGTCCAGCAACATAACCATTATGCCATCTGCTGGTCCCGCCTGGATTCTAGACCCACAATAATTATGAGATAATAAATACATATTTTATATTGCTAACTTTTGGAGTAATTTGTTATATAGCAATAGGTAACTAATCTCCTATCCTTTTTTTTTAAGAGAGATTTTTTTTGCTATAGGGCACATGCGTTCACTGGAGAGACAGAGACACAGAAAGTGAGAAATCACCCCCCAGGGAGATGGCCACGCCACAATCCCTTCGCCTCCATTTTCCTCTTGGGATCTTGGGCCCACATAAACACATGCCAGCTGTGAGTTTTTAGCCGCTAGGTGTGGGACTCAAACAACGGTCGACTACGTGAGAGTCCAGCGACGTAACCATTATGCCATCTGCTGGTCCCTATAACAACTTACTTTAAAGTCAAAAGAAAGGGTGCTTTTCCCAAGCTACTGATCAACTCTGAGGTGCTAAAGCCAGGTGCTGACAACACAAGGCAGTGAACGGCAGGCGGTCCAGACAATCCTGGACCCACGCAGGAAATGGTGCCGGGTTGACCCAGGCTGCACTTACTGACCTGCTCCGAGCAGCCAGAGCCCCTGGCCAGCACCCAGCTGAGCACCTGCAGGGCAGCACAGGGCAGCAGGGGAGAGCAGAGCTTGGGCTCTGCCTCGGAGGTCCAGTCAGGAAGCTAGGAGAGAAGGAGCTGGTCGGCAAGGCTGACCAATGGAGGCGGCCTCTCGCCTCTTCCCGGCCCTCTGCTCTCCTGTAGGAGCAGCTCTGGCCCCAGCATCACTTTATCCACCTCGGGGCCGGGGCGAGCTTACCTCCTCGGTCCGGCGCTTGGGCTCTCTAAATAGTTTCAGGAAGAAAGCAGGCATGACCTGGGAGACGAGCTGGCCTTTAACCATAGCTAATGAGGCCCTTAATAATAGCCATCGGCTTGGGACCAGCAGTTAGCATAATGGCTATGTCCCTGGACTCCCACGTAGTCGACCACAGTTCACATCCTGGACCCGGTGGCTTAAAACTCACACCGGGCACATGTGCGTGCATGCCCAAGATCCCAAGAGGAGAACGGAGGAGAAGGGATTGCGGCGTGGCCATACCCCTGTGTGTGTGGGGGGGTGATTTCTCGCTTTCTGTCTCTCTATCTCTCTCTGTCTGGCGAGCGCATGCGCCCTATAGCAAAAACCTCTCCAAAAAAAAAAATAATAATAATAGCCATTGGCCAGAAAACATGAGAGGGGGCCAGAAAACATGAGAGGGGGCAGAAAGAACATGTGGACCCCTCTATTACCTTTGGGTCAGCTGGACAGTCGGTAAGGCTCTCCTAGTCGAACATGCAGGAAGAAGTCAGAGAAGGAGCCAGATTCAGAAAATATCCAGGAGGTAGGATAGTCAGGGTGAACAACGGGAGCTTCTGGGGTCAGGGGAGTTAAATGGTGCACCTGGCAGGTTTGGCAGGGCTGAGGAAGAAACCAGTGGGTGTTTTACTTACAGGAAAATAGATACAGCAAGGATGATGGAAGACAGCGTTCTTTATTTTTTTGAGAGAGGTTTTTGCTATAGGTCACATGCGCTCGCTCATCAGAGACAGAGACAGAGAGAGAGAGAAAGTGAGAAATCACCCCCCAGGGAGGGGGCCATGCTACAATCCCTTCTCTTCCATTCTTCTTTTGGGATTTTGGGCATGCACACGTGCCTGGCTTGATTTTTTTTTTTTTTTGGATAGGTTTTTCTTGCTATAGGGTGCATGCGCTTGCCAGACAGACAGAGAGACACAGAGAGACAGAAAGCGAGAATCACCCTCCCAGGGGGGATGGCCACACCGCAATCCGTTCTCCTCCATTCTCCTCTCAGGATCTTGGGCACACACGCACATGTGCCCTGCGTGAGTTTCAAGCCACCGGGTCCAGGATGCGAACCGTGGTTGACTACATGGGAGTCCAGGGACATAGCCATTATGCCAACTGCTGGTCCCATGCCTGGCTTGATTTTAAGTCACCCTCCCAGAGGGATCTTGTTCGGCCACATGAGTCCAGCGCCTTAACCACTACGCCACCTGCTGGCAGCAAAAGGCAAGTTTCTTTTTTCTTTTTTTTGGAGAAGTTTTTGCTATAGGGCACATGCGCTCGCCAGAAAGAGAGACTGAAAGTAAGAAATCACCCCCCAGGGGGGATGGCCACGCTGCAATCCCTTCTCCTCCATTCTCCTCTCAGGATCTTGGGCACGCACGCACATGCACCCGGCATGAGTTTGAGCCACTGGGTCCAGGACTCGGATTGCGGTCGACTACATGGGAGTCCAGCGACATAGCCATTACGCTAACTGCTGGTTCCAAAAGACAAGTTTCTTACTGTCAGAGAAGAGTACCTACCTGGAGGCACGGAAGGCTACAGACTCCAGGGTAGGATTAGAATTCCGGACCCTGCTGTGACTCATGGTTGTGTCAATAAACAGATCCAGACGTCAGAATAGATGTGGGTGTGGTTGTATTTTCTGGCCCCATTTGGTAAGAGGGCCTAGAAGCAAGGACATCTTCAAAGCAACGAGCACATTTAGCGCCCACATCCGGGTTCCTAGACGCCTGGATGAAAGGAGCGGAGTGCGTAGGAAAAGCGGCCGTTTCCAGGCTGTGCAAGGAAAGCACAGGAGTTCGGAACATCCTGCACCAGAAAATAACGACACTGTCAAAGTATGTTTGGAACATGTCGAAGGACCCAGGATTAAACCTGAAGATGCTCCCACTGGCTGAATATGGGACAATGCGGCATCGAAATGGAAACTATTTGTAAAGGATGATTAACCGTCGACTAAAATAAGAATCCATGAGTCTGTACATAGAAATGAATGAATAGGGCTAGTCCAGGGCCTCGGGGGTAAGGGAGGCAGATCCCACACGGCCAACTGCGGTTTGAGTCCTGGCCCTCGTGCTTGAGAGACGTGCCAGGTGTGTGCGTGTGTGTGTCTATGTGCGTGTGTACTCAACGTCCCAACAGGATGGAGAAATGGAGAAGGGATTACAGTGTGATCAGGCCCCATTGGGGGTGGTACTTCCCCTCAGCCCTGCCTCTCTGTGTCTACTGGCAATTATAAAAAAAAGAAATAAATGGGGACCAGCAGTTAGCGTAATGGCTATGTCGCTGGACTCCCATGTAGTCGACCGCGGTTCGAGCCCCGGACCTAGTGGCTTAAACTCATGCCAGGCGCGTGTGCATGCATGCCTAAGATCCTGAGAGGAGAATGAAGGAGAAGGGATTTTGGCATGGCCATCCTCCCTGGGGGGTGATTTCTCACTTTCTGTCTCTCTGTCTCTCTCTGTCTTTCTGGCGAGCGCACGCGCCCTATAGCAAAAACCTCTCTAAAAAAGAAATGAATGAATAAGTGGAAAACTCTCCCTTAGTAACTTACATTAATGCTGACTAATGTAGAAGGCATAATGACATTAGAAAGTCACTATTTGGTAGCAGCCCTAGTAATAATTGATTCAGGCAAAGCAGTGGATGAGACATCTGATGAGAAAAAGGGGATTGATGGGAACCAGCAGTTAGCGTAATGGCTATGTCGCTGGACTCCCACGTAGTTGACTGCGGTTCGCGTCCTGGACCCGGTGGCTTAAAACTCACGCCGGGCGCGTGTGCGTGCGTGCCCAGGATCCCGAGAGGAGAATGGAGGAGAAGGGATTGCGGCGTGACCATCCCCCCTGGGGGGTGATTTCTCGCTTTCTGTCTCTATGTCTCTCTCTGGCTGGCGAGCGCACGTGCCCTATAGCGAAAAAACCTCTCCAAAAAAAAAAGGGGGGGGGATTGACAAACTTCCAATGGATTTCCCCACAAAATACCTACAATTATTTTCCTATTCATAACCAAATTTTTTTTCATTAGCTTCAGAGCAGAGAAACAACACGGTAAAGGTTAACACTTCTAGGAGCGGGACAAATCCACCCGGGTGCCTCCTGATACCCTGCCCTGAGCACACAGCGTCACCTCGGGACATTCCTGCCCTCCCGCAAGTCCTAACCTGAATGTGAGGAAAAGCGGACAAGCCCCAGTCGAGGAGCATATAAAGTACCTTGCCTTTAAATCTGTCGAGATCGGGACCAGCAGGTGGCGTAATGGCTATGTCACTGGACTCTCATGTAGTCGACCACGGTTTGAGTCCCGGGCCCGGTGGCTTAAACTCACGCCGGGTGCGTGTGCATGCGTGCCCAAGATCCCGAGAGGAGAATGGAGGAGAAGGGATTGCGGCGTGGCCATCCCCCCCCGGGGGGGGGTGTGATTTCTCGATTTCTGTCTCTCTGTCTGTGAGCACACGTGCCCTGTAGCATAAACCTCTCCAAAAACAAACAAAAGAAACAAATCTGTGGCGATCCTAGAAGGCAAGGAGAGCGAGGACATTCGGATCAAAGGAGAGGTGTGATGGTGAGTCCATGTTTCTGGACTGGGCCCTGGGGCGGACAGGAAGGGTTAAAGGAGAAGAAGGTTTGTTTGCTTGTTGAATTGGTGGGATTTTTGCTTCTTATTTTGTTCTGTTGTATTTGCTGTAATGAAGATCACTGGGATAACTGATAAATGTGAATGGGGCCTGAGGGTCAGATAGTTCTGTCTGTGTCCATTTCCTGTGTGGGTAGGTGTGTTGTGGTTTCGTAGCGTGTTACTCTTGTTTAGAAGGGCAGTGAGGCATCATGTCTGTAGCTCATTTTTTTCTTTTTTTTTGGAGAGGTTTTTGCTATAGGGTGTGTGCGCTCACCAGAAAGACAGAGACAGAGAGACAGAAAACGAGAAATCACCCCCCAGGGGTGATGGCCACAATCCCTTCTCCTCCCTTCTCCTCTCGGGATCTTGGGCACGCACGCGTACACACCCGGTGTGAGTTTAAGCCACCGGGTCCAGGACTGGAACTGCGGTCGACCACGTGGGATTCTAGTGACATAGCCTTTATGCGAAGTGCTGGTCCTGCAACTCACTTTTTAAAAAGCATTTTTTATTTAATTTTTTACTTATTCATTCTTTTATTTTAATTTGACCAAACAGACACACACACAGAAAGAGAGAGAAAGTGAGAAAGCAAGCCACCAGGTCTGGGTCTCAAACTGTGGTCGGCCATATGGGAATGTCCACCACCCCACCTGGTGGTCCCACAACTCACTCTTAAATGGTTTAGACAATTAAACTAACGTGTACACACACATACGTGCATATATCTAAGAGGCGAGGTGACGAGGAGAGCGAGAGTGAGAGAGAAGGGTAAGAGGCTACTATGAGGTGAGGCCGGCTCCCCGGTGCAGCAGCGATGCACCCTCAGGAGAAGCAGATCCCACACGGTGACCATGGTTCGAGTCTCTGGCCTGAAAACATGTCGAGTGTGTGAGCCCTGTCCAGGGTGATGTCAGGCCGGGCTGGAGGAAGAAGATTGTGGAGTGACTGAGAGCTGTGGAGGGTGTCTCCGCTCTCTCCTAAATGTGCGTGCACTCGCTCTATCATGAATACAGTCAGTAGATTGAAATTACAGAGCACAATTATTGCTTGAAAAAAAAACAGCTGATGAGACCATGACACTGGATTCCCGCACGGCTGACTGCAGTTTGAGTGCTAGACCCGGTGACTTGAACATCATGCTGGGCGCGTGTGTCTGCATGCCCAAAGTCCTAGCAGGAGCGTGGAGGAGAAGGCATTGCATCATGGCCCTGGGAGGGAGGGGATTGTCATTTCTCACTTTTCATCTCTCTCTCTCTCTCTCTCTGGTGAGTGCATGTGCCCTATGGCAAACTAAAAAACAATGGATATGTGTATATATGTGTGTGTGTGTGTGTGTGTGTGTGTATTCTTCAGAAAAATACTCTTGCCCAAGTATTAGAAATAGACGTTACTGGGACCAGCAGATGGCATAATGGTTACGTCACTGGACTCCCACGTACTTGACCACAGTTTGCGTCCTGGACCTGGTGGCTTAAACCTCACACCAGGGGCATGTGTGCCCAAAATCCTGAGAGGAGAATGGAGAAGGGATTGCAGTGCGGCTATTCCCCCTGTCCCCCAACACGGGGCGGGGGTGTGTGAATTCTTGCTTTCTGTCTCTCTGTCTCTCCGGTGAGTGCACGCTCCCTATAGCAAAAATCTCTCTTAAAAAAAAAAAGAAAGAAATAGATGTTGCTAAGGGACTGAAGAAAGGGAGTGGCTATAAGGGAGACAGCGAGCCTCAGAGAGCCTCAGAGATGTGTTCCCATTGGTAACACGTGCGAGAGCAGAGAGCAAACGCAGCTGCCTGGATCCAGATTCCAACTCCCTAGCGAGGCTCTAGAGACTAGTGCCCGGCCCCTTCCTCCAGTGACCCAGCAGGTGTAAAAGGAGGAATGCGGCCACGTGGTGGGGGACAGTGCGTTACCCTCTGTGTACGCGCCCTCTAGTGGCGAGCAGGTGATGTTCCCAGCAAGCAAGGGCTGAATTGAAACTTGTGGGCCAGTCCGCGCCCCTGCACCTCCTTGGGTGTGGTTCCAAGGTCCCACACCTTCTCCAGGCTTGCTGAGGCCAGGCTTCAGTGAGTAGGAACAGCATTTCCTACACACGGCGGACTCAGAGCTGTGTTAGGGTCTCGTGTGTTCGGGCGGGGAGCCGTCGTAGGTGATGCCACACCCTCCCTACCGTGTCACACCGAGGCACTTCTGAGCAGCCGCCGGTCAGTTCAGATGTGGTCCTGCTGATTCTTCCGCAGATGTGGTGATAAGATCCTTCTCTGTTAACCTAGTGGTTTAGAAATCACCGAGGATCACTGTGTAAGACCCATTTCACGACGGATCTGAAGAGCTCCTTTTCTAATTCGATCACTCCTGCATTTGACAAAGGCCGTTCTTCTGTAAAGAACTTTCTCCCATCAACTACCAGGCTCCATTAGAAAATCTGGTATTTGGTAAATTACATGTATCAGTTTTTAGAATAACAAGTTGGTGTATCCTAACAATTTGGTGAACAAGGAGGTTTTTAATTTAATTAATTAATGAGAGATATTTTTGCTATAGGGTGCACGTGCTGGCTGGAGAGAGAAAGCAAAAAATTGCCTCCACGGGGGATGCCAAGCAGCAATCTCTTCTCCTCTATATTCCTCTTGAGATTTGGGGCACACACACACACACACACACACACACACACACACACCTGGCATGCATTTCAAGACACCAGACCTGGGACTTGAACCGTGGTTGACCACAAGGGACTCCAGTGCCTTAACCACTACATTACCTGTTGGTCTCCAAGAAGGTTTTTTTTTTTTTTTTTGGGGGGGGGGGAGAGGTTTTTCGCTATAGGGCGCGTGCGCTCGCCAGACAGACAGAGAGAGACATAGAGACAGAAAGCGAGAAATCACCCCCCAGGGGGGATGGCCACACCGCAATCCCTTCTCCTCCGTTCTCCTCTCGGGATCTTGGGCACGCACACACACGCGCCCGGCGTGAGTTGTAAGCCACCGGGTCCGAGACGCGAACTGCGGTCGACTACGTGGGAGTCCAGCGACATAGCCATTATGCTAACTGCTGGTTCCCTCCAAGAAGGTTTTTTCAAAAACAAATATTGTAAGGCCAGGAGTTGGCGTGTTGGTTAAGGTGCTGGACTCCCATGTGGTTAGCTGTGGTTTGAGACCTGAACCTGGCGGCTTGAAAACCATACTGGGCACATGCATGTGTGTATTCCAAATCCCAGGAGGATGGAGGAAGATGGATTGCAGCATGGGCAATCTCCGGAGGGGGGTTTTCATTTTCTCTCTCACTGTCTTTGGCAAGCTCATGCAACCTATGGCAAAAACCTAAAAAGAATACAGTATTGAGAACTCTGGGATTTTTTCATAGTTGTTTTCTATTCATTAGTTATTTATTGCCTTTTTTTAAAAAAAAAATTGGTGTTACAGAGGTTTAATTTACACTTTAAAATAGGTGCGGGGACCAGCAGTTAGCGTAATGGCTATGTCGCTGGACTCCCACGTAGTCGACTGCGGTTCGAGTCCCAGACCCGGTGGCTTAAAACTCACGCCGGGCGCGTGTGCGTGTGTGCCCAAGATCCCGAGAGGAGAACGGAGGAGAAGGGATTGCGGCGTGGCCATCCCCCCCGGGGGGTGATTTCTCACTTTCTATCTCTCTGTCTCTCTCTGTCTGTCTGGCGAGCGCACACGCCCTATAGCAAAAACCTCTCCAAAAAAAAAAAAAAAAAAAGGTGCATTTTATTGTCTAATTGAGGGGCCAGATAGTGGCACAGTGGTAAAACAGGGTGCCCTCCAGGGCAGCGCAGTGGGAAGGTTTTGGGGTGTGCACCTGCAGACCTTCCCGGGTAAGCCTGGGATGTGTGCACCTGTGCTCTCTCTGCCTCTCTCACTCATGGAATACGCGTGAGAGAGAGAGTCAGACTGTGAGAGGGAAAGTGAGAAATCACCTCCCCACGGTGATAGCCACACCACAATCCCTCCTCCATTCTCCTCTCCGGATATCGGGCACACACACACGCACCTGGTGTGACTTTCAAGCTGCTGTGTCTGGGACTTGAACCGTAGTCCCCGTGCGGGAGTCCAACAATGTAACCATCACACCATCTTTCACCCTAGGCAACTACTGATCTGCTATTCATCACTGTAGATTAGGTTTGATTTTTGTTGAAATTCCTAAAAATAGAATCATTTTCCTGAATTCTTTTACTTGATTGGATCATTTGGTAAGTGTCTTGGATGTTGACATTTCCAGTGGAGCCTTTTCAGCCTCTTCTATTGTTTTGGCATAACCCCAGTGGTCTCTGATAGCTTCCTGGCTTCCCCGCTCAAAGGGTCCCATCTATTTCCTGTTCCGGACCTGAAGTCAACCATTTCTCAAAAGACCCTGCTTCCCTGGCATCTTGATGCTGTTGTCTGAGCACGATTGGTGATGCTTGGTTTTCCACCAACGACCCGAAAGTGCCTGCCTCCTTGCAGGCTTGGTAATAAGGTGTTTAGGTCAAACTTAAGGATTTTTGCCAACATGATAAATAAAAACTGTACTGTTCTATATTTTAGATGGGTGGTGACTACATGGAAGTTCATTCCATCTTTATATATTTTTGCATCAAAAATACTGAATAAAATAAGCTAACACATGGAATCGTTCTAAGAACAATGAATGAAGATAGATTTTCTATTTCAGTCTTAAAATAAATATACCATGGGACCAGCAGGTGGCATGGTGGTTAGGGAGCTGGACACTCCTACATTGCTGACCATGGTTCGAGTCCCAGACCTGGTGGCTTGCTTTCTCGCTTTCTCTCTCTCTCTCTCTCTCTCTCTCTCTCTCTCTCTCTCTCTGTGTCTCTCTCTGGTCAAATTAAAAACTAAAAATGAATGAATAAATAAAATTAAATAAAAAAAGAAATATACCACATTTATAGATAACTTAATAACTTATTGACTAAAAGACTAGAATGACCCACAGCTAGAATTGGGAAGAACCTCAGAAACTAGAGTCTGTTCTTTTTTTAAAGAATTATTTTATTTAACTTTATTTATTTATTTATTTTTAAAAATTTGGCCAGAGAGAGATTGAGAGAGAGAGAGGGGGGAGAGAAAGCAAACCGCCAGGTCTAGGACTTGAACCGGCCATGTGGGAGTCCAGTGCCCTTAACCACCATGCCACCTGCTGGCCTCGGGAGTCTGTTCTTATCATTTAGCAGGTTGATGCTCTTTGACTCAAAGAAGCCAAGAAATTAACTTCATGTCATGAAATTGATGAGCAATGAGTTCACGTTTACCCATAACCGACGGTGCAGTCCATATATGCAAATTATGGAGAATGCTATTCAAAACACTCCGATGCGCAACGCTCCTTTGTAGCAATCCCACTGAGTTTCCAGGATCCAGGAAGTAAGCGCACTGCCTTAAAGCCAGCGTGCTGGGCCGACTGTCCCGTGTTTCTAAGTGTAACTCTGGAAGCTACAGGAAGCTGTGAAACCCAGTGTCATTTGGTTATGATGTCATAAATCAGCTCTCTCCTTTTTCATCTTTACGGTAGAATGCGTCAACTAGAACTTCCACCAGCGGTTCCCAAATTTATAATCTGGAATCTGCGGGCAGGGCCTAGGAGAGAAATTTTCTGTCGATCTTACCATAATTGACTTGTCTTCTTCTTCTTCTTTTTCCTCTTCCTCCTCCCCTTCTTCTTCTTCTTCTTCTCCTCCTTCAGAGATTTTTGCTACAGGGAATGTATGCTTACTGGAGAGACAGAGCGAGAAATCACCCCCAGGGAGATGGCCACGCCCATCTTTCTCCTCCATTCTCCTCTCAGAATTTTGGGCACGCACACACATGTGCCTGGTGTGAGTGTTCAGTCTCCTTGGGGACTCAAACTATGGTCGACCATTGGGACCAGCAGTTAGCATAATGGCTATGTCGCTGGACTCCCATGTAGTAGACCGCAGTTTGAATCCTAGACCCGGTAGTTTAAACTCACGCTGGGCGCGTGTGCGTGCGTGCCTAAGATCCCAAAAGGGGAATGGAGGAGAAGGGATTGCGGCGTGGCCATCTCCCCGGGGGGTGATTTCTCGCTTTCTGTCTGTCTCTGGCTGTCTGGCGAGTGCATGCGCCCTATGGCAAAAACTTCTCCAAAAACAAAAACAAACAAAACAAAACAAAAAACTATGGTCGACCATGTGGGAGTCCATCCGGCACCTTAACCACTATGCCACCTTCTGGCTCCAACTTGTTTGTAATTCTTGACAGCAAAATATGGAGAGCTATCTTCTATACATGGAATGAGTCTTGTGGAGGGGCAAGTTGACACTGCAGTGTTTTTAGTTTTATTCTCATTGTATGATGTAGGCACTTATTTAAAGTACTTTACATTAAGTTTGTCTGCTAAGGCTTTGTCACAGAAGCACCACGCTGGAACATGCTATTCAATCACTGATCGTGCAATGACACCATGTATCAGAAATGAAAAAGGCCGTTCCGATGCAGGATCTAGTCCAGTCCAGGAACATGTGCTCACCCAGGCAGCGTGTCCTGTTGGCCTTCTTCATCTGGAACATTCTCCTGCTTTTCCTTTCATGACTGTGACATTTTGGAAGCACAAGGCTGGTCAGTTTCAGTCTACTTGGTCTGGGTTCCTTGGATGCCTCCTTGTGCTTAGACTCGAGTTATGCATTGGGGTTCGGATGGGTGCAGAAGAGATGCCGTCGGGTCAGCGTGTCTGCCGTCCAGTCAGCGTATCTGCCATCCGGTCAGCGCGTCTGCCGTCCGGTCAGCGTGTCTGCCATCCGGTCAGCGCGTCTGCCGTCCGGTCAGCGTGTCTGCCGTCCAGTCAGCGTATCTGCCGTCCGGTCAGCGTACCTGCCGTCCGGTCAGCGTGTCTGCCGTCCGGTCAGCGTGTCTGCCGTCCAGTCAGCGTATCTGCCATCCGGTCAGTGCGTCTGCCGTCTGGTCAGCACGTCTGCCGTCCGGTCAGCGTGTCTGCCGTCCGGTCAGCGCGTCTGCTGTCCGGTCAGCGTGTCTGTCGTCCGGTCAGTGCGTCTGCCGTCCGGTCAGCGCGTCTGCTGTCCGGTCAGCGCGTCTGCCATCCGGTCAGCGCGTCTGCCATCCGGTCAGCACGTCTGCCGTCCGGTCAGTGTGTCTGTCGTCCGGTCAGCGTATCTGCCGTCCGGTCAGCGCGTCTGCCGTCCGGTCAGCGTGTCTGTCATCCGGTCAGTGTGTCTGCCGTCTGGGAACCAGCTCGCTCGGCGTTTGCTCCAGCGATTGTGGCTACGTGTGCTGAAGCGGTATCTGCTTGGCTTCCCTCCACAAAGTTACTAATGGTTTTGTTCTTGTTTTTGCTATAGGGCAAGCGTGCTCTACAGAAAGAGGGAGGGAAAGTAAGAAGTCGCCCTCCATGGGGGATGGCCATGCTGCAATCCTTTCTCCTCCTTTTTCCGTGGGATTTTGGGCACACACGCATGCACCTGGCATGATTTTTCAAGCCCCTGGATCTGAGACTTGAACGGCAGAATCAGCCATGGGATCTAGCTGCCTTGACCTCCACACCCATCGTTGGTGAACCAGCTATTTTTAATTTGGGGGCCACCTGATGGCATGGCGGTTAGGGCAGCTGGATCCCGTGTAACCAACTTCACAAGTTGAGTACAGACCCAGGGCCTTGAAAAATACACCAGGTGTGTGTGCATGTGTGTCAAAGTCCGGAGAGGAGTAGGGAAGAAAAGGGGCTGTGGCGAGAGAGAAAGAGAGAAGCACCCCGGAACAAAGCCTTCATGCTGCGACCCACCCCAGCCCCAGCCTGCCCGGTCACAGGCACCTCAGTGCCCTTGTGCACAGGGGGACCTCTGCCAAGACGCAGGCTCTTCCCACGTGCTTCTGCAACCTGCTGGGTCGGGTCCCGTCACTGCTTTGCCGCCATGGGCCTGAAGTTGCTATTTCCCCCCCTTTTTAGTTAAGAAGTAGTGAGTGGAGAGATATTTTGAGACTATGTCCTTTTTTGTCATCAACATCCATTGGCAATTACAGACTGGATGATTGTCACTGTGACAGTTACCCATAGCATAAAGACACACTTTCACTGGAATTTCTTAAAATATATTTGCTTACATTTTTATAAAAAAATTTGAACAATTGAAATCAGCAACCCCTAGAAGCAGTGAAGAGACAAAGGTAAATCTGCATTTGGATAAACAACCAACAGGAATTAGCAGGCGGGTGTGTGTGTGTGTGCAAGTTTCTCACTTGCCTACCCCTGTATTTTGAACTGCAAATAGAAGGTCAAAAAAAGCTGTTAACCCCTTTAAAATTTAATTGTCACACTGACTTGGAGGATAAACAAGCAATCCCCGCCCTGGAAAAACTTGAAAACAGATGTTCTTTCTGACTTAATTGGAGCTGTCACATCAGAACTTATCAGAGGGACGAAATGAACTCTATTAATAAACTTGAGCCTAATAACGTTGTTTGTATTTGTTCGTGCAAACTGTGTCACGACTTTCCGGATGGCTCAATAGAGGTCTTGCTTTTGTATTTCTCCCCTGTGAGTGTTTTCCTAAGGATTTAAGTAAAAATGATTTCAAGTACTAAATAGTTTATCCATACCAAAAATAACATTATGGAACACTATTTACCTCTCATTTGAGTTGAAATGTTTACATATTGCCATCTGCTTCAGAATGTTTTTTCTCTAAACAAGTAACATGTGATGGCTTTATAACATTCCCAACTGGCTTTACACCTAAAGCCAGACTTTTATCTTCTTCCATTCCCTCTCCAGGGTCAGTAGTGTCTGTCAATAATGTGTCATTGCTATGCACGACCTTATATCTTGAGGGTGTAGGCTATCTGTGTATAGTATAAACATTATTTCATGCATGTACAATTACAGTGAAATTGTATCAGATCGAGTGTATCTTATTGTGATCTGCTTTTGCTTATACTTAATATATTTTTTAAAAGATTTATTTGTTTTCAATTTATTATCATTATTCTTCTATTTCAATCAGAGAGAGACAGACAGAGAGAAAGGAGAGTGAGAAAGCAAGCCACCAGGTCCAGGACTTGAACTGTGGTTAGCCATGTGGGAGTCCAGTGCCTCAACCACCATGCCACCTGCCAGCCCCCTTAATATGTTATTTTTGAAATGTACTCACCTGGATACATCTTTTTTTTTTTTTTTTTTTGAGAGATTTTTGCTATAGGGTGAGTGTGCTCGCCAGACAGACAGAGAGAGACATTAGAGACAGAAAGCGAGAAATCACCCCCCAGGGGGGATGGTCACGCCGCAATCCCTTTCTCCTCCATTCTCCGCTCGGGATCCTGGGCACGAATGCACACGCTCCCGGCATGAGTTTTAAGCCACCGGGTCCGGGACGCGAACCGTGGTCGACTACGTGGGAGTCCAGCGACATAGCCATTACGCTAACTGCTGGTTCCCTGGATACATCTTCATGTGATTTACTCACTTTAACTGCTATGGGGAATCCATTGTGGGAGTAACAAGCCTATTATGAATTCACTCCCAACTGATGGAGAGTGGAGTATGTTGGCGCTATCTTTATTTATCTACGGCTGCCTCTACGGGTGACGTAATGAACATTCTGTACACGCCTCTTTGTGCATTCGTGGGTACTTCCTCAGGACTCGAACCACTGCGTCACGGCAGGCACGCTCAGTACCAGCTCCATTAGGTACTGCTGAATTATTCCCCAGCACGGGTAGCTCCGTGCACCCCCGTGTACTCCCGTCAGCCGACCTCACCCTCCTGCGCTTGCCCTCCGCAGAGGCCCGCGTGGATTTAAACACGAACTAGGTGGGAATCTTAGGACTGGTTACATGAACCTGCATTTTGGGCAAATGTTTTCCCTGAGCTAAATGGAGAAAGTTTGCACCAGTCCCAGGTGTGTGTGTGTGTGTGTCTCTGCTTTGCTATACATTCAGAGGAGAGCTAGAACACAGAGAGAAGGAAAGTGAGAAATCAGCCCTGGGGGAGATAGCCACATTGCAATCCCTTCTCCTCCATTCTCCTCCTGGGATTTTGGGCATGGTGTGCCTGGTGTGATTTTCAAACAGCTGGGTCCAGGACTTGAACTGTGGTTCATCGGCCCTGTGGGATCCACTGTCTTAACAACCTCCATGCCGCTTGCCAAGCCCTAACTCCGTTTTTTTTTTTTTAAATAATTATTTTATTTATTATTAATATTCCTCTTCTTTTAATATGACCAGGGGAAGAGAGAGAGAGAGAGAGAGAGAGAGAGAGAGAGAGAAAGAGAAAGTGAGAAAGCAAGCTGCTGGGTCCAGGACTTGAACCGCATTTGGTTTTGTGCGAGTTCAGCACCTTAACCACCACACCACCTGCCAGCTCCCCCAACTCAGTTTTAGTATCCATTTGTATTTTGTTTTCTTTGGGAAGGGCAGAGATTGAACCAGGAACACGGGCTTTTGATGCTTTAACAATTATCATCATTCATATTATTCCTAAAAAGAAACTGGCAAGAAAGGGGAGGATTAATCATTTTCAATACACTTTTCTGTAATAATAAGAAAAAAAATCATAAAGATGTGAAGTTTTGATTCTATTACTGGATGGAGATTGCCAGGATCTTCTCCTAACAGCCTGCTGGCTCTGTGGGTGACAGCTGCGAGTTTGTAGGAGCCATCACTCTGCCATCTGTGAAGAAATCTCTTCCCTGGAAGGATTAGACGGGCGGTTGCTTTTTGTATCACTTGGGAAAACCTGACTCCCAGCTCCACCTGCCGAGTGCTCACTAGTAGAAAACATACAAAGTGGCATGACGCCTGCCTTGTTTCCACCAGGAGGAACACAGAGCTCCCTTCTTGGTAACTGCAGAGCCGGCAGAGTTGCATTCTCGGGTTGAGTACCGATTCACCCAGACGTTCACATCTTCCCTGCATTTTTAACATTGCCCTCCTTTTGCAAACTGCTTCCAAGCGGAATTGAAGAACAACCTATTAAAAACTACCAATACTGGGACCAGCAGTTAGTGTAATGGCTATGTTGCTGGACTCCCATGTAGTCGACCACAGTCCGAGTCCTGGACCCGGTGGCTTAAACTCACACCGGGCGTGTGTGTGTGCGTGCCCAAGATCCTGAGAGGAGAAGGGTGGAGAAGGGATTGCGGCGTGGCCATCCCCCCTGGGGGGTGATTTCTCGCTTTCTGTCTCTTTTTGTCTTTCTGGAGAGCACACACGTCCTATAGCAAAAACCTCTCCAAAAACAAAACAAAACAAAAAAAGCTACCAATACTAAAAATGACATGCTTACTTCACCGATGGTCCATAGAGGGCGGCAGAGAGAAATTTGTCTCATGAGCCTCCTTTAATGCTTTCTTTGTGTTTATGTGTGAGACTTTCTTCATTTTCCATGAAAATCTTTTTAACTCGTATTAGGGCTTTCTTTTTTTTAAAGAGATTTTTGCCTTAGGTGTGTGTGCGTGCTGGAGAGAAAGAAAGAGACAGAGATGGTGAGAGGGAAGAGAAATCATCACCAGGGAATGGCCATGCTGCAATCTTTTCTCCTCCATTCTCTTGCTGGGATCTTGGGTTCGCATGCACACACGCCCGGCGTGAGTTTCAAGCCACCAGGTCTGGGACTTGAACTGTGGCTGACTCTGTGGGACTCCAGTGATATAACGGCTATACCATCTGCTGGCCCCTTAAGAGCTGTTTTTATTCTTAAGCTATTGTATATTTTATTTTTAAATATAAAATCATAACTTTAGGGGTCAGCAGGTGGCGTGGTGGTTAGGGAGTTAGACTCTCACAGGGCCGACCATGGTTCAAGTCCTAGACCTGGCAGCTTCTTTCTCACTTTCTCTCTCTCTCTTGCTCTGTCCTTCTCTGGTCAAATTACAATAAATAAATAAATCAATAAGTTAAATAAAATAATTAAAAACCACATATTGTGACTTTAAATTCAGTAAAAGAGAGAAAGAAGCAGCACCAGGGAGACCTTGCAATCCAAGAGATCAAAGTGAAAGAGCGACAGGCAGACTGCGCCATCCAGGGACAGAGGGCCGACAAGCAGGTCCGCGCTAAGCAGCTTGGCTGGAGCCATCAGCAGGGCCCGGCCCGGCCTGCTGTTGTGGAGGGCTCTGCAGCCCTCGGTGTGCTGTGTGCTGCCCCAGGGGTCTACCGCCCACGCTCTGCCACTCAGCAGCCTCCCTCCATGTGGGTGCAGTCAGGCTTGGGTGTCCAAGAGCCAAACACCTGGAAATAGAGGCGATGGAGGAGTTCATTCCCCACGGCCCCCTTAGCAGTGAAAAGAGAGGAGCTCCCGTCCAAATACCCAAGTCCTAAGCTCCTGCCTCAGATTCCACCCTCCCACCCACAGTAGGGGATGGAAATCAGCTTTTACTTTATTTTTATATAACTGCTTATTGTTTTCACCTTAAATATTGATTGTAATTTACGGTTGGCATATAATCATTACACATCTTTGTAGGACTTGGAATGCTCTTTAACAGCACATTCACCACCTTCGGCATTTGACCTTATGCTGAGAGCATTTGAAACCTGCACTGCCTACAAGGCCCTTCACTGGGGGTTTCAGTTTTAAAGAAGAACACATTGATTAAAAATAACCTCAATAATAGGGACCAGCAGTTAGTGTAATGGCTATGTCGCTGGACTCCCATGTAGTTGATTGGTTGATTGTGGTTCGAATCCTGGACCCAGTGGCTTAAACTCACGCTGGGCAAATGTGTGTGCGTGCCCAAGATCCCGAGAGGAGAATGGAGGAGAAGGGATTGCGGCGTGGCCATCCCCACTCAGGGGTGATTTCTTGCTTTCTGTCTCTCTGTCTCTCTCTGTCTCTCTGGCGAGCGCATGTGCCCTATAGTGGAGACCTCCTCTCCCCCCCATAAAAGGGAAAAAAAATAACTTCAACAAGATCCTTTGCCTCAAGCCTCCTCCTGCCCTTCCACCCAGCCAGGATCACAGGCTTGTGCGCTCAGCAGTTCTCCCAGAGAACAGAGCCCTGATCCTCCAACGGCTTCCAGCACAGCGGCTACCACCGCACCACGGTGACGGGGCCAATTTTAGTCTTTTTAGAATGCATGTATGTGGGACCAGCAGTTGGCGTAATGGCTACGTCTCTGGACTCCCATGTAGTCGACCGTGGTTCGAGTCCCAGACCCAGTGTTTTAAACTCATGCTGGGCACATGTGTGTGTGTGCCCAAGATCCCAAGAGGAGAATGGAAGAGAAGGGATTGTGGCGTGGCCATCCCTCCTGGGGGGCTAATTTCTCACTCTCTGTCTCTCTCTGACTTTCTGGTGAGTGCATGCGCCCTATAGCAAAAACCTCTCCAAAAAAAAAAAAAAAAAAAAAGAATGCATGTATCTATACACTCGAACCAAAAATGAAGCCATAAAGGCCACTTGTTTTCTGAGTTCTTTCACTGTACAGTCAGTGCTCACTTAAAGACCGTCCTGTTTAACAGTGCTCAGACGTCTGACCAGGTCTCCAGCAGGGGGTGTTCCCCTTTCTCAGTCCCTGTGGATCTTAGGAATCCCCAGTCTCTGTCCCGCGGTCGGCTAGTACTCCCTACACCAAGCACTGGCAATCACACAGGACGACATGTTTTTAAAGTTTATCCTTTACCTGTAGTAGTACTCAGAATAAATAAAAATGATTACACCGGGTTTGCATTATTGAGGGGTGGTGAGTCTTGTCACTTTCTGATGTTTCTCGAATGTGTGCTTCTGTATGTGCAGAATTCCATTATTCTAGTGTGGTGTCACATGATAGCTATCGAAGAATACTCCCCCGTTGGCACCATGACACCCAACAAGACCTTTGCCTTTAGCCTCCTCGCTTATGGAACAGTGCGCCTAGGTGGAGCGGAACTTGGTCGTTAAGCGGAGAGTGCCTGCCTCAATTTTTTGCTATAATATGTCACTAAATATTCTTCTAAAACATCATTTTATATATACATGTATCTAACATGCATAATGCTCTATCATTCAGTTGGGTCATATTATGTGTAACATTCTGGGTCATTTACAGTTTTTTATGTTAAAAGTCCTAGTATTAATGAAAATCATCCTTAGTAACGTTTTACACATGTTTATAAATATTCCTTAATACATAGTCCCAGAAACAGAATTGCTGGATCAAATGATACATACGTTTCTAGGACTTTTTGTATTTACTACCAAATTTCCCTTGGTAAAGATTATATAATAAATGCACTAAAAAGCATTTTTAAAAAAAAACCATTTTATTTATTATTATTATTTTTAAAAAAATTTGCTGTAGGGCATGTGCACTCACCAGAGAGAGACAGAGAGAGAGAGAGAGAGAGAGAGAGAGAGAGAGAGAGAGAGAGAAAGAAAGTGAGAAAGCAAGCCACCAGGTCTGGGACTCAAATTGTGCATGGTTCGTTATGTGGGTGTCCAGCACCTTAACCACTACTCCTTAGGAGCATGTTAACTCTTCTTTTTACCTCCTGACACATAGCATTTTAGATTTTTGGCCCTACTTTATAGATCATGCATGGCAAGCCTAATAATGTTTGCCCATACCCAGTGGACTGCTGACCCTCTAGCAACCGAGTACTAGAATCCCACCCAGCCAGAACCCGCCCCGTGTACTCGGAATCCACTTCAATCCATTTATCACACTGCTCGGAGATGAAAGGTACATTTAAACACGTATTCATGCACTGCCTCAAAATACATTCAGGAAAATCCTCCTTTTTTCCCATGAACGCTCATGTCATGGGAGGATGAATAAGAGATGTAGAAAGTACAGTTTTGAACAGAAGCTTGCCTTTATATATCGTTTAAGCGTTTGGACATTGTTATCCCTAAGAATTGTGCGGTCTGAAACTATAAACTCGGAAGGATTTCAGTCAGCTCGTGGGTAACTGAATAGCGGTGGCGTCATTCCGGCGGTGGGTAACCGCCGTCACAGGGCGACGTGGCTGTCACGAGCTGGATTCGTCAGGACTGTTACGGAGCCCGACGACCTGGTCCCAAAGAGCCACTCACTGCAGTCTACGTCCCCACGGCTACTCACTGGACAGTGACGTGACGGCCCGTGCCGCACACCAAGAGATCGTTAGTCTTCTCTCCTATAGGCCCTCTGTGCTTAGCAATTTTATTTTCGACATAGCCAAGGTCTAGAATTCCATATCTAAATGATAAAAGAACATAGGAACTCTGGGACGTGTGATATTTGTATAGACAAATAAGACTGATGAACGCCATTGAAGGCCCAGAAATGAGGACAGCTGGGACTGGGGTCCCCTCTGTGGTGGGAGGCAGAGGGGACCTTAGTCCTGACTGGGCACTGGCTCTCGGACTCCCCGTGACAGCTGGGACTCAGCTCTGCTGTCTGAGACATCTATTTGTCCCCATGTCACTCTCAGGCTAACTTCGCTCACCCAGAGGGAGCCATAGAGGCATGGGGTCCGTCTATGAGAGGGTGGCCCCCACAGCACACCCACCTGTGTCCTGGCTCAAGTGTATCTCGTTGTACAACGTGTGGAGAAGGAAGGACACCCGCCCACTGACCCCACTGCCTGGGATCCCCACCTGCTCCAGGTACACCCTGATGCTCACTGGAGTCCTCGGCGTGGCAATATTTATGTAAGCGCTGCTCTCAAGGCACGCGGGACTCGGGGCTGGCAGGTGCCATTGCCCCTTCCAGTCCTCCCTTGGATGCTCCCATGACTCAGCGGAACCACCGAGATCCAGGCAGGATGCTCAAGGCCCATTCTCCTGCCTAGGCCCACCATCTCCCCTGGGAAGGGCTCCTTCGTCAGCCCTTGTTCCCAGCCCCGCACGGACCTGGGACGGGAGGGAGAGGGAGGCCGACCCCTTTTCTGAACCCCTTCCATTCTTCTGCCCCCCTGCCCGCGAGCTGTGAGTGCTGCCACCGTGGACTCTGACGCCAGGAATGGAGCTTCTCTGGCTGCATTTGCTTCCACATGTCTGTGGTCTTATATCCGGACGTTCCTTTGAACTCGGTGAGGGTTTCCTGTCTTCATCTTCAGATCAGAGCTGACCATCGGCTGGCCCAACCCACATGGTGGCCTCTAGTCCCACAAGAGGAGGACCTCAAAGGGAAGAGATGGTCACGGTGCTGGTGGTGTGGGGATAACCTGTACAGACCGACACCTCACGCAGACATTAATAACTGCCTCCTGCCTTCCTTTACAGAAAGACACGGTTATGTTGCAGTAAAAGAATAGGAAAAACATTTGACACTATGATTAAAGCTATGTAAAATGAAGATAGCTGTACAGAAAATAAGACAAGTGAGGAATACTAAATTGCTAATTTTGATTGTGTTTTTAGTGGTGGGGGATGGGTTAGATTTTCATCTCTGTTTTCCAAAGTGTGGTAATTACTTTCATAACTAGGAAAGAAATGAGTTTACCAAACTGTGTAGACAAATGTCTTTGCTGCTTGCTGGTACATTTCCTTGGACAGACCTTGACCAATGAAGAAATAACCTCTATTGGGACCAGCAGTTGGCGTAACGGCTATGTCGCTGAACTCCCATGTAGTTGACCGTGGTTCAAGTCCTGGACCCGGTGGCTTAAACTCACGTCGGGTGCATGTGTGCATGTGTGTGTGTGTGTGTGTGTATGTGTGTGTGTGTGTATGTGACCAAGATCCTGAGAGGAGAATGGAGGAGAAGGGATTGTGGCATAGCCAATCCCCCCTGGGGGGTGATTTCTCGCTTCCTGTCTCTCTGTCTTTCCGGAGAGCGCACACGCCTTATAGCAAAAAGCTCTCTAAATAAATAAGTAAATAAATAACCTTTTGTCAGGAAGTCTTCCTTCTGTTTGCTATCAAGTCTTGTCGCTACATCTTTTTTGTTTGTTTTTGCCTTAGGTCACTTGTCAAAGAGAGACAGAGAGAGAGAAAGGGAAAATGAGACATCCCCCCTGAGAGGGAATGGCCATACCACAATCTTTCTTCTTTATTCTCATCTCAGTATTTTGGGCACACACACATATGCACCTACTGTGAGTTTCAAGCCGCCAAGTCCAGGGCTCGAACTGCGGTCAGCCATGTGGGAGTCTAGCACCTCAGTCACTACACCACCTGCTGACCCCAGCTACAACGTTTTAATGTTTCTTTTTTTCTCTGGCTAAAGTTTTAGTTTGTTATTTAACCAATATCATCACCATGGTTAACCACAAAGGAAAAGTATCTGTGTATTGTAAATAACAATACGATGTTGGCTAAATTATTAGATATTTATTGAAAGGATTAAAATGATATAAATGTCCATTATAATGTAGCACAGTATGTTAGAATAAATGTGAACAGGAGTTAAATGATCTGTCTTCACGACCTCCACATCTATCAGACTTCTTAGCACCAAGGAGGCTCCCCATCCATGATGGTTAAATGAATGAATTAAATGTTAAGATTTTAAACGACTTTACTCATCGCTTTCTCAGAATATCAATTATTTAAAATATTTTGATTTTTGAAAAATATCTCTAGATTAAAATCCAGATCAGGACTTGTAGATATTTTTAAAGAAAACATAGTCATACCTAGAATATCTACAATATGGAGAAGTTTAGCCTGGAGGGATCTGTCACCCTTTCGCTGTCTATAAAAGTATGCAATTCGATGGCTTACAGGCTCATTAGCCCACAGTGCCAAAACACTCAAAACTAGCTATTTTATTGTTTTATTTTATTTGTATTTATTTATTTAGGTTTTCCCCATAGGGCTCATGCATTCGGTCGACAGAGACAGAAAGATGGGAAGTGGAAAATCTGAACTCCCCCCTGGGGGGGCTGGCCTTGCTGCAATCCCTTCTCCTCCTCCTCCTCTTGAGATTTCAGGCACACACTCAGATGCACCCAGCAAGATTTTCACACTACCAGGTCTGGGACTTGAACTATGGTCGGCAGTTGGAGTGGGATTCCAGTGCCTTAGCCACCATGCCACCGCTTGGCCCCCAAACTATTACTTTTTATATTCTCTATTTTAAGAAAAACTTCAGAAAGCACAGGGCAGAGCTGGCATGATTCGACCAGGCCTGTGGTGCCAGTAGCACACAGAGCGGGCCATTCTGTGGCCCAGCAGGGGAGGTAGCAGAGCCATTCCCACTCACGACGAGGGTGCGGTTTTCATGCGTCCTGAGGGTGATTTTTAACATGGTTCTGCTCTTTAAATAGACATATTCACACTCCGTGCTGACCACACACGTGGCCTGACAGGAAACAGAAGCAGATATGGTGGAAATGCCCCAGGAGCGTAGCCCGCGGCGGCTGTGAGAGCTTGAACGTGAGAGGGGATCGAGCCCTTTATCTGACAAAGTAGTCTTCGTGAGTCCAGAGTATTGTCTAGTTTAAGGAGTGGCCTGACAGCGTAGGGGCCACGTTCGGGCCACCTTGTGGCCAGGTCTGTCCCAGTTGAAGATCTGTGCTAAGACGGGTGTCAGCCCTGGGCTGGAGGGTGTGCGCGGTGTCTGAGGAATCGTGGGCAGTTAGGGTCACGTAAGGAACCCCAGCCAGAATGAGAGGACTGGGGCTCCTCGGGGCCGTGAAGCCAGGTCACGACAGTCTGGTGGCTGCTTCCTGGAGTGTGGCGCATGGGAACAAGAATGTGATGCCCAGTAGGACACCCATTTACCATTATCGGACAGGTGGCCTCTGTCCTCTCCTTCACAGTCATCATTCTCATCCCCCTAGCCTGCATTCTAGAGAACTTCCTCTTAAAATGATGCCCCGGGGGTGTACATAATGTACTGGTCTTGTAAACCAGAAATGGAGGAAAGTCTCCCCGGGACATTCAAGGAAGAATACTACTCCACCATCAGCACCCAAAGCTGATATTCGCGTTAAACTATTCCTTGTAAAAACTAACAACCCATGTTGGCTGTCATCCCAGTAACTCTGACACAATAATTTTACGGAACTCTGACGGTAATTGGCCGCCATCACTATGTACTTAGTGCATTACATGCCTTTCCACATTAATGACATAGTACATTAATATATAACAGTACATAGGACATGTATGTGCAATCATACATTCAGTTATTATCACCATGCATATAAGCATGCACTTATAATGTAGACGGACATAGCACATGACCCACTTAATCAACATAACTGTTCTACAACATGGATCTCAACCACGTATTACTAGATCTTAGTATTGCATAGCACACCTTATTATTGATCGTACATAGCACATACGTTCTCGAAATTTCTTTGATCACATGCATATCATACCCGAATGGTGTCCCTTGATTTGACTACCTCCATGAAATCATCGACCCGCCAGTTCGTGCCCCTCTTCTCGCTCCGGGCCGTAAACTTGGGGGTTTCTAGCATGAAGTGATAACTGGCCTCTGGTTCTTACTTCAGGGCTGTAAATTGAAGCTCGCCCACACATTCCCCTTAAAAAAGGCATCTCGATGGACTCGTGACTCATCAGCCTAACATAACTGTGGTGGCCTGCATTTGGTATTTTTTAAAATTCAGGGATGGTACCATTCACCGGGGCCAGGAGGCCTTGTTGCAGGCAGCTCTATTGTAGCTGGACTTAAATGGAATATTCTTTAATTTCATGTACAGCAGAGGGTGTTACCTTTCCATGATCACGCTCACACGTACACGTGCACACGTGTACGCTAAGCGTATCACTAAACATGTTCTGAATGTATCCGCAAAGCCCCTCTACCCTCCCCATCTTAGCCATTAATCATTATAAGACTGAAACTCTTGCCAAACCCCCAAAACAAAAACTCTCTATAGAGAAAGTACCGCAAGGGAAAGATGAAAGACCAGTCAACAGTAAAACAAAGCAAAGATTAACCCTTGTACCTTTTGCATAATGAACTAGCCAGAACAAATTTAGCAAAGAGAACTTAAGTTAAATACCCCGAAACCAGACGAGCTACTTACGAACAGCTAATAGAGCAAACTCATCTATGTTGCAAAATAGTGAAGTGATTTGTAAGTAGAGGTGACAAGCCAACCGAGCCTGGTGATAGCTGGTTGTCCAGTACAGAATTTTAGTTCAACTTTAAGTCATACCCAAAGAAAAACCAATCCCAATCTAAGGGGGTACAGCTCCTTAGAACTAGGCAAAACCTTTTTTAGAGAGTAAGAAACTACACACCCATAGTTGGCTTAAAAGCAGCCACCAATTAAGAAAGCGTTCAAGCTCAACAGTAAAACAACGTTCTAATACCACCATTTTCAACCAACTCCTAAAACCAAACTGGACTAATCTATATCCATGTAGATGAGACACTGCTAGTATGAGTAACAAGAAATAATTCTCCCTGCACAAGCCTATATCAGATCGGATGCCCACTGATAGTTAACAGCCCAATAAATTCAGCCTCAACCCAAGATGTTTATTAAACCCTGACCGTGCAAAGGCAGCGTAATCATTTGTTCCTTAACAGGGACGTGTAGGAATGGCCACACGACGGTTTAACTGTCTCTTACTCTCAATCAGTGAAACTGACCTTCCATGAAGAGGCGGGAATAAAAAAATAAGACGAGAAGACCCAAGGGAGCTGTAATTAACTAGCTCACAGGCCATCCCACTAAACCAACACGGGATGGAAAACGTATTCTGAGTTCACAATTTCGGTTGGCGTGACCTCGGAGAACAAAAAAATCCTCCGAAAGACATAAGCTAAGACCTAACAAGTCGAAGCAACTTAAAAATAATTGACCCGATAATGTTGATCAATGGAACGCGTTACCCTGGGGATAACAGGGCAATCTGTTCTAGTTCATATCGCCAGTAGGGTTTGCAACCTCGATGTTGATCAGGACATCCCAGTGGTGTTGCCGCTGTTAATGGTTCGTTTGTTCCATAATTAAAGTCCTACGTGATCTGAGTTCAGACCGGACTCATCTAGGTGGGTTTCTATCTATTAGATATTTCTCCCAGTACAAAAGGAAATAAGGCCAATTGACAATATACACCTTAAATTTAACAGATGAAGTAATCTTTCTTTCTTTTTTTTTTTTTTTTTTGGAGAGGTTTTTGCTATAGGGCACGTGCACTCGCCAGACAGACAGAGAGAGACAGAAAGCGAGAAATCACCCCCTGGGGGGGATGGCCACGTCGCAATCCCTTCTCCTCCATTCTCCTCTTGGGATCTTGGGCACGCACGCACACGCACCTGGCGTGAGTTTAAGCCACCGGGTCCGGGACTTGAACCGCAGTCGACTACGTGGGAGTCCAGCGACATAGACATTACGCTAACTGCTGGTCCCGAAGTAATCTTAATCTCATAGGTTATCCAAAGCCCTGCTCTTGGGCTCAGGCAGTGCCGTCTTCCTCGCCCACCCTCTGTGGGCCCTTCTGTGGTTCCAGACCCCTGCTGTTAAACACAGGGCCACGGTCACACATGGCCACTGAGCACGCGGAGGTGGCTAACCCACACTGCCGACGTGCTGAAGGCATCAAGTGTGCACCAAAAATGTGAGCACTTGGTGAAAAATCGAAAGAATGTAAAATGTCTCACTGATGACTTTTTGTATTAATCACATGTTGAAGTGACTATTTTGGATAAATTGGGTTAAATAAGAAACATGATTAACATTCATTTGGCCTGTTTCTGCTTTTGTCAATGTGGCTATTAGGACATTTTCTTTTTTCTAACTTTTGCCAGAGGGCCCATGCACTTGCTGGAGAGAGGGGGAGAGAGAAAGAGAGAGGGAGAGGGAGAGAGAGAGAGAGAGAGAGAGAGAGAAGGAAAGTAAGAAAGGACCCCCAAGGGACATGGTCACACTGCAATCCCTTACCCTCCATTTTGGCCTCATTTTGGGGTTTGGGGCACGCACACACATGTGCTCGATGCGTTTCCCAGGGCACCAGGTCTGGGACTAGAACCATGTAGTCTGTCAGGGAGGCTCCGGCGGCCTTCACCTCCACACCTGGGCTGGCCCTGGGACACTTCTGGCTGCAGCCCAGGTGGTCTGCATTTGAGCTCATCCTGCCTTCCTGTCGGACTGTTGGTGCTCTGAGCAGAGCCACTTGGGGAGCTCCTGTCAGTCACAGCACTCTGCCCCACACATGTGGGGAGGAGTTACACCTGCCCCCTCCCCCCCCAAGACTGGAGCCCAGGCAGTGAGGGTTTATCTGATGGCCAGCAGGGGCCTGCCTGTGGGAAGTGAGGAGCTGGGGGCTGGGGCTGAGTCGGGCTGGAAGCAGATGAGGGAGACGGAAGAAATAACTTCCAATTTCCTGATTAAGGAAAAATAGAAGTGGATACATTTTTAAACCATCAGTGCAGGTGAATATGTAGATATGGCAAATAGAGTTTGTCCTGCACATCACTGTGGTTGCTTACTTAGATTCTTCGAATCAAACCATTGTGGGGACCAGCTGATGGCATAACGGTTACTTCTCTGGACTCTCACTTTTCTGACTGTGGTTCGAGTCCTGGACCCAGCAACTTAAAACTCACACCAGGTGCGTGTGCGTGTGTGCCCAAGATCCCGAGAGGAGAATGGAGGAGAAGGGATTGTGACGTGGCCATCCCCCCTGGGAGAGTGATTTCTCTCTTTCTGTCCCTCTGTCTCTTTCTGTCTCTCTGGAGAGCACACACTTCCTAAAGCAAAAGTTTATCTTAAAATAAAAAAAGGATTGTTATACATATTACAATATTATTCACTGGTTTTATTGTGAGCCTTTAGCTTTTCTATTTTCTATTCATACTAAACCCAGTATGAGGCTTACTTTCTCCACTACATTAGGAGGTAGCTAGCTGTGGGTCATTCAGGGACGGGGAGATGACCCCCCAGGGAGGCCCTGGGTTTGAATCTGGAGACCCCCCTGGACACACTAGGTACGTGGGTGCCATGTGAGGCGGGCTACTCTGGGGGTGGGTCACAGCCGGGACCCTTGGGGATTGCCTCTCTCCCTCTCTGTCTCTCTCACTATGGAAGAAAGAAAGAATCTAATAAAAAGCAAGGAGGGAGCGAAGCCGCATCTCCGCCCCACACCTCCTTCTTCAGCCCTGCCTGGACCGGGGCAGCCACATCCCGCACTCCTCTGCTACTGACCGACAGCCGGGGCCTCCGCCGGGAGCCCTGGGGGCGGATGGTGATGTCTCCTGTGTTTCTTCTGAATATTTCTGCGGCCCAGAGGACTCGTGCTGCACTATTACAGTGGGGTATTCAAGGACTTTTTAAATAAAGTACAACGCTCTTCAGTTTTTATCTGGTGAAGTTAGCAATGCAGAAAATGACCAAGAGCAGAATAACCACCTCAACCATGTGGGATGAAGGCATTTTTTTTTTTAAGAGATTTTTGTCTTAGAGCGTGTGTACTCAGTGGAGAGAAAGAGTCAGAGATAGTGAGAGGGAAAGTGAGCAATTACCCCCTAGGGGTGATGGCCATGCCACAATCCCTTCTCCTCCATTCTCTTCCTGGGATCTCGGGCATGCTCACACACACACACACACACACACACACACACACGCACACACGCACACATATGTCCGTGTGATTTTCAAGACACCGAGTCCGGGACTTGAACCGCGATCAGCCGTGTGGGAGTCTGGCAATGAAACCACTGTGCCATCTGCTGGTTCCAAAGGCACTTTGGAAAATAAGATTGAGTTTGTTAATCCCTTTTGTTCCACAAAGAGAAATGTATTATTCATTTACTCACCCCTTGACGACATGTTGAGTGTCTCCAGCTTGGCGTAAGGTGAGTGGATACAGTGCTGCTCATTTCCCAAAGCCTTCCAGACCCGGGGGATCTTACAGGAGACAGTTTCTAGGACACATGTGAAAACCTCAAAGTGGAGAAACTCAAAATTGTCCAAAACTAAGGGACTTCAAAAGCGCTCAGAAATGAAATTTTAAAAGGAGTTTATTTTGGTACAAAAATATCTCAAAATCTATGCAGTTTCCTCATAATACACATTCTCTATGAACTTTTGGAAGATGGCTTGTAGAAGAAGAAATTCATGGGCCACCAGGAGGTGTGGTGGTTAAGGCAATGGATATCTAACCCTGAAGTTCAAGTCCCAGACCCAGCGGCCTGAAAAACATGCCAGGCGCACGTGCATGCATGCCCAAAATCCCAATGAAAGAATCGAGGAGAGGGGATTGCTGTGTGGTCATCCCCCCAGGAGGTGATTTCTCACTTCCCTTTCTTTCTGTCTCTCTCTGGCGAGCACATGTGTCCTATGGCAAAACAAACAAACAAACAAACAAACAAAAACTCCCTTTAAATGAGAACGATGCTAATTTTTATCAAGAGGGCTGTCATCATCTCTGCCCTGTTTCCTAACGGTCACCAAGCGTGTCTGGCAGGCCACATTTTCCTAGGACTTTGCTCCTGCCATGTTCAGATGCCAATAAACGAGTTGAGCTAAAGACACTGAAGTAGCTTGACCTGGGTCATTGCAGCGTGTTATCAGGGATGTGAAATAACACGCAATGTTAGAAAGACAAGCATAGAAGCTCAGGAAGGGAGTTTATGACTTCCTTTATTTCTTCTGGATTTAAACTAGTTCTGGGGAAAGGGAACAGAGGAGGTTAAAAAAAAATTCTCCCACCTTACACACACTTGCAATACAAACTCCCTACTCTGGAATTAACGTGGGCGAGCAGTTCCAGCGGGGACTTCCGGAAGATGCCGCAGGAACGCCTGGGTCTCGGCTTCCTGTCCAACCAGCCGTAGCTGTTCATGGGTTCCTAACCCCACAGTCTGAGGCCACAGCACCAGGGCTTCTTCCAAACCGAATGTATCAGCTTTGATCCCGTGTCTGTTTTCCTGGCACTAAGTGAAACCTCAGTGACGATTTGAGCCCTTTCCTCCCCTCCATAAAATGGAACAAGAACCCCAGGTTTTCATGGTCCCAGGAGCTTCAGGAGGGGCCCTGTGCTTGGTCCTTGGACAGACACTGACTCCATTCCCAAGGACCTTCTCCTGACGTCGCCGCATCAGCAGCTGGTTTGCCCCGACGGCTGGCTCTGGGCAAGGCTGTGAATGAAGCCGGCCGTGGCTTGGTGCATCTCTACGTTCATTGGAAGAGTTATGGACAAGCGACCCGGGTCTGCCCAGGGTGGTGCCGTTCCTGATCCTACCTCTAATCTGGTGACAGACGCTTTTCCAGCTTTGGGTTCCCCCAAGCACAGCTTGAGATAAGGACTTCCATGCAGGCGGTTCAGTTGGGGCGATGGTCGACAGTGGGGAGGGGAACAGGGAGGAAGGACGTGCCCAGGTGAGGGTGCGGATGGACGGGCGAGGTCACGCCGTGGGCAGTGGGAGCCCCAGTGCGAACCCTCTGAGCTGCCTACCAAGTGCCTGGAGGGTCGTCTGCTCAAGGACAGGAGGTGGGGCACTTACATACACGCCAGGCTGCCCCGACCCGCGCAGGGTTGTTGGTTCGTCTGCTAGGGCGGCAGTAACTACAGACCAGGCGCTTTAAACGGAGACAGGAACCTTTTCGCTGCTCTGGGGCTGGACGTGTGAGGTCTGAGCATCAGCCGGTTTATGGCCTCTCCAGCTCTCCCCGTGACTCCCTTCTTCCCGTGTCACTGGCCATTCCTTCGTGGGTGTCCACTCTGGACTCCGGTCCTGTGGGATTAGGACCCCGCCTTTATGACCTGATGTAACTGAATCACCTCCGTAAAGTCCCTGTCTCCTAAACATTGCACGAACCTGTGAAGTTCGGGAGGGTGGGGCTCAGTCCATCGCTGCTGCCCTCAGACAGGATAACCCGAGCCCCAAGAGGGAAGCACATCTGTCAGCGAGAAGTGCAGACTTGGAGCCGCTGCTGCTGCTTCTCTTTTTAGAGAGATTTTTGTTATGGGGCACACGTGCTTGCCAGAGAGAGACAGAAAGCGAGCCATCGCCCCCCAAGAGGATGGCCACACTGCAATGCCTTCTCCGTTCTTCTCTCAGGATTTTGGGCATGCACACACACGCGCCCAGTGTGAGTTTAAGCTGCTGGGTCTGGGACTCGAACTGGGGATGACTACATGGGAGACCAGTGACATAACTGTTATACCATCTGCTGGACCCCAGGGTTGGAGGTTCTTAAAGTTCCCTTGGGAGCTCAGTCTGGATAAATTCAGAGGTGAGGGGGAAAGGATGTGAGTCAGATTTCCTGTGCTTCTACTTCTCAGTTAAAGATGGACGTATTCTCTCTCCCTCTAAGACCAACAGCTGAATCCTCATGGGCTAGAAACACAGCTCACCTTGTCCATCCTCCCGGGTAAAGCTATTTTCAAAGACATGGCTGTCTGTCTTTCCTAGGAAGGGTCTTGAAGGCCAAGGCTGGTGCCCAAGGCAAGGATTTTAGTGCACAAGGTTTGTTAGGGAGGAGGTTCCACAAAACTCTGAGAGGGAGTGGGGGAGGGGGTAGGGGTGGAGGATGTGAATAAAAGGTGTACTATGAGGGGATCACCCCTGGGCAAGGCCTCAGTCCTACTGGGAACCCTGGGGACATGCCTCAGGGTGGGGAAACTGGGGTACCCATCCCACATCTGTCATCATCACTGCCTGGTGGCAGCTCCCTCGGGACATTCACTCTGGCATTTCCGGCCTGCTGCCTGCCGAGGGGCCGGGGAAAGCCTGGTCAGGAGTTGCGTGCATCTGTAGGAGGATTAACAACAGGAAAAAGGAATGAACTATGGGCCAGCTAGGTGGGATGGTGGTTAAGGCAGCTGGAGAGACAGAGAGAGAAAAGAGAAAGCAAGCTGCCGGGTCCAGGACTCGAACTATAGTCAGCCATGTGGGAGTCCAGAGCCCCAACCACCACACCACCTACTGGCCCCGAGGGTCAACATGTTTTAATTGGAAGCCAGTATAGAAGCTTTAGCTCCCTCTATATCCCTTAAGCTTCAAATTTGTAATTGTCCTAAATATGTCATTTGCGTAATTTTAGAATAAGTCAGTGTTAACAATTTCTTTCTTCAAAAGTAATTACAATTTAGGAAAAGCAAAGCTTATTGTATTTACCTATATTTTTGCTTAGATGTTCTTCTTTTTTGATATTCCTTCTTTCATTGATTCCTTTCTATTTAGGAAACTTCCTTTCACCATTTTTATGTAAAGATTTTTTTTTTTTTTTTTTTTTTTTTTTTTTTTTTTTTTTGCTGTAGGGTGTATATGCAAAAGAGAGATAGAAAGGGGGGGGGGAATGAAAAATTACTCCCCCCCAGCCTCACTGCAATCCCTTCTTCTCTGTGCTCCTCTGGGGACCCCAGGCATGCACGCACACGAGTCTGGCATGTTCCTCAGGCTGCCGGGTCCAGGACTTGAACCGTGGAGTCAGCCATGTGGGATCCAGCACCCTAACCACATGCCGTCCACTGGCCCCATCTTCACCACCCTTTCAGGGTAGGCCTGCTGATGATGGCTTCTTTTAATTTTCTTTTATCTGAGACGGTCTCGAGTTGCCTTTTGTTTCTGAAGAGTATTTTAGTTAGATACAGAATTCTGGGCCGGCTCAGTTTTTAAAACCTTTTTAGCACTGGGTCCCCGCCGTGCCACCGCCAGGAGCAGCGCTGGGGAGCTGGCACAGACACAGAGCCAAGAATGACCAGGGCGTCAGTCGCTAGTTGGCCGGAAAGTTCCTGAAAGGGGACGGCTCTGGGGACCGTGCGTTGACCTGTGAAGCGCTACCAGCCGTGTGTTCAGAACAATGCGGGACACAGATTCCTATTGTAGGCGGGGGTCCACGAGCCGTGGCAAAGACAAGCCGGAAAACTCTCCTTGACCTGGACAGTCACCTTGAAAATGGGTTCCCCCAATCAGGACACTGAGAACTCCGGACTCTGCCATCTGAAGCTGCGAAGAGAGCCGTCGGATCTGATGAGTTTAGGGGGGAGTTTATTTCCTTCTAGATGCTTTTTTCTCCCTGGTAAAGACGCTGAAGCATCACTCTAAGCTGGGGCTGAAGCATCACTCTGAGCTGGGTTCTCACTTGCTGTGTGTGAGAAACGCATGTGCTCACCTGTCCCATGCCAGAGAGCGGACTTGGGGACACATGGTCCAGGGAAGGGCGACGTGAATGGTGGTCTTGTGTCCAGGGGGCCAGCAGGTGGTGCAGTGGCTAAGGAGCTGGACTCTCACATGGCCGATAGCGGTTTGAGTTCTCGACTTGGCGACTGGAAACTCACACCAGGCGCGTGTGCATGTGTGCCCAAAGTCCCAAGATGAGAGTGGAGGAGAAGGGATTGTGGCATGGTTATTTCCCCTGGGGGGCAATTTCTCACTTTCTGTCTCTCTTTCTCGCTAGCAAGTGCATGTGCCTTATAGCAAAAATCTCTCTAATAAAATAAAATAAAATAAGATAAAATAAGATAAGATAAGATAAAATAAAATAAAATAAGATAAAATAAAATAAAATAAAATAAGGGATCTCTGAAGGGCAGGCGTGCCCAGATGGCTACCAGGGATCTATCCCCTAGTGCACATGCTCCCCCCCAGTTCCTCCTTGGCTGAGTACCACGGGGTGTACTGTCTTCCCGCGGGCGCCTGCTTCATTGTCCCCGTATTAGGTACTAAGGCAGGTTTAGGACGAGCCTGTGCAAAGCCCGTCAAATGCACGGAGGAGGGAGAAGTACCTGGAGGTATAAAGGGGCAAAGGGCTGGTGACCAGCCATCTTGAGAAGTCATTTCTCAAAGGAGATGTGTTTTGGGGTTTTGTCTGTTCAGGAACTTCCCGGGAATGTGTACTCTCTGGGGCTGCACATCTGCAGGCTGGTTAAGCAACTTCCGTTAAGCTAGTCTTGAAAACGAATCACTGAGGGCTATTTTCTTACGTCCGGCATCTCGCGAGAACTCTCGGTATGAGCGAGTACTGGACAATTTCTTGGGGTTATGGTCGCAGTGCTTGGTCTGGGATCTGAACTAGTGAGGATGGTCAGGGCTGTCTGCCCTCTTGATCTGTGCAACGGACATTAAATACACCACACTTGGATCATATTCATGGAAGCAGTCAGTTAGGACCTCTTTTAAAAACAAAATTTTGTTTATTTACTCAAGTAGTGAGTGCTCTGAAAATGGATCCAGGCACAATGGTTCCAATCAATGCATGGGAGCACAGTTTCATACAGTAGCTAACAGTTAAGATTGCTGGTGGCTGGGTCAGCGAAGAGAAAGACACCTTTTAATAGTTCTCTGCATTAATGAGGCGTCAGATTGAAGACGGGACAGCATCAGGAAGGGCGCAGTGAACATCATTTCGGAGCTCACAGGAGTTCAGGGATAAGGTGTTTGGAGTGGCCGTGGGTGACCTAACTTGCCACGTAGAACCTAACCCGCATCCTTTCCTCCTCACCTTGGAATTGGTCCAACTCGGGACCTGAATTGCAAAGATTGGCTGTTGCCAGTTTGCAACCCAAGTCAATGAATTAAGTTGGCCTGCGTGTCAAGAAAGCACCGAAGTGCTGCATCTGGTTAAATGGGGGAAAAGGGTTTGCTTTACTCGCCTTGCTGACCCACCTGCCCAGAATATCTGTAATCATGAAGATGGAATAAACTGCAATGTTTAGTTTCTTTTTTTAAAAGAATTATTTTATTTATTTATTTATTATTATCTTTTTCACATGAGTTTTGCCAGAGAAAGAGAGAGAGAGAGAGGGAGAAAGCAAGTTGCCAGGTCCCGTATTTGAACCACATTCAGACATGTGGGAATTCCAGTGCCTTAACCACCATGCCACCTGCTGGCCCCTGCAATGTTTAGTTTCTAAAAAAAAAAAAAAAAAAAAAAAAAATCAGCACTGAAAAAAATGCAATGCTTCTTCCTTATCCAGGATTTGTAAAATTTTTTATTAAATTTTTATTTTTTACATTCAATCACTGTATATCTTTACAACATTGAAATGAATTTTCCCAGCAGAGTGCCCCGTATGTTAGTCCAGCCAAAAAAATGACCGTACACATTGTCATCAATAGATAATTTTCCATTTTTTTTTGGTCCATTGAATGTTGATGTTCTTTTTCTTTTCTTTGCATGGTTTTTCATGACAAGGCTGCCATTCCATTTTCTCCTGGGTAGATGAGATACCATGCTTCTCTTAGTGCTTTTGAGAGTTTTTTTCCTGCGGGGAGTTCCAGGGCACAGTGGTGAGGCAGAAGTGCTGGGCAATCAGACTGAACACCAAGACACTGTTCTTGTCCTACAGCCATGAAGAATTAGAGATGTCCACACACGGAGAGGAGAGTAAAGCAGAGTTTATTAAGAAGGGAGAAAAAGCTTCTACTGTAGTGGAAGGGGGCCTGAATGGGTTGCACAAGAGGAGCTGGAGGTGAAGGTTTTTTTATCTAGCAGTCCGAGCAACGGGCTGGCTTTCTGATAAGAAAATGGGCTTTAGACAATAATTACATGGCGTACCAGCAGGTGGCGTAATAGTTATGTCATTGGACTCACACGCAGTCCACCACAGTTCAAGTCCTGGACGGGGCAGCTTAAAACTCATGCTGGGCGCATATGAGTGTGTGCCCCAAATCTCGAGAGGATAATAGAGGAGAAAGGATTGTGGTCTGGCCATCCTCTCTAGGGAGTGAAGTCTTGCTTTCTGTCTCTCTTTGTCTCTCCAGCAAGCACATGGGGCCTATAACAAAAATCTCTCTAAAATAATACATTTTAGGGACCAGCAGTTGGCGTAATGGCTGTGTCGCTGGACTCCCATGTAGTTGACTGCAGTTCGAGTCCCAGACCTGGTGGCTTAAACTCACACCCGGCACGTGTGCGTGTGTGCCCAAGATCCCGAGAGGAGAATGGAGGAGAAGGGATTGCAGTGTGGCCATCCCCGCCGGAGGGCGATTTCTAACTTTCTGTGTCTCTCTGTCTTTCTGGCGAGCACACACGCACTATAGCAAAAACCTCTCAAAAACAATAACAAAAACAACAATAAAAAATAAATAAATTTAAAAAGAGAGAAAATAGTGACACGGTAGCCTGAGAGATTTATTTCCCTATTCTTTATGGGGTGAGGAGACTGAACTTCTAGTTAGAATACAGTTTCTGAACAGAAACTGCTGCCCATAGCTACAGCTGCTTTGAGTCCCGATGCAGCCAGCATTTGGCTCTGAGAACTTAGCCACCGTGACTCCATCTTGGCCTTACCCTGTCTGTGTGCCCAATGTCCCTGTCTCCTGCCTTATTAGCAAGGAGTCATACCTTCCTTAGAGATGTGTAAAAGGGGTGTATATTGTACATTAACCAGACCATAGAGGAAAATCCCAGAGACTGTATTAAAAGGGAAAACGCAGTGACTTCCCTTTGGGGCCCTCACCCTAGCTACTGGGAAGTACCTACACCCATCCCGGTGGTAACGCACTGTTGAAGAGAAGCTGGACCCCACATAGCGCCTGCAGCTGGAATTCCTGCCAGGTAGGCTGAAAACACGTCAGCATGCAGGTGAGTGCCCAAGACTCAGCCGGCTGTGGGACTGGAGGGAGGGGACCGCTTCAGGACCAGGCCTGGGGGTGGTCTCAGCTCCCTCTCGTCTAATTATCCTGTGCATACGCTCTATGAAGAATAAAGAAAAAGAAAAAACCCTTTTTCCAGGGCCAGCCGGTGGCCTAGTGGTTAAGGCAGCTGGATCCCCAAGGCCAATTGCTGTCTGAGTCCCAGGCACGCGCATAGGTGTGCCTAAAGTCCCAAGAGGAGCGACTGAGGTGTGGCCATCCCCCGCCCCCCCAGGGGTGCTTTCTCACGTTCTCTCTCTCTCTCTCGTGAGTGCACATTGCTCTATAGCAAAATCTAAAAAGTACTCCCAAGAAACAAAGGCCTTTTTTCTTTGCCTTTAACGTTAAGAAGTTTGGCATTTATGTGTCTCAGTGTGGATTTCTTTGTCCTTTTCTTTCGGTTTACTCAACTTCCTGGTATACAGAATGATGTCTCTTGCCAAATATGGACAGTTTCAGCCATCATTCTTGGAGTCCTTGTCAGGCCTCCCTTCTTCCTCTTTTCCTGAGACTCGGGTGACACACCGCAGCGACGCGGCAGCCCCCGGGCCTGCGTTCTGAAGCCGTGTCTTCCCGGTCACTGGCTCTTCCCTCTCTCCATTCGTTCTGCCGAAGCCACCCATGGACTTTCTCATCTTGGTGATTGCACTTGCAGTTTCAAGATTTCCATTTGATCCTTTTTTATATATTCTAATTTTTTTCTGAGACTTTCTGTTTTTATCATTTGTTTTTTGTTTTTGTTTGTTTTATTTTAGAGGTTTTTGCTATAGGGCACATATGCTTGCCAGAGAGACAGAAACAGAAAGACAGAAAGCGAGAAATCACCCCCCAGGGGGATGGCCACACCACAATCCCTTCTCCTCCATTCTCCTCTCGGGATCTTGGGCACGCACGCACACGCGCCCGGCGTGAGTTTAAGACACTGGGTCCGGGACTGGAACTGCGGTCGACTACATGGAGTCCAGTGACATAGCCATTACATCGACTGCAGGTCCCTTTGTCATTTGTTTTAAGCCTGTTTATAATTGCTCACTGAACAGTTTTACAATAGCTGATTTCAGCGTTCTCTTAGCTAATTCTAACCCTGTCATTTTGGTGTTGCACCTACTGAGTGGTGGCTAACTTCTCTGTTCCCGCCTTGCCAGAAGGGGGGCATGCGTGCAGGTCATCCACACTGCCCCCTGCAGGGAAGGGCCAGCCCAGGTTCCCCTCTGATGCTCGACGGGGTCTCCTGGTGCCGCCGGTGGGCAGGAGAGAGCCTCGTCTCCAGGACTCTGCAGAAACCTCCGTGGTGGGGACAGGAGAGCATCTTTTACCGTTCCTCCTGTGACCCCGGGGTGGGGTGTGTGGCCCCAATAATGGGTTTTGTAGTCTTGTTTGAATTCCTTTTGAAAATATATTTTTGGACCAGCAGGCGGCATGGTGGCTAAGGTGCTAGACTCCCACATGGCCAACTGTGGTTCAAGTCCTGGACCTAGTGACTTGTTTTTTCACTTTCCCCCTCCCCTGTCTCTGTCTCTCTCTGCTAAGTGCACATACCCTATAGCAAACTTAAAATAATAATAATAAGTAAAATAAAATAAATAATTAAGAAAGAAAATGTACTTTGGCTTTAAATATGTATACATACGCTATAAACATATAAACTGCGTAAGACCTATACTTCTGTATTTCAATGAACTGTAATGAGAAGGTTTTGTTTAAAAAGGCTTCGTACTTTGGTCGAGTTTGAGAAACACTGACGTGGGGACGCCATGGTCCGGCACTCACTCATGTGAGTGTCCAGGAAGTCCGGACTTTCCTCCAGGTCCCCTGCTTACGTGGAAAGACGGAGCAGCTGAAACCCTGACGTTAAGGAACCTCATGTCAGCTAACGCTGATGTGAGAGAGAAAAAAAACGCACTCCCGTCGAGGGCCCTGTTAGCTAATGCACTACCACAGCTTGCCAGTTTACCTCACAGATTTATCTGTTTATTTTTAATTGTCAGAGAGTACGTGTGCTCGCCTGAGAGAGACAACAGATAGATGACAGCACCCCCAATGATGCATGGTCACACCATGAAGCCTTTTCTCCATTCCCGTTCCCATCAGGATCTTGGGCATGCACGCACACATGCGACTGGTGTGTTTTTTAAGTCACCATGCTAGGACTCGAACCGTGGTTGGTCATGTGGGCTCTGCTTCTCAATACGTAGTGCTTCTCCATCGCACTATGGAGCTGGCCCCATAGACTTCTTCTTTCAGGAGTTCTAATGAGTTTCCCTGGACTAAAACCCAGGTGTCAGCAAGGCGGTTCCCTTCTGAGGCTGGAGGAGTGACTCTGGTTCTGCCTTTGCTCACTTCTAGAAGTTGCCCACCTTCCTCACGCTGGTTCTTTCATCTTCAAAGCCAGTAGAATGGCATCGTCAGGCCTCTGACTTCTGTCTGCCCTCTGCTTGTCCCGTCACACCTCCTTTTCTGACTCCACCTTCCTTTGTCTCTCTTATAAAGACCCTTGAGTTGGGCTGGCAGATGGCATGGTGGTTAAGGTGCTGGACTTCCTCCTGGCTGACCAGGGTTCAAGTCCCAGACCTAGTGGCTTGCTTTCTTACTTTCCCTCTCTCTTTCTGATCAAAATAAAAAATAGTAATAATAAATAAAATTGAACAAAATAATCATTTTAAAGACCCTTGATTAGACTTGGCTCACCAGAGAGTCCAGAATACTGTTTCCCTCTCAAGATCCTGCACTTAGTCACATCTACAAAGTCACTTTGCTCTGTAATTAACATAGTCACAGGTCCCGGGGAATTAAGACATGCACATCCCTGGAGAGCCACTACCCAGCCTGGCGTAGGGAGATCTCATTACTTGCAGCTGAACTGAATAAGTGACCTTCCTCCAGAGTGAAGCTCCACCATAACAGGGAGTTTCGCCTGGTTCTTTTATCAGTGTTTTCTCAGCTTCCTGCAAAAGCCCTGACAGTCCCATTTCCACCACTGCTACGAGAGGAGCAGATAGCTTCAGAAAGATCTGGGACAGAGCCTTCCAGGCCGGGGAAACAATGCATGGCCTGAGAACAGAAAAGACTTTTTATTCATAATAATAATAATAATAATAATAATGGATTACACTCTATGGTGACAAAATCTGCTTTATCTGAATGGTTAGGAACTATCGAGTCACCAAGATGTAGGACCCCTTTGAAATGCTGTTCAGTCTCAGTCCAATATAGAAATTGGCCACATTCAGGTTTGTTTCCTGACTTTACCATCTAAGCATAATCTGGTTTTACTTCTGTGCCTTTTTTTCTGGCTCTGTAATTTAAAAAGTTTTCATTTACTATCAATCAAGCCAACACAGAAACATTATACAAGGAAATTTTTTTTCTTTTTTGAGAGGTTTTTGCTATAAGGCGCATGTGCTCGCTAGAAAGACAGAGAGAGACAGAAAGCGAGAAATCACCCCCCAGGGGGGATGGCCATGCCACAATCCCTTCTCCTCCCTTCTCCTCTCAGGATCTTGGGCACGCACGCACATGCGCCCGGCATGAGTTTTAAGCCACCGGGTCCGGGACGCGAACCGCGGTCGACTACATGGGAGTCCAGCGACATAGCCATTACGCTAACTGCTGGTCCCAACATAGATAATTTTTAAAATTTATTTTAAAATTTGCTGTAGGGTATGCGCACTCATTGGAGAGAGACAGAGGGAGCGAAGTGAGGAACCACTCTCAAGGGGTGACCACACAGCAACCCCTTCTCCTCCAATCTCCTCCTGGCGTTTTGGGCACGCACGTGCACACAGCATGATTTTCCAGCTACAGGGTCTAGGACTTGAACCATGGAGTCTGCCACGTGAGATCCAACTGCCTTAACCATCGAGCCACCTGGCCAGCCCCATTTTTAATGATAGGCTGACATTCTGTACTAGTAATATATTTTGCTTACACATTTCCATAATATTGGGTGTTTAATTATTTTAGTCTTATAAATGATGATTTTCTAAATATCCTTTGTATCTGAGGCCTTCTCTTTCTTTAAACTTATTTATTAAGCATCTGCTCCTGGGAGTGGATTATTGATTTTGTGTTCTCCTTTGTAGGTAGTTTCCAAAAGAAGCAATTACTTTCGGCACACGATAGCAAGCGAGGCAGACGTGTCATGTCCCCACCATGAGGTCGTCTTCACCTAGGAGCAGACTGTTCTAGACGGGTCAAGTCTGCCTTAACATCATCAGTACTATCCACACTCACTCACTCATTCGACAAACATGAATTAGTTACCTATGATGGGCAAGGTCCTTTGTGGGTAGAAAGAAGGGCACAAAAGGAAAACAGAGACATTAAAAAAAAAGTTTGGGACCAGCAGTTAGCATAATGGCTATGTCGCTAGACTCCCACGTAGTCGATCGCGGTTCGCGTCCCGGACCCGGTGGCTTAAAACTCACGCCGGGCGCGTGTGCGTGCGTGCCCAAGATCCTGAGAGGAGAATGGAGGAGAAGGGATTGCGGCATGACCATCCCCCCTGGGGGGTGATTTCTCGCTTTCTGTCTCTCTGTCTCTCTCTGTCTGTCTGGCGAGTGCACGCGCCCTATAGTGAAAACCTCTCCCCCCCAAAAAAAAAAAGAAAACTCACACTGGGTACGTGTGCGTGCGTGCATACCCAAAATCCCGAGAGGAGAATGGAGGATAAGGGATTGCAGTATGACCATCACCCCTGGGGGGTGATTTCTCACTTTATGTCTCTCTGTCTCTCTGCCTTTCAGGTAAGTGCATGTGCCCTATAGCAAAAATCTCTCTCTAAAAAAAAAAAAAAGAGTTCAAGAAGCTCCAAATACAAACATTACTTATAATTTTCAGGGTTAGTTCTATGTGTCTTCTCTCTCTCTGTGTCTCTCTCTGTCTCTTTTTCAGGCGGTTCCCTCCACCCCTATAGGGCATGTGCACTCACTGAGGAGACAGAGGCAGTGAGAGGGAAAGTGAGAAATCACCCCTTGGAAGGATGGTGACATTGCAACCCCTTCTCCATTCTTCTCCTGGGTGCGTACACGCACCCAGCATGAGTTTCAAGTCACCTGATCTGGGACTGGAACCGTGGTCGGCTATGTTAGGAGTCCAGCACCTTAGCTACTATGCCACCTGCTGGGCCCTGTTCGGGTCTTCTTAGGGACGATGTGAAGTTTACGTGCAAGTTAAAAAGAGGCATTTTCTCCTCTCCAGGAACTGAAACTACGCTAGCCTGACACTGGTCATTTAAACACGATTTTACAAATGCCGTAAGGAAATCATGTAAGAAGGGAGATCTGTCTCCAAGAAATTTTCATAAATACTTCTTATTTCATATCTGAATTTTATTTTTTATTTACTTTTTTTTGGTTTGCTATGGGACACATGTGCTCACCAGAGAGAGACAGACCTGTGTATGTGGGGGGTGGGGGTGGAGGCAGAGTGAGAAGTCACTCTCGGGGGGAGGGGAGGTCCACACCACAATCTCTGCTCCTCCAGTCTCCTCTCAGGATTTTGGGCACCAATGCACAAGCACCGGGCATGTTTTTCAGGCAGGTGGGCTGGGACTTGAGCCAGAGTTGGCCACGTGGGATTCGGCACCTTCACCTCCACACCACCTGCTGGTCCGTGTATCAATTTTATTAAAATAAAGACATTAGTAAGATTGTTTAAGTCTCCTTGGAGATGGCAGAAATCTTTTAAAGCCCGCCACAAGTTTCCTTCTTTGGACCAAAGCCCAATGTACCGGTTTGAGTTTTGTAGGCCCAAACTACAAACCATGGTAGGCCTCGTTGGGCTGTTTGATAAGTGCCATGAAGGCTTTCTTTGAAAAATAGTGTGATGCTATGTAAAAGATCCTAGGTATTCAGTGTTAGGTTCATCTGGTTCCCCTGAGAATTAAAGAGACATTAGAGACATGTTTCTCTCTCTCTCTCTCTTTCTCTCTTTTTTTTTTTTTTTTTTTTTTTTTTTTTACTATAAGGCACATGCGTTCGCCAGAAAGACAGAGAGATAGAAAGTGAGAAATCACCCCCCCAGGGGGGATGGCCATGCTACAATCCCTTCTCCTCCATTCTCCTCTCAGGATCTTGGGCATGCACGCACACGCGCCCGGCGTGAGTTCAAGCCACCGGATCCGGGACGCGAACCGTGATTGGCCACATGGGAGTTCAGTGACATAGCCATTATGTTAACTGCTGGTCCTGACATTTTTCCCTTTTAATTTTTTTTTTTTTTTTTTTGGAGAGGTTTTTCGCTATAGGGCGTGTGCGCTCGCCAGACAGAGAGAGAGAGACATAGAGACAGAAAGCGAGAAATCACCCCCCAGGGGGGATGGTCACGCCGCAATTCCTTCTCCTCCATTCTCCTCTCGGGATCTTGGGCACGCATGCACACACGCCCGGCATGAGTTTTAAGCCACTGGGTCCGGGACGTGAACCGCGGTCGACTACATGGGAGTCCAGCGACATAGCCATTACGCTAACTGCTGGTTCCCTCCCTTTTAATTTTTAACTCTCTGATTGTATTTGTGAGGGTCTGGCTTTGCTTCCTTTTCAATGAACCCTCCTATGAGTCATCCAGCAAAGTGAATTGGAAATTGCTTCTTCTCATTAATATCTATTAACGTCTCAAGGCCGTGGCTTTTACTTTTTTGGGATCCATCTAATGAAAGTTCTTCGACTTCTCACTTATGTGTACCACGAGCATTTTTTCTTGGGAGAAAATTAAGTTTATTACTATATTATATGACTATAACTCCCTCTACACACACAAACACACGCACGCACACAATTTTTTTGCACACTCTATCAGAGGAGTCATGATTGCACCTCCTCAAAGAACATCTGCCCAGAGGGAAGTTATGTTAATCACCCAAAACAAATGTCTGAGTGGGTTAAGAGGTAGGGAAGACAGCGATGACTAAAGAGAAGTTATACTAGATTCATTCCAAGCACAGGGCATTATGGGATAAAAGAGGATATAGGGGACCAGCAGCTGGCATGGTGTTTAAGGTGCTGGAATCCCACATGGCCAACCGTGGTTTGAGTCCCCGACCCGGTGGCTTGAAAAATCACACGGGGCATGTGTGCATGCATGCCCACAATCCCAGGAGGAGAATGGAGGAGAGGGGTTGTGGCACGGCCATGCCCCCTTGGGAGTGACTCTGCACCCTCCCTCACTGTCTCTCTCCGGTGTGCACACGTGCCCTATGGCAAAACCCTAAATGAGAAGATTGGGAATCAGAAGCCTTGGTTCATGCCTTCTTCCATCTTGTCTTCTCCTGTGTAATCTTAGACAAGTTGTTAAAACCTCTCTGACTCTTGGGCCAGCAGGTGGTAAGGCGGTTAAGGTGCTGGATTCCACATGACTGACCACGCTGAAGTCCTGGACCTGGCAGTGTGAAGATCATGCTGGCCATATGTGCATGTGTGCCCAAAATCCTAGGAGGAGAATGATAGAGAAGTGATTGTGGCGTGGCCATCCCTCCTGTGGGGTTATTTCTCACTTTTCCTGTTTCTGTGTCTCTCTCTGTGTGGGGAGCACACACACTCTATGACAAAACTTAAAACAAAACCAAAAATGAAACCCCTGTCTGCTTTTGTTTTCCCTGTGGAGTGGAATCTTTCACACTTGTAGTGCTGGCTGGGGTTATCCTGTCCCCGTGGAGTGGAGTCTCGCACACTTGTAGTGCTGGCTGGGGTTATTCTGTCCCCGTGGTGTGGCGTCTTGCACACTTGTAGTGCTGACTGGGGTTATCCTGTCCCCGTGGAGTGGAGTCTCGCACACTTGTAGTGCTGGCTGGGGTTATTCTGTCCCCGTGGAGTGGAGTCTTGCACACTTGTAGTGCTGGCTGGGGTTATTCTGTCCCTGTGGCGTCTTGCACACTTCTAGTGCTGGCTGGGGTTACTCTGAAGACCAAGGGCGATGAGTTAGGAAGGCAGTGCTCATAGCTCACCAGTAAGCCCCGGTGTGAGCACGCTCAGTGCACTGCCCTGCTCTTTCTGCTTTCTTCAGGGTGTCTGGCTGCCTGTGTTGTCACCCAGGCAGCAGTTCCACCTGTCACCGCCTAGGAGGACCCTCCCTGCCCATGGCGCTAACCCCATCACCCTGGTTTATTTTGACGCTTCTCCGGGTGGGATGGCTTCGTGCTTTGCTAGCGTACTGATTACTGGTTGCTTTTCCCCGCGGGAGAACAAACCCTCCTTGGGAAAGAGCCCTCGTGATCTAAGCCTGTAACGGGTCCCGGTGGATGGTGGGCACTCCCAGATTGGGTGAGTCAGGGTAGCTGTGGTTAAGAGGGAGGGCTCTAAGGCCAGCCTGGTAGCCTGATGGCTGAGGGAGCCAGATCCCACATGGTTCAAGTCCTGTCTGGGGACTTGAAAACACACCTTGTCTGTGCACCCCAGATCCCAACAGGATAGAGAAACGGAGAGAGGATTGTGGGGGAACACCCCACTGGGGGCTGCTTCCGCCCACTTTCTGTCTCTCTCTGTGGCAATTAAAAAGAAAAAAATAAGGGAACCAGCAGTTAGCGTTATCACTATGTTGCTGGACTCCCACATAGTCGACCGCAGTTTGCGTCTGGGACCCGGTGGCTTAAAACTCACGCTGGGCGCGTGTGCGTGCGTGCCCAAGATCCCGAGAGGAGAATGGAGGAGAAGAGATTGCAGCGTGGCCATCCCCCCTGGGGGGTGATTTCTCGCTTTCTGTCTCTATTTCTCTCTCTGTCTGGCGAGCACACGCGCCGTATAGCGAAAACCTCTCTCCCCCCCCCAGAAAAAAAAGAAAAAAAAAATAAGAAGAGTGAAGACTCCAGAAGCCAGTTCCCTAGACCTGAATCCCAGCTTCTCAAGTTACTGGTTGGCAGGTCATTTAACATCTCCGAGCCTCACTTTCACGATATGTAAAATGGGAGACTCAGATATTACGCGAGGACTTCAAAAAGTTCACGGAAAAATAGAGTCATAGTACGAATTTATTCGGTGCAAAAGTTTTTTTTCTTGAGAGGTTTTCGCTATAGGGCGCGTGTTCTCGCCAGAGAGACAGAGAGAGACAGAGAGACAGAAAGCGAGAAATCACCCCCCAGGGACGATGGTCACGCCACAATCCCTTCTCCTCCATTCTCCTCTCGGGATCTTGGGCATGCACGCACACGTGCCCGGCGTGAGTTCTAAGCCACCGGGTCCGGGACGCGAACCGCGGTCGACTAGTGGGAGTCCAGCGACATAGCCATTACGCTAACTGCTGGTTCCCCAAAAGTTTTGAAATCTATGCGTAATTTCTCAGAGCACGCATTCCCAAGAAGACACCGCGCAATGCTTCACGGAATTCTTCCCACACGCAGGGTACCCAGGGCAGAGCCTGGCGCGCGGTTCGGCTTAGGTGCGCGCTGCCTCCTGCTCCCGGGAGGGTGCAGCTGAGCCGGGCAGCGGGGAGCGCCCCTGACCATGCAGGTCGTGGCCAGGTACGCTCCGCGGACGCCGGGCTGGGACGACTTACTCCTTTGGGGGGACTGCTTTGCTCCACTGCGCCGTGCCGCCCGCCCGGCCTGCCAGCTGGGCGGAAGGGGAAGTCCGGGCCCTAATTTCAACAGGGTTCCTGGTCACCCGCAGGTGGCACTGCAGGGGGTTCTCCCGGGCCCCGTGGGGCGGGTCTCCCGGGTTGGGAAGCCCAGGCCGACGAAGGGCCAGAGCCGTGTCCGGGAACATCGGCGACGAGTCCTTAACTCCGGCTGCGGGAGCTGACACCGGGGGACGATCCGCTCAGGTTTCCAGCCTCGAAATCCCCCCAGAGCGGTGCACCCGGGACGATTGGGGATTGGGCGGGGCGCCGGGACCGGGGCGGGGCGGCCGGGGACGGGGCGGGGCGCGGGGCCGGGGGCGGGGACGGCGGGCTCCCGGCTCGGACTCCGCGGCGCCGACCCGAACTCGCACTCTGCACTCGGCCGCGGGCGCGCTCCAGCCAGGTAAGGGCCCGGCCGAGCCCAGAGGCGCCCCTTTGGCTGCGGGCTCGGGCGGCCAGGGTCGGGGCCGGGGAGCGCGGCGAGGTGCGCTTCCGCGTGCGCATAGCCTGGCCTCGGAGATCGGGACGGAGTTCCTCCCCCGGCGCTGTGAGGAGCGCGGGCGCGCCCCGCCAGGTGAGGGACCCCAGCTCTCGGGGTCCGGAAGAAGAACAGGTGCGCGCCGCGGCGTGACCGCGCCTTCCGGGCGGCCCCCGGGTCTGCGTCTCCCTGGCTCCGGCGCTGAACTCGTGCACAGACCCCCCCCCCCCCCCCCTGACTTCACCGTGGGTCCCAAGGCCGAGGCCGGCCCGCGGCGAGCTCAGCGTCGGGCGCACCCCAGCTGCGCGGCCGGGCGGGTTCTCCCTCGGCTCCGCGGCGCCGCGGCTTGGTTCAAGTTGGCAGAGGGGACCAGGGGTCCACCGTGCGTGTGTCCGAGCGCCTCGCCCCATCGTCCTGTGCGTGCGTGTACAGCTGAATACACCCCCACCCCGGGGAGCTGTGTTTGGGTCTTGAAAACAGGGGTTCGGCGAATGTATGTATTGGAAAAAGGAGGACCTGACCCGGCCGCGCGCTCTTCCCAGCGATTCCAATTTTCCTTTTGTTTTCGCCCCTATGGACGTGGAAGAGGTCGCTGTGTCCCAGGCTGGAGAGCTGTCTCATCTCTCGCGTTCTTCGCAAACTGGGTCTTTGGGTTGGAAGGACTGAGTCAGGGTTAATGTGGAGAGGCGGGCTTGAAGCCTATCCAGATAGCAAGTTCTGCACATATGCATTTTATTTTTCCAATGAATCCATTCTCCTCCTAGGAAAGTCTGAGCGTTTTCTCCCTTCCTGGTGCTTCCCTCCTACAGAGCTGGGGGGATGAATGATAAAGCAACAGGCCAGCTAGTCTTCCGAATAAATGTGGAGATGTAGGGAGCCCGGGTGGCCCAGGAATGCCATGGTTTGCATGGGAGGATGTGTGGGGGTTTTCACGTGGTGCATTGGAAAATAAGTCATTTTCAGGCTAGTTACTTTTGGTCAGCTGCGAAGACTCACACTTTCTCCAGGCCCAGTTACCCTGGTCGGTGTGTGTCCACGCCTGCCAGTCAGGATGGCAGCTCCTACCACGTCCATGCTAATGACCTTGATTGCCACAGGGTGTGTGCACCCTGGCTGGGGGCCGTGTAGGGCGAGGGTTATAAACACACGCCAGCGGGGGTGTGCCCCGACGACATCGGTCCTTCAGCGAGAATGTCCACGTCTTCTCAAACAGGAAAGAGGAGCGAATGTTGACGCTGCCCTCGCCTTCTCCGTCCGCTGCCTACTCAGTGCTGCTTTTACTCTGTGACAGATAGTCCTGTGTTCCCCGCAGCGGGTTACTTAGGCCAGGGGCTGTGTTTCCTCAAACCAGCGGCCCGTTCAGAGAACAGCAGCTTTGCTCCCCGAGGCCCACCCTGGAGCTGGGCGGTGAGAAGGGGCGCAGGCAGGGCCTGGGGAAGCATGCGGGCCTCCTCTCTGGGCATCTGCAGGCTAGAGGGCTTCGGCCCTGGGCCTCTGGTCACACCTCTGCCTACCGCTTCCTCCAGGCAGGCCAGGGGGGTGCCTCTCCCGGCTCCCCCAGCTCTGCCAGCTCCTGCTCACCCAGTCCTTCCCTGAGCCCCGCCCACCACCAGGGAGAAAGACCTCACCGTCAGGGCAGGGCGACCCGGCCCAGGGTCAGCAGGGGCCTTGATGACGCCCAGCAGTGTCTGGTGATGACAGTGTCGCTTGTTTTCAGGGCCTCGCTGTAGTGTCTTCTGTCTGCTCTGCAACGGGCAAAGCGGGGTAACCGAAGTCAAGGCCTGGCTGGACCAGGAGCATCCGCTGGGCACTCACGTCTGCTAGAACGGCCGGATCGGCTCACCGTCACTGGCAGCCGTAAAATCCTCCTGCCCTGTGTGATTATGTCGGTTAGAACAGCTTTGCTGAAAAAACAGAACAAAACCGAGAGGAGAGGGCCTCAGCCATGGCTCCCACCTCCAAATGGGCCTCCTCCTGGGCTTATCTTCTTGCCTCTGCTCTCGTTCAACCAGTCCTCCCAGGGCTGGGTTATAGCTAGTAATTTCCCCACCTCATTTGACAGCTCAGAGCTCAGGCCACCGTGGGGACTTCTGTCAAGATATAGGAAATCGCTTTTTTTTTTTGAGACGTTTTTGCTATGGGGCACGTGAGCTTGCCAGAAAGACAGAGAGAGACAGAAAGCGAGAAATCACCCCCCAGGGGGGATGGCCTTGCCACAGTCCCTTCTCCTCCATTCTCCTCTTGGGATCTTGGGCACGCACGCACACATGCCTGGAGACAGGATGGAATTTTCAAAACATTATTATTATGGAAACAAAGAAGAAGCAAAAAATATAGAACTATGCAGACGTAGAAGGCGAGGAGTCAGTCTGTGTTTTCTTTTTCTTTTTCGTTTTTAGCTCTTTGCCGTAGGGTGCTTGCCCTTGACAGAGACAGAAAGGGTGAGAAGGACAGTGAGAAGTCACCCCTGGGGGTGTGGCCATGCTACAATGCCTTCTCCTTTCTCCTGCTGGAGTGCATGCGTGCACACGGGCCGGTGTGATTTTTCAAGCTGCCAGGTCTGGGATGCGAACGACAGTTGACCATGTGGGAGTCCAGCACCTTAACTTCTATAGCACCTGTTGGCCCCCAAACTGTAATTTGTTACCTGAACAGGGACATGAATCGTGGGTCCTCAGATTGGAAGTCTGATGCACTACCATCTAAGCTATCCATGTGTGTGTTTCTGTAAAAATCCAGTTTATGGGACCAGCAGATGGCATAATGGTTATGTTGCTGGACTCCCAGGTAGTTTACTGTGGTTTGAGTCCTGGACCCAGTGGCTTGAAACTCGTTCTAGGCATGGGGCCGGCAGGTGGCGTGGTGGTTAAGGGCACTGACTCCCACATGGCTGACCACAGTTCGAGTCCCAGACCTGGCAACTTGCTTTGTCACTTTCCCTCTCTCTCTCTCTCTGTTTCTCTCTGGTCAAATTAAATAAATAAATAAAGTTAAATAAAATAATTCTTTAAACAACAACAGCAACAACAACAAACTCATGCCAGGTGCATTTGCATGCATGCCCAAGATTCCGAGAAGAGAATGGAGAAGGCGGGATTACAGCATGGCCATCCCCCCCGGGGGGGGGGGGTTGATTTCTTGCTTTCTGTCTCTCTGTCTCTCCTAGAAGTGCATGTGGCCTGTAGCAAAAATCTCTCTCTCAAAAAAAAAAAATCCAGCTTATATTGCTCTCTTCTGAGGAACAACCGCTTGTAATTCTTTAGTGTTTATGACTCGTGGTTGCCACTTCTGGAGTCCGTGGGTTTAAGCTGTCTGCTGCCTTCCCACCGTGGGAAATGATGAGCCGGCTCTCCCCCTCCCCCTCCAGCACGAGCACAGCTTCCCTATTTTTCCATCCTGGCAATAGTTAAAACAGAATATGGATTTCCAGTCAGCTCAGTGTTCATAGCTAAGCCAAGCGCGGTGTTTTGTTTTCCTTGGTGTTGATAATTGCTCAGATTATTCATTTTGTACTTGTCACTAATCCTACCTGTCCTCGAGGCCAGTTTTCTCAGTCTTCCTCGAATGCATCGGGTACTCTGTGAATTTCATTTCCCCTAGGAAGCTGTGGCTGGAACGCCTGCTCGCTGTCACCCCGAAGGGCTGCCTTGAATGGCTGGGGCGCAGTTGTCATCCTGTACCTCCCTGTCGTGGCGTCCTGGGGGTCCTGGGTGGGATCTGCTGCACTGGTGGCACCTGCCTGCCTTGAGCTAGGTCGTCGCCCTGTTCTGATAGAGCACGACCTCAAGGAGCTTCCTGGGAAAGGACACACGGGATGCCTATTTTTCCAAGAACGTGACTGCCTGAAAATATCGCTTCTCCATGGACCACTGACCAGGTGGTGGTGTGTGAATTCCAGGGTGTGAATTCGAAGGCGGCGTTGGGTCGCCTTCTAGAGCACGGTGTAGCTGCCGAGCGGGTCCAGCCGTCCTGGTTCCTCAGTGTTGCCTGTGGCTGCGTTCAGGGTACAACCTGCTGTGTTTTCTGTTGAGGGTTCCAGGCTTTCTGTTGGCCTCCACACTCCCGAATTCCCAGTGCCCTTCCACACCGTGGTCTGTTTTCATCCATTTCCTTGGGCCCTTTTGAATCTGGAAACCAACGTGTTTTAGTCTGGGAAGTTTTCTTGAGTTTGTCGTTGGTAATTTCTTCTCCTCTGTCTTCTGTGGTGTTTCTTTCTCAGAAACTCTTACTGTTGAGATGTTGAGTGTTTTATCTTTTCTTTCCCAATTTCTGTCTCTATTTCTTGGTCATACTTTTTGGAAGATTTTTTTCAATTATGTCCAAGCTGTCCACTGAATTTTTCATGAGTATAGTCATATTTTTAATATTTTAAATTAAAACCTTTTTGTTTTCTGAGTGTATAAATGGTTAGAAAAAGTATATATTCAGAAAAAGATATATACTCAGGGGACCAGGCGTTAGCGTAATGGCTATGTCGCTAGACTCCCATGTAGTTGACTGCGGTTCAAGTCCTGGACCCGGTGGCTTAGACTCACGCCAGGTGCATGTAAGTGTGTGCCCAAGATCTCGAGAGGAGAATGGAGGAGAAGGGATTGCAGCATTGGCCATCCCCACTGGGGGGTGATTTCTCGCTTTCCATCTCTGTCTCTTTCTGTCTTTCTGGCGAGTGCATGCGTCCTATAGCAAAAAAAAACTCTCAAAATATATATATATATATATTCAATATTTATTCAGAAAACATATATATTCAGAATATATACACTCAGAAAAAATATATATACAGAAAATATATATGTTGGGACCAGTGGTTGGCATAATGGCTATGTCTCTGGACTTCCATATAGGCAACCACAGTTCGAGTCCTGGACCCGGTGCTGGACGCGTGTGCATGTGTGCCCAAGACCCCGAGAGGAGAATGGAGGAGAAGGGATTGTGGTGTGGCCATCCTCCCAAGGGTGATTTTTCGTTTTCTGTCCCTCTATCTCTCTGTTTTTCTGGTGAGTGCACAAGCCCTTTAGAAAAAAAAAAAAAAAAAAAAAAATAGAAAAGAAAAGGAAAATAAAACCCCAAAACAACAACAAAAACAGAATATACACACACACACACACACACACACACACACACATATATAAACAAAAGTGTTTTTTTGGTAATGTATTTGTATGAGTGGTTTGCTTACCTGCTCATTTCTTGTTTTTGTTTCATGGTTTTAGTGTCTTCTCTGATTTATTTCTTTTTATCTTTTTTATTTGCCAAAGGGTGCATGAGCTCACCAGAGAGGGACAGAGAGGAGGAGAGAGGGAGAGAGCACCCCTAATGGGGCGTGGTCATCCACCGTCCTGTCTCCATTTCTCCATCCTTTTAGGATTTGGGGCATGCACATGTGTGTGCCAGATTTTTTTTAAGTCATTGGGGCTGGAATTTGAACCGTGGTCAGCCATGTGGGGTCTGGCTTCCTTATCCCGGAGCCTGTATGACTGGCCTCTTCTATTTCTTCGAGGAGCTTAATGGTTTTGGGGGAGGGTTTTTCCCTCCTGCACAGACTCAGATTTTCCAAGTTGCTGTCACCTTTTCACTTGTTTCGGTCATTAGCCTTCGTGCTCGAGGCCTTCTCCATGTTTTTAACTCCTTGGCCGCTCACCTGTGAGTGCGGGCTCCTGAAGCTGAAGGTGTACGTGGCCGTGACCGTGAACTTCAGTGCAGTGGCATCTGGATGGGCCTTTTATGTGGAAAGTATCTGATGTCCTTACCCCTTGGACTGAGGGGGTTCCTCAGAAAAGGTTCTGGTCTTTTCCCTGGAGATTGAAGGAGCTTGGCTGCCGGCGGGTGGGCACGGAGGTGGAGAAGGGCGGACGTCTCAGTGTCGGTGTGCGGGGCCCACGAACCTGCCCGGCTGTTTGCAGCAAGCTGCCCGGCCTGCGTCTGATGTAGAGACCAGGGGTTGGCACGGGTAAGGGTACGCTGGGTCCCTTTCCTGGGGTAGGGAAGGGTCAATCTCTCTCCCTCAGCTTGGCGTGGCTGAGGGACCTGGGGACTCTAACGGACGACTTTAGGCTCAGCTGTGATGGTGCCCCTCGGAGGCTGAGGGCACACGGGAGGCTCAGGTTCAGACCCGCCCCACCTCGGACAGGCCATGTGGGCATTTTGCACTTAGACTGCTAGCTGGTTGGGAGACTGGGGCAGGAGGATCCCGATGTGGTGAAACTCCTCTGTCAAAAGTCAGTACCTCTGGCATGGCGGTTGAAGTGCTGGATCCCACATGGCTGACTCCGCAGTTCAAGTCCCAGACGTGGCAGGTTGAAAGTCACGTTGGGCCCAGGTGCGGGATTGCCGCACGGCCATCCCCTTGGGGGGTGATCTCTCACTTTCCCTCTCTCTCTGTCTTTTTCTTTCTGGCAAATGCACATTCCTTATAGCAAAATATAAAAAAACAACCAGAAAGCCCCCAAGATACTCCCCTTTTCTCATAAAGAAAAAACTTCCAAAATGCACACTTGAAAAAGTCTTCATTTCTAGCCCACCCCTCCCCTTGCTGAGGGTTCAGTGCCTCTAGTTATTTAGTTTTCGGCGATTCTGCGGTGTGAGTCGGGTGGTTTCTCGGCTTCTCCTTGTCCCACCAACATGTTTTGGCTATCATCTCTTCTCTTGTTCTCTCCATTCTTTGTGGTTTATATGTTAAAAGGAAAAAAAAATCTTTTATCGACATTTTATTGGGCAGGGAGAGAAAGTAGCGACATTGTTCAGCCTGTCGTGAAAGCCCTAGGATGGAGGTTTCTCACCAGCCTCTACCCAGAGACTGCCGTGTGGTTAAGGCGGTGTGCAGCCGTTTTCCTCTCCTTTCCCATGGGATAAGCTTTTAAAAAAGTGACTATTTATTTATCTTTTTAGAGGTTTTAGCCAAAGGGCATGTGTGCTTACCTGAGAGAGAGACAGAGACAGTGAGAGGGAAAGAGAAATCACCCCCCAGGGAGGCTAGCCACTCCACAGTCCCTTCTCCATTCTCCTGGGATCTTGGGCACACATGCACACATGCCCGGTGTGATTGTTAAGCCACCGAGTCTGGGATTTGAACCGCAGTTGGCCATGTGGGAGTCAAGTAACTTACTTGCCCCTTTTTATAATTATTTGAAAATTTGCTGGAGGGCATATGTGTTGGAGAGAGAGAGAGAGAGAGAGAGAGAGAGAGAGAGAGAGAGAAAATGTACCCCTTATGGGGGTCATGCCACAATCCCTTCTCCATTTCTCCTCCTTTCAGGGTTTTGGGCACGCACACACATGCACCCGGAGTGTTTTTCAAGCTGTGGGGCCTAGGGCTCGAATCATGGGCTTGGCTCTGTGGGCTCCGGCAGCCTTATCCACCGTGCCACCAGTCGGCCCCTGTGCAGATTTTTCTAACCAGCCTGGGAATGGCTCTTACCCAACCCAGTTTGGACCTCAGATTCCTTTTTTTTCTGCTCTAAGCGTGCACTCCCAATTGGTCACAGTTGTCCCTAACCCTCGCCTGGCGGTATGTAGCTTACGGGTCGTACCACCCTTGTTCCTGTTTCTGGAATTCACTTCGTCGCAGACTCATTCTGTCACCCAGGTCACTGAATGCCTCGCCGTTCTGGGAAGGCCAGCTTCCGTTAGCCCAATATTTTCTTTGCTATAGGGCATGTGAGAAATGATCCCTTGGCGGGGTTGGCCATGCCGCAGTCCCTTCTCTGTTCTCCTCTCAGGATCCTGGGTGCACAAACTCACATGTACCCAGCATGAGTTTGAAGCTCCTGGATCTGGGACTCAGACCGTGGTCAACTACGTGGGAGTCCAGCAATGTAACCATTACACCATCTGCTGGTCCCATCAGCCCAAAATTTTAGTCTTTAGAATAAACTCGTGTCACGGCGGCCAGTCAGCATCACCTCCTGGGGCAGGGCTCCTTCCGGGGCCTCGCAGTAGCAGCACCTCCGTCTCCAAGTCTGTCCCTCCTCAGGACAGGCCTGAGGCCCGTGTCTGGCCGGGCGTGCAGGGACCTGAGCGGCCTGGCTCTGGCAGACGAGTGCAGCTTCCCAGCCCCGTGTCGCCAGTTCCCCCGCGCCCAGCGTGACCGTCCCGAAAGTTGTCCCAGGAGCTTTTTGACATTGGTGCTCTTGATGACCGGTCTCACATGGGGAACTGTCACAAAGGCTGCTGCGGGCGGAGCAGGGGCGGCTTGTCCCACCCCTCGTACCTTGCAGAGGTAGCAAGCCTTGCACCCCCGAGGTGGCTGGTGCTGTCACCGCTTTGACAGAGTTGGGGGAGGACAGTGGAGGACATGGGCTAGGAAAGGCTTGTCCAGAGAAAATTCTTCGCCAAGTGTCACTGTTTCCTGGGACGGAGCCTGCCCTTGTCCGCCACCCCGGCCAGGCCCAGAGCTGGCCCTCCACCATTGTCCCATGGAGCCCCCGCTGCCGCTCCAGCCCGGCCTCTCCTCGGTGGCCTGCATGACCATGGTGTGCCCGGGCAGCTGTGTCAGGACACAGGGCCGGCCATCCACTGGCGGTCTCCCAGGAGCCCCACCTGGGACGGCTTCCTGACTGTCTTTGCTGTTGCGACACGACATTGCCTGGAAACTGCTGGACCCTGCCTTCCCCACACAGGCCGGGAAATAGATGACACTGCAGAGCCACGAGGTGGCCGTCTCCTTCAGGCTGTCAACCACACTCCATGACCGGGAGAGCAGCCGAGCGCGATGGAGTGTGCTTTACTCTTGGGGACAAACGCGAGTGTCCCTGCTGGTGCGGCCCGTCAGCCAGCTGGGCGGCCCTGCGGCCAATTCGCACAGCATGGAAGCCCCATCTGGCCGGGACAAGCGCACCCCGAGTGACAGTGAGAGGAGAGCTAGGCCTAGGCCCTCTTCCCCACAGCCACAGGTGACCAAGGGGACCGTCATATGAGGCCAGGGCAGGCATCATGTGTTGCTGGGATTTTCTTTCCATTTTTTATGTGTTGTACCAGAACTTCGCTCTTTCGTTTGTACCATTCCTTCAAATTAAGAAATTTGGGGGACCAGCAGTTGGCGTAATGGCTATGTCGCTGAACTCCCATGTAACCGACCACCGTTTGAGTCCCGGACCTGGTGGCTTAAACTCAGGCCGGGTGCGTGTGCATGCGTGCCCAAGATCCCGAGAGGAGAATGGAGGAGAAGGGATTGCGGCGTGACCATCCCCCCTGGGGGGTGATTTCTCTCTTTTCCTGTCTCTCCGTGTCTCTCAGGATAACTCATGAGTTCTATAGAAAATTAAAAAAACAAAACCAAAAACCAAACAACAGAACCCATTCCCGAGAATCTGTGAGAGCCCTTTCTCCGTCATCTCTATCGTCATTTGACTTTTAAAAATCTTTTCAGTGTCGGGAACCAGCAGTTAGCGTAATGGCTATGTCGCTGGACTCCCACGTAGTCGACCGCGGTTCGCGTCCCGGACCCGGTGGCTTAAAACTCACGCCGGGCGCGTGTGCGTGCGTGCCCAAGATCCTGAGAGGAGAACGGAGGAGAAGGGATTGTGGCGTGACCATCCCCCCTGGGGGTGATTTCTCGCTTTCTGTCTCTCTGTCTCTCTCTCTCTGTCTGGCGAGCGCACGCGCCTTATAGCGAAAACCTCTCAAAAAAAAAAAAAATCTTTTCAGTGTCTGGAAAATGATGAACCTAGGAGCAGTCTGTGCTGCCGTTTCTGTAACTCTAAGTCCATCATTTCTCTATGCACTTGCCATTGCTTTATCAGCCTATATTTACTGAGAGTTCGTTCGTAATGTCCTTTGGGTAGCATTATTTCATATAGGCACGCTCTTGTAGGAATCATCATCATTTTTAATAACAAGGTTTTGGGCCATTTCCCAATTGTACCATTAAATTTTTTTTTTTCTTTTTTAAAGTAAGTATATGTCGAAGTTGAAAGTTTACTTTGTAAGTATGCTATACTTATTTCTCTTTTGAGGATTATTTTCTTGAGGAGTATGTTTTGAAATATCATTCTGATTGTGGATTTCTGGTTTCTATGAATTACTATCAGAAGGACACAGGTAATCATTTTAAAAAGCTCACTTGCTTTATAAGGTTGTATAATGGTTCCATAACCTTTTTTGACCTTTTATTATTTAAAAATGTTTGTGATTTAACAATTCATTGTGATTTTTCCTTTATTTTTATTTAATTTTATTATTTTTTAAATTTGACAGAGAGAGAGAGAGAGAGAGAGAGAGAATGGGGGTGAGGAAGTGAGAAATCAAGCCACCAAGTCCAGGACGCAAACCATGTCAGCTGTGTGGGAGTCTAGCGCCCTAACCACCACGCCGCCTGCCGGCCCCTTTTTGTTGTGATTTTTCAAGCTGCTGGGTCCAGGACTTGAACCGCAGTAGACCTTGTGGCAATCCAGCACCTTAACCACCATACCACCTGCTGGCCCCTTTTATGATCTTTTAGATCGGCCTTTTCCTTGGTGTAAGCGAGTACGGAGGTTTAGCTGGAACGCCTGAGGCCGCGTTATGTACCAGTCACAGGTTGGATAAGAAAGCCGGAAGAACCGGGCCAGTCCATTTGCAGATGTGTTCCTGGAAACGTCTGCAGCCTCATCTCATTGGGTCGGATGTCTGGGAGGAGAAATTTCCAAGGGTCAAGGGTTGCGATGGAACTACGTAACACCATCTGACCTCAGCCCTGGCCTGGGATTTATGAACTTCCCTGTGAGCCGGGAAGGCCTTGCATGGCCTTAGGAAACTCCAGCCCTCCCACCCACCTCTCCATCCTGCTGCAGGCCGAGCGGGCTGGGGCAGGTGCCAGGGCCAGGGCTGCAGCAGCCCTGGAGGGCGTGGCGTCAGTGCCGCCCGTGGTAAGGAACAGAGCAGTGAATTCTTACTCAGAGTCTTCCTTGCCGTCTTTCCAGTTAGCGTGTTCTAATGCTCACATCCTTGACTGGATTTCGTAGTCAGCTATTAACTGGAATTGTGTTTCGGTGCTTCTGGTTTTACGTCTGGTAAGCAAAGCATAATGACGTGATTTATCGTCCACTTCAGAAAGATTCTTGGCCTAATGCGTATAAAGGACTTGGCGCTGTTCTGAGAGTGTTTTATACGTGGTCTGCCCTATTTGGCAAAGGGCATCAATGCTGTGCCCATTTTAGAGAGGAGGAAGGTGAGCCGCGAGGTTCTGGCTTGCTGAGAGTCAGGGCAAGCTTGATGTAGGGTCTAGGATTTTTCTCTTGGACATTGTGCACCAAGTGGAATCTAAAACTTTGGCATGAGTGTGTGTGTGGGAGGTGAATTTATACTGTTCCGAGTACATATACTGTTTTTGGGGGGATAGGTATTTCTCTGTAAGAAGTTGTGTTTGACAAATTCACTAGTGTTCTTAAAGTATATTAAGTCAGAAGGCAAGCAGGGATAAACTGTAATTTTCATAATAAGTTTGAAAAGATGCCCCACCAGGCAGTTAAATAAATCAAGTCAGGGAGAGGTTGGAAGACTTTTTTTTTTTTTTTTTTTTTTTTTTTTTTTTTGCTATGGAACGCATGTGCTCGCCAGGGAGAGACAGAAAGAGAGATAGAGAGATAGAGTGAGAAGTCACCACCTGGAAGGGTGAGTACACTGGGACCCTACTTTTCCACTCTCCTCTTGGGATTTCAGGCATGTGCACACACATGCCTGGTGTGATTTTTCAAGCCACCAGGTCTGTGACTTAAACTGCATGGTCAGCCACGTGGGACCCAGCACGTTAACCTGCATGCCACCCGCTGGCCTAAGGGAGAAGTGTTCTTACAAATCAGGACCCAGGAGAGGGTGAAAGAACAAAGGTTAGACACGGGTGGGGTTTCTCAGGGTGAGATGTGACCCGAGTGCCCAGTTAGTCATAGCAGACATGAGGGGGGGGGGAGCCCACGGCGAACATGGGTTTACAGTCACGAGACCCTTCTGAGCCGAATGGCTGGTCTCGAGTCTATGCCACGTGCCGGGCGGTGGTAGGGAGCCATGTGGCCAGAGCGACTCCATCTGTGCCTGCAGAGGTGTAATCCTGGGTTTGACTCAGGAAAGATTTGATACGATGATAAACCCTTAGCTTAACTGGAGGCCCTGCTTAGGGTCCCTCTTGGACAGAAATGCTAATTAAATCTGAGCTGCTGTCCCGGATCCTTCAGAAATGCGCTTTCCCCATTTTCATCGTGTTTTAGCATCGAAGGTCGTGTCTGTGTTTCCGTCGGTGTGCCTTCCGTACGTAGCCGGGTAGAGGAAGCAAATGCATTTGCCAATGGCGTAGGAAGTTGAATAAAATACTCCCAGGGAACTCTCCCCTCTAGGAAGACAGAGGTGGGGCAGGTGGACAGGGCGCCCCTCCACCGTGGCAAACGTAGCTGAAGGTCCCAGAGAAAGCCCTCGTTTGCGCCGTCTCCGTTCCCAGATAATGACCATTGCACGTGTTTCTTGAGCCGTCTGTGGTGCCCACTCCCTCCTAAACTCTCTGTGTGGATTCTCACGTCTAATCCTCCAGACAGCCCTGCTGGGTGGGCAGGGTTCTTGGCTGCCTGGCAGGGAGGCCCTGTGCATGTAGCGGGTGGTGCGTGGTGGGGCCACAGTTCCGAGCCATGCACTGGATCCAGAACAATGCGGTCTCTGCCCAACGTGCGCTTTCTCTCTCCTTTTCTTGTTTTTTAATTTTTTGCCCTAGGGTGTATATGCTCGCCCAAGAGAGAGACAGGTGGAGAGAGGGAGAGCAAGAAATCACCCCAAGGGGGGACGGTCGTACCACAATCCCTTCTCCATTTTCCTTGTGGGATTTTAGGGCACACTGTACATGCTCTGGGCATGATTTTCAAGCCGCTGGGTCCCGGCCTTGAACTGTGGCATCGGCTGTGTGGGATCCAGGTACCTTAACCTCTGTGCCCCCTGCCGACCCTGCCGGATGCTTTCTTATGAGCTGTATTCACTGAGCTGTCCTCTGCCTGTCTTATTTTTCCCTCCTGGACAACCTAGAAGGAAACATGAAGATCTGCTTCAAACCAAACCGGTGGGGACCAGCAGTTAGCGTAATGGCTATGTTGCTGGACTCCCTTGTAGTCGACCGCGGTTCAAGTCCCGGACTCGGTGGCTTAAAACTCACGCCGGGCACGTGTGTGTGCGTGCCCAAGATCCTGAGAGGAGAATGGAGGAGAAGGGATTGCGGTGTGGCCATCCGCCCGGGGGGTGATTTCTCACTTTCTGTCTCTGTCTCTATCTTTCTGGTGAGTGCACACACCCTATAGCAAAAACCTCTCAAAAAAAACAAAAACAAAAACCAAAAACAAAAAACAAAACCGGTGGTCAGCCACTGTGCCCTGCCCCGAGCCCGGCAGCCCCAGAGCTTGCGAGATGTCACATGGCAGCCCCGTCAAGGGGAGTGTCCGTGAGCTACCTGTGCGATTTAGAATGTCTAGTAGCCACGTGGAAGTGGAAGACATGGGCCGGCCCCATAGCCCCGTGGTCAGGGAACCCCATCTGGCGAACTACAGTTTGAATCCAAGCTCTGGTGGCTTGAAAAACACCACGGGAGCCCCAGATCCTTGCCTGATGGAGAAGCGGAGACAAGACCGTGGCATGGCCTGCCCTGTGTGTTTGGGGTGCTTTCTCCTCCCGCTCTCACTCTGTTTCTCTGGCAAGTGTATGCACCCTCTGGCATTAAAAAGAAAAGGAAAAGGAAAAAGGCTGATGAGGAATTGTGCCCAGGGACCCAGATCCCGCCTGGGCAACCAGCAATCTGGCCCTGGCGGCTTGAAGAGCACTCGGCACAGGTGCACATGCGCCCCACATCCCAGTGAGATGGGAGGAGGGTTGTGGCGTGACCATGCCCCACTGGGGGTGCTCTCATGTGCTCTCTCTGGAAATTAAAATAAAAAAATAAAACAGTAGTGTGTGGAATTAATTTAATAATGTATTTTATGTAACTCAATATATGAAAATACTATAATTTTGTCATGTAATCATATAAAAATGATTAATGAGATACCTGATAGAAACAATGCCAAAGCAATATAGAACAATACAGAATGGTAGTTATTTTTTTTTTACTTTTTTAAAAGAATGATTTAATTAATTATTATTACTTTTTATTTATTTATTTATTTTTTTTTGACTGGAGAGAGACAGAGGGAGAGAGAGACAAAGAAAGTGAGAAAACAAACTGCCAGGTCAGGGACTCTAACTGTAGTCAGCCACATGGGAATCCAGCATCCCAACCATCATGCCAGCTGTGTGTGTCCACAGGGGAGTTAACATATATATATATACATATATATATATATATATATATATGTATATATATATATATTTGACCAGAGAGGGACACACACAGAGAGAGAGAGAGAGAGAGAGAGAGAGAGAGCGAGCTGCCAGGTTGGGGACTCGAACTGTGGTCGATCGTGTGGGAGTCCAGTGTCCTTAACCGCTATACCACTTTCTGGCCCCAGGTCCAATAACTTTTATAATGCAGTGGATACAGTGAAATTTAGTTCTGCCCAACAATGAAATTGCAGTTAATGGAAAAATATGTTATGCCGCTTAAGTTTTAAGTTTCAAATTCAAATGAAACAAAGTAAAACATTTCGTGCTTTGTTCCCTTTCACTGCAGTTCAGCTGCTCAGAAGCTGTTGTGGTGAGCGGCCCCCACACCACAGAGTGCAGCCCTACAGCCAGACGTGCTCTTTTCCCACATACCCCGGGGTTCCCAGAGATCCCCGCACTGGCTCAGCCCTGGGCTCCCCTCAGCCCGTCATGTGCCCTGGCTGTGCCCAGGGCTACCGTGTCCAACTGCACAGGCTGACACTGCGGGATTCTGGGACGTCACTCACACTGTGGACCTAACTGACTTGCTCAGTTACTAGGAAGACGGGAGGAAGGTTTTGGAAGGAAGAGGCGCTTTTTCCTGATATGTGCACAGTCCCCTGGAGGGGAAGGTCGGGCGGTGGTGGCCCTCCTCTGTCTTCCTGCGCTCTGGCAGGCGTGTCCTGCATTGCCGTCGGTGTGCTCAGCGCCGTCCCCGCACCCTCGGGCTGGTGGAAAGTTTGAAGCAGCCTCAGCCGACCTCTGTCCCCCAGTAGTGTTGCAGCATGTAGTCACTCTTCCTGTCCTGTCCTCAGGACCTGCTCGAAATGACAGTGTCCCTCGGAGCCGTGTGGAGCTTGTTCGTAATTGCATGCCGAGGGCCGTGGGCACAGTAGGTACTCCACACCTTTATTATAGATTTACAGCACGCCGTGACACGGTCTTCATGTGTGACCCACCACCAGTCCAGGCAGCCTGGGTCACAGACATGCGCGCTCAGGGAGGTCCCAGGAGGAGAACTCGGGATCTTTCCTGTGTGACCGTTGCCAACACCCGGGCCCGTACTGACGGGGCTGTTATCTCAGGTTCGGCTCCTGGACCCCATGTGGCGTTCTGATTGCCCTTAGGGGTCTTGTCCTGGGTTGGTTTATCCAGGCACTGACATGGCACTCTCTCTCAGTCACAGCTCACCCCTTCATGTCCTACTCATGTTCTTTTTTTAAATTTAAAAATTTTAATTTATTATTAATATTTTTCAATATTTGACCACAAAGAGACAGAAAGAGAGAGTGAGAAAGCAAGCCACCAGGTCCGGGACTTGAACTGTGGTCATCCATGTGGGAATCCAGCGCCTTAACCACCACGCCACCTGCTGGCCCCGCTACCCTTGTTCTAATAATGCTGCTGGTGGTGCCTGTCCTTATCAGCCACAGCCACTGCGTGTGGACGCTTAGCCCGGGCCGGCGTGGTGCTTAGCGATGTGTGAGCATCGTTCACTGCGTCCTCACAGATGTCTCCGGAGGGAACTGGACTTGTCCCCGTCGATAAGGAGGACGCTGAGGCACTGGGGAGTTAGCTCCTGTGGCCACACAGCTGGGCAGTGTCAGCGATGTCCCACTTCAAAGCTCGTCTGTAAGCTCCGGGCTGGGCTTCCCCTTTTGGTCTGTGGCCTAACTGACTGGGGCCCAGGGGTGGCCTGAGCGTCGGCTCCCCAGGCTTCCTGCCTCTGGGGAGCTACTCTGTCTCCAACCCTGTGGTTTGGGTGGGGCCGATGTGACTCCGGGCCACTCTGAGCAAGTGCCCTGACCAAGCGGTGGGCCCAGGGGTGCGCCATGACCCAGGCTGGCCCAGCGCCTCCTTTCCTGCTCACGTTTAGGGGACTCTGTTGACCCTGGGGCTCCCGGTGGCCGTCTTTCTGCCGTGGAGGAAGCTGAGTGCAGGGGGGAGAGCGAGGCCGTCCTGTGGTAGAAGTGCTGAGTGTGTGAGCGCGGGCCGCAGCATCGAGGCCCGGGTTCAGGGCAGCCTGCAGCCGCGAGGGCCAGTGTCTGCCTTACTGCTGTTCTTTGCTTAAATATAACCAAAGGCTTGGGGGAAAAACAAAAACAAACAAAACTACTTAACACACAGACTTTTTAGAAAATGAACATTTTTGCCTTGGATTCCCTGTTGCTATTCTCTCTCCCCTTTGGATGTGCCCACTCCTTTTCTGGGGTGTGTGTGTGTGTGTGTGTGTGTGTGTGTGTGTACGCATGCGTGCTAGAAGGTGTGCATGCTTGACAGAGAGAGAAAGCACCCCCGTGCGGCAGGGCTGCACCTTAATCCCTTCTCCTCCATCTTGTCCTCCTTCGGGATCTTGGGCACGCGTGTGTTCCCGTGTGTTTCTCACGGCTGGCCACGTGGGGTCTGGCCGCCTTAACCACCAGGCCATGGAGCTGGCCAAGCCCACTGCCTCTTGGGCCTCGGTGCCTGCCCAGAGCTGAGCTGTGCTGGACACCTGTGAGCCCATGGGCTCCGACTCTGTGCCATGTCCGTTTGTCCTTCCCCTATTAGGGCTGTGAGCTCTGCCGCAGTGGAAGGAGGTACCCCACCAGACCCCCCGACACCACACCCACAGAGGCTTAGCCCACATGTGGGTCTGGGTGGGATGAGGGTCGAGCCGTGAGTGGAGTATTATGAAGCCTGACCCCGTAGCCACTGGAGAATTACTCAGCGAGCGACTCTCTGAATTCTGCTCAAGTCTGTGGAATGCTGGATTCATCTGGCCTCTGACCCGTCTGGACCTCAGCCAGCTCAGGCCAGTACTGTCCGTGACCAGCTGTCCATGTACTCCCACCCTCGCTGCCATGGTGAACTCTGATCCTGCTCTGGCTGGCTTCCCAGAGCTTCCCAGTGGCCCTCTGAGCGCATCGTTCCTCGTTCCTGGGTGAATCACCTCTGCCACACCCAGGCCTCCAAGCAGCGCGAAAACCCTCCCTTCCCTGCAGCTCTCTGCTGCAGCCTCCTCCACGCAGCCCTCTGCACTCCCAGGACGCCACTTTCCTGTTTTCTTGCAAAGATCCTTTCTCCTTCAGGGTTCAAGCCAGTCACGCAGTACCTCCTGGTCTCTCCTGCCACCAACCTCTTGATTGTGGTCCCTGACCAAGTCGCCTGGCTCATGGTCTCTCTCAACTCTGTTTCCCCTGCGTTTATTCAGGCAACGGACCGTCTGCTTGCCAGAGCTGTGCAGGGGGCTCGGGAGAGTTAGTGGAGCTCAAACTGCTCAAAAGTGAGTATTTTTGTGTTGGATTCCCTGTTGGTATTCTCTCTCCCATTTGGATGAGCCCACTCCTTTATCGGTGTGTGTGTGCATGTGTGTGTACGTGCGTGTATGTGTGTGCACGCGCGCTAGAAGGTGGAGCAGTTAATCGTGTTGGGAGTGGAAATTACAGAAACTGCACATTGGAGGATACCGGTGATCAGGACCTTGAAAAGTGAATAGGATTTCAACAGGTGGGTAGAGAGGGCGGTGCCTTCCGGGCTGTCTGCCGAGGGAAGGCGGGGAGGTGAAAAGCCTGCGTGCCTCCATGCCTGAGCACTGAGAACCGGGTGGGGAAGAAAGGGGCCAGAGTGGACCGTGTTTACTTAAGGGTAAGGAATGACCCTAAGGAGGAGCCGAGTGGGAGAATGCAGGGGAAAGAACGGCCTTTATTACAAAGAGAGGGCTGCAGTGGTGGTGTACACGACAGGGTTACTGTGTTGTTGGAGGAGGAAGAAGGAGATTTAAGAAAGTTTGTAAGACTGGGGGTTGTAGAGAGAAGGAGATGGTGGGAGAAGAGGCGGGGAGATTCGCGGGTCAGGCTGGCTACCTGGGAGCTGAGGGCAGGGCAGAGAACTGAGGCTGGACACCTGCTGCCGACGAGATAGGAGAGACCCAGACCTGCCTGGGGAGGGGACGGCTACGGAGGTGGGATGCTGGGAGACCACAGCTACATTCCAGATCGCGAGTGAGTCCCTTGGCCTTTTCATTAACCGTGTGAACAAAGAGTAAGAGAACTCCTTATTTCATGATAGTAAAAATGACTTGCATTGTACGCTTAAGATGTTCCTCACCTGTGTTTTATAGAGTAGGCCAACTCTGGGAGATCTTAATAAGGTTCAAAGGAAACAGAAGGAGTTCTGTGATCAAGTGAGATTGGGAAACGCTGCATTCTGTGTGATTCACGACATCTGTTCAGAAATGAAAGACTGAGAAACGCACACAAGAAACCGGGCTGCCGTTTAACTCAGCCTCTTCCCACTGCTTGGCCTGCTCGCTGTCCATTCAGTGGCAGGTCCCAGGCGCTCTGCCACCTGGCTGGGGGTACCTGCAGCTGTGCCGCGAGGGGACGGTCTGGGGAAGTGCGTGCCATCCTTCGGCAGCTCTTGGTGGTCTGAGGAGCTGTTTGGGGGAAACCTTGAGTTAGGATGTTTGATCCTCCGTCCCGTGCTCAGGAGAGGAGTGGTGTGGAATGCCTGCCCGTCCAACACCCATGCCATGTCTTGCATCAGCTCCTCCACGTCTTCGTGGGACGTTTTCTTTTGCATCTCCTGCCAGAGTAACAAGGAAATTTCAGGTCTGAGAGGCTGGTGACTTGTCCAAGGTTACCTGGCCAGTTAGTTGCAGAACCAGAGCCAGACCCTGCTCTTCAGGCCCTAGGCTGTGCGCTCACTCCGTTCATGGCTAGAGGGGACAATTTGCAGTGCCTGAAAGTTGGAAAAATAAACTCCGTAGGCTGAGTGAGATGCAGTGGGCGGTGCCATTTTAATAATAGCACGGGTGACCCAGGTATCACCACTGCCACCATCATCGTCCTCGCCAGTGACTGATCGCTGCGACCCATGCTAAGTGCTTTATATATATTCCCTTGTTTAATTTTTTACAACGCAGCGAAGTGTAATTATTACTTTATCTCACAAAGGAGGAAGCCAGCCCAGTGATGTGAGTGATATGCCCGCGGTGACCCAGCCAGTGAGAAGCAGAGCCAAGCGTCCCTTCCAGGCTTCTCAGAGTCCAAACCCACTTCTCTTCCATCCTGTCAGGTGTTCTCTCTGCCTCAAGGCCTCACCCTCACACTCAGTCTGTCTTTCCTCCAGTTCTTGGCTTGTTTAGTGCCTTTCTTTTTGTAAAAACCTGATCGCAGAAAAGATCTGATTTATTTATTTATTCCATAACTCAAATAGCATTCCTCAGAAAGTTAATGATTACTTGGGACCAGCAGTTAGTGTAGTGGCTATGTTGCTGGACTCCCATGTAGTCGACTGCGGTTCGAGTCCCGGACCCGGTGGCTTAAACTCACACATGGCGCGTGTGCGTGCGTGCCCAAGATCCTGAGAGGAGAATGGAAGAGAAGGGATTGTGCTGTGGCCATCCCCCCTGGAGGGTGATTTCTTGCTTTCTATCTCTCTGTCTCTCTCCATCTTTCTGGCGAGCACATGCGCCCTATAGCAAAAACCTCTCCAAAAAAGAAAAAAAAGAAAGTTAATGATTACCTACTATGTGAAAGAGCTGTTTTAGGGCCTGAGGATATAGTGAATATATAGATTAGGTTCCTGTTCTTGGGAACTTAGAACCACTGGGGAGAGCACCGAATTAAAAAAACAAAAACAAAAACAAAACAACACCATACAATATATGGCCAGCACATTGCATAGTGGTTAAGGCACTGGACTCCCACATGACTGACCATGGTTTAAGTCCTGGACCTGGCGGCTTGAAAATCATGCTCTGTGTGTATGTGTGTGTGTGTGTGTGTGTGTCCAAAATCCCAGGAGGAAAATAGAGAAGGGATTGTGGTGTAGCCATCCCCTCTGGTGGGTGATTTCTCGTTTTCTCTCTCACTGTCTCTGTCTCTGATGAGCACACATGTCCTATGGCAGAAACCTTAAACACACACACACACAAACAACAAACACAATCAAGAAAAATATCTTCTAGTGATAAATACCATGCAAAGAATTATTGGGTCGTTGGGAAAGTCATGACGCATTTTTGCATAGAAAAGCAGAAAAAATACATCATGACTTTCCCCGTGACCTAATAAAACAGGAAAAATAGGAATGAGAGTAACAGCCGGCTGCTTAGACTGAGTAGTGAAGGGTTTTTTATGAACGTGATATTTAGCCCGAAATTTCCCCCTTTAGGAAGGAGCTGGTGAGAGAGAGAAAGGGAGAGAAGGCGGAGTGCTCTTCCAGTTCCCGCATTCTCAGGTGCAGAGCCCCCAGCCAGGAGCTGCTGTGTTTGCAGAGAGGGAGGAAGGGCTGGTGTGATTGAGTTGCCGTGGGCCAGGCAGGCAGTGGGACTGGACACCGTAGGAGGAGTATGCTAGGTCATGGGGTCTGGGGTTCAGTCTGAGCATAGCGGTAGGTATTGGAGAGTTTATTTTTATTTTTTAAAATAATTATTTTATTTAACTTTATTTATTTTAATTGGGCCAGAGAGGGGCAGAGTGAAAGAGAGAGGGGGAAAGTGAGAAAGCAAGCTACCAGGTCCAGGACTCAAACTGTGGTTGGCCATGTGGGAGTCCAGCACCCTTAACCACTATGCCACCTGCCAGCCCCGGTATTGGAGAGTTGAAGCACGGCTGGCAACATGGGCTGAATTATGTTTTTAAAAGATTTGTGTTGGAGGCTAGCAGGTGGTGTGGTGGTGAAGGCACTGGGGTCTCACATGGCTGACTGCTGTTCGAGTCCCAGACCTGGTAGCTTGCTTTTTCCCTTTCCTTCTTTCTCTGGTGAGCTCACGTGCCCTATAACAAATTTTAAAATAATAAAAAATGTACTAGAAAATTTTTTCCCCTTTTATTTATTTATTTATTTTAGTCATTCACTGTACATCAATACAGTATACAAAATGAGATTTTCCATCCAGTTTACATTGTATATTGGCTCAATCAAGGATATTACCATACATATTATCATCAACAAATAATTTTCTATTTCTTGTTTCTTATATTTTTGCTCTCTCCCCCCTTGTTCCCTACCTCTCATTCTCTGCCACTTCCCCCCTTTGCCTGCACTGTCTCTGGTATGTACAGTTGTTTTCCATGCTCTTTCCCCCCACATTTTATTGATTCGCTAAAGATCTTAATTAATTAAAAAATTTTCAGTAGCAAGCACAGCTGATATATACATGTCTATAAACACATGTCTGACTTTAGGCGTAAACCTCAGTGCATAAAGTGAACATACTATAAAGTAGCACCTTGCTGGGGCTATATAGCTTACTGCAGTCAGTAAATATATATTCATAGGTATTTTTAAATGGATTGTTTTATTTCAAGAAAAAAGTTTTAGTTTTAATAGATCAAACTCAAAAAATGTTAAGAGAAATTTGCTTAAAACTTAAAGCTAGGAAAAATAGTAGGTAGATGAATCTATCAACAGTTCAAAAGAAGACAAAAATTCTTAAATATGGAAATCAAAACATTGAAGAAAATCAGTAATATTTTAGTCTAAAGTAAAAAAAAATCTGTTTCATTAGTTCGGAATCATGGAATTAATCTTCTTTTTTTGGGAGAGATTTTTGCTATAGGTTGCGTGCTCTCGCCAGAAAGACAAACAGAGATAGAGAGACAGAAAGCAAGAAATCAACCCCCGGGGTGTGTGTGTGGGGGGAGATGGCCATGCCGCAATTCCTTCCCTTCCATTCTCCTCTCAGGATCTTAAACTCATGCGCCCGGCATGAGTTTAAGCCTCTGGGTCTAGGACTCAAACTGTGGTCAGCTACATGGGAGTCCAGCGACATAGCCATTACACCAACTGCTGGCCCCAGTCTTTCTTCTATTGAATTTGCAGTGTTACTGTGTTCTGATCTTTCCATTTAGACTCTGGAAGTTAACATTCAACTCCAGACTTGTCCCTGGCCAAAGAAAATGGCCAGCCATTTTTTGTACTCTTATTTTTTGTACTCTTATTTCCATGTGTCCGACTTTCATTTTCCTGGTATAGCACTCCCTTTAGCACTTCTTAGAGAACTGGTCTGGTGTTGGTAAGTTCTTTCAGATTTTGTTTATCTGATAATGTTTTTGTCTTTTTTCCCATATGAAGGATAATCTCGCTGGGTATAGTATTCTTGGTTGAAATTGTTTTTCACTTAACACTTTGAATTTATTTCCCCATTCTTTCCTTGCTTGCATTGTTTCTGATGGAGAGGTCTAATGTTAGCCTTATGGGATATCCCTTGAAAATAACTTGAGGTTTCCCTCTTGCCAAATCTAGTATCTTAGCTCTGTCTGTGGTCTTGATCAATCCGGCTCTGATGTGCCCGGGGGGAGATCTTCTTGTGTTGATTCTATGTGGAGTCCGTTGTATTTCTTGGGTCTAGATATTTGAGTGTTTCTCTAGGTTTGGAAAGTTTTCTTCCAGGATTTCATGGAATAGATGATCAATGTCCTTATTAGTTTCTTCACCTTCTGGCATGCTGATGATCCATATGTTTGGGCATTTAATGGTATTTAGTATTACTCACATGTTATTCTCATTTTTGGGGGTTATTTTCTCAGTCTTTTTGGTGAATTTTTCTAGGTCAGAGATTCTATCTTCTACATCTGAGATTCAATCTTCTGCATGATCTAATCTTTTGATATTTTCAAGGGAGGTTTTGATTTCCCTTATTACAGCCTTCATCTCTAACAATTCCGTTTGATTCTTTTTTATGATGTGTATCTCCTCTTTCAGATCGTGCAGGAACTTCCTCACTTCCTGGTGTCTATTTTCTCTTGCATCTTCTGTGGTTCATTGTCTCTCTTCTCTTGCATCTCTGTTAGCTTTGTCACTATGAATATTTTAAATTCTTTATCTGGCAGTTCCATGAGTTTCCTTGTATTCTCTGTGGAGGAAGAGGAGTTACTCTTTTCCCTTAGAGGAGAGATATTTTCTTCGTTTCTCATATTTCTTGTGCCTCTGTGGCGGTTTCTGGTCATATGATGGATTATACGTTTTTTCCTAGTTTTTGCAGTTAAGTCTGAGCACTCAGAGGAATGCAGGGGAGGTGACTTGCAATCTATAAACAGTATCATTTTTCTCCTTTTGCACATCTGATTCAATGAAAATTGAGGATTAATCTGACCCTAAAAGTGTTCAGATATTTGGCTAATGAGCACCTAGACCTGTCTAGAAAATCAGTGTGTGGAGGCAGAGCAGAAAAAGAGAAAGGTAAAAAGAAAGAGAAAAGGAATAGAACAAAACAAAGAAGAGGAAAAAAAGAAAAAGAAAATAATTAAAAAAAAGAGCTTTTTTTTTTTTTTTTTTTTTTTTTTTTTTTTTTGTCACAAAAATGAGAACCCCGTGTTGCTAGTGCTCAGAATGGAGAAGCTCAGAATTCAAATATCGATGGCTGCTGATTGGCTTGTCTTATGGGGGGAGGGGGAAAGGTAGGAATTAGCAAGACAGAAGAGCGGCATAGAGTGAAGAAGTTTAATCATTTTTTAAAAATTAAAAATAGGAAGAGCTGGAGAGAGACAGAATAAGTAGGGTGATTTATGCTGGTTTGTGGCTAGATCTGGGGGGCAGGAGTGTGAAGTCTGGGCAGAGGGTTTTCGGTGGTTGTCATCAAAATAAAATAAAATTCTTAACAAAAAGATCGTGTCGAGAAATAAGTGGAGACATGATTAGAGGGGACGGTGCAAGTAGCGCGTGTCTGTTACACTTAGAGCTCAGTAGTGCTGGTGCCTGCTCAGCGATGTACAGCCTGCGGTGCTGCCTCCTTGCACAGACACCCACGTGTACCAATGGCTCCCGCACAAGTAAACCACAGACAGTCCTGTTGTCGCCTAGAAGCCTTACTGACGACAGAAACTGTTGATTAGCATGTATTGGTAGTGGGTCACCGGTAAAGTCACCGCACATGGTGGCACAGAAAACCACGTCATGACTTTCCCGACGACCTTCTGTGTAACATGTATTCTGGTCTGCTAGTCTGTGCCAGGTTCAGGACATCGTGACCGCCGTGGTCAGGCAGGCAGCCCTGCAGTGTTGCCCGGGTCCTCTGTATGTTTGGGGACCAGCTGGTCCAGGATGACCTGGGAAGGCTTCAGCTGGAGTGGCTGGTACAAAACTGCCATTCTCCGTATGTATGCAGTCGTCAGAAGGTTTGTAGAAAATGTCTGGTATGATAAAAATAGGCAGGAGTTTGGACTCTTTTAGCACCCGAATAAACTCGCGCCTTAATTCTCTTTGTGCATGAACTTTCTGACGTCCCTCCCCCTCCCCCACGTTACATCTGTCAAGGCTCGTTCTCAGCCTGGATGTGTCATCATCTTGTGATTGCAAAGTAGCACGAAGTGGAAACCAGCAAGCGCGTTGGTATCAGTTTGCTGCTGTCCCTGGTGAGAACAAGTTGCACGAGTGTCCTCAGGGTCCACGTGGGAGGAGGTGGCCAAAGGGCAGCATTCAGAGTGGTGTGGAAACATACAGCGAGCCCGTGAGTGCTGTCTGTTGATTGCACTAGTCTAAGAGGACTGAAGGAAGCCAGAAGAGGTTCAGAAGATGTTTTGGAGGAAGGTCCACAGAACGTGCTGTTAGATTTGAGGTATGAGAGAGGAGTCAAAGATAATCTTTCTAGTTTTGACTGAGCAGTTGGGGAGAGGAGGAAGCCATCCACTCTGATGGCAAAGACTGGGTAGAGAGCAAGTTTTAGGGGACTGTTTAGAGTTCTGTTCTGTGTGAAGTACTTACTAGTTATCTAAATAAAGATGTCGGGGCATAGTTGGATATAGAAATCTGAGGTTCTTCTGATGAATCTATTAGTGAAAGGGGTCTGTCTCTAAGTCCCTGGATTATTTTGGGGGGCCCGAAAGATACACAGATTTTTGGCTGTGTAGGGAGTCAGCACCCCGACCATTGTTCAGGTCACCTGTGCTACCTTGGTACAGTGCACATCGCTGTCCCCTCTGCTTCCTTTATCTCCTTGCAATCACTTCTCACCTGTCAACTCACTTTATTTTTATTTTTGCCTTGGGGAACATGTGATCGCTGGAGACAGACAGAGATGGAAAGTAAGAAATCAGTGGTCTTGGTCAATCCGGCTATGATGTGCCCGGGGCGGGATCTTCTTGGGTTGATTCTATGTGGAGTCCGTTGTATTTCTTGGGTCTGGATCTTTGAGTGTTTCTTTAGGTTTGGAAAGTTTTCTTCCAGGATTTCATGGAATAGATTATCGATGCCCTTATTAGTTTCTTCATCTTCCGGGATGCCGATGATCCATATGTTTGGGCATTTAATGGTATTTAGTATTACTCATATGTTATTCTCATTTGGGGGACCAGCAGATGGTGTAATGGCTATGTCGCTGGACTGCCATGTAGTTGACTGCAGTTCGAGTCCTGAACCCAGTGGCTTAAACTCACGCCGGGCATGTGTGCATGTGTGCCCAAGATCCCGAGAGGAGAATGGAGGAGAAAGGATTGTGGTATGGCCATCCCCCTTCCCCCAGGGGGGTGATTTCTTGCTTTCTGTCTCTCTGTCTCTCTTTGTCTTTCTGGCGAGTGAACACACCGTATAGCAAAAACCTCTCCAAAAAAAAAAAAAAAAAAGGAAAGTGCCTCCAGAGGGGATGGCCATGTTTTAGTCCCTTCTCCATTCTCCTCCTGGGATTTTGGGCATGTACACACACACCAGGCATGTTTCTTAAGCTTCCGGGTCTGGGACTCAAACCACACAGCTGGCCATGTGGGATCCCACTCCTTAACCACCACACCACTGGCTGACCCAAGAGGTGTTTGCATTCTATGTTTTATTTTTAATTTTGGAGCAAAAAGTTGTGTTTGCTGTTGGAATGTTCTGAGCCACAGCCCACACACAGACGTGAGTCCAGTTGTCAGGGTGGGGCAGCCGAGTGCCTGGGTGTTGGGCTCCCTCAGCCAGCGCCGCGAGAGACTGACATCTCTGGAGTAGTTATTTCTCCCTAGGTCATTCTCGGCGTTTCTTAGGACGATAGGGAAACTGGTAAATTGTGCATGCAGGCCCTGGGAAGTGCGGAGGAGGGAGTGTGAATACGTACGCTGCTTCCTTGTCCAGGCTCTGACACCGGTTTGACTGATTTTTAAAAAACTGATAAGAACCAGTTGCACCCAGAAATGCAGGTACTGCCGTTTATGCGAAGACTAGGACGACCTAGGGTGATTGGCCGATGACATTCCGCAGATGCAGACAAGGTGCTCATTCTGGAAGGCCAGCTGGGTGACAGAAGATTTTTATGCCTTTTAAGCCAGTTCCCTTCAGTTTAAAAGTGCAATGTAAAGCCCATGTATCAAGTAAATGGTGGTTGAGAAGGTATTCTGTGTAAGTACCAGTATGCCTTTGCTATCATGTGTGCGTTGTGTTCATCAGCCCCCCCGGGCGTGGCCTGTGCGTGGGGGCCTCGTGGACGAGCGCAGGGCTCTGGTGGACTGTCAGCAGCCGTGGAAGCTTTCTGTGCAGTTGCCTTGGTTCTGCTTTGCTCTTTCACTAGCTTAGAACACGAATGCCTGCTTATCTCATATGTGAACTGAAAACCACACCTGTCACACGCAGCCTTTTAGAACTTTCTGACGTAGCAGGGAAAAAAACAATTCTGAAAAAGACACCTGCTGGGGTCTTAGTAACTCTTCCGCGTGGCGATCTGAGCCGTGGTAGCTCAGTGTTCGCAGGAAGAGCTGGGAGGTGAGGACTCAGACAAGGCCAGAATCTCACAATGGGAATGTGTCCAGTGTGAAGCCGCAGGTCTTGGGATGGCTGGTGTTTTCTCTAAATGTGGGTTATTTAGATGGCTCCACGGTACAATGTTGGCTCTTAGACAGGTGTGTACTAATTATAATTAGCCTTTACAGAATTTCACAAATAGACCATTTACATTATGCTACATTAGTAGTATTAGTAGTATTAGTACTTTACTTTCTTCTATTGAGAAAAAGTTCAGTTAACATAATATTTATCATGTAAACCAGTACGATGCAGTGGTTTTTGTCTACATGCACCTGTTAGCACCTGATTCCAGATTTTGTACTCAAAAAAGAACCTTATGTTCATAAAGCCCTCCTCATATCCAGCCATTCTGCCTATAGAGGTTGCCGTATTCTGGACATTTCATAGAATAGGATCAGTGTAACTGCTAGGCTTTTGTAGGCTTTTGTATCTGTCTTTTTTTATTTCACAGAACGTTTTTGAGGGTCATCGTGTCACGCCCCATGCCAGCGTTTTCATTCTTTATGCTACTTTAGATTAATATCTCATTCCATGCTGTAGGGCACATTTTGTTTGTTAGTTGATAGTCATTGGGTTGTTTCTACTTTTTGGCTGTTTTTCCTTTCTTTTTTTTTTCCTAAAGGGGACAGCCCAGGTCTTAGGTGGCTTCTTTTACTTTTTTCTTTACTTCTTTTACTTTTCTGTCACATATTTTGAACTGAGTGGCTTTCAGATTTTGCCTAAAGGGAGCCTGAGGTAATATGTAACAGATAGAGACTGCTGTGGTTTGAAACGTGTCCCCCTCGGAATTCACGTGTTGAAAGGTGGTTGTGTTGTGGAGGTATTATGAGGGCAGAAACTTACTCCAAAAATGGAAGTAAGAGATGAGGCCTTTGGGGGGTGATTAGGATTAGAAAAGGTCGTCAGGGCAGAGCCCCTGACTGAGTCCTGGAGGGGCTGGACGGGGAGGGAATGAGAATGTCACACCCATGTGGCTGCCCTCGGGACACGGGACTGCCCTCACAACACGTGGGACCTTGCGCTATCTCTGGACTTGACAGTCCATCAGCAAGATGGTCCTCACTGGCCGTGACCCCTTGGCCTGTAGCCTCCCCAAACCATGAGCTAAAGAAATCTTAATACTTTATAAATTACCCAGGGTGGTATTCAGTTATTCAGCAGCAGAATAAAGACTAACAGGTAAGCCAACGATCACAGTTCCTGTTTGCCTATTCTTACAGTTTATTCTTATATTCGAGTGAGAAGCAAAAAGTAACCTAAGGAGCTCAGCCCATGTAGAAACGCCTTGAAGACTTTGCTCCCCGAGCCATGACCCAGTGTCAATGTAAGAGGTAGCCTCGTGGGGATTATTTTTGTAGTTTCCGTCCAAACCGCTATGGGAGACACTGTGTAGTATCTTTCACTTTCCTTTCTGATCTTATCAAATAGTTTCTCCTTGGAATTTACTGACAGGGAAGGGTGTTCTTTGCATAAAGTAGTGTGTATCTTATTTAAAAATTGCTGTTCTGGGGGACCAGCAGTTAGAGTAATGGCTATGTCACTGAACTACCACGTAGTCGACCGCGGTTTGAGTCCCGGACCCAGTGGCTTAAACTCATGCCGGGTGCGTGTGCGTGCGTGCCCAAGATCCCGAGAGGAGAATGGAGGAGGAGGGATTGCGGTGTGGCCATCCCCCCCCCCCCCCCCCCCGGGGGGAGTGATTTCTCGCTTCCTGTCTCTGTCTTTCTGGCGAGTGCACGTGCCCTATAGCAAAAACCTCTCAAAAAGAAAAAGAATTGCTATTCTGTGAGGTATGATGTTTATCCTCTACTAAATCCGACCCCGGGTAGTTTATTGATAAAGAATTGAGATTTCTTCAGCTCATAGGTTTGGAGATTGGAGGTCAAGGGTCCCACCCAGGGAGGACCGTCCTGCTGACGGGACTCTGTAGAGTCCACCTGGATTTTGAGAAGCTCTAAATTTAATACACAACTTATTGCAATAAGCGTTTTAGAGTTGATTCACAGTGTATGGTAGAGTCGTAGCGTGGATTTCTCTTACCCGGGGCTCAGCAGAGGAAGGAGAGCCAGCCACAGAGTGCCAGGTGGTGCCCCATTGCACTGGGGGCTTCATGCCCCGACGGGCTGTTGGGGACGTGCGAAGCCCCTGCTCTTTCCCTTCGCCGTAGCTTGCAAAGGCTCTTCACGAGCATCTCACCCTGCGAAATGTGATTTGGTGGTTGAAGATAAATATTTTTTTCACACCACTGGCTCCCAAGCCCAGGCCTGCTACTTTATATAATGCTAAACCAAAAAACCAGAAACCCATTTTTACCCTGGGCTACACTGTCTGCAAAGAGGCCTGGGTGGTTCCCGTCCTGGTATCTGTTCACCGTGGGTGGTCCCTGCACATCCGGATTCTGGGCTTGGCCGTGGGACTTGCTTTGGCCGGTGAGGCGAGGCCATCACAGACGGGAGGCGTTTGGAGGCGTATGGAGATGGAAGTGTGTTGCGTACAGGCCTGCGATCAGGGTCCAGGTCCGAGCCCCGGCTGTCCTGCTGAGGAAGCTGCGAGTGCCTGAAGTGGGAGCGAAGCCACGCTGGACCCGCAGGACAGGACTGCAGCCAGCCTACAGGCTCTCGGGAGGTCACGGGTTTCTGTTTTCCATTTGTTTTAAAAGAAGTATTTATTTTATTATTATTTTTAAATTTGCTATACAGGGCACATTTGCTCACCAGGGAGAGAGAGAAAAAGGGAAAGTGAGAAAGCAAGCCACCAGGTCTGGGACTTCACCTGCGGTCAGCCACGTGGTGTCCAGTGCCTCGGCCACCACACCGCCCGCCTCCTGGCCCCCAGATTCCTGTTTTTATTGAGCATTTTTCTACTCTTGTCTTTATCTAAAGCTATGTGACAGACGTTTGGGCATTCCCTCCAGAGCTGTGCTGGACTCGCCCAGAGATGGTGTCTCGGTCTGCCCCGGGACCTCGACTTCGGTGGGACAGGCGAGGCTAATTCTGACTGTTCACTAAACCACGTTTGCCGTGGGTTAGTGTGCGAACCAACCCGCATAGGGGCCCGCTGCGTTTCTCCCTCACCCTTTGATTTCTGACTTCTCCTTTTACTTTTAATTTTCATCTGTATTTTGTTTACATGGTATGCATGTTTTTTTTTTCTTGAAAGTCTTCTATTGAGAAAAAAGTTCAATTAACATAATATTTATCATGTAAACCAGTACGATACGGTGGTTTTTGTCTTATTTATAATGCCATGCACCTGTTAGCACCTGATTCCAGATTTTGTACTCAAAAAAGAACCTTATGTTCATAAAGCCCTCCTCATATCCAGCCATTCTGCCTATAGGGATTGCCGTATTCTGGACATTTCATAGAATAGGATCAGTGTAACTGCTAGGCTTTTGTAGGCTTTTATATCTGTCTTTTTTTATTTCACAGAATGTTTTTGAGGGTCATCGTGTCACGCCCCATGCCAGCGTTTTCATTCTTTATGCTACTTTAGATTAATATCTCATTCCATGCTGTAGGGCACATTTTGTTTGTTAGTTGATAGACATTGGGTTGTTTCTACTTTTTGGCTGTTTTTCCTTTCTTTTTTTTCCTAAAGGGGACAGCCCGGGTCTTAGGTGGCTTCTTTTACTTCTTTCCTAACTTCGTTTATTTTCTTTCATGATAGAGAGTCTGTGCGTGGGAAGGTGTGTGTGTGAGAGAGAAAGCACCCTCAGTGGGTCTCTGACGGCACCCCACTTTCCCCAGCCTTCTAACTCCTCGGGATCTCGGCACTCACGCATGTACCTGGGGGTCTTCAGGCCAACCTGGGGGTCTGAACTGCAGTCAGCCCTTGGCTTCCAGTGCCGGAGTCTATCATGCTAGAACTGGCCGCCGGGCTGGGCTTGTTTTGGCTCTTACGAGTGGGACTGCTTTCGCGTGCCGCCGCACGCACGTTTCTGTCAGTGCTTTCTGTTCTCCTGGGTACATACGAAGTGTGGAAGCGCTGAGTCACGTGCTGCCTCTGTGTTAGTTGAACCTCTCGGGTCCTGCCAGATGTTTGCAAGTGGCCGCTCCAGCATTCCCACCAGCAGTGTCCGAGGCTCTGATCTATTCTCATTCTTGCTAATACTTGTTCCACCTTTTCCTTATAATTGTAGCCTTCCTAGTGCAGGTGTCATGTGGTATGTTGTGGTTTAGGTTTGCATTTCCTTAGCGACTAATGATGTCGCACTTCTTCTTATGTGTTTATTGGCCATTTCTGTTACATTCTTTGGAGAAATGTCTATTCACGCCCTTTGCTCAATTTTTAAAAACATTTGAAAAATTCTTTTTTTATATTTTTGCCTTAGGACTCATGTGCTCGCCAGAGAGAAAGAGGAGAGAGAAAGGAAATCACCCCTCAAGGGGGATGCTCATGCCATAGTCTCTTCTCCTCCATTCTCTTCTTGGGATTTTGGACACACACACACACACTGACATGTTTTTTAAGCTTCCAGGTTTAGGACTTGAACCATGGGGTCGGCTGTGTGGATCCAGTGCCTGAACTATCATGCCACCTGCTGGCCTCCCTTTGACCATTTTGAAGTTTGGTTATTTGTCCTTTTAATATTCACTTGCAAGTGGTCTTTATGTATTCTGGATACGAGACCTTTTCAGATATATCAGTTGTAATAAGTTGTGGTTTGTGTTTTAGCTTTTATGATAGTCTCATTTTTTAAAAGTTTATTCATTGATTTTCTCTGTGAGAGCGAGAGAGGAAGAGAGAGAGGTTCCTTTCCCCTAAGAGTCTCCATGCTGTGACCCACCCCCGACTTAGCCAGTCTGGATCACGGGCCCATGTGCACCCTATTAATACAGGGTGGCCCCGGGAAGCAAACCTGGGACCTTCCCATGTGAGTGCAGTTGCATTAACATGGTGCCACTCTCTGGCTCCTTGATACTGTTTGAAATTCAAAACTTTTTAAATTAATGAAGTCTAATTTATTTTGCTTTTGTGGCTTATGTCTTTGGAATGATATTTAAGAAACCTATCTAAGGTCATGAAAATATATACCTGTGTTTTCTTCTAAGAGTTTTATAATTTTAGTTCTTCAATTATCTTTTATTAATTTTTAGCTAATATTTGTGTCTGGTGTGAGGTAGGAGTCCAAATTCATCTGTAGTCAGTCATCCCTGCACCATTTGCTAAAAGATTATGATTTGCCATTGAGTGGTCTTGACACTCTTGTTGATCATAGACATATGGGCTTATTTGTAGACCCTGTTTTGTATCATTTGTCTGTACACAGTGCCACACAGTTTTGATTTCTGTAATGTTGTGGTAAGTTTTGAAATTGGGAGTATGGGTCCTCCAGCTTCACTTTATTTTTTTCACAATTGTTTTGGCTATTCATCTTTACTGTATGAATTTTAGGATCAGCCTTCTCATTCTGTATAAAAAAACTAAATAGAGATTGCTTTGAATCTGTCGATACATTTGAAGTATATTGAATTTCTTTCAGCTGTGTTTCATAGTTTTTGGTGCACAAGTCTTACACCTGGTTACATTTTATTCATGAGTATTGTTGTAAGGCATCTCAGTTTCTTTCTAGATGTTGACAAGGCATACACTTATAAATCAAAAACAAAATTATTTTTGGAGAGGTTTTTGTTATAGGGCACATGTGCTCACAGGAAAGACAGAGAGAGACAGAGAGACAGAAAATGAGAAATCACCCCTTGGGGGATGGCTATGCTGCAATCCCTTCTCCTCCATTCTCCTCTCAGGATCACAAGCATGCATGCATACATGACCAGGGTGAGTTTAAGCTGCTGGGTCTGGGACTCGAACTGAGGTTGAGTACATGGGAGTTCAGCAACATCATCTGCTGGTCCCTGGTAAAAATATTTTTAATGTAGCTTTTCAGCTGTTTAATGTAGCCAGACTTTTAGTATATGTGCTGCCGAAGCGAAGCGAGCACAAATGTAGCCAGACTTTTATTCTAGAAGTCTGGGAGTAAGGATTCAAGACTATTATTGTAATAGTATGACGACTTGATAATATTTCCTTTTTTTTCCCTTTTATTTATAAAATAGCATCTGCCAAAGTGTTTTCTTGTGCCGCATATTTTAATTTCTTGGTGATTAATAGTAAAGCTGTGAAAATTATATTAAAAGGGGAACACTGATGACCCATGTGTAAGTGCTCCTGCATGGCCTACTCACCTCTTCAAATTCCTCCCTCTTGACACTGCTGCATTAGGGTTTAAGTTTCCAACCCATGGACTTTGGGATTCCAAGACTGTGCTGGCTTACAATACAAATGCACATACTTTTTATTTTTCCTCTCTTTTTTTTCTTTTCTTTTCTTTTTTTTTTTTTTTTTTTGGAGAGGTTTTTTGCTATAGGGCATATGCGCTTGCCAGACAGACAGAGACAGAGAGAGACAGAGAGACAGAAAGCGAGAAATCACCCTCCAGGGGGGGTGGCCACACTGCAATCCCTTCTCCTCCATTCTCCTCTCGGGATCTTGGGCACGCACGCACACGCACCTGGTGTGAGTTTTAAGCCACTGGGTCCAGGACGCGAACCGCGGTCGACTACGTGGGAGTCCAGCAACATAGCCATTACGCTAACTGCTGGTTCCCAAATGCACATACTTTTGAAATAATGTTTCTGTTAAGTCTGTCCAGTGACAGTCTTGCCATCCCAAGCTTCCTCCCTCCACCTCCCCAGTAGGTGGGACATGCACCCCGAACCTGGATCATGCCAAATAGCATGTATCTTTTTACTTGATTTGTGTAAGACAGAGTTCTCAGAAGAAAAAAAGACTCAGAAATATATTTTTGAAAAGTTGGTGTGTAGGAAAGTGCAAGATTAAGGTATAGCTATCTAAATATCAGTAGTGTTTATTTGATTTTCAGAATTTCATGTAGCACTGGAAAAATTGAGCATTGATTTATTTTATACAATAAGATTTCTGATATCACAGAATTTTCAGACTATACTGTTACTGAGATTTAGCATTCAGATCTCAACCTCCCAAAGAGAAGTCTCTAGGTTGGGGATCCTTTTAGGGCCAGAGATAATTATGAATGGCAAAAATTTGTTGGCTTTCGAGAAGATGATGAGAGTAGTAGGGTGGTGGGAGAGGGGAGGGTCTGTGGAATACAGTATTGATATTCAAACCTTTGAAAAACTCTGCCGGTTCCATGAAACCATTCTCAGTTCTCTAACACCCAGACTGGCCTGCGTCTCATTATCCACCTGTTTGTTCAGAAGGTTTGTACCATGTATATTGAAATTTTTTTTCTGCATGAGAATGTGTTTTTGATTCTATAATGGAATCCAAATAAAATTTTTTTCTAGTTAAAATTTATTTTAATTTCAAGTATATACTTTGATTGCATCTAGTCTGTAAAGAATATGAATAATTTAGCCATTCTTTTCTAACTAAAATGATTGCTTTTTTGCTTTGCTTCTTCTCTCCTACATTAAAAAAATCAAAATTAAAACTCAGTGGTAGATAACTTCTCTAAAACTTTTTAAAATGAAATAGTGCACACTGTTTATTATTATTATTATTATTATTATTTTAGGTTTTTGCCATAGAGGATGTGCACTTGCTGGAGAGAGATAGACAGTGAGAAGGACAGTGAGAAATCACCCGCTGGGGGATGGCCACGCTGTCATCCCTTCTCTGTTCTCTTCTTGGGATTTTGGGCACAGACACACACACATGCTGGGCATGATTTTCAGACTGCTAGGTCTTGGGACTCAAACCACAGTCAGCCATGTAGGAGTCCAGTGTCTTTTTTTTTTGAAGAGGTTTTAGCCATAGGGTGTATGCGCTCGCCAGACAGACAGAGAGAGACATAGAGACAGAAAGCGAGAAGTCACCGCCCAGGGGGGATGGCCACACCGCAATCCCTTCTCCTCCATTCTCCTCTCGGGATCTTGGGCACGCACGCACACACGCCCAGCATGAGTTTCAAGCCACTGGGTCTGGGACACGAACCGCGGTCGACTACGTGGGAGTCCAGCGACATAGCCTTTACTCTAACTGCTGGTTCCCTGGAGTCCAGTGTCTTAATCGCCATGCCACTTGCTGGCCCCAATGCTAGTATTCTTTTATTTTTATGTCCTATTTACAATTCTGCTTAAAACCAAAAATTTAAGCAAGAATTTCCATATGCACTCTGTGAGAAAGTTTTTTGAAAATAAGAACATCACATCTACTTTTATTCATGTATTGGCATCTTTCTAGCCATCTGTCAAAATTTTCATTTTTTTTTTTTTTTAGAGGTTTTTGCTATAGGGCGCGTGCGCTTGCCACACAGACAGAGATAGAGAGACAGAAAGCGAGAAATCACCCCCCGGGGGGATGGCCACGCCGCAATCCCTTCTCCTCCATTCTCCTCTCGGGATCTTGGGCACGCACGCACACGCTCCTGGCGTGAGTTTTAAGCCACCGGGTCCGGGACGCGAACCGCGGTCGACTACGTGGGAGTCCAGCGACATAGGCATTATGCTAACTGCTGGTACCAAAATTTTCATATATTATAAAAACTTTCATATGTGTCCTCATTGAAGTGGTTCACAATACTTTGAAAAGGGGCAATTGTTTTCTCTTTAGTGGTCACGTATTCGTTATTTTCAGAGACTATTAATGCACATACCACTTTTATAGCTCTTAACAAATTGTAACATCACTATTTGTTTTTATTTTAATTTGTTACAGGGTGTGTGTTCATGCTGGAGAGAGACACAGAGAGTGAGAAGGCAATTGAGAAAGCATCCCCCAAGGGGGATGACCATGCCACAATCCCGTCTCTTCTACTGGGCACACATGCCTTGTGAGTTTTTCAAGGCACCAGGTACAGGACTCAAACTGCGGTTGGCCATGTGGAAGTCCACTACTTTAACCACCACCTGACCTGGCTGGCCCTCACTACCCCCCCCCCCCCCCCCGTTTTGTAAGGCATGTACAGTCACTGGAGAGAGAAAGAGAGAGGGAAAGTGAGCAGTCACCTCCCTTCCCAGGGGCGGGGGATGACCCTGCCGCATCCCCTTCTCTTCCAGTTTCCTCTTGGGAGTTTGGGCACTTGTGCACAGACGCCCAGCATGCTTTTCAAGCTGCCTAGTCCAGGACTCAAACCACCACGTGGGATCCACCTGCACCACCTGCACCTCTGCACCACCCGCTGGCCCGTGTTTTTGTCACCCTGTAACATGCCTCTCTAGGGCAAAGATTAAGTTCTGTTCATCTTTGTGATCATCTCAATGCCCAGTACAGAGTTTGTCGTCTGCCGTAGCCATGCCGTAAGTGTCAGAACGAAGGATTTACATGGACGTCCGAAACTTTTCCAGCGGGCCGGCTTATGGACTGACATGGTAAAAAGATAGTTAAGTGAAGAAGAGGAAACACCTGAGGGATGGGAAAAAAGGTGGACAGGGACTAGATGTGGGTGGGTCGAGGGTGAGAACAGGGGTGCTGCAGCGCGTGTCCGGCCAGCTATTGCTGGGGAAGAAGCCAGAGGGGACAGCAGTGCAGGGCAAGGCTCTGAGACTGCCCCACGCAGTGTGTGGGGGACGTTCTGGGTCTGCAGCGGGGACCCTGACTTGGGCCGCTGAGGCCGGGGGGGCATCATTGCCAAGTCTCTGTCTGTCACTTCTCCATCCCCTTGTGTGGAAGAAAGAAGTAAACATAAAAACACATAGACAAACCAGCCAGAACTTAAAGGCACACAAGAGCAAACTTTTTTTTAGTAATTTTTTTAAAAGAAGTATTTTATTTAACTTTATTTATTATTAGTATGATTATTTTCTAGTTTGATCAGAGAAAGGGAAAGTGAGAAAGCAAACCACCAGGTCCGGTCCCCAAACCATGGTTGGCCATGTGCAGGTCCAGCCCTTTAACCGCCATGCCACCTGCCGGCCCCAAGAGCAGACATTTTACTGCCCTCCTGAGCTCTGTAGGCTAAGAATTGCGCAGTGCGCACTGGGGTGCCTTATCTCTGACCCACAAAGTCGAGGCTGATATCTTGGAAAACCTTACGGCTGCTGAGTGGTGCCTTGACCGAAGGCAGCTGATCTCCTGAAGGTTCTCCCACCCACGTCTGCCCCTGCCTGGCGGCATTTGCGGCTGGGCTCAGCTGGAGCTCTGTCCCGGACTCCTGAGCATGGAGTCTCTCTCCAGCATGGGCTTTTCTCAGGACTGCAGCTGCATTCCCAGAAGAGCCAGGGGCCCAGAGGAACCCGGTAGGGGTCACTGGGCCTTTTATGACCTAGCCCTGGCGGTCACAGTGTCTTCCCAGCACCATGTGAGCGGGCGGAGTCACAGCCCGGTAGATTTCAGGTGGGAAGACAGTCCCGCACCTTCCTGGGAGCAGCGTTAGTAAACTGGCAGCTGTTTTTACAGACATCAGCTTTATTTACGCAAACAGGCCAGTCCTGACAGTGACGGGAGAGCAGGGACCAGGGAAGCTGTGGCCTGTCGACTCCATCCGCGAGAGGACGCAGGAACGGCACTGGGCATTTTCCCAACAGTGGTTAGATCGCGGCTTATATCAGGGCTTTTAACATTTTTTTTAATTGCCAGAGAGCGTGTGTGCTCACCAGAGAGAGACAGAGACACAGAAAGAGAGGGAGAAAGCACCCTTCCTACTGTATGTGGTTACCCCACGGTCCCTCCATCTCTCCGGCATGTGTGCGTCTTGAACATGCACACATGCACCTGTGCGCTCCTTCCTGCCGGAGCCGGGACTAGAGATATGGCCAGCCGTGCGGTATCCAGCTCCCTCAACCGCTAGGCTGCGGAGCCATCCCTATGACGTTTTTTGAATGTCGCTATAATTTCTGTTTGTTACAAGCAATGTGTGAGAATGTTTTCTATGGCTTTCATGTTTTTATTGGTTTCTTCTCTCCGTCTTAGACATCAGGTACATAACCATCAGCATTACAGGGAAACGCTCCATTAACTGAGCCCCACGTGGCCTAGAAGTGAGGGGAAACATTCTCAGGTCAAATTCACCCCTCGTCCTCGTGTGCTTGGAGTGTCAGCTTGCAGCTGGTCCTAGGGAGCGTCCTGATCACTCGGAAAGGGGCTGCCGTTGGGGCGTGCTCACTTCTGACCGCCCCGTGCGCGCTGTCTGGTTAGTTGTACGAGTTTTCTCACGCTGTACTGTACACTTGGAAACCCAACTCTAGTGTCTATGGAACTTGAACAGAGCGGAGTTATTACCTGTTGCATTAGACTGGTTTTATGTTTGGTGGCTAGAAACCGCACATTCCCGTCTGTCGGAGGAGCTGGTATCATATCGCGGGATCGGAGGCTCACCTGGTTCAGAGGAACCCTTGGAAGCTTTGCAAGGCCGAGTGTCTGCAGTGAGGCAGGCAGGGGGGCCAGGGGCCCTGAGGAAGGAGAGCTCACCTCCCTCTTCTTCTTTTGTCTGTCTGTGGTGGTTTGTACCCCCTTCCCTTCCTCATTTCACTTTTTTCTATTCTCTTTTTTACCCGTTCCAAAGAGTTGGGATACTGGGATACAAAAACCATTTTATCCATCTTAAACACATTTTAAAATCTTTTGATGAGAGAAAATTTCAAATATAAACAAAAGTAAGATTGTATAAGGGACCCTTTGTATCCATCATTCAATTTCAAAGGTTATTAATTTATGAGCAATTTTATTTTGTCTCTGTACCCACATACCTGTCACCAGATTATGAAGCAAGTCACAGACGTTTCATTTGTTAGTATTTTGGTATGTATCTCTAAAGGTAAAAACTCATATGCATTTAATTATAATATAACTCACACACACACAGAGCAAACATACCCGATCTAACACTAATTTAATATCATTAAATTTTAATACCATCAAACAGCTCTTACCAGCAAGCCTGAAGATCCTCAGTACCCCAGTAGAGTTTAAGTTGTCACAGCTGTCTCTCACACGTTTCAGCTAGTTGAGATGTCTCTTAGAACTTTTAAAATTTATCCTATCTTCTTTTGTCTCTCTTCTTGTTCTTTAAATTTTTTTAGTAAAGAAACTTTCTTGGGGCTGGCAGGTGATGTGGTGGTTAAGGCTCTGGACTCCCACATGGCTGACTATGATTTGAGTCCTGGGCCTAGTGGCTTCCATTTTCACTCCCCCCCCCCCATCTCTCTCTGATGAAATTTTAAAAATAATACTAATAGAGGCCGGCAGGTGGTGTGGTGATTATGGCCGACCATGGTTCAGGTCCCTGATCTGGCAGTTTGCTTTCTCAGTCCCCTCCCACTTCTGCTCAAATTAAAATAAATAAATAAATAAATAAATAAATAAATAAATAAATAAAGTTAAAAAAGAATTCTTTAAAAATAATAAAAATAAATAAGAATAAACTTTCTCAGTCATATAAAGAAATGAATGCAATAATAATTTGGACTCTATTTCTATTTTTAAAATCATAATATATAGATATAGATGAATGTTTCTTATGAAAACGATTTAGACTGCTGTAGCCAAGGAATAGACGTTGGTATTTGATTTGCTTTATATATAATTTCCAAGTTACTTTTCTTTATTCTCTTGCTTTCTCCTAGTAAACGGTGCTGGAAATTACTTTATCCACTGGAGAAACTTACTGTTTACATCTTATTTCATTTGTTATTCTTTCCCACTGAAATCTAGAAACAGCAATGTCTGTTTTATACCAGAAATTTTCTCACCTGAGAATTGGTGCCAGAATATTGTCACTTAAGGTGAATCCACTTCGATTTAATAGTAAGTGGGAGAAGCAAGAAAAATTATTATACTCCATCCTCAAAAGTGAAGTAAAAATGTGTTTATTTTATCTCATATTAGTACCGTTTAGAGATACTTTCTGACTCTTAGAATAAAGAGTGAGTCAAATGTTGTCCTCTTGGCATCATTTTTTTCCTTACAAAAATGCACGATAAACATTTTACTCCCTTCACTTTTTGTTTTAATTTGTCGGCACTGTTCTAAACAGGGCCATTCCCCCCACCCCCAAAGCATCAGAAAGCTCTATGAGTTTTTGTAAGGGTGTCCCTTTAAGAAGATTAAGACCAGATTAAGTTGCTTTGAAACAAGATAGAAATGTCTTCCTCCTTCACAGAGTAAGCTGGCCGGTCTGGACTGGGGTGTGGCTTTCAAGGACCAGGTCTCTCTGGCTCCCTCCCTCCCACCCCTTCCAGGGTAGTGCCTGGTGGCCTGGGGGGAGTGAGGCCTGCACTGAAATCCAGAGGAAGTTTTGTCTTTGTGTTGAAGGTGGCTGGAGGAAGCACACGTCACGTCACCCTTCTGGTGGCCTTCACTGGGCCCAGTGGCCACGCCTAACTACAGAGCAGGCTGGGAAGCACGCGTGGCCGTGTGTGCAGGCAGGGGGCGGTGGGCTGGCGCGGGTGTGGGCGGCGATGGACGGGCAGAGCTGCTGCCACGGGCCTCAGCCTCCCGAATTGTCTAACTGACTCGCTGTGAGAGTCTCAGCCCCTGGGACACTAAGTGTGACAAGCAGTTCCTCAACAGCACCCTCTGAAGACACGGGGTTCACTTGCGAGTGTCTTGCTGGCCGCTGCGTCCGTCCTTTGGTGGGAAGGAGCGACAGCAGAGCAGCAGGACCTAGCCGTGTGCAGGGGACAGGATGGGCCTGCGGTCAGCTGGTTCACGAGCACTTCCTGTGGCTCTGAGAGCAGCTGCCTGCATCGCCGCGTGGTCGGGGTCCGGCGTCCTGGAGGCATCGCATGTGGTTTCTGTCCTGAGGCTGCGCTGTCCACCTCTGCTCCGTGTGCCTCCTTCTCCCCTCCTGTATCAGAAGATACAGCCCGGCCTAGCAGACCGAGGTGAAGACCAGGCCCGGGTCCCCTAGAAGAGAGCGTGTTAGATCAATGCGGGGTCTTCCCTCCGAGGACAAGCAGCAGCAGCTCTCGGGCAGTGCCCCTCAGCCCGCTTCCAGGTCCACCTGCACCTGCGACCCCCCTCCCGCCGTGCTTGCTCCCCTGGGCTGGTGGGCTGTGCTGGGGCACCAGGGCCGGCTGGCCTCTGCCACAGAAGGTCCCGGGGCCTTCCCTCACGCTCTGCACAGACGTTCTCGGTAGAGTGAAGGGTGCGGGTGTAGACCTGCTGGTGCTTGGGTCGTCACCGTGTCTGTCGTCAGGTTAACGGGACCGAACGCAGGGAGCTTTGTGGCCTGCGGCGTGTGACTGGCCCAGGGAGAAGTGACGAAGCCTCAGAAGTACAGGTGTCCCGGGATGCTTTTGTTCACTGGATCAGGAAGGCGAGGGTCACAGCTTTACTGTCTTCTGTTCTCATGTGAAGTGGGGAGCCCGGGAGGTCCCCTCATTCGAACTGAAGCCATCCTAGCACTTTTTTTGGGTGGTATTTCTGCGAATTAACCCTGTCTTACCACAGGGAACAGGGTTAAACTGAACTGCCTGTTTAGGTACTTTGGGATCGAAATACAACCTATCGGGGCCAGCAGGTGGCATAGTGGTTAAGGCACTGGACTTCCACACGGGCCACCGTGGTTTGAGTCCTGCACCTAGCGGCCTGGAAATCACACTGGGCACGTGTTTGTGTGTGTCCAGAATCCTGAGAGGAGGAAGGATTGTGGCATGGCCATTTTCTGGGGTGATGATTTCTCCCTCTCTCCCTCTCTGTCTCTCCAGTGAGCTCATGGGTCCTATAGCAAAAAATCTCTCTAAATAAGCAAATAAAACATAATCTATTGGTTCTGTTGGCACACAGCATTTGATTTCTCAGGTAAATGTCCACCTGACATTTATTCCCTCCAGGTTTCTTAAAACTGCTAAAAGCTACAGTCTAGAGCTCGGATGAGGAGTGTATTAAGGCCGTGTGTTCCGACATAGAACTTTTTTTTTTTTTTTGAAGAATTATTTTATTTAACTTCATTTATTTATTTAAATTTGACCAGAGAGGGACAGACCAAGAGCCACAGAGAGCGAGAGGGAGGGAAAGTGAGAAAGCAAGCCGCCAGGTTCGGTACTCGAACCATGGTCGGCCATGTGGGAGTCCAGTGCCCCCAACCACCATGCCACCTGCCGGCCCCCTGACATAGAACTTCTTAACACGAGGGCTTTACCTAAACTTGCCAATTAGGATGTTCCCAAGGTCTGGATGGAATTTTATACATGGCCGATTTCGAAGGTAAAATGTTTCTGGATATTGGCAATATATGGCAGATAAGGCATAACCTAGTAAATGAGAATCCCCACGAGCTCACATCGGCCTTTCTTCGTTCACGTGCGCACTTCCCCCTTTGCCTCCCGCGGTAATTGCTTTCCGGTTCTTTCTTAGTCACTGCACCCTGCCTGTCCCAGCTCAACCCACAGCCACCTTTTTTCCTATTTCTCACTTCTCCTGTTTAACACCTCTGTTTCCTTGATCAAAAGTATCACGAAAGGTCACATTGGTTAGAATGGTCCTCGTGGCCACGTGTGTTTTAAAAATCAGCATTTCTTTCAGGCAGAGCCTTTCCCAATGAAAAGTATTCTGAGTCCTGTTGGCTGAAGTGGCTGTGGCTGACGCGAAGCTGAGGCCCCTCTGTCCACTGCCCAGGTTTGCAGTCACGGCCCGAGACCACAAGTCTGGCGGTGTGGGTTTCTCAATGTAAGACAGCCAGCTTCCATGACCCGCTTCTGACAGTTAGCAGTCAGAGAAAAGAGGATAGCAGTCAGAGAAAAGAGGATAGCGCTCAGGTGTTCGATCCCCGAGACACGGAGAAAAGGGGCTGAGGTTGCAGTTCCGAGTTTGATTAAATAAGTTATTTGCAGCCCTAAATTGGGGCCGGGAGAGGAAGCTGGAATCCTTTAAAGTTCGTTTTATCTTCATTTCCTAATTAGAGCACCGAGCCTGTGATTTCCTGGGAGAGGACACCTCTCCTGAGTTTCTGGTATTGAGAAGTTAGTGTCCTGCTTAGCAGTGGCTTGAAAACCAGGAGATGGCGTAATAGTTATGTCATAGTCAACCATGGTTCAAGTCCCAGACCTGGCGGCTTAAAACTCATACCAGGTCCATGTGTGCACACATGCCCAAAATCCCGAGAGGAAAACGGAGGAGATGGGATTTTTGGCGTGGACATGCCCCTGGGGGGTGATTTCTCACTTTCTCTCTCTGGTGAGCATATGCACCCTATAGCAAAAATCTCTCTTAAAAGAGAGAGAGAGAGAGAGAGAGAGAGAGAGAATCACTGGCCGTCTCTGTTGAAACCTGGAGACCAGAGAGAGAAAGCCGGTGGATACAGACCACGCCCTGCTCTGCTCTGAGGTCTGCCTTCCGCCGTTTGCATAGCCCGTGGACTTCCCACCCCCAGAACGAGCCCTGCAGGGCTGAGCAGCGTGCTGCAGTGTCCTCGGGATGCCGAGTGTGCAAGCCGAGGGCCAGCTGCGGTGCAGAGATTGCCAGCCCTGCTGAATTTCCACGGACCATCTGACCACGATGCCGTCTGCCCTCGCCCCACCAGTAACCATGACTTCCGAATGCCAAGGAAGGGAGGAAGAGAGCAGGGATGGAGTCCAGCCGTGTTTCGCAATTGCCCTAAACCAGGGGACTGGAAGGCGCGTCGCTGGGCTTTGTCCTTTGGTTCTCGGTCCTTCCTGCTAGAGAGGGCGGATGGTGTAATGAATAGGGGGGCTCAGAAGAGCGCTTAGGTCTGATTAGTGTGCAAATGCTTACAATCTTCTGTGAAGTTGTTACATTGACACTGAAATTATTGGGGCCAGAAGGTGGCATGGTGGTTAAGGTGCTGGACTCCCACGTGGTCGACCGCAGTTTGAGGCCTGGACTGGCGGCTTGCTTTCTCATTTTCTCTCTCTCTCACTCTTTCTCTCTCACTTGGTTCTTCTCTGGGCAAATTAAAATAAATAAATAAAGTTAAATAAATTCTTTTAAGAAAAGAAACGGAATTTATTTTTGTCAGTGTTTTTTAATGAACTGAATACATTTTTTATTAAGAAAACAAAACAAACAAAACACAGCTCAGGACCAGCAGGTTGTTAGGGTGTTGGACTCCCAAATGGTCCACTGTGGTTTGAGTCCTGGACCCAGAAGCTTGAAAATCACTCCAGGTGCGTGCGTGCGTGTGTGTGCGTGTGTGTGTGTGTGTGCATGCCAAAATCCCTAGGAAAGAATGGAGGAGAAGGGATTGCAGCATGGCCATCCCCCTGTGGGGGGTGATTTCTTACTTTCTGTCTCTCTGTCTCTCCAGCGAACCCACACACCCTATAGCAAACAAAACCAAACCAAACCACGGCTCTTCCTCTTTGTGATCTGTGAGTGTAGGCAGGACTAGTGCCTACTTCAGAAGGTTGTTGGAGAATGAAATGACTAAATACCTCTGAAGCGCTTAGTGATTGGGACAGTGCCAACACACAGCAAAATAGTAAACGCCTAGTAATGATTACAGCGATTTTATTATTTTTCAGTATAAGTAGTAATTGCGTAGGGGTACACCCTGACTGCCCTGTGGTCTGCTTACCCCTCTCATTTCACTGTCCTATTAAAGGTCATTCAGTTGACCTTTCAAGACCAGGATGCTTTCTTTTAGGAAAATCTGCCCTGAGCGTCGCCCCCTAGTGTGACCGGTGTTCGCAGTATTTAGCTGTAGGTATTCCACGGTTTGTAGTTCGGGCTTGAAGTCTACCTTTTTGGGTCACTGAAGATGGGATTGTCTTTCTCTGTTTTTTGTGCTTTCATGTCTTAACGGAGCTCAGGGAAGGAGGAGAGAACTCATACTTTCACATTGCCACCTCCAATAATAATCTGATTTCCAGAGGCACTCACGTTTTCATGTTTATTTTTAAACTTTCGGGTATCACTGTATTTTGTTAAAAAAAAACTCTGGGCGGCTATTGTTGAGATTGAACAGAGGAGAAGGAGTGCAGTGTGGGCATCTCCCCGGGGGGTGATTTCTCACTTTCTGCCGCTAAACGCCACATAGTCAAACTGACTTTACAGAAGCCGCGGGTCCCAGAGCAGACCACTTTTCCCTGAAAACAGAAGATTCCAGTCTACCCGAATCAGTCATAACAAGTCTTTCTCTGTAGTGCTTACAAACACAGTAACTTGAGTCAGTGGGTGTTAGCAATCAGCTTTGTTCCCTGGTATTCTGGCTCCTCGGTCCGGCCTCACAAAACTCACTCTTCTGCCTCTGCCCAGCAGGAGCTCTCATTTTATTTTGTAGGATGGAGGTGGCCCGTTCATGAGTCATGAGCAAAAGCCGATTCGATCTATAAATTGTTATTTTGTTTTTTGATAACTTCTAAGTAATGTGCGAACGTAGCTGCTTCTCGCTTTTTCAATGATAGGTATTTATTGCCTATCGACTTTTTATTGCTGCTGGTATTGCCACGGAGGGGATAGCTCTCCTTCACAGAGTACTCCCCACCTATGCTGAAACTGTCTGTCTCTGTCTTTCCAGTGAGTGCATACGCCCTATAGCAAAAATAAAAAAAAAAAAAAAAAAAAAAAAAAGATTGCTGAATCTTCTGCTTACTTCCATAGTTTTGAAAGGTTATGACATATGCCTTGACTTGGTTGTAGTTCAATCTGGAAATAAACTTCAGGTTGGTGAAATTTTTCCAGATTTTTTGTTTGATCATTTTCTCACTTGTATTTTATTTCCTTTCCCCTTCTGGGACACCTATTTTTTAGATACTAAACTTGCTGGATGGATCGTCTAATTTTATTGCATTTTCTTCCCAATTCTTAGGGGTTTTTTGACATTCTGTTTTTATTTCTTGGGAGACGTTCTAAATTTTATATTCTGTTTTTCATTTCTGCTATCTTATTTTAAGTTTCTAGATAGCGCCTTTTTTTTTTTTTTTCATTGCATCCTGACCTTGTTTCATGCATGTAGTATCTTCTTTTAACTCTTTGAGTTTATTTTTATTTATTTATTTTTTTGGAGAGGTTTTTGCTACAGGGTGCATGCGCTCGCCAGAGAGACAGACAGAGACAGAGAGATAGAAAGAGAGAAATCACCCCCCAGGGGGGATGACCATGCCGCAATCCCTTCTCCTCCATTCTCCTCTCAGCATCTTGGGCACGCACACGCGCCCGGCATGAGTTTAAGCCACCGGGTCCAGGATTTGAACCGCAGTCAACTACATGGGAGTCCAGAGACATAGCCATTAGGCTAACTGCTGGTCCCACTCTTTGAATTTATTGATTTTTTTTTTTTTAAAGAATTATTTATTTAATTTTATTTATTCATTCGCTTTATTTTTTAATTTGACCAGAAAGACAGACAGAGAGAGAGAGAGAGAGAGAGAGAGAGTGAGAGAGGGAAAGTGAGAAAGCAAGCCACCAGATCCGAGACTTGAACCATGGTCGGCCATGTGGGAGTCCAGCACCCTTATCCACCACGCCACCTGCCGGCCCCCTTTTTTTTTTTTTTTTTTTGAATTTATTGATTTTTAAAGCAATTTTCTTTTTCTGCATAATCTTTGTTTCTTCCAAATTGCTTTTTCTTGTTTGTTGTTCGATCTTGGACTGGTACTAGCATCTTTCTTGATGATCTAGTGATTACTGGCTTTCTCGCGTTTATAAGAATGGGACTCTGAAAAGCCGGTGGGAAGCTTTGTGTTTGGGGTCGGACCTCGCTGGCTGTTAGCTTAGCTGTGAGGTGACCTTGGGCCAGCTGGTGCAGTGGTGGCTGAAGCAGCTCGTGCTGCATGACAGCTGCACGCTTGGGACCCGAACCTGGAAGCTTGGGAGACACACTTGGTGCACATGTGCACACACCCATGTCCTGAGAGGAGGATGGAGCAGTGATCTGGGTGTGCAGTTTCTGCTGAGGGACACCCGCACGTCTGTACCTTCAGGGCTTTTATTTTGGATGCTGCCCGGTGTCTAGGAGCCTCCCGGGAGAGAGCTCTGTGGTCTCCCCTTCATTTAGGTACCTGTGTGCAGACCTGGGGGCTGCCTTTGCAGGGCGGCACTCCCAGTCTCAGCCCTTCTGGGTTCCCCAGCATCGGGAGCCCTCCATTAATTACAGCCTTGGGTAAATAAACCTCTAGTTTCCGCCCAGCGTTTGTCACCTTGTTATACGGCACGGGGGGATTTGGAGAGTTTGTATCTTACACAGACCTATCCACATGGCTGACCGTGGTTGAGTCCTGGATCCGGTGACGTGAAAATCATATCGGAGGTGTGTCCGTGTGCCCACAACCTGGAAGGAGAATTGAGAAGAAGGTATTGTGGTGTGACCATCCCCCTTAGGGGCCGATTGCTCACTTGCTGTCTCTCTGTCTCTCTCCTGTGAACGCATGCGTCCTAGGATCAAAGGGGGGGGGGGACTGCAAAAAAAAAAAAAAGAAAAGAAAAGAAAAGAAAATGTGTTGCACAAAGATGAAAAAAATTTTATATAGATAATTTCTGGGTAAAAGGAGGTAGTACACCAAAATAAACAGATTTTATTTATTTAAATTTATTTATTATTATGTTCAGTTTTGCTGTAGAGCACATGTGGTCAGAGAGAGAGAGAGGGAAAGCGAGAAAGCAAACTGCCGGCTCTGGCCCTTGAGCTGTGGTTGGTCATGTGAGAGTCCAGTGCCCCAACCACATACCACCTGCTGCCTCCCTCCAACCCCACACTTTAATCTATAATAAGGAATACCCATCTAGATCAAAAGAAACAGGAGCTTTTTTCTGACTCCTCTGCTTGGGTTGGCTGAGGGTCATGTAGGCCCTGACTCACCCGTTTACCGAAAGGCCACCGTAAACGAGAAGAGTGTACGAAGCGCGGGAGCCCAGGCCCTCCCTTTAGCATGGTGACGCTCAGTTCTACCTCACGGTCGTGCCCAGGGGCCCCCACACCAACCAGATCAAGAAGTCTGCAGGCCGGGCTGCTACCGTGTGTGCTGGACTCTGCTGCTCGGCAGCGACACCTCATGGGAAACCTGGGTTCGATTCCTGGCCGACCCTAAGAAGCTGGGTGTGGAGGAGCACACCTGTGGCCCCAGCTACCTGGGAGACTGAGTCCGGAAGCTCATGCCACAGTGAGACCCTGACTTACACACACACACACTCTTCAAAGTATCTGAAAGTGTGCTTGGACATCTGTATTTACAAACAAAACGAGCAGTTCCCCGGGTGATTCTCGTGTGTACTAGGATTGAGAACATTGCTCCCTCTCTCCTCTAGGGTCGTAACTGCTAGGTGGGAAGTTTAAATACGTGCATTAGTTGCTGTAATGTGGAGGAGTATGAGTCCAGGGTGAGCAATACAGGTTATGGGCACCAGGAGTGGGTCCACAGCTAACCGGAGTCACCTCCCTCAGGGAGCCCTTTGGAGCTGGTAGAGTCTCAGAGGTGGAGAAGGGGAGTGGGAGGGAGTACCCTCCAGGCCACGGAAAGCAGCTTTCAGGGGAGTGCCCGGACATTGGGTGGACTTTCTTTTCTTTTCTTTTCTTTTCTTTTCTTTTCTTTTCTTTTCTTTTCTTTTCTTTTCTTTTCTTTTCTCTTCTTTTCTTTTCTTTTCTTTTCTTATTTTTTCTTTTTTTTCTTTCTTTTTTTAGAGGTTTTTGCTAAAGGGTGCATGCACTTGTCAGAAACACAAAGAGAGACAGAGAGACAGGAAGCGAGAAATCACCCTCCACAGGGGGATGGCCACACTGCAATCCCTTCTTTTCCATTCTCCTCTTGGGATCTTGGGCACACGCGCACATACGCCCAGCGTGAGTTTAAGCCACCAGGTCCGGGATTCGAACCGTGGTCGACTGCATGGGAGTTCAGCGACACAGCCATATGCCAACTGCTGGTGCCAGGGTGGACTATTCTGACGGGAGTGTAACGTGTCTGGAGAAGGTGGAATAAAGACCAGATGCCAGGTCACCGCCCCGTTGTAGACAGTCTCCAGCCTCGGACCATGGAGTTCGGGCTCTGTTCTGCGGCTGGCGGGGAAGCACTGGGGGTCTCTGGTGAATGAAATGGTATGACGAGTCTTTGAAGACTGGCCCGATGGGAGTGAGGAGTATGGACGTTGAATAAATTGAGACGGGAGCCCGGGGAAAGCAAGACTCGTTTGAGAAGTTTGTGCGATCATAATGCTCTGAGCTAGAAAAGTAATCATGGAATTAAAAGTAGCATGGGGCCAGCAGGCAGCAGGAAGGGAGTGATGGCTGGGTCCCACGGGGCTGGCTTTGTGTCTGAGTCCCGGACTGGGAGCTTGAAAATCACGCCGGGCACATAGCGAGTGTGTGTGTGTATGGGGGGGGGGGGGCAAATCCAGAGAGGAGAATGGAGATGAAGGGACTGTGGCATGGCCGTCCCCCCGAGATGATTTCTCACTTTCCCTCTTTCTCCCATGAGCACATGAGCCCTATAGCAAACAAAACAGAACAAAACAAAAACCTTGTGGGACCGGCGGGTGGTGGTGACTCCGGCAGCTGGATCCCCCGTGACAAGACAGCACCGTCTAAGTCCTGGACCTGGCGACTTGCTGGCGCGGGTGCACCCTCACCCGAGATCCCTGTAGGAGAGTCGGGGAAGGGACCGTGGTGTGGCTGGGGGTCACGTTCTCTCTTCCTCTCTCCCTGTCTCTCTCCAGCAAGCGCACATGCCTTATAGCAAACGAACACACAAAATAGAAAGAAAAAAGAACACTTGTGCAGTATCTTTCTAATAAATACGTCCCTTCCTGCATTCCATGTAGACCTCACCCTGACTTGCGGTATTGAGGGTGAGGTGTTGCGAAGCCACCTTACAAAATACGGAGGGGCCTGACTGGGTGATGGACGGCCACTCGGTAAGAGGGAGTGTTGGGGTGCGTCGGAGTGTCAGGTTGGGGTGGAAATGGCAGAATTACTCGGGGTTGCCCAGCGTCTGGTCACTAGTGAGGCCGTCTGTCCGGTCACCGGAGATGCTGTCTGTCCGGTCCCTGATGGTGCTGTTCGGTCCCCGGCAGTGCTGTCCAGTCCCTGGCGGTGCTGTCCAGTAGCCACTTCCTGCTCACCATTCGGCTCTTCTAGCCTCTGCCGTTGAGGTCCAGTTCCTTCTTGGGAGGCAGTGGTGGCGGCGAGGGACAGGAAGGCTGTCGTTAGTTCAGCTGTCTCAGATGGACCCCTCAGGCCTTCCCTGAATGCCGTTGGGTTTCAGATGGTTACATTTTGATGAATTTTAGAAGGCTTCGTCTGGCTATGGCTAGGCGGGAGGTTTGGTTCCAGACCCAGGGCTGGGGACCTTCTCATCCAGACAGACTCCGGCTGTGAGGTGTGAGGGGGGTGGGAGCCACGGGCAGGAGAACTGCGGGGCATGGTAGTGCGACATCAGAGAAGAGCCCGTGGCTCGGGTGACCAGGGCGCTTGGTCTAGATGACATTCTTTGCAAAGCTGGAGTGTGGCTTGTGTCCACACCTTGGTCATTCATTCTGTTCCTGAGTCTGTGTGTCTTGGTGGCCGTCTGTCCCGTGTGCCAGGGCCCTGAGGCCATTCAGTGCTGGCCCAGCCAGCTGCACTGCGATGAGTGTCCTTTTCCATCTGAGCTGTGCGTGCCCTGCAGTCAGAAAGGGGCTCAGGGCTACCGGGGAGGGGCAGAGGAGCGTGCCAGCCCTGGGGACCCTAGCGTCCATTCTTTTCTGAAATGACAGGGTGTGGAGGGGTTGGGAGCAGGGTGGAGACGGCGGGGTTGGGGGAGGGTGAGCTTTGTTCCCGGGCCGTCTCCATCAGGGCACAGAGAGCGACATTCTCCAACTCCCTCTGGGTGAGCGTGAACCCTGGTTTGGTCAGCGAAATAGCAATGTCCTTGGATTAAAATACCCCATTGTGACTGTTTGTCTTCTCACCTCAGAGTCCTGGGATCTTCAATGGCAGGAGAAGGCGTGATCAGAAGACCGAGATGAATTATAACACTATTCTAGAAGAGATTCTTATTAAAAGGTCACAGCAGAAAAAGAAGACGTCGCCCTTGAACTACAAAGAGAGACTTTTTGTACTTACGAAGTCCATGTTGACCTACTACGAGGGTCGCGCAGAGGTAGGAGACAATCGCGACATATTTCGCTACGTTCTGTGTTGAGATTATTTTATAATTCCACCCCTTTCTCCAGTCTTAAGGAATGAGCCTTGGGTTAGTGACGTTAAGGTAATGATTTACTACCATTTGGTCTAGGGAGCAGACGTTTAGGATGGAAGTCGTTGCCAGTCTGTGAATTACAGGTTTGGTTTATATGGGTTTCCGTGTTAGAGCAGCTGGCCGTATTAATCTGTTAGAGAAAACAAACTTGTACGTAAGTTTCAGCGGCTGTGGAGTTAGGTAGGTGTGTTGTGTACACGGCTCTCTCCCACGTGTGGCGTAGACAAGTTTTCTCCAGCAAATAGACTCTGGGCTCGTGTCCGTCGGTTTATATGAACGCCCTTGCATTATGAAGTGTGGTTCGTTAAAACTGAGGGTGACTTGGTGGCCCCAGCACGCACTGGAGCTGACCCACAGCAGACGGTCCTGGCTTGTTTGGGGTCACACAGCCGCTGCAGAGTTCTTCATGGCCCAGGGAGAAGTGGCCCTGTGCACGTGTTCATGGGCAGCGGGGCAGGTGGTGTGGGGCCGGTGCCGCCTGGCTTCTCAGTTGCTTCATTTCTGCCTCTGCCACTAGATGAGGTGAACGAATGTCCCCTCTGGTCACTTCTTGCCCTTGGCTAGTCGGGTTTGGCACTTCCTGGTACCATCCCAGCCCCTCTGCTGGAAACGCCCCTGAGTTCCAGGGGGTGGCTGGGGACTGGGTACCTGCGGTTGAGCACACGCTATTGAGATCAGCAGTTGGGGGCCAGGCGGCGTGGTGGTTAGGGTGCTGGATTCCCAAGGAGCGACTGTGATTCAAGTCCCAGTCCCAGTGGCCTGAAAATCTCGCTAGTATGTGTGTGTGTGTGTGTGTGTGCGTGCCCAAGATCCTGAGAGGAGAATGGAGGAGAAGGGATTGTGGCGAGGTCACCCCCCTGGGAGTGATTTCTCACTTTCCCTCTCTCTGTACTTGTCTGTCTCTCTAATCTCTGGTGAGTGCACACACACCGTGACAAAAATTTTACACACACACACACACACGCACGCACACACACACGAACAGTTGGCGAATGTGGATCCTTGAGGATCCAATTTTTAATTTCAATTCTGTCTGTCCTGGAGTGTCTCTCTCAGAAGTGGACTTGATTTTGTCCGTGTTCTCCTCCCACGGGTTTCTGTGTGGTTGGTTCCCCAATTCAGATGGCAGGGCAGTGCTGCTCCTGGTGGTCCTCAACACGAGTCACTGCTGCTGCCCGTCACGGTGGCCTGAGGGCTCACCAGGTTCCCGTGCTCCAGCTCCGGGCCCTTCATCCCCCAAACCCGAATGCAAAGACCCAAACATCGACGGCTCTTCGACTTGTGACATCTAACCTGACACGCAGCTATGGCCCTGTGCAGTGTGGATATGTGTGTGTGTGTGTGTGTGTGTGTGAAAATATTAATGCATTTAATTACATGCGGTTTCCCTAGTCTCTGCTGGAAGTGTTATGTCACGTAAGGTCATTTGCTATTCGTCATTTGTTAAATCAAAAAAATTAAAAAATATAAAAGTGTTTCAGATAAGGATTATTATCAGAAATTTGAATTGTTTTAAAATCTAAAACAGATTTTAAGGGAAACAAAAAAAAATTGCAGTATGGTGATGATTTGTTATAATTTGAATTTAACATAGTGAGTCTAAGAAAGGAGATGCAGCAGGGAAAGTGGTAAAATGTGGTACTTTACTAACCAAAAAGAGCCTTAGAAATCTGCTTAGAAACAGGGACTGGGGCCAGCAGGTGGCATGGTGGTTAAGGCTCTGGGCTCCCACATAGCTGACTGTGGTCCGAATCCTGGACCTAGTGGCTTGAAAAACACACTTGTTACGTGTGCACAAAATCCCAGGAGGAGGATGAAGGAGAAGGGATTGCCGTGTAGCTATCCCCATGGGGGATGATTTCTCACTTTCCCTCTGTTTTTGGCAAAAACCTTAAAGAAAAGAAAAAGAAAACAGGAAAGAAACAGGGACTGATACTGACATAGTCTTTTTTTTCCTTTAAAGAATTATATATTTATTTAATTCCATTTGTTAATTTATTATTATTATTTTAATTTGACCAGAGAGAGACAGAGAGAGAGAAAGCAAGAAAGCCAGGAGAAATCATATGGGAAGAGGCTCTCCCCCAGGGCCTGGCTTCAAAGCCACCTCTGTGCCCTCTATTCCCCACCTGGGACCCTACTCCCAACTCGGGGTTGAGTTGCTGCCCCTGGTGGAAGTGATATTGGCATATTCTTCACTCACTTGGAAGGTGATAAATGTAGGGTCAGAAGTCCCGGGTGGCTGCCCCTGTAGCAGGATGGATAGAACAGTGGGCCCGCTCTTATGGAGGCCTTGCAGCAGCCCGAGCTCCTGTGAACGCCAGAGGACAGGTGGGTTGTCCCCGCGTCGAAATCCCTGCCATCCCGTGCAGCAGCTAGTGAGCGGGCTCAGAGTGGGCGGTGCTGCCGGCTGGAAGTTCTGTGCGTGCGGGACGCCGCCTCCCGCCAAGGGATGATGCAATCTCTGCGTCCCTGGAGATCCCGAAGAGATGGAAAAGGAGGAGCAAGCCGCTGCTGGAGAGGCTGACACGGAGGAGGAACGGACGCTCCCCTCCTGAGGTTACTGCTGCGGCCTGAGGTCGCGTAACATAACCGCTCTCTGCCCGCCCGCAGGCCCCCACTGCACTCGGGCGCTCAGTCCGCCCCTGCCGGCTGTCTGCAGCCCCGGGCCTGGGCCGCGAGCTGTGGGGGCCCCACGGAGCCGTCTCCAGCCCTTCACCTGCAGGCTCTAACACACAGTGGGGATACGTGACAGAAAGTGAACATCAGTTAAAATAAATAGTAAGATAAAATAAGAAATAAATAAGATAAAATAATAACAAATAAATGACTAATAAGATAAAAATCTTAGGGCCAGCAGGTGGTGTCGTGGTTAAGGCACTGGACTCCCACATGGCCAACGTCATTCGAATCCCGTGCCTGGCAGCTTGAAAATCATGCTGGACTGCCCGTTTTCATGCCTCGAATCCGGAAGGGGTCATGGAGATTGCAGGTGGCCATCCCCCATGGGGTGATTCTCACTTTCCCTCTGCCTCTCTCTGGCGAGTGCACTTGCCATATGACAAAACCTGGAAAAAAAGAAAAAAAGTCAATAAAAGAAGCTCAAAGGAAAAAAAAAAAAGATGCGTGACGTTCCTCCGACGTGGAGCTGTGTGGATGGTGAAATGCCTGCCAGGAACCTGTTAGGGACGGCGGCCGGGGCCCTGCTGGGGCTGGTCCCACCTGGGCATCTTCTGCCTCGCATGCATCAAACTGCCAGACTGCAGAAGGAACGGTGTTCTGCATTGCCGTGTCATTTGTGCAGTCAGACTCCTGACCCACCCTGTCTGTGGGGAGGGCGGGATCCTCTGCAAGTCCAAGTTCCCACGTGGCGGCCGTGGGGCAGCCAGCCTCGCCGGCAGCGCCTCCTCAGGGGCGCTTCTCAGGCTTGCTGTTCTAACTCCTCCCTTCAGTTGGTAGTAAAGGGAGAGGACCTCCTGGCCACCTGCCATTACCACCCACGTGCCGGCCTCTGTGCTCTGTGCTTCCCCACACACGGTTACTCAGACATTTCTGTATGGAGTCTCGTTAGACTTGATGTCAGATTCACGGACAGAGGCTCTGGAAGGTTGAAAACTTGCACAACACATGCAAGAAATCATAGGACTGCTTCTTCATTGTTCCCCTATCTCAGAACAACCTTGGCATGCCAGGGGAAATAAGAAAAAAATGATGAAAACTGTATTATACAGATAAAACTTTATTTTGAAATTTTTGTTTTTATTAGTTTTTGCTATGACCTTTTAGTTTTGAATTTTCTTTACGATAGAAGAAAATTAACCCTGGACAGTGTTTTTATCTTGGATCTGCCGCTATTTAATTCGACTTTGTAAAAGCATGTTCCTCTATCTGTATATGTACTTTAAAAATTCCTTTCGTATAAATTTTCTGTTTACACTATTTATTTTTGGTGCCAGAGAGTGTGAGCACTTGTCTGGTCAGTGGGTGATGGTCACACTGCAGCTCCTTTCCTTCCGTCCCCTTCGCCTTTTGGGGTTTGGGTAGCCATGGACACCTGCCCAGGGTGTGTCTCAGGCTGTGGGTCTGGGACTTGAACCACACCGTTGTCCATGTGGATTCCAGCCCCCTTATCCACCAAGCCCCATCTGTTTACACTGAAACTCCTTTCTTCTTCTTCTTTTTTTTTTTTTTAATTTTTATTATTCTACATCAAATAGCCACTTTTTAAAAAAGATTTATTTTATTTTATTTATTCATTCATTTATTTTAATTTGACCAGAGAGAGAGAAATAGAGATAGAGAGAGAGAGGGAAAGTGAGAAAGGAAGCCACCAGGTCTGGGACTCGGACTGTGGTCTGCCATGTGGGAGTGTCCAGTGCCTTAACCACCACGCCACCTGCTGGTCCCAATGTAACTCCTTTCTCATCGCCATTCGAACCCCAACACAGATTTGTTCTATTACCAAGTTCTGTTTTATCAGTCAGGGTTCTCCCGAGAAACTAAACAATGGGATATAGATGCACATTATATATGGCACATGCATATGATCTAGACATATACATATGATATGTATGTGTGTGTATCGGGTCATCGGCAAAGTCATGATGCAGTTTTGCTTAGAGAAGCACAGACAAGTACTTCACGACCTTTCCGACAACCCAATAAAATGAGATCTGTTTTGAAGGATAACTCACAGTTATGGAAGTGAGGTTTTGTGATCTGCTGTCTACAAACTGGATACCCGGGAAGGTAAATAATCCAGCCCGGGTCTGAAGGCTCAAGAACCGGGGAGCCGGCCACGCCAGTCCAGTCAAGGGCAGGAGAAGCTATGAGATGTCCCAGCTCAAACAGTGAGGCAGGAAAAAGGCCAGATTCCTCTTTCCTCCTGCTTCTGTCCGGCTCAGGGTTCCTGACGTTCTGTGCCGGGCAGGGTGGGCTGCTTTCTGAACCACCTGTCCAGGCCGAGCAGCGGAGTCTAACCGGGCGCCCTGCGGCTGCTCAGCTGACACGTAGCACTCAGCATCACGCCTGGGAATCCCCTTCCCTCCGCTACAGCTTTATTGCAGCTCCCCACCCGGTCTCAGGTAGATTATTGCCCTGCCGGTTCAAGTCTTAGATCTTCATCGTTCATCTGTCCAGTTAGCAGAGGGGAAAAAAATTCCTTGTGTATTTTCTTTCTTTCTTTCTTTTTCGCTAGATAGCATATATGCTTGCCAGAGAGACACAGAGAGAGAGGCAGAGGACAGGCACTCCCCACGGGGTGTGGTCATCTGCAGTACTTCTCCATCTCTCACCTCCTTTCAGGGTTTTGGGCATGTGCACACACGCACCCAGTGTGTTTCTCAAGCCTTCAGGTCTGGGACTTGAACTGTGGAGTTGGCCATGTGGTATCTCGCTGCCTTAACCACTAGACCATGGAGCCAGCCAGCCCCAGAGGAATATTTCAAACCCTTAGCTTCTCTAGGATCAAGTTAAAATCCCCTAGTTTGGAATACGAAGTACTTGGGCAACTTTTCCTCCTCCTCGCCTTCCTCCACCCCAGCCGTGTCTCCGCCTCAGTGCCTTCCTGGAATGACATGTGCCCGGGCCTGCCACGGGTCCTTCTGTCCATCCTCCAGCTGTCCATGTGCCTGAGATCTGCCGAGTGCCTGCAAACTCTTACTCACCTTTTCTGACTAGTTCGATCCCCGCCTTCTCTGAAGCCTTTCCTGTATCCTTCCTGCCAAAAAGTGGACTCCACCCCGCTCCGCCTCTGCGTGCTGTTTCGGCCTATTGTCTTGATGACCTGATTTACTGTGTACTGCCCATTCAAGCTTTAGCTCTTGTGATGTCGGGACGATATTAGGTTGTCGGGAAAGTCATGATGTGTTTTTCTATGCAAAAATGCGCCATGATTTTCCCAAAAACCTAATAGGAAATACAGGGAGCCCAGTGGCTAAGCACTTTGCTTTGGGAGCCAGATCTCACATGACTGACTGCGGTTCAAATCCCGGCCCCAGCTGCAGGAAAAATAGGCCAGGTGCAGGCGCGTTTATGCCCCGGGTCCTGACAGGATGCAGAAATGCAGTGAAATGGATGTAGTCCATGCCCCACTGGATGGTGCTTTCTCCCTGTCTCTCACTCTCTCTTGTGCATGAGTCCTCTGGCAATAATCAAAAGAAAAAAATACATATTTTGGTCTTTGTCCCTGGTTCCTGAAACAGATCCAGACTAATTAAGAGGAGGAACCAGCAGTTAGCATAATAGCTATGTCGCTGGACTCCCACGTAGTCGACCACGGTTCGAATCCTGGACCCGGTGGTTTGAAACTCACGCCGGGCGCGTGTGCGTGTGTGCCCAAGATCCCAAAAGGAGAATGGAGGAGAAGGGATTGCAGCATGGCCATCCCCCCGGGGGGGTGATTTCTTGCTTTCTGACTCTCTGTCTCTCTCTGTCTGTCTGACGAGTGTACGCGCTCTATAGCAAAAACCTCTCCCCCCCAAAAAAAAGAGGAAAGCAGATCTTTCATTGAAATGTTTGTTTTTTGTTTCTGGTTTTTGAAATAGCTCCAGCGTTTAAAGGTTGAAGGAGCATCTTTGGTTGTTCTTAACAAGCCCCTTTCGACCACAACTGCATAGCCCCTTGTTGGGGTGCTCACCAGGGGACCAACCTGTGATTAGAGGGTTGGAACTTTTTTTTTGAGAGGTTTTTGCTATAGGGCACTTGTACTCTCCAAAAAGACAGAGAGAGACAGAAAGTGAGAAATCACCCCCCGGGGGGATGGCCACGCCGCAATCCCTTCTCCTCCATTCTCCTCTCGGGATCTTGGGCACGCACACGCGCCCGGCGTGAGTTTAAGCCATTCAGTCCTGGACTTGAACAGTGCTCGGCTACGTGGGAGTCCAGCAATAGAGCCATTACGCCAACTGCTGGTCCCACAGAAGATTGGAACTTTCTTCTCCACCCCTCAGCCCTGGTCCCACCCCTAGGAGAGGGCCTTTGAGTTAATTACTAAAGGCTGTTGCCTAATCATCATGCTTATGTAATGACACCTCCTTAGAAACCCTAACTGAAGGAATGCGAGAGATTACAGGTTGGTGAACAGGAACCAGGAACATGTCCACGGGGGGCAGCAGGCAGCATGGTGGTTAAGGTGCTGGATCACACAAGGCTGAGTGCACGATTCGAGTCCCAGACCTGGTGGCTTGAAAAACTCATCTGTTTGCAAAATCCCGAGAGAAGAATGAATTGTGACATGGCCATCCTCCCTGGGGTGATTTCTCACTTTGCCTTCTCTCTCTCTCTCTTCCTCAGCTCTCTCTGGTGAGCACAAGCACCCTATAATAAACCAAACCAACCAACCAACCAAAGAACACGTCTCTGTGCCAGAGGGTGGTGTGCTCTACATTCCATGGTATGCCCCAGATGGAGTCAGTCAGGTCAACTCTTTGATCCTGGTTTAGGTGTGGCTTTGCAGTGCTTAAACTGTACTCGGGGACTTCCCGACCTCACCCTATGTGTCTGTTCATCTGCCGTTCATTCATTCCTTTAAAATATCTTAAGGACCAGCAGTTAGTGTAATGGTTATGTCGCTGGACTCCCACATAGTCGACTGCGGTTCGAGTCCTGGACCCGGTGGCTTAAACACGCCGGGTGCGTGTGCATGCGTGCCCAAGATCCTGAGAGGAAAATGGAGGAGAAGGGATTGTGGCGTGGCCATCCCCCCTGGGGGGGTGATTTCTCGCTTTCTGTCTCTCTGTCTCTCTCTGTCTGTCTGGTGAGCGCATGCGCCCTATAGCAAAAATCTCTCCAAAAAAAATATATCTTCTGTAATATCTGTAATAACTTGGTGATAGTAAGTCAATTTCCCTGGACTCTATGAGTCATTCCAGAAAATTCTTGAACCTGAAGAGAGACTCATGGTCAGGGCCCATGGGTAGACAGTTGGACAGAAGTTGTGGGTCACGTGGAGCTCTGCTGCTTGTGGTTGACGTCCGCAGTAGGGGACAGTCTTGGGAGGCTGAGCCTTTACTCCGTGGAGTATCTGCTAACTCTGGGCATGTGGTGTAAGAATTGAGCTGAATGGTGTCCGTTGAGAACTGGGGAATGGGGGTAAGGGACCAGCCCTCCCTGAACCCTGGCCCAGGCACGCATTTTGTGCCGGAAGTGTCGGTAGAATATATGATACCTGAACAGGCAGGGATGCCCATAGACCAGAGGACCGGAAGTCAGGTCCTGCCGCTTGTTGCTCGACAAAAGTCAGTTTTGAAGAGACCACGTGAATAAGGAATGTATTCAATGAATAAGGAATGTATTCAAAATGGAAAGAGAACGGACTAGCATCCATGACTGTCCCCGCAGTACTGGGTGAGATACTAAACTTGTACAGAGGAAGGGGTTGGGGGTGCACGTCTGCTGTCCAAGCACAGGGCAAGTTGCTCGTTATCGGAGCAGGTCACAAGGCTCCGGCAGCCGTGGGCAGTCACTGTCTGAGGGGTGGCGGTAGTTCTGGGCATGCAGGGCAGAATAACTGGTTTCAGTGCTCTGCAAGGAGCTTACCGATCAGCCATGGTTAACAAGGCAGCAGAAGCAAGATGGAGTCAGTCAGGCCAGCTCTTTAATCCTGGTGTGGGTGTGGCGTTGCAGTGCTTACCCTGATGGAATCTTCTCAACAGGCGGTCATACGGCGGCAGAGGTGACAGGTGGAGTTTTCCCTCCCTGTCTCCGCCGTCTGGGATCAGCGAAGACTCAGCAGGTTGTCGTGAACTTCAGGTAGCATCGATTCCAAGGGTGAAAAGTCCGGTTCTGTTGGACTCGCTGTGAGGAAAGTAAAGGGCGGAAGTTAAAGACCTGATTTACCCCAGGTTTAATCTGTTAAGAAGGACTCTAAGGATATAGACTCACCGAGATTCTCTTAAGACTTGTTAACATATGGAAGGGGAAACAGAGACTTAGTTTTTAGCTCCTTGAGGGGAGGATTCCTAGTTTAGCCATCTGTGTATTAATGAGCATCTAGCGCATGGTGGGTACTCATGTGTGTGTGTGGGGGGGGGGTGTGTGTGGCTGGGTTGAAGAAGATGGGGAGACGTTAATTCTTAGAAGCAGGCACATTAAATTGTTGTTGTGTATCAAGGTGGGAGAATTTAATTTAAATGGGTTTTTTACTATCATCTCTTGTATCAAAAATGTAGTTCTACTTCCTTTTGGGCGCATCAACATGATTTCCATGTCTAATTGTATAAATGTTTTTAGTTTATCTGATTTTAAAAGACCAGTATTTAAACTGAAGGTTTTTACTTTTAATAAGAAAGTAGTTATTGAAAAAGAATGAACTACATTTGCACTCTAGCCAAAGTAAACCTCTTTTTCACTGTCAAAAAAAAAAAAAAAAAGCAGCAGCAGCAGCAGGGAGGGCAGGTTCATCCTAACCGTCTATCAGGAAAGAGAGAGATCATCCCACTGTGAGGAGTCAGAAGATTCCGAATCTGAGTTGTGACATAAACTCATTGCATGTCCCCGAGTACACCTCCTCCACAGGTGTCTCTCTTACCGTCTGGTCATCTTGGCCTGAAACTGAGCATTCTCTGTACTGAGATGCTTCACTTTTTAATTTTGACCTAGGTTAAGTGGAAAGTGGAGGCCATCCGTTAAAAGTATGATGGTACCGATCTTCTCAGTACCTCAGGGAAGCTCTCATTGCTGTCAGGTCTCCTGGGTCATACTGAGTTGTTTTCTTTCCATTTTCTCCTAGTAGTTTCCTAGTTTGGGGCCTTAGATTTGCATTTATAATCCATGCTGAGTTGACTTTTGTACCTGGTGAGAAATAAGGGTCTGTTCTTCTGCATGTGGATACCCAGTTTCTCCAGCACCATTCATTGGAGAGACTACCGTTGCCCCGTTGTGTGTCCTTGGCGCCGTTGTTGAAAATTAGTTGTAGCTGCATGGATTTCTGGGCTCTCGGCTCTCTTCTCTGCCTTTAGGCCGTGTGTTTATTTTTATGCTGGTACCATACTGTTTTGGTTATTGTAACTTTGTAGTATATTTTGAGGTCAGGTAATGACCCCAGTTTTATCCTTTTTTGCTCAAAATTGCTTTGGCTTTTTGGGGTCTTTTGTGGTTTCATATGAATTTTAGGGTTACTTTTTTCTATTTCTGTGAAGAATGTCACTGGTTTTTTGATAGGGATTTCATTGAGTCTACATTGGGCTGTATGCATGTTTTAACAAGATTAGTTCTATCTATGGACACTGGATATCTTTCCATTTATTTGTGTTTTTTTCAATTTCTCTCTTCAGTAATATATACTATTTAATGTACAGATCTTTCATCTCCTTGGTCATATTTATTTCTAAGTATTTTAAATTTTTTTTTTTTTGGAGAGATTTTTGCTACAGGGCGTGTGTGTTCACCAGAGAGACAGAGAGAAACAGAGAGATAGAAAGCGAGAAATCACCCCCCAAGGGTGATGGCCACTCTGCAATCCCATCTCCTCCATTCTTCTCTCAGGATCTTGGGCACGCACACACACGCAGCTGGCATGAGTTTAAGTCACTGGGTCTGGGACTCGAACTGCGGTTGACTGCATGGGAGTCCAGCGACATAGCCATTACACCAACTGCTGGTCCTAGTATTTTAATTTTTTTATAACTGTTGTAAATGGAATTGTTTTCATGATTTCTTTTTTGAATAGTTCATTTTTAGTGTATAGAAATATGACTTATTATTGTATGTTGATTTTGTATTCTGCAGCTTTACAGAATTAGCTTTTTGGTTTGAATAAGCTTTTTTGTGTATTTGTGTATGAAGTCTTTAGGGTTTAATTCAAAAGTTTGTGGAGAAGTGGAATTAAAGTATGAGTTTATTGTGATGCAGAAACATTTGAAATCCATGTATAGTTTTTTTTCCTTTTCTTTAAGAAAAATTTTTGCTAGCAAGTGCACGTGTTCATTGAAGAGAGACAGAGAGAGCGAGCAAGAGAGAAGCTGAGAATGCGCCCCCTGTGGGGGTTGGTCATGTTACAATCCTTTCCTCCATTTCTCCTCCTAGCACTGTGGGCGCGCATGCACAATGCCTGGTGCGTTTCAAGCCACTGGGTCCAGCACTCAAACTGCACAGTCAGCCGTGTGGGACCCAGCTACCTCAATTACTGGGGTGTCAGCCGGCCTGCATAGTTCTTCGTTATATTCATTTTCCTCAACTTCTTGGAGACCTCCCCATGGATACAGGTCATGGCACTCGTGGACAGAGAGAGCTTAACTTCTTCCTTTCCAATCTGGATACCTTTCACTTCTTCTCTTGCCTAATTGCTCTGGCTGGGACTCCCAGCTCCGTGTTGAATAAAAGTGGTGAATTCAAGTAGGCATTCTGGTCTTGTTCCAGATCTTAGAGGAAAAGGTTTTAACTTTACTATTCAGTGTGATGTCAACTGTAGGGTCATCGTATGTGAGCTTTACTGTGTTGAGTTACATTCCTTCTATAAGTAATTCGTTGAGACTTTTTTAATCAGAAAAAGATACTGAATCTTGTCAAATGCTTTTCCTGCTTCTATTGAAATGACTGTATGGTTTTTCTTCTTCGTTATGAGGTGATGTGTTATTGATTTGTGTATATTGAACCATTCTTGTATTCATTAGATGAATTTCACATGATCTTGGTGAATAATCTTTTTAGTGTTGTTGAATTTGGTTTGCTAGTGTTTTGTTGAAGCTTTTTACATCTCTGTTCATCAGAGAAATTGATCTGTAGTTTTCTTAGTTGTTGTATTCTTGTCTGGATTTGTTATTAGAGTAATGCTGGTCTTGGAGAATGAGTTTGGAAGTGTTTCCTCCTCTTCCACTTTTTGAAAGAGTTGGGAAAAATCTGTATTAGTTCTTTCAATGTCTAGTAGAATTCAGTAATGAAGTGGTCATGTCCTGGGCTTTTGATGGAAGACTTTTTATTACTAAATCATTCTCCTCATTAGTTATTGGTCTGTTCAGATTTTTCAGATTTCCTATTTCTTCACAATTTAATCTATCTTTCTTTTATTATTTTTTTGAGAGTTTTTTGCTATAGGGTACGTGCGCTTACCAGAAAGACAGAGAGAGACAGAGAGACAGAAAGTGAGAAATCACCTCCCGGGGGGGATGGCCACACCGCAATCCCTTCTCCTCCATTCTCCTCTCGGGATCTTGGGCGCGCACACATACACACCTGGCGTGAGCTTAAGCCACCGGGTCTGGGACTCAAACCATGGTTGGCTACATGGGAGTTCAGCAACAGAGCCATTATGCTAATTGCTGGTCCCTTTTTTTTTAAATTTTATTTTTGAGAGAGATATTTTTGCTATAATGCACATGCACTCGCCAATGAGACAGAAAGTGAGAAATCACTCCCCCAACGGGGGATGGCCATGCTGCGATCCCTTCTCCTCCATTCTCCTCTCAGGACGTGGTGTGAGTTTAAGCCACTGGGTCTGGAACTCAAACTGTGGTTGACTACATGGGAGTCCAGTGATGCATCATTACTCCATATGCTGGTTCCCACAATTCAATCTTTTAAGAAAAAGCACACCTGCCCCCCCCCCCACCCCCCCACCCCTACCCTCTGCCTACCCATGGGACATGGTCATGCTGCAGTCCCTTCTCCTACATTTCTCTCCCCTGTCAGGATTTGGGGCACACGTGCACATGTGTCTAGCATAGTTTTTACGGTGCCAGCGTTGGGATTTGAGCTGCATGGTTGACCATATTGGTTGGGCTTTGAGCTACATGGTTGACTCACTAAGTCAGTCTTAGTTCAGGGATTTATCCATTTCTTCTAGGTTATCCGATTTGTTTAAAACTCGTGCCCAGCGTGAATTTTAAGCCACTGGGTCCAGGATACGAACCGCGGTCGACTACATGGGAGCCCAGCGACATAGCCATTACACTAACTGCTGGTCCCGAGAGAAACATCCTTCTTAAAACTGCTTTTGCTGTATCTCATAAGTTTTGGTATGTTTGTGTTTCTGTTTTTATCTCAAGAACTTTTAAAATTCCCTTTTTAATTTCTTCATTTACCCGTTAGCATTTAGGAACATGTTTAACTTCCATGTCTTTGTAAAGTTTCCAAAGTTCTTCCTGTGAATTGAGTTCTAGTTTTATACCACTCTGGTCAGAAAAGATACTTGATATGATTTCAGTCTTCTTAAATTTATTAAGGCGTATTTTGTGAGGTCGCTTCCTTGACTAGTTTTGAGAACCTGGAGATTTTAAGGAATACCCGGGTAGGAGCCCTGCAGGTTCTGAGATGATCTGAGTTCCTCTCTGTCCTCTCTGCACCCTTAGACCAAACGGCTCCTCAGGTGGGAAACACAGGTGTGGGTGTAGAGGGCCGTTCTTTTTTTGTTTTTGTTTTGTTTTTTTTTTTTTTTTGGAGAGTTTTTTTTGTTTTGTTTTTTCCTATAGGGCACATGCGCTCGCCAGAAAGTCGGAGAGAAACAGAGAGATAGAAAGCGAGAAATCACCCCCAGAGGAGATGTCCATGCCACAATCGCTTCTCCTCCATTCTCCTCTCGGGATCTTGGGCATGCACGCACATGCGCCCGGCGTGAGTTTAAGCCACTGGGTCAGTAGGGCCCTTTTATCTCTGTTTTTGAAGACTTGTGCTTTCTCAGTACCTCCTAGGAATCTGGACGTTGGTGTGGAGTGGAGAACACATTTCTCCTTTTACTCTAGGTTAATCGGAAGCATCTGTACCCAACTTCGCAGGTCTCCTGGTGGTTCACTCCTTGGGTCTTCACCCGGAGTCCCCTGCGGTGGCCAGGGTGTGACGGAGCTTTCTGGTTCTGCACGTTCTCATCCGTATTATGCCATGGACGCTCACTGTCATATTGGCACTTGAGTTTCCCTATTTCTGAAATAAGGCAGTATCGACTTCCTTCATTTTGTATGTCTCAATTTCCTTTCTCGTGTCTCTTTTCCCATTTTTCTGATTCCTATTTGTCATCTTCATCTGCAGTCTTGAGTCTGGATTTCCTCATTATTAATCACTGAAAAAAGCCAAGAGAACAGATTCTATCCGGGGTATGATTTATGCCTTACTTTTTGAAGCTATCTTCATTGAATAATGTTTATTATCTCCCTTGCACCCCTGCCACCCCGGAACCTGAAACATGTTTGAAACAGAATAGGTGGAGGGTCCCTTTCCTTCCATCCATATCCCTAGACCTTTTTTTTATGTGATTCTTTTTTTTTTTTTTTTTTTTTGCTGTAGTTTCAAGCTTACAGAAAATTGCAGTAACAGCAGAGGTTACTCTCAAGTAACATTGCTCCGTTTGACAAATTGCCTAGCGTTTTGCTCATTTGCCCTATTATTTTCTTGGTCTCTGTCTCTTTTTCTTTATATGAATTTTTTTTTTTTTTGACATTGGAGAGTATGTCCCGTTAAAATAGGTCATTGTGTAAAAAATCACTTACAAATAAAAAATTAGAAAAAAAGAAAAAATAAATAGGTCATTGTGTAGTGGCTAGGAACAAAGACTTTTTTTATTGTGATTTCTGGTTTACCTATATTATAGGTACATCTTTATGGAGTATGTATGCTTTTTAAAAAAATTATTTATTTAATTTGTTTATTATTCTTTAATTTGACCAGGGAGAGAGAGAGAGGGAAAGTGAGAAAGTAAGCTGCCAAGTCTAGGACTTGAAGCGCAGTTGGCCACGTGGGAGTCCAGTGCCTCAACCACCATGCCACCTGTCGGCCCCACAGTACGGTTTTTTAAGCATGTATAGTGTGCAATAATCAAATCAAGGAGGTATACATATTTATCTTTTCAAAACTGAACATTACATTATGTTGTTCCCTTTTGATAATAATTCTGGTTATTTTTGGAAGTATGAATTGAATTGTCTCTACTTTTTATTCTGCTGGGGCATATCATAACCTCTAAGGACATTTTCTGTATAACCACAGTACCGTGACCAACATGAGAACATTCAGCCTGATACAGTACTCCTGTTGGTCGAGTCTATAGTGAAACTTCATTCACTTATTGCAATTTTCCCTCCTCCCGCCCCTCCCCCAAGTGCAAGCTCTAATCTAGGCTCATGCGTCGTATTTACTAGGCCAACACACAGAGTTTTTAAATACTCATGGGGAGCAAGAGAGACCTGTATGGGAGAAGCAACTCCCTTTGTTAGATACTGTACAGCCCCAAGTCTATCATGAGTACCCAGTGCTTGCATTTCCACAGCAGGAACTCGGTATAGATCATTATGGCCTGTTCTCACTGTCATCATCAGGGACTGAAAATTCCCCTCCTCCAAAGACATTGTTTTAGCATGATCCACTAGATGAGGGAGAATCACTTACTACTATTGTCTTTGTACCTCAGCCTCCTCTCCTTCTAGTTGTTTATTTATGTATTTTAGGTTATAGTCAAAGGGCACATATGCTCCCTGGAGAGAGAGAGAGAAAGACAGTGAGAGGGAAAGTGAGAAATCACCCGTCAAGGGGGATGACCACATGACCACAATCCCTTCTCCTCCATTTTCCTTTCAGGATTTTGGGCACTCATACACATGCGCCTAGTGTGATTTTTCAAGCCACCAGGTCTGGGACTCGAACCACAGTCTGTGATGTAGGAGTCCAGTGCCTTGACTACCAGGCCACCTGCTGCACCCACCTTGTAGTTTTAACTTTTCATTTTCTGTGTTAAAACATTTGTTTGTCATGTAGTGCTTTTTATGAAAAGCAGTACAATACTGGTAATTACTAGTAAATGAAGAGAGAAATTTAATTAAAGAGTTGCCATCCTGCAACTTAAAATTAGAAACAATGAAGGGACTGGCAGGTGGCGTGGTAGATAAGGTGCTGGACTCCCACACGGCTGACTGTGGTTCGAGTCCCAGACCTGGAGGCTTGCTTTCTTATTTTCCCTTTCTCTCTCTCTCTCTCTCTGGTCAAATTAAAAAAAAATAAAAATAAAAAAAAAGAAACAAAAAATTCTAGGCCTTGAAAAATAGCCTTCGATCTGGCCGTTTGGCTGTGTTTTGTTGACTGATTGTATTATGATGAGAGAGGCAAAAGCTGTAAGAAAAACCAGTGTTTTTGTTCAGAAATGGTATTTTCTAGTTTATTTTATTCATAAGGCTTGGCTTTCAGCAATTTTTAGTGATATAAAGAAGTCAAGCTTTAATCAAAGTTTTATTTAACTCTTTTCCCCTCCAATATAATCAGAAGACCGTGCTGTGGGCACCAAAGGCAATTACGAGAAGAATACTTTGCAGAATGTCTGGAAATGGCATTGCATTTGAAACGCCCACCGTACTTCCACCCCCATCTTTTCCCACCTGCCTGCACTGAAGTGTCTTCATTCAAAATGTGACTTCTTGCTATTTTTGTTTAAAGGAAGTATATTTGACATCACGATTTATGTAACTTGCTTTCTTTTTCTCCCTGTTACACCATACACTACTAGGCTGGGGATTCTTAGAAACCTTTAAAGTTACTTCCTTGTTATCGGTAGTTCTTATTAAGCGTTTGCTGATAACATAGGTATTTCAGCACTTCTCTCAGGAGCATTTTAAAGGAGACCAAATTCTACGAGCAGAGGAAGGTCTGGTGACCAAGTGTAGACTTTTGTATTGGGGGGTGGGGATGGGGGTGAAGCGGGGTTGAGAAACGCTTCCCCTTGGCCAGGAGCTGGAGTGTGACAATGACAGGCAGACTCAGGCAGAGCCCATCCACACAGAGCAAATGCCGTGAGGGGCTCTGGGGTGTGCGTGTGTGGAGCCGTTTTGTTCTTAGACCTGTACAGATGAAGACATTGCTGCTGTGAGCCTGGCTGTCAGGCTGGGAGCGAGTTACTGATGGCAGGTGACTTCCTGTCTGAGTGGCTCTGTCTGGTGCTCTGGGTACATCCTGGTCTTCTGTGACGGATGGAAATGCAGACCTCGAGGCAGGCTGGTTCACAATCCTCTTTCCCCTCTTTTTGGACACAACATGTGGACACAACATTTGATGTGTTTTCCAAGTCACCAAAGTTGGAATTCCAGCTGTGTTCGGCCATGTGGGATCCGGCTCCCTTAGCCCCTGTGCTGCAGGCCTGGCTCATTCCCATCCACCTTTCTCCCAAGTAACCGTGGCGGTGCTGTTCCCGTTACAGTTGTCACTGTGAAAGGGACATGAGTAGGTAGTTCCTCGCTCGTGAGATTGGGACACGGACATGCTCCCTCTGGAGGGCTTCGCATATGCCTCCCTGGCAGGAGAGCGTCACACTGTGCCGTCATGTGCGGTTCAGCTCATTCGTTTCAGTGTATGCGTCGTTTGTACAACACGCCTGAGCTGTGCAGTGTGCTGGGGAGGAGGTGACTAAGAGACGAAGTGGCTTTGCTCAAGGGACAGTCTGCCTTGAGGGTCACAACAACACACTTTCCTCTGCTCCCTCCACTCCGTTGTGAGGCAGCCCGTTGTGTGCCACTGTAGCTGGCACTTCCCTGAGCATCACTGACCCTTGAGTTTCCAGGTATAACATGGAGGGTCGCCTTAGACCCTGTCAGGCTTTCCTGCCGTCGGGTTTCCGGCCTGGAGACGACACAGGAGCGCAGGGTCTGCGTCCATGTGCTCTGTTCTCTGCCATGTCGCCCCAAGTACACCTGTGGACCTCTGCTTGTCCACTGTCTGCTGGACGAGTGAGCAAGGAGACGGCTCGGCCAGGCGCCTTCCCTGAAGTGCCATCCATCGACAGGGTGGGCCGCGGCGTCTCATCTCCTGGCGAGAGTGCTCTCTGCAAACCACACGGCACCACTTCCCACACGGGGACTTCCGCAAACCGTGGCCTCACTGGCCACCTCCACGCCCCCGTTTCCTTCCTCCCTCCTCCCTCCCGCCTTTGGCTTTAGACATCAGACCGTGAAAGGGCGTCCTTGTAAGAGCTGTCGATTTTTATTTGTGTATTGCTGGCTGTGTTCCTGCGAGGTGGTGAGAACCCTGTGCGTTTAGACAGATCAGTTGTCTGGGAAAGAGAGACCCCCAGGAAAACGCCCCGTGACTGTTTATGTGGAAGGAGCTGAAAGGTCCGGCTTAGGTGGTACCTCTCAAGGCCCCCAGCTGGGTTCGGGTAAAGAGTACCTTTTATGGCTAGCTAGCACAGTTCTTCCCAGAAAGCTTAACCAAAAAAACAAACAAACCAAAAAATGAAAACGTAAGGAAAAAAAAGAAAACTCACAAGTAGCTCAATTAATGGTGAATTTGTTCACGTTCATTGTCTATCCCGATAGCGGGGAACAGTGTCAGGTTGAAAAGAGCCTATAGTTGCAATAGATTGGCAAGTTAGTTTAACACTTTAAAAAATAGAAAAGTCAGCTTATTTTAGGTTCACTCAGCCCTGAGTAGGACTGATTATAGTACGATATGAAGATAAATGCTAAAGACCTGAATTTTCCTGCAAAAACCAGGTAGTTCGATGCTGTAATAAAGATCTGACATGTATTGATAATTTAGAAGTGTTAACAAAAAAAGGATCTTTAATTTTCTTAACTACTTTCTGAGGGTGGTGGTTGTGGCCAAAATACCTACAGGAAACAGGACCCAAATCACCTTGAGATCGTGTGTTTGATTTCTGGACTCAGCGTATCAGTACTTTTCCACTTAATTGTAGGGCCTTTCAGCTGTGGGCCAAGGTTCATCGCTGAGTTAGCGGAACTCGTGTGAGTTAGAGTAAGAGGATGAGAATATAGACTTTGGTCCCAGATTACCCAGTTTCAGATCCTAAATTTGTTACTCATTACCTACATGACTGTGGACAAATGACTTCATCTCTCTGCCTCACTTTCCCCATTTTCAAACTTTGCTTGCAGCTGTTTGCGAGGCACGCGTGGCTGGGCCTGTTTGCGGTGGGGACAGCCTGGCATGCAGCAGGTGCGGCCAGCAGCGTCCCTGTGGGTGAGGTTGCACCGGGACCAGGTTTTATCTTTTTTATAGGATGCGTTTGAGGGCTCCTGCTCTTGTGGCTGGTTTTGTCCAGATCTGGACATTTTTCGCCACGAGTATTACTGGTTCATCTTCTTAGTAAGTTACTAGTTGCAAGTGATTTCCTCTTTATTTTTTTTTTTTAGCAAGATTTTGGCTATAGGACGTGTGTGCTTGCTGAAGAGACAGAATCAATAAATCGCCCTCCCAGCAGGAGAGCCAGGCCACAATCCCTTCTCCTCTCGGGATTCTGGGCTTTTCAGTTCCAAAGCCCTTTTGTATGTATCTATTTGTGTCTATTTTAAAGTTCATTTATTCCTTCAAAGGGGCCCCAAGAGGGTCTTCATGCCATGATCCATCTCCAGTCTCAGCTGGCCTGTGTGTGAGCATGGCTGGTGTGAGCGCAGGCAGGTGTGAGCACAGGCAGGTGTGCTCAGGGAGGTGTGAGCACAGGCAGGTGTGGGTGCAGGCAGGTGTGGGCACAGGCAGGTGTGCTCAGGGAAGTGTGAGCACAGGCAGGTGTGAGTGCAGGCAGGTGTGAGCACAGGCATTTGTGCTCAGGGAGGTGTGAGCACAGGCAGGTGTGAGTGCAGGCAGGTGTGAGTGCAGGCAGGTGTGCTCAGGGAGGTGTGAGCACAGGCAGGTGTGGGTGCAGGCAGGTGTGGGCGCAGCTGGTGTGAGTGCAGGCAGGTGTGCTCAGGGAGGTGTGAGCACAGGCAGGTGTGAGCACAGGCAGGTGTGGGCACAGCTGGTGTGAGCGCAGGCAGGTGTGCTCAGGGAGGTGTGAGCGCAGGCAGGTGTGGGCACAGCTGGTGTGAGCGCAGGCAGGTGTGCTCAGGGAGGTGTGAGCATAGGCAGGTGTGAGCACAGGCAGGTGTGAGCGCAGGCAGGTGTGGGCACAGCTGGTGTGAGCACAGACAGGTGTGCTCAGGGAGGTGTGAGCACAGGCAGGTGTGAGCACAGGCAGGTGTGAGCGCAGGCAGGTGTGGGCACAGCTGGTGTGAGCGCAGGCAGGTGTGCTCAGGGAGGTGTGAGCGCAGGCAGGTGTGAGCGCAGGCAGGTGTGGGCACAGCTGGTGTGAGCGCAGGCAGGTGTGCTCAGGGAGGTGTGAGTGCAGGCAGGTGTGAGCGCAGGCAGGTGTGGGCACAGCTGATGTGAGCACAGGCAGTTATGGGCACAGCTGGTGTGGGCACAGGCATTTGTGTGCACAGGCAGGTGTGAGCACAGCTTGTGTGAGCACAGGCAGGTGTGGGCACGGCTGTTGTGAGCATAGCAGGTGTGAGCGCAGGCAGGTGTGGGCACAGCTGGTGTGCTCAGGGGGGGTCTCAGGGTGCGGACTCGGCGCCTTCCCCGTGTGGACCCAGTTGCATTCCCACTGTGCCGTCGCCTGACCTCCCGTAGCCCTTTCTGTCTTCTGAAGGGGTGGGCTCTAGCAACTTTATACTCAGGGTTTTGCATTTAACAAAGGAGAGGCTTCAGGGCCAGCAGGCGGTTGGTGGTTAAGGTGCTAGACTCCCACATGGGTAGCCACGGTTCGAGTCCCAGACCTAAGGGCTTTTCTCACTTGCTTGCTCTCTCTCTCTCTCTCTCTCTCTCTGGTGAGCACATGTGTCCTGTAGCAAAAAAAAAAAAAAAAAAAAAAAAAAAAAGATAAATAAAAATAATTCTTTTTCATTTGTTTGTTTTTAGAGAGAATTTTTTGCTGCAAGGCACATGTACTTGCTGAAAAGACAGAGGGATATAGAGAGACAGAAAGCGAGAAATCACCACCACCCCCGGAGGAATGACTGTGCTGGGATCCCTTCTCCTTCGTTCTCCCCTGGGGATCTTGGGTACCCGTGCACACGAGCCCAACGTGAGTTTCAAGCCACCAGGTCTGGGACTCAAACCATGGTCGACCATTTGGGAGTCCAGCGTCTTAACCACTATGCCATCTGCTGGACCTGTGTACATTCCATTTTTGCCCTACTAACTTTTCTTTTTCTATATTCCTGTGTGTGTGTGTATATTTTATTTATATATATATATATATATATATATATATATATATATATATATATAATTGGCAACATCCCTTTTTTTCCACTCTGTGGTACAGTATGCCATTCTTTCTTTTTTTTAGGTTGTTGCCATAGGGCATGTGTGCTTGCCAGAGAGGAGAGAGACAAAGGAAAGGTGAGAAATCACCTCATGCTGCAATCCCTTCTCCTCCATTCTCCACTCGAGATTTTGGGTACACACACCTTGTGTGATTTTCAAACTGCTAGGTCTGGGACTCTTCCATGCTGCCTGGTGGGCCCCATTTTTTTTTTTTTAATCTGGTAGACAGTATGTGCATTCAGCCAAGAGAAAGAGAAGGAAATGAGGAAGAGCCCCATTGGGGGTGCCAAGTCGCAGTCCCTGCTCCGTCTCTCCTCTCAGGATTTTGGGCACGCAGGCACGCACACACACCTGTTGTGTTTTTCAGGCCACTGGATCTGGGACTTGAACCATTTCTGTGGGATCCACGCCTTCACCACATGTCGCCGACTGGCCTGGTGTGCTGCCCTCCCGCCCATGTGCCTCATGTCTACGCATTCTGTCTGTTACCGCTTTTCCTGAGCCCCTCTGTCTCCCCACACCGTCTCCCCCGGGCCCCATACAGGCTCTTGTATCTGCACTTGTCCTCTCTACTTCCTGGCCTTTTATTTTTCTTTTTCTTTTTTCGCTATAAGGTGTGTGCTCGTTCTCTCTCACTCTCTCTCAAGAAAAGGAGAGAGATGTTGAGAGGAAAAGTGTGAGATCACTCCCCCTCCCCGGGAGTTTATGGCCATGCTGCAATCCCTTCTCCATCCTCTTCTCAGGATTTGGGCACACATGCACACGTACCCGGCGTGATTTCTAGCTGCCAGTTCCAGGTCTCGAACTCTGGTTGGCCATGTGGGAGTCCAGCACCTTCCCCACCTCACCTCCTGCTGTCCCCCGGTTGCTCTACTTTTGTGCCTTCAAATCTTTGCATTTCGACCGGAGAGTGCAGACGTTCCATATACGTCGAGCGGGGACGTGCAGTGCTTGTCTTTTTATCTGGCTTATTTCACTCAGCGTCACTTCTGCTAGGTTTGTCCACTTTGTATCAAGTGACAGAATCTTGCTTTTTATTTTTTTATGTTTTTTAAATGGCTGAGTAGTATTTCATTATATATGTGCTATATTTTCTGCCACAAATAAACTTACACTTGAATTCCACTTTCCATGAACATTTGAAGTAGCCCCATCTGTACCACTGTATGAGACTTTCTGAATTGAGCAGAATGAAATGTAAAGATAGAGAAATGGAGATTTAGAATTCCTAGCCTCTACCAGGTGGGGGAATGGGATTCAAACCCTGCCCATCTGGCGCATAAGGCACCCACAGACAGCCCTTCCTTCATTTCCTAGCCAAAGCAACTTCTTTAGTTGGATCAGTTCATTTAACAAAAATACTCGAAGTGCCGGTGTTGTGCTGGGCTCTGTCCTGGGCTCTGGGGACACAGTGGTATGTAAAGAACTTAATTTTTCCTGCTCTCCTGGCACGTACCCCGTCAGGCAAGAGACAGACAGCGCCTGGACACACCGGGACCCTTCCCGCCCTGAAGGAAAGTAAAGGAGGACGCGAGTGGCACCCGCCCTGCACGCTGTTCTGCGAGGTGGTCGGCGAGCAGAGATTTAGGAGAGCTGGGGCCCCATGAGACCAGCAGCGGAGAGGTGGGGGGGCTTGGAGGAGAGACCCAGAGCAGGGCAAGGCCCTGGATAGCTTGTGGGCCACGATGGAGATGCTGGATTTGCTCTTTCATGACAGGAAGATTTCGGGGGTGCGTTCAAGCTGGGATGAAAAGTCTGGCTTTGACGTTCATGCATATCAGGATGCTGGGGCGTGGTGGAGCCTGAACTGACGGGCAGGGGTCTTAGTTGTGGTTCTGGCTCTGCAAACCAGCCTGACCTGGGGGGCCATGGGCTTGTATGGGTCAGTGCCTCAGTTTCCACCCCAAAGTGAGGAAATTGGATATGTGGTTAGCAGATTCTTTTTTAAGGCTGAATATAATGATTTTCATATCCTAAAATAGTTTTTGTTTTGTTTTTGTTTTTGAGAGAGAGATTTTTGCTATAGGACACGTGTGCTTGCTGGAGAGACAGAGAGACAGAGAGACAGAGAGAAACCACCCCCGGGGGATGACCACGCAGCTTCTCTCTATCCTCCTCTTGTGGTTTTGAGCAAGCATACATGTGCATCTGGCGTGAGTTTTAAGTCGCAGGGTCCGGGACTCGAACTGAGGTCAACTCTTATGCCATCTGCTGTTCCGTTTTTAACCTGTGCATGGGCTGGCCAAGGTTGTGGGCTCAGGGCTAGTGGAGACTCCCTGCCGCTTGCTCACCCTTGGGGTCTTCTTGTGCCCAGCCTGGGCCTGCCCCTGCTCTGCGGGGTCACTCCTTGGCCTGTGCATCCCCAGGGGGACCCAGTGCTGTGTTGCTGGTGGGTCCTCCCTGGCCTGGAGAGGGAGAGGGGGAGGGAGGGGCAGGCGCCTTCACCACCTCTTGCCTCGGCCTCCTCCTCTCCGCCCTTTTCTCTGCCCTTTGTTGATGTTTCTCAGTCAATTTCATCTTCTCCTCTGTTTTTCAGAGTTATATCATTTTTAAAAAAATTATTTTTATTTTTAAAATTTGCTATAGGGCACTTGCTGGAGAGAGAGAGCGAGAGAAGGAAACTGAGAAAGCAGTCTGCAGGGTGGCGGCCACACCAATCCCTTCTCCTCCGTTCCCCCCTGGGGATTTTTCCGTGAACTCATGTGCCTGCCGGATGTGCTCTGCAAGCCACTGGGTCTGGGACTTGAACTGCACCGTCAGTCATGTGGGTTCCAGCCACCCTAACCACCACGCTACCTTGCTGCCCCCCTCCCCTTTTCTTTCGATTATTGCTATAGGGCATGTGCACTTGCTGGAGAGAGACAGGAGAGGGAAAGTGAGAACTCAACCCCCAGGGGCATGGCCACGCCGTGGTCCCTTCTCTTCCATCTCTTGCTCCTTCGGAGGTTTGGGGCACACATGCACATGCACCCGGCGTGTTTCTGGAGCCACAGGGTCCAGAACTTGGACCACGTGGTCAGCCCTGTGGGATCCAGCCATCTTAACTACCAGGCCGTGGGCTGACCCTGCCTTTAAACACAACGCTTTTACTCTCATTTCAGTAGACCGTAATAAGGGAAAAGGTAACAGCTTGTGATCCACCCTGTACGCTTAATCTAAATTCTAGAAATTCTGCAATGTGCTTATTTTATAATGGTTGAAAAATGTCTCCTTGATGATGTGTTTAAGAATGCATCCTTCCGGGATTAGCAGATGGTGTGCAGTTCCATTGCTGGACTCCCACATGGTCGACCACGGTTTGAGTCCTGGACACGGTGGCTTGAAACTCAAGCCAGTGGCGTTTGCATGCCCAAGACTGCAGGAGGAGACTGGAGGAGAAGGGATTGCGGTGTGGCCATCCCCCCTGGGGGGTGATTTTTCACTTTCCCTATTTCTCTCTCTGTCTCTCCCCACCTCCCCACAAATGCATGTGCCCTAGGCAAAAATCCTAAAAAAAAAAAAAAAAAAAAAAGGCACCTTTTCTTCCCAGGGAGTGCAAGGAGTCTGAAAGGGCTGAGTTGAGAGTGAGACGCGCTGGGTGACAGTGAGGGCAGTGATGGCCCAGCAGCTCCGGGCCTGGAGGGCACGTGCCAGAACCCCGAGGCTGCGGTGCCAGGCCCTCTTCGGGGCCTCCGTGGTTTTCCCTTAGGGCTGCTGCTTCGGCAGGAGTCAGACCTGCTGAGGCCTGCACTCGTGTCCCTGCCGCCTGTCCGTTCTTCCTGGGATGCCTGTTCTTTGCCTTCCTAGACCTGAAACCCGGCTGTCTGAGGCCGAGTTTGCGTCCCTCCTTTCCAGCAGTCGGCCCAGTGATGGGCGCTGGGGGCTCTGTCCCTCCCTTTGCCCTCTGCTGTGGTGTTGTGGAGCCTCTTTTGTACAGCTGTCACCACAGTCGGTTTGGGGACACTTTCGTCACCCCATTGTGAAACCCCCATCCACCCTGCTGGTCCCCACTCTCCTCCCCCTTCCCACAGCTCTAGGCCACCACGGACCTGTCCTTGTCACTGTAGATTTGCCTGCACCAGGGAATGGAGTCAGAAATCGTCTCCCAAGTCGGCCGCCTTCACTTAGCACAACGGGATCGAGCTTCCCCCGTGTGGTGCAGGGATACAGACTATTTACTCTTGCTTCACTGACGGGCGTTCGCTTCACTCCCACTGCTCGGTGGTTGTGAATAACGCCGCTAAGAACATTTGTGCACAGTTTTTTCTTTCCTTCTCCGTGGAGTAAGTGATGTTGACACACTTTTAAAGAAAAACAACAAACTATTATTGTAAAATACATACATAGATGTTATATAAAATATATATATAAAATTTCATAAAAATTATAATGAGACAGCCAAATAACCACTAACCAGGTCAAAAGGTAGCTATTACCTGTACCTAGGAGACTCCCATGCACACCTCGCCAATTGCAACCACTTCTGTTTTGCAGAGATAAGCACTATTCCAACTTTTTTTTTTTTTTTTTTTTTTTAAGAGAGGTTTTTGCTATAGGCACATGTGCCTGTCAGAGAGGAGAGAAAGCAAGAAATAACCCCCCTCCCCCAGGGGGGATGGCCATGCCGCAATCTCTTCTCCTCCATTCTCCTCTTGGGATTTTAGGCACGATCCCACACGCACTTGGAGTGAGTTTTAAGCTACTGGGTCCGAGACTTGAACCATGGTCGACTACATGGGAGTCAAGCTATGTGACCATTACGCCATCTGCTGGCCTTGCAACTTTTTTTTTTTTTTTAAGAGAGATTTTTGCTGTAGGGCATGTGTGCTTGCTAGAGAGACAGAGAGAGAGAGAGACAGAAAGCAGGAAATTTGCCCCTGGGGAGATGGCCATGCCACAGTCCCTTCTCTTCCATTCTCTCCTCAGGGTTTTGAGCACATCTGCACATGTGCCTGGCATGAATTTCAAGCCACCGGGTCCAGGACTCGAACCACAATCAGCCATGTGGGAGTCTAGTGATGTAACCATTATACCATGTGCTATTCCCACTATCCCACCTTTTGTAATTGGAATTACACTGCTTTGTGTTATCGTTTAATATATAGGAATGTATTTTTAAACAATATAGATTAGTATTTCCCCCTTTAAGCATTCTATAAATTGCTTCTTTTGTTCACTGTTGTATTTGGGAAGATCTGGCGATGATATTTCTTGTAATGGGAGTCTACCCATTTTCATTGCTGTATAGTATTCCAATTCATGAGGTTATAACAGTGTACCTGCCCATTCTAATGTGAATGAACTTTTGGACTGTTTACATTTTCTGTGTGTATCCTGGAATAGATGAGCTTGCATTTCTGTAATGCTAGAATATAGACGTACTTACATCAGAACTGGGTGGGTTAAATAAATATTTCATCAGCTTTGTAAGAGAATGTCTAGGTGTTTCGCAATTTGTCTTTGAATTTTTATGGGTTGTTTATAAGGGAACCAAATTCTTGACGTTTGTTATTTTAAACTTTTTAATGTTGCTTTACCTGGTGTGTGTACATAGTGTATTTCATTGTATTTTTAACTTACTTTTCTCATGTAACTGATGAGGGTGGGCAAGACTTTTTGTATATTTGCTGTGCACTGGCACTTAGACATGATTGAAGTGCTGTTTAAACATTTTTAAAAGGTTTTTTTTGTCTTCTTTATCCTATTTATTTTTAAAAGATGTAAGATATGTATTCTTAATTAAGCCCATTGTCTGTAAATGCTTTATATTCATACTTTGGCTTGTCTAACTCTTTAGTATCTTTTTTCTCTTATTGTAGAAAAATACATATAAAAGGGACCAGCAATTAGTGTAATGGCTATGTCGCTGGGCTCCCATGTAGTTGACCGCTGTTCGAGTCCCGGACCTGGTGACTTAAACTCATGCCAGGCGCATGTGCACGCATGCCCAAGATCCCGAGAGGAGAATGGAGGAGAAGGGATTGCGGCCATCCCCCCCGGGGGGTGATTTCTCGCTTTCTGTCTCTGTGTGTCTCTCTGTCCTTCTGGTGAGCGCACACGCCCTATAGCAAAAATAAAACCTCTCCCCAGAAAAGAAAAATGAAAAATACATATAACATGAAATTTAAAATGGTCAATTTACTATAATAGATTTTTATTTTATTTTTAAAATGTTTTAAAGAATTGATTCATTTTTTTTTATTATTCTTCAGTTTGACCAGAAAGACAGAAAAGAAAGCAAGTTGCCAGCTCCAGGACTTGAACTAAAGTCGACCTTGTGGGAGTCCAGCTCCTTACCCACCCCACCGCCTGCCAGCCCCTATAATAGACTTTTAAACTGAATTGTAAATAACTATTTTAAGTATGTTGTTCAGTGGCATTAAGTACATTCATGAAGTCATGCGACAATGACCACTGTTAGGTCATGAGGAAAGTCATGACACATTTTTCTGTGTTTTTTCTGTGTAGAGCTGCGTCATGGTTTTCCCAGTGATCCATCAGTTCCAGGACTTTTTTCTCAGCCCAAACAGAAACTATCCCCATTAAGCTGTCCCTCGTCCTGGTTCCTCCCAGCCCCCTGGTAACCACTAGTCGCTTTCTGTCTCTACAGAATATATCAGATAAACAGAATCCTACCGTAAGTTAGCTTTGCGTTTGGCTTTTTTCACTGAGTGCGATGTTTTCAAGCTTCCTTCATGTTGTAGCGTGCATCAGTCCCTCCCGTCAGAGCTCAGCAACGCCCCATTGTGTGGATACACCCCGTTTCCCGTAGTCAGTTGTCTGTGGATGGTATTGTTGTTTCTACCTTTTAGCTGTTGTAAATAGCTGCTGTGAATATTTACGTACGAGTTTTTGTGTGACCGTGTTTTCATTTCTCTTGGATATAGGATTAAAGTGACTTTGTTGTTGGGTAACTGTTAATTCTTTGAGAAGCTGCTAGGCTGTTTTCTTTCAACAGTATCTGTGGCTTTTTACGTTTTCATGAACATTGTATGAAGGTTCCAGTTTCTCCAGAATCTTCCTCAACATTTGTTGTGATCTCTCTTGTTGATTCTAGCCACCCTAGTGGGTCTGAAGGGATACCTCATTGTAGTTTCGGTTTTCATTTATTTCCCTATGGCTAATACTGTTGAGCGTACTTTTTTTTTTTAGAGAGAGATTCTTGCTGTAGGGCGCTTGTGCTCACCGGAGAGACAGACAGCGAGGAATCACCCCCCAGGGGGGATGGCCATGCTGCAGTCCCTTCTCCTCCAGTCTCCTCTCCTCTCGGGATTTTTTTTTCCCCCTTTGGAGAGGTTTTTGCTATAGGGCGCGTGTGCTCGCCAGAAAGACAGAGAGAGACAGAGAGACAGAAAGCCAGAAATCAACCCCCAGGGGGGATGGCCATGCTGCAGTCCCTTCTCCTCTGCTCTCCTGTTGGGATCTTGGGCACGCACGCACACATGCCCGGCATTAGTTTAAGCCACCAAATCCAGGACTCAAACCACTGTTGATTACATGGGAGTCCAGCGACATAGCCATTATGCTCACTGCTGGTCCCTCCTCTCGGGATTTTGAGCATGCATGTACATGCTCCTGGCGTGAAGCTTGAAGCTGCCGGGTCTGGAACTTGAACTGCAGTCGACTACGTGGGAATCAGTGATGTAACCATTATGCCATTTGCTGGTCCCCCTGAGCGTCTTTTTATGGAGTTCATTTCTTCTAAAAAAATGCATGTAGGCCAAAAAAACCTCCTGTCTGCAGAAACTTCATCTTTGATTTTTTTAAATGAAGGGACAGTGGCAGACTAGTAAAATGTTCAATAATCAAGAGTCAGGGGGAGAAGCCTTGATTTTTAGTGTTTGCCAATTACCATGGTGTAAATGCTCCCAGTAGGGTGGATTTCTAGCTTTCAATGGGACATATTGAACGTAGACTGGACTTGGTGTGTTCGCTGGGCTCTCGTGGGCTGGCATGGACTGACGCCAGCATACCAGTGCAGGGAGGATCAGGTGAAGGGAGCCTCACTGTGGCTGCCTGGCACCGTACAGGCTGGGAACTGCACGGCTGTAGGGATGCCATTCACACGTTAGTCTGAAGAGAAAAGGATATACTATGTAAGTGTCCTTATCACTTACTTCATCTTCATCACAGTCTTCTGGGGCAGATTGTCCTTCTGTTCAGAGGCATCCAAGGCTTGGAGAACTTAATACTGGGTGGGTTTTAATAACGCCCCCCATGTCACTCAGGCCCTCCCCGATGCCCAGCTCCTGTGTGTGCAGAGTGGCACCTCTGTGCTTGAGAGTCTTGGTGGCCCCACCCACGCCGCTTTCCGTACTGTGTGACCGCCCATCTCGGGGACCAGGTAGCTTCCTAACCCAGTGTTGAGTTGTCGGTGACTTTCTCTTTAAAGGCCTCCATCTCGAATGCTGAGGTCTGCCCTGTGTTTCCTGTGGAAATATTAGTTTTGGGTTCCAGTGGCCCAGACAGCCTGTCTCAGACTCACAGCAGTGAACTCTGACGGACAGTGGAAAGTTCCTCCTCCTGACCTCGGTGTCTGGGTCACGTGCTGGGGTTGCACCGTCCCTAGTTCTGACCCAGGTGTCTGGGCCTTCCGGCTGTCATAGTGCATTCTGCCCCTCCCCGCGTCCCCGCCAGGCCCCTAGTCTCGGCATTCCTGGAAGGTGCCAGCTCCTCCCCACTGGAGAGGCACTGTGGCTGTCCTCATTGTCAGATGGCAGCGCCTCCTTCCCTCCTTTGGGCTGGCTGCTTCTCCCGCCCTCGGGCTTCAGCTGAAATCTCACCACCCCGTGGATCTGCTTGGATCATTCAGAGTAGTTCCTTTTCCCTGTAGACTATCACTTTGTATTTTTATTTTGTACCACTTAGCTCTGTTTTAATACGTTATTAATATAATTGTCGACCCCTTTCTCTCTGATTTAAATCTTTAAATTAGCTCTTATATACCTGTTTTTTCATAACTGCCCCGCCTAACCCCCTTTTTCTTGTCTTGTTTTTATCCTGAACTAATGTAATTTGCTACTCTTTGTCCGGCCCAGTGTACAAGCCCTCACGGCTGCTCTGCATCCCATGTTCATGGTGAGGACTCCGGGCACGGTGAAATTGATCACAGAGCGGGTGGGGGCATCGCCCAGCCTGTGCTCAGTCTCCGCTGCTCACATGCAGGGAACAACTGAGGGACTGGATGGATCGAGGTTCAAGGGGGAATACGCGAGGTTTATTTCACATCACATTTAAAGGGATGTCCGTGAGAGAGGAGAGGAGAACGTGAGCGAGGAGAGCAGAGGTGTTTGGTTAGCCGTCCCAGACACAGACGCAGGCCGTGAGAAATGAGGGTCGGGAAGTCCGAGTGGCATTATCAGATCTGTCCATATCAATCGCTCGTGTAATATTATTTACCCTAAAAGGGAGCCGCTTCCTAAGGGGCCGTCAGTGAGCTCTGAAGCCAGTCGGGTCTGCTCTGAGTCCTGATCTGTCATTTCCTGGCTGTGACATCAGCCAGGTGTTCAGTTCTCTGGGTCTCTGTGTCTTCATCTTAAGTGGAGAGAATGTCTGCTGCGCAAGGCCACCCATGTGGAAGCACGTGACAGGGCATTAGGAACTCTGCTGTCGGTGCAGTTTAAAGACACTAAGAGGGAAGATATTTATACCTTAAACAGGCCAGCCCCAGAGCACAGTGGTTAAGGCTGTGCAGAGACAGCTGGATCCCTCATGGCCAACTGCAGTTCAAGTCCCAGTCTTGGCAGTTGAACAACATGGTGGGTACATATGCTCGTCCCGAATCCTGATGGGATGTAGACAGGGAGGAAAAAAGGACTGTGGTGTGTCTGCGCCCCACGGAGGTGCTTCCTCTCACATTCTAGCTTTCTCTCTGGTGAGGACACACCGCCTCTGGCAAAACAAAAGCAGACAATGGATCACATCATTCTCTTTATTATTGCCTTGTTCTACCAGAATGGACATTTGGCACAGTCAAAATCAAGATTGGCTTCCAAACTTAGGAACAAGCTTAGGGGACTTTTTTAGTGTTTTTTTTGTTTGTTTTTTTTTTTTTTCTTCTAAGTTAACAAATACTCCTGTACAGTGTAGGGGAGGAAAGAAGTCTTTTTGTCCCTGCGCATCTTGGTTTTTTTTTTTTTTTTTTGAGTGGAGCCCTGTATGTTAGAAGACCAACAGACAGACAGACAGACCGGCAGGAGCTGTAGGTGGTAACTTTTCCCTGCGCCTGGAGCCTTCACCATGAACACGGGATGCAGAGCAGCCATGAGGGCTTGTACGCTGGTTGGACAAAGAGTGGTAAATTAAACTCGTACAGGATGAAAAACAAGAAAAATGGGTAGGGCTAGGGCTGTGATTGTGGTAGTCGGAGGTCGAGGGCTAACTCAGCAAGGTTTGCTGGGATCACGCTCAGCCTTGACTCTCCATGACGGGTGACCAGGCTCTTCGTCTGGTGCAGGGAGGCACCTTCCACATGGAAGCTGATCTTTTGCTCTCAGGAGAAAAAGGAAGGTCGAAGTGCCCTTCTTGTATCTGCTATTTATTGGATACCTTTGACTCAAAACACACCGAGGTGGCCCGTTTGGGTGTGGCGTATCCCGCTGATCCCCCAGGGCTCACCAGGCGGGCAGGATTATCAGAGGTGCTTTCTAAGGATTAACTGGAATCCTCACACTGTATAAGGCAGGTACAGTTACCACTCACATTAGACAGACGAGGAAACCGAAGAACGGAGAGCTCAGGGGCCTTCCAAGGTTGTGGAATTGCTGTGTAGCAGAACTGGAGGGGGGGGGGCAAGGCAGGCAGGTGGTATGGTGGTTATGGCGCTGGACTCCCACATGATTGACCACGGTTCGAGTCCTGGACCCGGTGGCTCGCTTTCTCACTCCCTCCCACCCCTGTCTCTCTCTGGTCAAATAATACAAAATAAAATAAAATAAAATAAAATAAAATAAAATAAAATAAAATAAAGAACTGGGGACTCGGCCCAGAGCTATTGTTCTGTGCTGCCTCTCATGGTGTGATGCGTTTCGCTGGCCGAGTTGAACGTCTCCATAAATAGTAGACATGTGTAGGTCTTCATAGTCACCAGACCTGAGTTAGCCATCAGGAACCTAACGCTCTGTAGAAAGGTGTCTTTGTAATCCACGGTTATACGTGAGGGGACATGTTTTTGGCTACGGGTCTCCCTGCTGTGAGCGAGCGGGGAGCAGTCCCAGTGTGAGGAGGACGGGCTCCGGGAGCCACGTGCTGATTCAGAACTGGCCTGCCCTCGGGCTGAAATGACAGCCCAGAGTTAAAGTTAGCACAGTCACGTGAAGCCCCAGCCGTCCTGCCCCGGCGGCAGACCTGTGGGGCCCTGGGGTCAGGTGGCTCTCCTCTCCTGCCTGAGGGGCGGTGCTGGGAGGCTCCTCTGTGGTTTCAGGGGACTGATATTTGTCGTGACCTGGGAAGAATCCCATTCATGACGTGGTGCTTTATACGACCCGGCCCAGTTTCACATCAGTTCTCAGAAGCCGTTTCTTGGAGTCTAGAAGGTGGATGTGAAGCTCTTTCCTTAAACAAAACTACGGGCTTCTGTTTTTAGTTTCCCTAAGGGCTAGTATGGTTTGGAAAAATAATATCCATTGCCAAATTATTTTTATTTATAAAGTATTTATTTATTTAGTTTTATTTGTTATTATTATTTAATTTGATGAGAGAAGTAGAGAGAGAGAGAGAAAGTGAAAGAGCAAGCTGCCCGGTCAGCTGAACCGTGCAGCGGCCGTGTGCGACCCAGCCACCTTCGCCTCCACACCATCTTCTGGCCCCGCATAGCTACATTTATCAAGCATTTGCCATTGACCAGTTTTGTTCCAACAGCTTTACATGAATTAAATCTTAATTCTTACCTGAAACTTACGACTTTCTGATTGCAATTGTTTATCCCATTTTATAGCTAAAGAAATGAAGGTACAGAGAGGTTAAGTAACTTGTCCGGGGAGACAGTGAGGAAGTAGCAGAGCCAGGATTCAAACTCAGGCAGTTTGGCTCCAGCGTCTTTCCTTTTAAGCAGTGAGCCCTGTTGTTACGGAGTTTTGCTGGTTCTTAACCTAGTGAGATATAAGACATGTAAGGCATGGAAAGTGGTTCATCCTTTCCTCTCATTTTATTTTTCTTAGATTTTTGCTATAGGGTGTGAACACTTGCCAGAGAGACAGAGACAGAGAGACAGAAAGTGAGAATCACCCCCCGGGGAATGGCCACGCTGCAATCCCTTCTCCTCTATCCTCCACTTAGGGTTTGGGGCACACACATGCACCCGGTGTGAGTTTCAAGCCACCAGGTCCAGGACTTGAACCATGGTTGGCCATGTGGGAGTCCAGCGATGTAACCATTTGCCATCTGCTGGTCCCCCGCTTTTCTTCCTTTTAGGAACAGCAGCATACCACGTAATGGATCCAGGCGCTGCTGTTTCGTCTCAGCTTGGGCCCTGGCATGCCAAAGTACGATCACGGAGGGCTGTGGTTCCTCGTGGCCTCGGGTGAGATGCACCCCGTGAGCATCTCCTTCAACCCTCCCAGTACCCCCAGTCTCCTCTCCTGCCTTTCCTGCGTGTCCCCCAGGGGCGTCTTCACAGCCCAGGACTGCAACGCCTGCACCCACCGCCCGCTGTTCTTCTGTAACTACACAGCTTCGCTTGAGACGCTTTCTCTGGAACGCGGTGTCCTTTCCTTGCTGGGGAAACACGTGTTCCTGACTCAGGCCCAGCTCAAGGAGGCGCCTGGGTGGTGAGGCCTTGTCTGACCTCGGGAAGAACAAACCCCTTCCTTTATCCCCTGCCGTGCTCGTGCTCGGAGTCCCACACCCTGAGGCTCAGTCATTTCTTCCTTGGGGACAGGCTTGCCTTACCCACCTTGGCCTGTGGAAATGGTGCCCCGAACAGCAGAGGGGGTGAGGATTGGGGAGGAGATAATGGGAAGGAGACTCTTACTCATCAGTTCCTGATTTTGTTTATTACTCTGTCTTTTCTGGTTTACAATTTTGGGGTGTAAACTATTCGGCATGACATGCGCTGCTTCCTCTCGTGACCAGGAACGACACCCTTACAGATTGTGACGTACAAAGCATGCGACAACCAACGACTCTCGACTCGGCACCGAAAGGGCATAGAATGTACAAGAATTGCTGTTCTCTAGGTTCATGGCGTGACGTTGGCTATATTGAATCTATTTCAAAGCCCAGCGTCTTCTGGGTCATCTATCCCGAATAGCGATCAAGTTCCGGCTGTGCTGGGTGCTGGGTGCTGGGGTGTCCGCCCGGGTGGGCGCTGCTCCCGTCCCTGTGGACAGCAGTCCATTCGGGGCACCAGGTCCGGCGGCTGGGAGCCGCAGCCAGCTGTGGGACTGAGGGCTCCTGCTGGTACTTCAAGGGGAGGTGGGTGACTAGGACCAGACGTATCAGATTGCTAAACGGAACCATCTAGAATTGCCAATATCTGTTCATTTTGTCTTAAGAGAACGGCACATCTGGTTTGACCGTATATTATTTTGCATTTGTAAGAAAAACCCCCTCTCTTTCGGAAGCCACTTAAAAGCGGGTGCCTGGTAATACCGAGATTTCGGTTACACTCACTGCTCCTAAAGTAACTCCTGTGGGTTCTTCAGGTGGCCCAGGCCAGTGCCTGCAGGTGGTGCAGGGGGTGCCTCTGCACCGCAGACAGACCACGCTGCCACTGAAGGGCAGAGGGGACCCTGCATCTGGCACAGGGAGGCTTCACGCAATGGTCAAACACTTCACAAGATGGAATCGTTATTCCTGGAGGATGAGAGTAAGTTCCTTAGCATGAGCGAAGGACAGGGGACAGGGGGCGCTAATGATGGCCCCCAGCTGGGATGGCCGCCTGGCGTCCGTATCCCTTCTCTTGTCCTTGGTCAGGTTGTTGAACCTCACTGTCCGTTCACCCACCTGTAAATTGCAGAGCAGACTCACCCCTGACTTCAGCAGTCAGTAGTTCTGTAAATGCGGAGCACCCGAGACAGGGCGGCAGGGGCCCTGCAGACCTGACCTGTCGGGCAGCCCTGTGGACGGCGAGGCTGCTGTTCTTCCCAAACTGGCTTCCTCCTCTGAGCCCAGCCCAGAGTGCCACCGCACATGGGGGACGCTGTCTCCGCAGCGCATCAGTCCTTGGTCCTTCTCTGCTTCCCACCGGTTCTTCAAAGAACCCTTTTATTCTAACAACAAAAATATTTGTCACTTTGACCGGGATTTTTAGACTCAGTGAAAGGTATTTTCAGCTCGTTGTGAACATTTCAGGCCTACTCAGGGACAGGTGGAGTGTTCAGTGAACTCCAGCGACTCGCACCCGGCAGGTGACCCCGGGCACACCCCTCCCCTCTGCAGCAGACCCCTCCCACACCCGTTCCCCTGCAGACACGTCTCCTCTCCAGGCACTTCAGGAGGCGTCTCCAGAGCCAGGGAGTCCCCGTGAGCCCGCCCGGTGCGTCACTGCGCCTCTCCACCTATCAGTAGAAGCACCTTCGTGTCAGCAAGGACTCAGTCCAAGGGAAGAGCTGTTTTGAAGATAGTTTTGTCCCTACCATGTTCCCTATGGATAGGCTGTGTTACAGAAATTTGCTGTCAGTTAGTTTGCGACACCAGCGAGTGACTGTCCCCCTAGAAACCAGTCAAAGCAGTGACTGGCCCTCGCTAGGCCCAAGAACCCAGGGCCTGCCTGGGCGAGTCTGTATTTTTCTCTGAGCATCTGATGGGCAGTCCACGTCTGTTCCTACAGACCGGGCTCTGAGTCCATTTCCTCTTCTTGTTGCTGCTCTGAGGGAGGCTCCCATGTGCGTGTCCTCACCCTCCCTACCCTAATCTCCCCTGTCGGAGTCCCCCATAGAGGCAGGAGGAAAGAGCACGTCCCAGAATGGCTGGTCATATTAACGTGGCGGGGGGAATGCTACTCTCTCGGACAGCGGGCAGCGGACGGTGTAGGGGAGCTGCCATGTACACCGTGTAATATTTTTATTTATTAATTTTTTAAGTGAGATTTTTGCTACAGGGCACGTGTGCTCGCTGGAGACACAGAGAGAGACCGAGAGACAGAAAGCGAGAAATCACTCCCCAGGGGGGATGGCCACTTCATAATCCCTTCTCTATTCTCCTCTTGGGATTTTCGGTATGCACTCAGACTCGCCGGGTCCGGGACTGGAACCATGGTCACTACTTGGGAGTCCAGCGACATGCCATCTGCTGGTCCTACAGTGTAATATTTTTAAAGGCATTTAGAAAACAAATTGCAGTGTATTTTCTTTGCCAATGGAGAGAACTCGAGGATGCAGTAGCAGCTGATGTCAGGCCTGGCCAATCCTCTGCTGTTGCAGTTTCCTAGCAGAGCTTGGTGCAGTTTTAAATCATGTCTAGTTCCGATCCACGTGTCCGCACACCTTTGTGCCTTCACTGAGGTCAGATTGACAGAGAGAGGATTTTCTGTGGTGGGACTGGCCAGGTGTGGGCAGCGTGGAGGCAGCGTTCCTGAGAGGCCGTGAGCCTCCCTGCCTTTCCCGAATCCCAGCACCACGGTGAGGTGCGGCTGCAGGGGAATTGCTAGAAGGGTCCCCGCTGCCAAGGCTGTCATTTCTCTGGATTGTCACTTCATCAGTCCACTGGCCAACACGGGGGGGACCTGAGGATGCCGCTAGGAACTGGGTTCCTGCTTGGGCTGCAGTAGGTGTCTTCCCACGTGCACACCCCACTTGTCCTGAAAACCGCACTTTCTCCCTCGACACCCCACTTGTCCTGAAAACCGCACTTTCTCCCTCGCCCCTTGCTGTGTGTAGCTCCCACCCAGCAGAAACTCGCCATGGCAGTGCTTACCTCTTGGGAGCTCCCAGGGGAAGAGATCTTGCTCCTGTGGTTCCAGTTATCTCATAAAGACAGCATGTGTCATTAAAAACCCCCGAGGGACCAGCAGATGGCGTAATGGCTACGCCGCTGGACTCCCATGTAATCGCCCGCGGTTTGAGTCCCGGACCCGGTGGCATAAACTCACGCCAGGCGCGTGTGCATACGTGCCCAAGATCCCGAGAGGAGAATGGAGGAGAAGGGATTGTGGTGTGGCCATCCCCCCTGGGGGATGATTTCTCGCTTTCTGTCTCTCCCTGTCTTTCTGGCGAATGCATGTGCCCTATGGCAAAAACATCTCCAAAAAAAACACCAACCCTGAACATTTGAAGTGTCTTCTGAAGAACATGAGGACACACCCACCCACTCCTCCCCACCTCCCGCACCTCCCAGGACTCCCGGACCTGGAGCAGTGTGCTGGGACCAAGTGGTTAACCACAGGAGCCTAGAACTGAAACTAGCCCCAGGGCTTTCCTTCTCTTTTGTTGCTAAATAACTCCAACAACAAAATAAAAGCAACAAAGCAAAGAGATTTGCAGTGACTGTCCAATAATTAGCATCACCTGTGCTGGAGTGGAAGGTGGTAGTGTGTCCCAGAGCAGAAGGTGGTGGTGTGTCCCGGAGGGGAAGGTGGTGGTGTGTCACGGAGCGGAAAGTGGTGGTGTGTCCGGGAGGCTGGGGAGACTGTGGCTGTTAAATGGGCATTCCCCTGGGCCACAGCGCACCCCAATGGAGCAGAGTGGGGAGCGGGTCAGGGGATGTTCTGGGAGCACAGCCTGTGCCCACGTGGTGCACGGTGTATGCCTGGGAGAGCTGAAGCATACATAAAGATAGAAGATTTTAAAAATAAGAGCTAGAGCCCACAGGTGGCGTGGTGGTTAAGGGGCAGGGCACTCTCACATGGCTCATCACGGTTCAAGTCCCAGAACTGGTGGCTTGTTTTCTCACTTTCTCTCTCTCTGTCTCATCAAATTAAAATAAATGAATGAATAAATAAAATAAAATAAATAAGAACCAGAGCCGGCAGGTGGCATAGTAGTTAAGGCACTGGACTCCCACATGGTCAACCACAGTTCGAGTCCCAGACCTTGCACCTTGAAAATCACACTGGGTGCATGCCCAAAATCCCAGGAAGAGACTGAAGGAGAAGGGATTGCAGCGTGGCTTTCCCCTTGGGGGCTGATTTCTCACTTTCTTTCTGTCTCTAGCAAGTGCATGGGCCCTATGGCAAAAACCTACAAAAGGAAAAAAGAAAAAAAGCTAAAACTCTTCTTTGAAGTGGTATAGTCAAGAAGAAGTGACGACTATGATGGAATGCAGTAAAATTAGACCTAAAGACCTTCTCCCACGTAGCTGAATCCCTCCTCTTTAGCCGCATTCTCATTTATTCATGGACTCAACAGCTACCGGGCACATGCCAGGTGGCAGGCCCTGTCGGAGGTGCCGCAGAGGTAGGGCCGGGCCTTCGCTGAGGACTGCAGAGTGTTCATAAGCGATCAGGCAAACCAGGGGTCAATAAAGAGGATCTAAGATGAGCCTTACCTAAGGACAGAAGGAGACTTGCTCAGGTGAAGGGCCCAGGATTAGGACCCCAAGATAAGCTTTTACGAGAAACAGACACTTGTACCCTGTCTGGCATCCCCTTTGCAATCTCTGAGATTAATAGGTGCTCCAAATTCCTGAGAACAGACCAGCCCACCACCCTAGGCACCACCTGCCTGGAGACCATAAAAAGAGACCCTCCGGAGGGGAAAGGGGCGGACCTGCAAACTTTTTCAGGTCTCCCTGGGTATGTTCACCCGTCCTGTCTGTCCAAGCACTCTTGCCCAAGCTCTGAGAGACTTAACTTCTGCTCCTGCTCACGTTTCTGCCTCTGGTAGATTCTTTCACCACCCACACACCACCTGACCGCACCACCACAGGCTGCAAGCCCCTGGCCACTCAGCACCGGCCTCTTGCCCCTCTGCACCGTGCAAGCACCTGGTTGGTGACTCTTCCTGGCCCGCCCTGAAGAAGAGCTTGATGACATAGGGAGAGAGAGCAGGCACCAGCTTTGGGAGAAGGCGTTCAATGTATTTTATTTCTTAGCCAGAAATTCACTTTATACTGGGTGACTTGAATGGGCAGATAAGTTCTTTGTAAGTTTTTAAAATAGATACTAAGGCAGAGCTGTAGGTAACTGAGAGCTGAGGGATTGCCCACTTCAGGGCCATTAGACACGGAAGCTCCTCAACCTTATTACTATACCAAGTTGCCTCCTTTGTTACTATTTTAAACACATGATTTAGAACCTAAATTATTAGCAAAGCCTTTGTGGATTCCATGTGTTTTCAGACTTCAAGGTCCCTTAGGGCAAGGCCATGATTTTTTTTTCCCCAGCTTTATTGAGGAATACAGTAAATGCATATTTTCACATCATATCATTTGATGAGCGTTGACATAGGAACACGCCCATGAAACCATCATGACAATCAAAATAATGAACATATCCATCACCCCCCAAGTTTCCTCATGCCCCTTCATGCCCCTTTGCCGTTTACCTCCTCCTTCACGCCCACCATCCTTAGGAATTGACCTAATTTTTCTTTAGTTTATGACTATAGATTAGTTTACATATTCTGGAGTTCTAGAATAAATAAAATAGCATTTCCTCTTTTAAATTGGCTTCTATTGCCTGGCATTTTGTTTTGAGACACACTCATGTTCTATCTGAGTCACATCCCTTTGATGACTATCAAGGGTTCCATTGTATGGACGTACCACAGTTTATCCGCTCACCTCTTGGCGGACATTTGAGTTGTTTCCAGCTTTCAGCTGTGATAAACAAGGTGCTGTTTGTACAGATCTCTGCCTTCCTTTCTCGTGGGTGAAGACGGTGGCTGTATTTTTTTATCTCCACATCTGTTGCATTATTTAGCGTAGAGTTGATACTGAGCAAATATTTTCCTTGGCAGATGTTTGACTTTGCCTGTGTTTCTAGAGACATTGATGTAAGACAAAATTACTCTTCAAAATGATTATTTAAACTGTTGTTTTCTTAGAAGAGAAAGAGTAATTCTGCTATTATCTTGTTTTCTTAGTTCACTCTGTGATGTTTTATGCATTCTTATCAAACTCAAGGGTTTACTTCTATTTTTTGAGTTCCTGTAATAGCTACTGAGTTCCTCTAAGGAGAAAGTGAAGAAATACCTGGCTTGTGACCTAAAGAAGCAATGTAAAAACCATTTAAAGCATTTGAAAGATTTCTGTTAAAACTCTTCTTTATGTTGAATTCTGTAACACAGAGACTGTGTAATAGTAACAAATAAGGCTTTATATGTGGGAAAAAGGGGTCAAGTGTCAAAAAAATTCATGAATCTTAATCGCAAAAACACACGAAGTAACTTGAAGTAAGTGAATGCATGGGCCAGGTTTTGTGCTGAGCGCTTTATGGGTTTATCATTTATCCTCACTTTAATCTAGGAGAGAGGTTAATTTAATTTCTTTTCCTTTTAAGAATTCTTTACTTAATTTTACTTATCAAGTCTTTTTTTTTTTTTTTTTTTTTTTTTTTTTTAAACTAGGTGCAGGGCATGCAACGCTCACTAAAGAGAGACAGAAAGAGAGACAGATTGGAATGTAAGAAAGCAAGCTGCCAGGTCCGGGACTTGAACTGCAGTTGTCCATGTGAGAGTCCAGCGCCTTCACCACCATGTCATCTGCTAGCCTGTTTAATTTAACTGCAAATTTTAATATCCCCACTCTACAGATGAGAACACAGGCTAATTTGCAAGGGCCACGGAGCTGGCATTTGTACACAAGTGTACCGGACTCTAAAGTGTGTGTGCGCTCAACCGTGATAATGTGTTGACCCCACTATGGGAAAACATGAAAGCAACACTCCAAATACGGTAGCGTGTTCACTGAACGAAGGACGCCAGTCGCTGTTCACGTATGTTTTGTGCAAGTTAGTCAACTTGGCAGGTGTCCGTCAGTTTTAAATGTTGCTAGTAACTTCTGATTTTATGTTTACGGAAACTTGTTCTGAGCCTTTTCTTCATCATTTACATGGGCCAGTCTATTTATGGCCACTTCCTATTAGTCAGCGTTCTTAGGCACACAGAGATCGCTAGTCCTTCTCTCTGTAACAATGGAAAGGCACCCCTACACACACGCGCACGCACACACACACACACACACACACGTTTCTTGAGCTTGCGGTCGGCCCTCTGTGGAGCCAGCTGTGACCTGCAGCTCACGCGTGGTCTGTGATTACCTTTCTGTTTTTTGCCTGAAATTGAGCTAGCTCTTGGCTGGGCACCCATTAGTCTTACTGGAGTGTCTAAGTGGCGTGCACGACTGATTTGTTACCTCAGTTATAAACTCTTTACGGGCAGGAAGCATATCCTGTATTTCTTTTCTTTTTGTATAAATTTTATTTATTTATTTATTTATTATTTAAATTTGCTAAAGGGCACATGTGCCCAACAGAGAGAGAGAGGCAGAACGAGAGAAAGCCACCAGGTCTGGGACTTGACCCCCAGTTGACTATGTGGGAGTCCAGTACCTTAACTACCATGCCACCTGCTGGCCCCCCTCCTGCATTTCTGTGGTTCCCGGTGAAGTTTCTTTCCCTCATCACACTGGCCTGCAATCCTGCATCCCAGAGGACCTTGTCTCCCTGGGAGATGCCACGGTGACAGGTGTCCAGGAATGAGGACCTTGGAATGTGCAGTGATAAATTAATTAGCATTTAGCATCCAGTCTGCCTTCTCTAGCTTCTATTTCCAGAGACGTTTCCGTGAGAGCTCAGTGTTTATGTGTGGCAATTAGTAGAATTCATTTTTGATTTAAAGATTGGAAGATTCATGGTTACAACCTGATAGACACTCGCTGAGCGTTTCAGATCGTGTTGGTGACTCTCTACCGGCCAGCGGACACGGTCACCAGAAGGGGAAACGTGGCACTCGGGGAGCAGCGGTGTCCTCTCTGCTCCAGGACATTTGTCATCTTTGGGTTGAATCTATTCGTTCCGAATTCCTTGAAATCAGAAGAGTGTTATTTGAAACTTATGAAGTAATGGGTCTATTAACATCTATTTTGACATAATTCGTTATAATTTTTGTTAATAGTACGCATTAAACTAATTAAATTACCTTTACGCTTACTTCAAAACACACCTGCAGGTGAGTTTTGCTTTCAATTGCGATGAAACACAGCTAGCAGCAGAGTTTAGATCCCTTCGGCCTACAGAGGGGACTTGTGCAGAGTGTTGCCAGGAAGTATAAAAAGTCACAGGAGGAAATGAGCACTCTGGGGCAAAAAAAAAAAACCCCAAATACAAAACCCCAACAAAATACAAACACTCCCCCCAACAAACTTTAGTTTTAAAAAGTGAAAAATTTATCCCCAGACACTTTATAATGGTCTTCATCAGTACAATTTTGTGTGAAGATTATTCTGTGATTGTGGAAATGGAAATTTTTACCTTCAGATTTCCTATAATTTATAAAGCTTTTTTGACATTCAGTTTTTTTTTTTTTCTCTTTTTTTTCCTCTGGATAGTACTTGGTTATGGTACTGGCCAACAGTGGTTCAAATCCCAGACCTGGTGGCTTGAAACACACTGGTGCATGTGTGCGCATTCCCAGAATCCCTGGAGGAGAAGGGATTGCGGTGTGGCCAACCCCGCTGGGGGGTGATTTCTCCCTTCCCCTCTCACTCTCTCTGGCAAGCACACACATCCTATGGCAAAAACCTTTAAAAAACCCACAAAACTATAATCTTCATAATTAAGCCATGTTTATGTATGTAACCACGGGCTTCTTGATATAAAAACTTCTTATTGCGTGGTTCAAGTCCTAGACCCTGCAGTTTGAGAAACACTGGGTGTATGTGCCCAAAATCCCGAAAGGAGGGAGAAATGGTGGAGAAGAGATTGTGGCATGGCCATCCCCTCTGAGGGATGCTTTCTCACTTTCCCTCTCTCTGTCTCTCTCTTTGGCAAGTGCATGCACTCTCTGGCAAATTGAAAAAAAACAAATGTATAAACTTTATGTGTGTAAGGCACTTCATAAAACATACAGCATCCACGTAACTTACTATTATGAACTGGTCAAAAGACAGGAAAAATTACTGGAGTGCCAGGTTTAGGCGTCCTTGGTAAAGAGGGACAGTTTATTACAGAATCACCAAGTCGAAATGTCTTCACATTTTATGTATCATGCTATTTCTGACCGCAGGAATATCTCTATCAGAATTCCCAGTATCCACCAGGAAATGCCAGATCTGTCCTGAGGTTTCTGTTTCTCCCAGTGACCGTGTCCTGCCACCTGAGACCCATGCTCTTAACTGTTCTGAATGGGAAGGGAGCTGACTTCGGAACAGAATAGTACAGGCCTTTTGGGGCTCATTGGAGATTTTCCCCAAAATATATTACAAAGCTGTGATAATCAAAACAGCATGATATTGGCACAAAAATAGACATGAGGACCAATGGAACAAAGTAGAGACTCCAGAAATAAACCCTAATACGTACAGCCAACTCATCTTTGACAAAGGGTTCCAGTCAATCCAGTGGGAAAAGGAAAACCTCTTTAGCAAATGGTGCTGGGAAAACTGGGTACCCACCTGCAGAATGATGAATCTGAACCCCTATCTGTCACCATTAACAAAAATCAACTCAAAGTGGATCAAAGATCTAAGCCTAAGACTGCAAGCTATAAAACTACTGGTGGAAAACACTGGGGAAACTCTGGGAGACATTGGGGTAGGCAAAGACTTCTTAAGCAAGACCCCTAAAGCACAAGCAATAATCCCCCAAATAGACATGTGTGATTACATCAAATTAAGGCATTTCTACACAGCAAAGGACACTGTAATTGGTGTGAATCGACAACCCTTGGAATGGGAGAGAATTTTTGTTAACTGTGCTTCAGATAAGGGACTGATAACCAGAATATGTAGGAAACTCAAGCAGCTTACCCAGAAGAAAATGATTAACCCAATTAAAAGATGGGAGAATGAGCTGAATAAACAACTCTCTAAGGAAGACATATGAACAGCCAAAAAGCATATGAAAAAATGCTCAACATCCCTCATTGTAAGGGAGATGCAGATCAAAACCACAGTGAGATACCACCTAACCCCAGTCAGAATGGTGAAGATTAAAAAAATAAATAATGGTAAGTGCTGGAGGGGATCTGGTGAAAGGGGAACACTCCTACCCTGTTGGTGTGAATGTAAATTGGTCCAGCCACTGTAGAGAACTATATGGAGGTTCCTCAAAGACCTTCAAATAGAACTACCATATGATCCAGCAATTCCTTCCTGGGTATCAACCCAAAGGACAGGAGAGCACTTAGTCAGAAAAGTGCTTGCACAACTATTTTCACTGCAGCATTATTCACAATTGCTAAGACATGGAACCAACCCACATAACCACAGACAGATGACTGGATTGAAAAATTGTGGCACATATACTCCATGAAATGCTATTGAGCCAAAAAAAAAAAACAACAAGGCCCTGGAATTTGATGAAGTGGATGAATATGGAAGATTTGTTGCTGAGTGAAGTAAGTCAGGCTATGGAAGAGAGACATTGTATGTCTCCACTTAACCAACTGTCCGCACTCTATGGTAGAGACTGAAAGAGTAGATAACATAAAAGTATTAAAAATTGTAATGGACACTAGAGACAAAGTGAAAAGAGAGTGTGAGGGGGAAGAGCGTTGGAAATTTAGGAGGGACATGGAGAGGTAAGACACTTGTGGGACACAGATAAGATTTATTATCTGTTGACAATGATGTGTATGGTGGTCTCAACGGGGCTGGACTGAGGTGTATATCATGCTGAGTAAAGTCTCTTTACAATCTAAATGATGTATAACAATTTAATGTATGAATAATAATAATAAAAATTTTAAAAAGAAAATATGTGTTGTTTTCATTTTTTTTCTGTTAAAGCATTGACTGGAATTCTTTGGTCTTTCAGTATTATTTATACCAACTTCCATTTTATCTTAGTTTTTCAGTTGCCAGAGGGCATGTGTGTTCGTGTGTGTGTGTGTGTGTGTGTGTGTGTGAAAGAGAGAGAGAAAGAGAAGGAGAACCTTCCAGTGGGACTTGATCGCACACAGTCCTTTTCTTCTCTTACCTTACCCTTTCAGGGTTTGGGGCACACAGGCACAAGTGCACGGTGTGCTTCTCAACTTCCTGGGCCAGGAATCAAACCACGGTCAGCCAGGTGGGATCTCATTCCCAACATACTGGACTGCACCACCACACCACGGCCCTCCATTTTCAACATCATTGTTCCTCTCAGGCTAAGCAGATGGGCTGTAAACGCCTTCCGGGTGGGGCTGTGCGTGTTCTCACCATGGAGCGTCAGTGTCCGCACCATGCAGGTTGTAGAAGGTGCCGGAGTCAGTGTTCCATGAGCGGCTGAAGGCAGGATCGAAGCCAGTCCACAGCTGGACTACAAATGCAGATCGCCTTGGGGGAGCAGGGAACAGTAGCCACGTTTCGGTGCTATCCATCTGTTAGGACTCTAATTCTAGGAATTTGAATATGATGTCACTAATTCAGTGACAGTGTTTTATCCTCCCAGTAACATTATATGTATTTTGTCTGCATTGTTGGAATAGTCTCCTTGTCGCCTAAGCGTGCCATGCCAGTGGTCTGTTTTGGGGGCTGGTATTTGTGATGTCTCAATGGTTGTGGCCTGTTGAAAAAGAACAGACGCTGACGGAATATGAATTTAAGGGTGCCAAATGGGACCTCCCAGTAAGATGGCAGTTGTGGATGAAACAGGGGTCCTTATAGTGGGGATCGAGAGGGCGGTGGGAGAGGGGGTCACATGGCATGCAGTAATGCAGGCACGTGGGTGTGAGCAGATCTGCGTCAGGAGAGGGACGTGGTTCCAGCCATCACCAGCTCCCACATCCAAGGAACATTGTCATTCCCACCCCCTGTTCAGTCGTGTCTGGGTTCGGTCTTCTGGTTGTGTACGAGCGATAAGCTAAGATACTGCCCTGAGTTTATTACACAGCTGAGTGATAGCAGACTACTTAGGTGTATGTGGCACTTAATGATTCAGATTGAGGCCAGCAGGTGGCGTGGTGGTTAAAAGTGCTAGATCTCACCTGGCTGACTAAATGGTTCAAGTCCTAGGCCTGGCGGCTTGAAAAACACTCCACGTGCATGTGCATGCATGCCTAAAGTCCTGAGCAGAGAATGGAGGTGGTGTGGTCATCCACCTTGGGGATGATTTCCCACTTTCCCTCTCTCGATCTCTCTCTGGTGAGTGCGCATGCCCTGTGACAAAAATCTAAAAAAAATAAAAAGAATTTGGGATTGCAATTTAGACAGAGAGATTATTTTAATCCTGGATCATTGTGTGGTTTGGGAGAAGTTAATTATACTCTATAACTTGATTTCCTCATCATAAATGGGGTGACAGCAGGCCCCGGGTTAGAAGGCTGTGAGGATTCATGGGGTTTTCCACATACAGAGGCTCGTGGGGTGGAGGAAATCCGAACTCCTAAATCCTAAATGCTCTTCCTAATCTGGCCCCAGCAGCCGCTGTGGGGTCTTCCCTCCCTGAGCCTCACCCCTGCTGCTTCTCTGTTCCCTGAATGCGGTTGGTCGTCCCTGTGGCGTGGGCGCTCTCCCCTTTCTCTCCAGGAACACGCCTCCGCGTCCTGGAGAAGCCAGATTCGAATCTCACTTCCTCCCTGAAACTGCCCCGACTTCTCCTTGCCCCGGGGCTGCCCACTCGCTGCCTGCATGCATGGCGGCCTTGCTCCTCTCCTTTTCCCTGGGAAATCCTCGGGAAGACCCCCGCGGCCCTCCCCTGCCCGCTGTAAACACCCACACCTCACACACGGGCCGGCTGGTGTCTGACCAGTATCTACCGGGAGGACAGAGGTCAGGGAGCAGCGAGCGGGCAGCTCAGACCTTCACGGCTGGCCTTTGTCTGCTAATTTGCTAACAAGATATTTGGGTAGGTCCAAATTTGACTCCAGCCTTAGCTATACATCATACACTATGGAGCATGGACTTGGGGGCGTACGTAAGCTGTGTGTCGTTACCCCGGACGTGCCTGTGGGGATGAGCTCTCGCCTGGCACCTGCTTAGACACCGCCAGCGGCGGGGCAGGTGGGTGGAGACGGGCGTTCTGGAAGCAGCCCGCATCCCACGCTCTGACGGCTCGACCGCTGCGGTGAGACGACTCCCGGACGCCCCGTGGTGTCAGCGGTGCTCCGTCCAGGCCTGCGGGATGACGGCCGTTCTGTTCTCTTGTGCTCCTGGTAGTTCTGCGGTGAGCCTGTAACTTAGGGGAGGGGCTTCTGTCGTTGCCGGGCATGGTCCCCAGGAGCAGTGCGGTGGCCCTGCCTGCCCAGACCCCGAGCGCCAGCCCCAGGTTCTTCATAAGCCAGCCCCTGCCCACCTTCCCCGCATCCTCGGGGCACCTCCAGGTCGGCCACACTGACCTTGGCTTGTTTCTCACTGGGCATATTGTAGGCCGTGTATGGGGTGGCCACGCTGCTACCCGCTTTACAGACATGAACTCATTTACTTCCAAAGCAATGAGCAGGTACTCCTGTTATTTCCGTTATGCAGACGAGGACTAAGCTATTCCTCACATGTGACATTGGTTCTGCTGGGCTCTCCGCCTGCCACCCCTGCTCTGAAATGCCAGCCGTGGTTCTCCGTGGCTCTTGGCATCTCGTCGACTGTGAGCTTACCCGACTGTGCCATGGCTATTGGGGTGGTCGTTCCCACAGCTAAACTTGGGCGTGTTATTAATGTTCATCACTCTTTTTTTTTTTCCCTTTCTGTTCTCTTTGGAGAGGTTTTTGCTATAGGTCACATGCACTCGCCAGACAGACAGAGAGAGAGAGAGAGACAGAAAGTGAGAAATCACCCCTCAGGGGGGATGGCCACGCCGCAATCCCTTCTCCTCCATTCTCTTCTCGGGATCTTGGGCACACACGCACATGCGCCTGGCGTAAGTTTTAAGCCACTGGGTCCAGGACGTGAACCACGGTCGACTACATGGGAGTCCAGCGACATAGCCATTACGCTAACTGGTGGTCCCTAATGTTGATCACTCTGTAAATGGGCAGAGTTGCTTACCCCGCAGGGCGGAGGTAAGTATAAAAAGCACATGGCAATTCGAAGGCCACATGTCCAGAAAACCAGCTTCTCCTGTCTTGTTTTTTGCACAAGGGGACTTCAAAAGGCTTGCAGAAAGGGGGCGTGGTGGTGAAGGTGCTAGATCCCACATGGGGCCAACCCTGGTTTGAATTCTGGACTCAGTGACTTGAAAATCACACTGGAATGTGTGCCTGTGTGCCCAGGGCCCCGAGAAGAGCATGGAGGAGAAGGACCACAATGTGGCCTGTCCCACGGGGGTGGTTTTCTCACTTTCCCTCTCCGTCCCTTTCCAGTGAGCACACGCATCATATGGCAAAACCCCGTGAGGATGTTTATGGGAAAATGGAATTGGGGTATGAGTTTATTTTGGAGTAAAAGAATTTCAAAATCCATGCATAGTTTTCATAGTACTCATTTTTTTCCATGAACTTTTTGAAGACCCTCTAGTAGTCCTTGAAACAGCTGTTGACACAAGACGGGTGCTGTCCTGTGTTAGGGACAGAGGGACCAGCAAGAAGGAAAACCAGGATAACCCAAAGCCAAGGCCAGTGGGAGGAGTACCGGCCCTGGTGCCCATACAGCAGGTGACAGCGCTGAAGAGACCTCTGGGTGTCACCGCTGGTTAGTGAGAATGGCTGTGGCAGGCCAGAGGTGACAGGAGGGTGAGATCGCCAGTGTTTAAGGAGCGAACGGTTGGAGTGGAATTGGAGGTCCAGTGGGGTGGAGATGGAGGCCGGATGGGGGGAGATGGAGGCCAGATGGGGGGAGATGGAGGCCAGATGGGGGGAGATGGAGGCCGGATGGGGTGGAGATGGAAGCCGGATGGGGTGAGATGGAGGCCGGATGGGGTGAGATGGAGGCCGGATGGGGTGAGATGGAGGCTGGATGGCGGGAGATGGAGGCCGGATGGGGTAGAGATGGAGGCCAGATAGGGGAAGATGGAGGCCGGATGGGGTGAGGTGGAGGCCGGATGGGGTGGAGATGGAGGCCGGATGGGGTGAGATGGAGACCGGATGGGGGCAGATGGAGGCCGGATGGGTGGAGATGGAGGCCCAGGTACAGTCATCTTTCAGGATAACAGGGAGGGGAAGAGGAAGGCGTTGTCTTCAGATGGGGACGAGAAGGAAATCCTTGGAGGAGAACGGCTGGGAGGAAGCCCCCTGTCCTGGCTGGAGCTATCTGTCTTTGGAGTCTGTTGCCTCTATGGAATGGGCCCCACTCATCTTCTCATGTGGCTGCTGGAACCCGGAGCTGGGAGCTCGTTGAGGTCCTTGGAATATGAACAGAAGTTGTCTGAGCTGCAGTTTCCTCATCTGTAAATTGAGGAGAAGAGCGCCAGCTCCTGGGGTGCGGAGGCACAGAATGAAGTGCACCTGTTACATGGCAGCTGCTGCACCCCGACTGTCGTGTCCTGCTACCGCTCTTGGAGACAGGATGGAGGAGAAGGAAAAGGCCCCCTCCTGGAGCGCTCTGGCACTGCAGAGCAGAGACGTGGGGAGCGCGCCCGCAGAGCAGTGATGGACTGGCCGCCGAGGCGAGGCGGGGGGCGGGATCGTGGTTCGGACAGGCCGGGGTGCCCCACGAGGCAGCGGGGTCCTCTCCACGAGGGATGCACCAAGGGACCAGCCGCGAGAGCCCGGCCAGGCTTAGAGAACACATCGGCAGGCTTGGTGCCCTGCAGCCCAGCGAATGAAATAGGGAGAGGTGTGGACAGAAACGGGGACTGACACAAATGTCAAGGCTTATGGGGTTCGTGTGTGTGAGAGAAAAACGGAGCTAGAGACAGAGAGAGCATGGCAGGGAGAATGTGCTGGTCACATGTCTGGGACAGCCTTGGGGCGGGGAGGGGCTGCGACGTGCTGATGGCCTGGGACAGCGGGCAGGTCTGGGGCCCTATGGGGACAGTGAGGACGCAGAGACGGTTCCTGGGGGCGGGTTGGGGTGCCCAAAGGCCAGCGCTGGGGGCGGGTTTCAAAGAATTAGATGAAGCAGTCTTTAAGGCTAGGGCCAAGGGCTGGCCGTGTTCCCTGAACCTTGACGTTCCTCGTTTCTCATGTTTCCTCCTGATTTTTATTATATGACTGCCTGCCAAAAAGAGTAATCTTAGTCTTTATGCATCTTTTTGTGTGGAATATATTATTTAATATGATATAGCAAATACGTTTCATATTACATTGTGTTTGTAGTTAGTTTTTTATTGGCCCATACTTGCCGGATATGATGCGGTTTTTTCATACGAGATTATGATGTATGGTGATTAAACAGGGCAGTTGGGGCACCCATCATCCCAACCACTGGCTATTACTTTGTTGGAAATGAAATTTTTTTTTTTTAAGCTTTTTATCTTAGGTGTGTGTGCTTACTAGAGAGAGACAGAGAAGGAAAGTGAGAAATCAGCCCCTCTCCCAGGGGGATGGCCATGCTGCAATCCCTTCTCTTCCATTCTCCTCTCAGATTTTTGAGTATCTACACACACACACACACACACACACACACACACACACACCTAGCGTGGTTTTCAAGCTGTCAGGGCTAGGACTCGATTGGCAGTTGACCATGTGGGAGTCTAGTGTCTTAACTACCAAGCCACCCGCTGACCCGGAAGTGAAATAATTTCTAATGGATGCATAATATCAAGCTATCTTTGCACACATGGCTTTGTATTTTGGAGGGTTCTCTCCTGGGGTAAATTCTTGGGTCTGAGATGACTGCTCAGGCGTCGAGTGGTTTGGGGTGGAGGGGTGGTGTCTGGGTACGCTGTTGGTTACTGGCCGCAGGCAGGCCCTCCTAGAGCCAGGAGGGCAGGCAGTGCAGAAGGACAGCAGGACATTCCATGCCAGGGTCGAATGGAAGCTTACGTGGATGCCCCACGTCCTCCTCGCGTGGCCTCTGCTATGCAGGGAAAGAGCTGCTGGCTGGAGTCCGCATCTGTGACTGAGTGCAGTTGTTCTCGGTTCAGTTCTTTAGGGCATGTGCATTCACCAGAGACAGAGACACAGAGAGAGAGGAAAGTGAGAAATCACCCCCCAGAGGGCATGGCCACGCCACAATCCCTTCTCCATTTCTCCTCCGAGGATTTTGGGCACACATACATGTGTCTGGTGTGATTTTCAAACTGCTGCTTTGGGGCTCGAACTGCATAGCCGGCCATGTGGGACCCAGCACCTTACCTTCCATGCCACCTGCTGGCTTGCTTGGCTTGGTTCTTAAATGCTTTCTCTGGGGTGTCATTAGGAAGCTGAACAAGGTGTGTGTCTGTCCAGGAGGAGAAAGTGGCAGTGAACGGGAGTCAGTTGCTCTGTTTCAGCACTCTTGGAGGAAGAACAAAACAACTTCATTTTTAGAAATTAAGGATTTATTGGGACCAGCAGATGGCATAATGGTTATGTCATTGGACTCTCATGTCGTTCACTGCTCTTCGGGTCTTGGGCCCAGCAGCTTCAAACTCATGCTGGCCGTGTGCGCATGCGTGCCCAAGATCCTGAGAGGAGACTAGAGATGGGAAAAGATTGTGGTGTGGCCATCTCTCCAGGGGGTCTTGCTTCCTGTTTCTCTGTCTCTGTCTCTGGCCCTCTGGTGAGCGCAGGTGCCCTATACCAAAAATCTCTCCCTCTAAAGAACAAAGAAAAACTAAAAAAGAAAAAAAAAAAAGCAAAGAAAAAAGAAATGAGAAAGTAAGGAGTTTATTTTAATTACAGTCATTACAATGTTTGTATATTGAACAGTTTTAGCAGCTCAAGGGAGACCTGATTTAGGTCATTCTTAAAGGTCATCACATTCTTTGGAATCCGATTTCATTAATAAATGTTGCTATTAATAACATTTTTCTTTGTCTTAATGATTGTTGTAATAATTCCTTCCCCTTCTTTCTTCTCTTTTCACAGAAAAAATACAGGAAAGGGTTTATTGATATTTCCAAGATCAAGTGTGTGGAAATAGTGAAGAATGATGACGGCGTCATCCCCTGTCAGAACAAGTACCCGTTTCAGGTGAGCTGGAAAGTTGGGGCCGGCGTGGTGCTGGGCTTTCCGTGCTCACTCGTCCACGTTCCGTGTCCTGTCATTGCTTTTGGTGGCTGCTTCTCAGGTGGTTTGGACACTGTAATGCTCATCGCTGTTCTCCCTGCACGGCTCAAGTCCTTGTGAGTGTGATCTTGCTTTTGTTTTAACCGGCTCAGTTCTCCCAATGGTGCTGTGTTTCCAACTCCACGGGTTCTTTCCTGCCATTCAGGGTTCTTACAGAGCAGTCAGGGTAGGGAATGAAGACGAGGCTGAAAACTGTGGGACGACGTCCTCTCTGTAAACCTGAGACACTAAGAAGGAGCTGGAGGGAGTTCCTGGAACAGAAGTGAGATGAAAGGCTGAGATGAGAAGTATCATCCTGGCGGTGTATGGCGATTAGAGTGGCCGTGTTATTTCATGTTTTTCTTCACAGTGACCCTATTACATATAGAGAGAAATATGCTGATCCCGGGACCAGAAATTGGCGTAATGGCTATGTTGCTGGACTCCCACGTAGTCGACCGCAGTTCACATCCCGGACCCGGTGGCTTAAACTCACGCTGGGCGTGTGTGCGTGCGTGCCCAAGATCCTGAGAGGAGAATGGAGGAGAAGGGATTGCGGCGTGGCCATCCCCCCTGGGGGGGGTGATTTCTCGCTTTCTGTCTCTCTCTCTGTCTTTCTGGCGAGCGCATGTGCCCTCTAGCAAAAACCTCTCCAATAGATACACGTGTGTATATATATATCTATGCTGATCTCAATTTCCAAGCCACCGGATCCGGGACTCGATTTGTAGTTGACCATGTGGAAGTCTGCCAAGCCACCTGCTGGCCCAGAAATGAAATGCTATTAATGGATGCATAATACCAAGCTATCTTTGCAGACACTGCTTTGTATTCTTTGGGATTCTCTCCTGGGATACATTCTTAGGTGTGAAATGACTGTGTTCACCGTGGGAGTGGTCTGGGGAGAAGGGGGTGGTGTCTGGCTATGCTGTCAGTTATCGGCCGCAGGCAGACACGCCTAGAGCTGGGAGGGTGGGCAGTGGAGCAGGACAGCAGGACATTCCGTGCTCGAGTCCAGTGGAAGTTTACGTGGATGCCCATGTCCTCCTCGCGTGTCTCTGAGTTCTGTGTGTTACCTCTGATGTAGGAAATTGGGGTGATTAGGCCCAACAAATCAGTGCCAAGTTCAGGACTACAAGATGACCAGTTTCTTGTCTCATAGTCACGAAGAATTAGAGTCAAAGACACAGGTGGGACCAGCAGTTAGCGTAATGGCTATGTCGCTGGACTCCCATGTAGTCAACCGCGGTTCGTGTCCTGGACCCGGTGGCTTAAAACTCACGCTGGGCGTATGTGCGTGCATGCCCAAGATCCCGAGAGGAGAATGGAGGAGAAGGGATTGCGGCGTGGCTGTCCCCACTGGGGAGTGATTTCTCGCTTTCTGTCTCTCTCTGTCTCTATCTGGCGAGCGCACGTGCCCTATAGCAAAAACCTCTAAAAAAAAAAAAAGACACAGGCAAGGGTACTAAAGTTAAAGTGGAGTTTTTCAGAGAGGAAAGGAGAGACAGAACTACCCAGCGGGGCGGGGGTGGGGTAGGTCCCAGGAATGGGTTGCTGATGAGCTGGGGCGAGGGGGTTTTATCTTGACAAGGAGGGACTTGTGCCTACACATCCTTTGTTTAGGTTACACGGCAATGATTCACATCATCCTTCTCCTCTTTGGGAATGGGCTCACAAATCACAAGGCTGCAGACATTCAGACATCAGTTACTTACCATTCAGCAGATCTTTGTCTGAGATCTGCAGCCCATAGAGTTTCTAATTTGTATCATGTTTTCTGCAAGTCTAAGCTGAAGCTTTGTTCTTTGATGTCTTTTTCTCTAGTGCTTCTAAAATGTAATCTCATTTAGACCGCCCCCCCCTTATCTTGCAGGTGCAAGCCTGCATATCATGTTCCCACTTCTCAAACAATTCTTCACAGCAAGTTATTGCTCAAGGTCCTTTGCTCTCTTGCTCCCCAGACCGAGAGGGACTGCACTGTTGGGAATGCAGGAGTGATAGGGAAAATGCCAGCTCCTGTCGTCACTGTCTCAGGAAAGCTGCAAGTATGCAAGTAGGGAAGTGATCATTGCTTTTCAGTGAGAGCAGCAAATGCTTTGTATTAAAAGCTTGACTACAGTGACTCCATCTTGTCTCATGTTCTCCAGTCCATGGGCTAACCCTGTCTATTAGCCAGAGAACCTACTCCTACCTCACCTCTGCCGGGTGCCCCACACGTGGGGGAACGTCTGTGGCTGAAGGTTCAGGTATGTCCCAGGACTTCCCGGTTGCTCTGTGATGGCGAGCCAGTCAGCCGGACACTCACTTCTTGCTCCCAAGGGGGGTAGGTGTGGCTATTCAGCCTGTCTGCCTGTGCCAGGCTCTTGGGGCACACATGCCCAGCCCTCAGCCGTGTGGAGTCAGGCCCTGACTCCCAGAGTGTGTGGCAGCACACACTCTTCCCCAGCACCGGGGCACCCCTTGTGTGGGCGAGGGGTCTGCACACTTTCCTCTGAGCAGCGACTGTCAACTTTCCCCGTGGCTGTGCTCTCTGTGCCGAAGGGACGTGGCATCTCTTCCTCAGTGTGGTGTCTTGTGGTGCTTTTGCGTGTCTTCAGTTGCTGCTATGAAATGATCGATTACATTTGCAGCGAATAGTTACCAGTGTGGGGAGTTAGATGATTTGGACGCAGAGAGAGAAAAATGTCCAGACTTCTCAATTGTCCCCTGCTATGGTGACAACCATACAAAAGGAAGGGACTGCCTTATTTATTATTTTGTTTTTGCTATGGGGCCCATGCGCTTGCCAGAGACAGAGACAGACAGAGAGAGGGAAGGTGAGGAAGCGCACCCCATGGGGCATGCCGTACTGCAGTCCCTTCTCCTCTGTTCTCTGGTCTGTTTTTCAAGCCACTGGGTCCAGGACTTAAACCACAGAGTTGGTGGGGCCAGCAGGTGGCATGGTGGCTGGGGTGCTGGCCTCCCAATGGCCAACCGTGGTTCGAGTCTTGGACCTGGTGTCTCCCCCCCCCCCCCCGTGAACACACACACACACACATACGGTTGGCCATCGGGGATCCAGTGCCTTAACCGCCATGCCACCCGCTCTCCTGTCTGCTGTTCCTCCTTTCGTTCCTGCTGTTCTCCCGAGTGAAGAGCAGGGGCAGTAACTGCTTAAAGAGGTGACACTGAGGCCAAGCCACCCGGCTTGCTGCTGAGTGACTTTGTGACTCGTGTAAGCCACTTGACCTCTGTGTCTGCGTCCCCTCCTCAAAGTGGGGCTGCTAACAACAGCACTCTCCTGAGCTCGTGGTGAGGCCCAGCTGAGGTGGCTGCGCGTGCACTCGCGAGCCAAGGGGCTGCCAGCTGCCGTCAGTGACGTGACGCTGTTCTCCCGTTCCCGTTCCGCCTCTCGTGCTGCTGCCGTGGGGACATCGCGTCTGCCACCCTGTCTCCAAGTGACCCTGTTTAAATCATTTTCCTGACTAGCTGTATTGAATGCACATGTAATGATGCATGTGTATGGAACAGCACATGTGTGTAGTGGTATGTGTGTAACGGCATGTGTGTGTACTAATGTGTATGTGTAACAGCATGTGTGTGTGGGTAGTGAAGTATGTGTAATGGCATATGTGTGTGTAGTAGTGTGTGTGTATGTAATGGTATGTGTGTGGGTAGTGAGGTATGTGTAATGGCATGTGTGTGTAGTAGGGTGTATGTTTGTAATGGTATGTGTGTGGGTAGTGAGGTATGGGTAATGGCATGCGTGTGTGTAGTGGTGTGTGTTTGACTGTATAGTGGTGTGAGTGTGTAACAGCATGTGTGCGTGTGGTGGTAGTGTGTGTAATGGGGTGTGTGTGTAGTGGGGTGTGTGTGTAGTGGGTGTGTGTAGTGGGGTGTGTGTAACGTGTGTGTAGTGGTACATGTGTATGTAATGGCATGTGTGTGTAGTGGTGTGTATGTGTAATGGCATGTGTGTATGTAGTGATGTGTGTGTAATGGTGTGTGTGTAATGGTGTGTGTGTAGTGGGGTGTGTGTGTGTGTGTGTGACCATGTGTGTATGTAGTGGGGTGTGTGTGTAGTGGAGTGTGTGTAATGGCATGTGTGTATGTAGTGTGTGTGTGGTGGTATGTACGTTAATGGGATGTGTGTGTGTGTAGTGGTGTGTGTGTAACAGCGGGTGAGTGTAGTGGTATGTGTGTAGTGGTGTGTGTGTAATAGCAGGTGTGTAGTGGTGTGTGTGTTACAGTGGGTGTGTGTAGTGTGTGTAATGGGGTATGTGTGGGTAGTGGAGTATGTGTGTGACGGCTTGTGTATGTAGTGGTGTGTGTAATGGGGTGTGTGTGGGTAGTGGAGTGTGTGTAGTAGTGTGTGTGTAGTGGTGTGTTTGTGTAACAGCGTGTGTGTGTGTAACACTCCACGTGACGTTTAGCACAGAACCTCTCCGACCCCCTCTGATGACTGTCAGACATTTTGGGGGGCAGCAGTACTTGTGGGGAGTTTTGGCCCTCGTGTTTGTGGACCCAGAATTAGGATTTTTTCCCGTCCAGAGAATTAGAATTTTTTGTTCTGCAAGCTTTGGATGTTTTTAAAAATGACCATCTAAGTAGAACAGAAAATATTTTGTCCTTGGACCATTTAAAACCATTGCAGTGTGGGACCAGCAGATGGCGTAATGGTTACGTCGCTGGACTCCCATGTAGTCAACCTCAGTTCAAGTTCGGACCTGGTGGCTTAAACTTATACCAGGTGCATGTGTGTGTGTGTGTGTGTGTGTGTGTGTGTGTGTGTGTGCGCCCAGGATCCAGAGAGGAGAATGGAGGAGAAGGGATTGTGGTGTGGACATCCCCCAAGGGGGGGTGATTTCTGTCTCTCTGTCTCTGTCCCTTTGGTGAGCGCCCTATACCAAAAATCCCTCTTAAAAAAACGAACAAAAAAAACCCATTGTTGTAATGAATAAATATAAACTCAACAATTTTCAAAATTAATCAGTAAGAGAGAAGCTTGAGTTGTAACTGTGTAATTTATTAATTTTTTTAGAGGTTTTTGCCTTGGGGAAACTGAACTTGCTGGAGAGAGAGAGAGAGAAAAATGGTGAGAGGGAAAATGAGAAATCACCCCCCCGGGGGTATGGCCATGCTGCAATCCCTTCTCCATTCTCTTCCCGGGATATTGGGCACACGTATGCCCGGCATGAGTTTCCAGGCACCGGGTCCTGGACTCGAACCTTGTTTGGCCGTGTGAGAGTCCAGCGATGTAACCGCTGTGCCGTCTGCTGGCCCCATACCCGTGTAATTTAAACCAGCAGGATCTGAAAGGTGAAAGACATCCCCTCTTCCTCTAAGTTAACTAAGAAAGAATAGATCCTGGCTTTACATCTTCACAGTGAAATTTTGCATGGGGTTCAGATGTATGGTTAAAAAAAAAGGTAGAAGGAGACATTTCCAGAAGACACCGAAAGGAAGAAGGAGGCTGCTTTCCCCAGCATTTTCTAGCCCTGGAAAGGGACAGAGGAGGTATGGAGGAGCCTGCCCCACTGCCCTGCCGTCCCGCTGGTGCCCGTCACGCTGGCTGTGGGCCGAGATGTGTCTGGGCCCCGTCTCTCCTGCCTTCTGAACGCTGCCTGTCTGCCCAATGCCTGCCGTTTTCCCCAGGCCACGCTGTCGGTAGGGCTGTCGGACATGGGAATGAGCGAAGGAGGCTAGGAAAGGGAGGGAGGGGAACTGCTGGGTTAGCGGGGACACTCAGGGAGAGGGTCTCCTTGACAACATGGCTCTGGGCTTCCAGGTCTGCAGGACCCATCCCTCCGCAGCTGTCGGGTAACTCCTAGGAGCCACGAGACTCGCACGAGAGACCCAATTCGCGGCTGCATCCCCCCCAGGTTCGCTGTGCACACGGCTGACACGGCAGGTGGCTTACCAGCTGGGGTCTGGGCCTGGCAGAGGGAAGGACCCAGGCCCCCTACGCCTCTCCCCCCCCACCTGGGATGCCCAATTAGAAGGTGGTGGTTTGCGTTTGATGTTATTTCCAGAAATGTCTTGATATCCCACATGCCCCAGGTTAGCTAGGTAATAATATATCAAGCTACTTTTAGTTGCCAAAACTCTGAATTTGGAATGTTTTACTATTATAATTATTATTTTGGTTTCACAACTCTTTGAAAAACTTCACCCATGCTCACGAGCTTTCTCAGGTCACGGTGCTGACATGAGGTGGATTTTGAGACGTTAGACTGCTCGCAGCGGGAAAGCAGGCCCAGGAAGGAGTGACAGGGCAGCGTGAAGGTGTCTGGGAGAAAACACATGAAGAAAAGCCTCTGCGTGTCGGACAGGCCCCGCCCTTAGCACCTCACCTCATCTGCTCTGGCTTTCTCACTGGAGAGTGGGGGCGTTGGCAGTGAGAGACCCGGGCTGCCCTGCAGGGAGTGAAGCGGGTGTGAAGCGTGCAGTCCCGTGTGGGGACGCGGTGAAGAATGACAGTGACACAGTGTGACTGTGATACACCGCGGTAGCCGACAGCTCCAAGGCCTCCCGCTGCACCTTGCAGACCTGTCCGCGTCCGCGCAGAATGAAGGTCGTGGTGCACTTCCACGTCGTTAGCTTGCAGAGTCAGACCTGGGTGAGGCGTGAGATGACGTAGCCCTGAAGGAAGCCGCTCCTCGCACCTCCGTGGCACTTTATATTTGTCTCTGCATCCCCTCTCCCGATCTGACCTGTGATAAGCTGTCCTGACTCATCTTCCCAAGAACCTTCATTTGGGCTCTGTTGGTCTCCCTGTCCCAGCACCGAGGTGCATGCACACAGCCCTGTGGTCCTGTGGTACCCACATTGCAGTGGCAGTGCCTGCGTTCGGAGTGAACGGGAAGGGACGGCCACTTACCCGCGAAGACAAGCGTGTTTCAGTGCAAGGGTTCCAGCCTGCCTGGCGTTTCAGCCAGTCAAGGTGGCCGACCACCACGGGTAAAGCAACAGACCGAGACAGACCCCTGGGTTAATTTCCGAGCCTCGCTTTTGTTATTAACATTAAAAACAAGACTCTTCCCACCAGGAGCGACCTCTGCAAGAGCTTGTTTACAAGCGTGGGCTCAGGAGTCAGAGTCCCGGCTGCCCAGATTCACAGCCAGATGCCGGCAGGCAGGTTGGGGACTCTGTGGGACCGTTTGCAGGGCCTGCGGCATGCATGGGCCCCTGAGGGTGTGCGGGAGTGGAGGGCCTGTGCCGGGCCTCGGTTTCCTCACCTGTAACACGGAGTGCCATTACACTGACGCGGGATTCACTTAATATCTGTAAAGCGTATGGCTTAGGGCTGTGCTAATCGGTGCTTACCAGAGTTACCTGCTGCAATTATTGTTATTATTGTGCAGCTTGTTTCTTTACTCCTTCCATGAGTGAGAGAGGTGGGAAGACAGCACCCCAGCAGGGTCTTTGCTGCAATCCATCCCCTGCTTCCGGCTGCCCAGGGTCCCGCCATGCAGGTGCTCAGCGTACGGAGGGTAGTTGCTGGCACCTCAGCTTACCCCTGCGCCACCAGCCAGCCGCTACGCAGTCACTGATTGTGGCGAGAGAGAAGCCACAGGCGTGGTGTGGAAGGAGGGGCCCATTCATCTGAAATATTGTTTAGAAAGTCCTGGGTTGGAATCCTCTGTTACAGCACGTCTGCCTCGGGACGGCAGTTAGACTGCTACCAAAGCGTCCTGGGCTGTATATGTTCTCTTATAAAAACACGGTTCTTTGCAAAACGTGTGCCCTGTTCAGCGTAGAAGTGAAGGAAGAGGTGTGCTCTTGTATGAAAAGGATCGAGGGGAGCCAGTAGATGGCATAGCGGTTACGTCACTGGACTCCCCACATAGTCAACTGTGGTTCAATTCCCGGACCCAGTGGCTTCAAAATCATGCCAGGCACGTGTGTGTGTGTGTGTGTGTGTGTGTGTGTGTGTGTGCGCGCGCCCAAGGTCCCAGGAGGAGAATGGAGAAGGGACTGGGGTGTGGCCATCCCCCCTGGGGGATGATTTCTCACTTTTCCTCTCACTGTCTCCTCTCTCTCTTTCTCTTTTTCTCTCTCTCTGGGGAGCACATGAACCCTAAGGCAAAAAAAAACTCTTTAAAAAAAAAAAAAAGGAAAAGCATCGAGGTTCTCTGGATGGGAAGGAACTGGCTCTTTTAATCACTCGAGAACTTGCTGGTCCTGCAGTGCCGCAGCTCTGTGCTGGACAGAAGTGCCGTGTCTACGCGTCTCTCACCCCGTCTCCTCTTCTGTTCCAGGTTGTTCACGATGCGAACACTCTGTACATTTTCGCACCTAGTGTGCAGAGCAGGGACCAGTGGGTGAAGAAGCTAAAAGAAGGTAAGACTCGTATGTGCGATGTGTCCATATGCAGTTTTTAAACAGTGTGGCGTGGCCGTCGCTCACACGGACACGGCCCCTGCACCCATTGCATCTGTGATCTCTTAATCTGCGGAAGTGTTTCTCCATACATACTGGACGTGCTGCCAACATCCTGGAGAGCTTCCCCTTTTAAAATCTGATTCTTTCTAGTTGTGTATAAATGGTTTCTAAGAAAAGCATGCTTCCGTTAAATGCACAATACATTGGAAAGTGATAAGGCTTGGGCTTCTATGATAACAGGGTTTGATATTTTCAAAGAAACTGGCCACATTGTCCACATGTGGCATGGAAGGGTTGATGTGTGCACAGAAAGTGAGTCAGTGAGCATCTGTCCTCAGGCCCGGCCATTCCTGTAGAACAGAACTGTGCGGGCCAGGCCGCTTTGGCGTTACCCGCCGTGGTGGAGCCACGTCCCTTGTGCTCAGAGGTGCGTCTCCACAGAGGGGAGGGACGCAAGCAGTATGGCTTCTCCAAGTGCCACGTCTCAGGTGTTCTGAGGGGTTCTCGGGGAGTAAGCCAAGGTCGGCAGCGTTGCTTACGAAGTGTTCCGGAGCGTTGGTCTCATTTCATTCATTGTGAATGTGTTTGTGAATTGCAGAAATAAAGAACAACAATAATATTATGATTAAATATCATCCTAAATTCTGGGCAGACGGAAGTTATCAGTGTTGCAGACAAACCGAAAAACTAGCTCCTGGGTGTGAAAAATATAATCTATTTGAGAGTAGTAAGTATTCATTTTATTATATAATTAATTGTGTATAGAATGAACATATTGGTGTGGGGAGAAAGTGACATGATTTTGATTTTTAAGTATACCATACTTTGGGCCAGCCAGTGGTATAGTGGTTAAGGTCACTGGATCTACATGACTGACTATGTGGTTCGAGTCCTGGACCCAGTAGCTTGAAAAACACATGGGGCGTGTGTAAGTGTGTGCCCAAAACCCCTAGAGGAGACCGGACAAGAAGGCGTGGCCACCCTCCCTCCAGGGCATGTGTGTTGATTTCTCACTTTCCCTTTCTCTCTCTCTTTCTGGTGAATGCACACACTCTAAACAAATTTAAAACAAATAAACAAAAGAATGACAGCATACCTCCTAGCACAATGTGAAGGCAGGGCAGGCGTAGTTTCTAAGAACAGTTCATTACCAGCAGTTAGTGTAATGGCTATGTCGCTGGACTCCCATGTAGTTGACCGTGGTTCGCGTCCCGGACCCGGTGTCTTAAACTCACGCCGGGCGCGTGTGCGTGCGTGCCCAGGGTCCCGAGTGGAGAGAAGGGATTGCAGCGTGGCCATCCCCCCGGGGGGTGATTTCTCGCTTTCTGTCTCTCTGTCTCTCTGGTGAGTGCACGTGCCCTATAGCAAAAACCTCTCCAAAAAAAAAAAACCAAAAAACACCATAGTCAGATGTGACTGTGCAGAGAATGAAATGTCTAGGGTTAATTTTGACACCCGAGACCCTTGCAAGTCGTGGAAACAAGCCCCCTGGTCATCAGTTAAAAGCACAGAGATCCAGAATTGCTGGTGCCAGAGGGTGCCCGTGGGAGGGTCAGTGCCCTGCTGGTGCCCGGCGGGATGTGGTCACAGCCGTCAGAGCTGGTGGGGCTTCTGGACCGTGTAGGGCAGTCACAGCCGGGATCCTGCATCGTAGGGGAGGCCAGACCAGGCGACCTCGGGACACCCAGCCCAGTTCTCCGAGCTCAGCACCCTGGCTCTCCCAGAAGCCCTCACATTCCTTTAGCACATTCGGGAAGAGAGCCCCCGTTTCAAGGTTGCTGTTGTTTCTTATTTTTTCAGTTTCTTCAAGTTTGGAATTAGGTAGAGCGCAGCCTAACCTGCTGTAAGAAGAGGCTCCTAAGTTACCGTGACTTGAGCCGCAGAGAAGCTTACTCTAATTTCCAGGCGTAGGTGTGTGGTCCAGGGCTAGTCCTGCTGGTGGCCCTGGGATGGCTCCAGCTCTCGCAAATTCTTTCTTCCTGGAAACAGAAAGAAGGAAAAGGTCAAGGAGGCCACGGGAACTCATTCTGGGGACAAGATCAGAAAATGGCGCACTGGCCTGTGTGTGGAGCTCCATGGCCCCACAGCCACCCCTCCATGAAGTCCCTCTAGTCTGTGGCAGGGCAGCCTTGTGCTAGCCCAGCTCGAGGGCTGCAGGCTGTAGAGGGAGGGCCAGGGTGTCTAGGAACGGCCAGGGTGCCTAGGAACGGCCAGGGTACCTAGAGGGAGGGCCAGGGTGCCTAGGAACGGCCAGGGTGCCTAGGAACGGCCAGGGTACCTAGAGGGAGGGCCAGGGTACCTAGAGGGAGGGCCAGGGTACCTAGAGGGAGGGCCAGGGTACCTAGAGGGAGGGCCAGGGTGCCTAGAGGGAGGGCCAGGGTACCTAGAGGGAGGGCCAGGGTACCTAGAGGGAGGGCCAGGGTGCCTAGAGGGAGGGCCAGGGTACCTAGAGGGAGGGCCAGGGTGCCTAGAGGGAGGGCCAGGGTGCCTAGAGGAAGGGCCGGGGTGCCTAGGAAGGGCCGGGGTGCCTAGGAAGGGCCGGGGTGCCTAGAGGAAGGGCCAGGGTGCCTAGAGGGAGGGTCAGGGTGCCTAGGAAGGCCAGAGTGCCTAGGAACGGCCAGGGTACCTAGAGGGAGGGCCAGGGTGCCTAGGAAGGGCCAGGGTGCCTAGAGGAAGGGCCAGGGTGCCTCGAGGAAGGGCCAGGGTGCCTAGAGGGAGGGTCAGGGTACCTAGAGGGAGGGCCAGGGTACCTAGAGGGAGGGCCCGGTGCCAGAGCATCCCCATTCCTGGGCTGTCGTTATTCCGAAGTACTCTGACTCTGTAAGTGCAGGTGAGGGCCGGTTTAGGCAGGGGTGGGCTGTGGGCCTGGCCCCAGTCCCTCCGGCGTTTGTGTCTGATCAGGAGGCAGAAATACAAACGGGCTCTAGCAGAGGTTTAATTCTGTCCCCTAACAGTGCGACACAGGTGACGTGCGCCAGTGTCCGTGGGAGTGGCCTTCCTGTCTGCGTGCTCGTCCTCGCTTTCCTTAAAAACTACCCGTGTCGGGATCAGCAGTTGGCATAATGGCTATGTTGCTGGACTCCCATGTAGTCGGCCACGGTTCAAGTCCCAGAGCTGGTAGCTTAAACTCACGCCTGGTGCATGTGCGGGTGTGCCCAAGATCCCGACAGGAGAATGAAGGAGAAGGGATTGCGGCATGGCCTTCCCCCCGGGAGGGTGATTTCTCGATTTATGTCTCTCTGGCGAGCGCACACGCCCTATAACAAAAACCTCTCCAAAAAAAAAACCAATAAACAACCCATGTCGTATCTTCCCCAGTCATTTTTGACCTATTTTTGCTGTTGGCATTTTCAGGTATACGAAAAGCGCTGCCTCCAGCTCCAGAAACAAAGAAGGTAGGTGGTCTTCCGCTGCTGGACGCTGAGTCTCTCAGTTTTGGAAGCCGTTGCGGTTTGCTGAGCTGCTTCCCCTCACTCACGTGCCCGTGTGTTCCCCAGAACCATCTCGGAAGCAGACGGGCTGTGACTTACTTGCATTTTTCTTGCTGTCCAATAATATGAAGTTAATCGTACCAGCTTTTATCCTTGGGCGTTCTGTTATCACCTGGCACCTGCCTGTATGCTGGCTTACAGACGGATAAAAATGTGGGCACGTAAAGGGGTGTTTCAGTCTAGACCACAGTACGACACTGTGGTGGCTTTAGTAGTTTAATGATGCATCTCTGAGGAGTGGGTTTTGGTGGAACCCGGTCAGGCCCTGATTGCAGGCCACCTCGCGTGAGACTGGGCGAGTCCCTCTGGTGTAAAGTGAGAGTCCCTAAGTCTTTACGTCTTGGAAGCAGGGCTGAGATTGGGTGGAAAGCGCCTGCATCCTCCCGTGGTCCTCCCGCGTTACAGGTGTGCAAAAGCACGCCCTGTGGGCGGGAGCAGACCTCCGGAAGGCTCCGCAGGGCACTTAGCCACGGCCGCTATTCGAGCGGTGGTCTGTGTTGAGTCGTCCTGGCTTCTGCTCTCTCGCCACCCCTGCCTCTCCCTGGAAAATTCTCCAGCCCTGAGCAAAAGCCTTTTAACCTTTAAAGGTAGATTTCGCTCATCTCTTGCATTCCGAACCCCGTGAGAGGCCCAGACACTGGCAGGCTCGCCGCGATATCGTAGGCTGCGGGTTGGACATAGGGACCCGCTCGGTGGGGTGTGTGACTCTGGTCTTGCACTTCATGCCGGTTCTGGCGAAAACTAAAGCTCTCCCGTTTCCTTCTTGCTTAGAGGAGGCCTCCGCCGCCGATTCCACCCGAAGAAGACAGCGGCGAGGAGATCGTCGTAGCCATGTACGATTTCCAGGCCACGGAGGCGCACGACCTCAGGCTGGAGAGGGGCCAGGAGTACGTCATCGTGGAGAAGAACGACGTGCACTGGTGGAGGGCCCGGGACAGATACGGGTGAGCACCCCCTCCTGCCGGGCGCGTGGTGGGTGGGAGCCCGGCGTCCAGGGAGGAGAGGACACGTGGCTGCCACTCGTGGACAGCTCGGTCGGCCCCAGATGACAGGACACCCGATTACAGAGCCACAGTGCACCCTGGTGGTCACTCGGTGACTGCGATGATCAGCTACTTGTTTTCAGACGTGAGACGACCTTACACTGCTCTCTTCCTCGTTCACATGTAACTTTATGTTTGTGACCTTGGGACAAATCCCCATTTTATGTTTTACATCCCTTGCTTAGTAAGTGATCTTAGTTTTTGTAAGAAATAGTTTACTGTAATTTTCTCATTAGAATCTGTTTCTATGTGTGTGCGTTCACAGTGTAGTGGCACCTTTGGTCACTTGAAGTTCTTTCTCCGTCCCCGTATATATTAGAATGTGTGTATAAGTATATGTATCTATAAGCCATATACATATATGTGAAGGAAATGATCATGAGCAAGCACTAATTGCATATGATAATTAAGATTTAAAAGAGATCACGTGTTCAGCTTTATTTTTGGTAAGTATGTAGGATCTGTACGTAAACATAGGGAGCAGGTCGCTTTTGAGCTTTGTCAAGAAAGCCATATCCTTGGGAACAGCAGTTGGCGTAATGGCTATGTCGCTGGACTCCCATGTAGTCGACTGCAGTTCGAGTCCTAGACCTGGTGGCTTAAACTCACACCGGGCGCGTGTGCGTGCGTGCCCAAGATCCCGAGAGGAGAATGGAGGAGGAGGGATTTTGGTGTGGCCATCCCCCTGGGAGGGGTGATTTCTCGCTTTCTGTCTCTGTCTCTCTGTCTTTCTGGCGAGCGCACGCGCCCTATAGCAAAAACTCTCAAAAAAAAAGAAAGAAAGAAAGAAAGAAAGAAAGAAAGAAAGAAAGAAAGAAAAAGAAAAGAAGAAAAGAAAGCTGTATCCTGTCCTGTGGTCACCTCTGAGCCTGGAGTCCTGCTTCCCACCCCTGTCCAGCCCCAGTTCTCTGTGTCCCTAGCTCTGTCCTGGAGCAGCAGGCCACCTCTGGGTCGGGCAGGCCCCGTCTCCCCTGGGTTCTCAGCGGTGGTACGTGTCCAGGTGCTCGCTGGCACTGTGGTATCGCCTTCTGGACATTTTGTTGCTGTTTTATTTAAAACAGTTTTTGCTATCAGGTGTGTGCTCTCGTTACAGACAGAGGCAGAGAGAGAGGGAAGGTGAGAAGCTCCTGGGGGATGCCGTGCTGTGATTCCTCCCCCAGCTCCTCTCGGGATTTTGGGCGCATGCAGACACCTGGCTTGTTTATCAGGCTGCTGGGCCAGACCCCAGCCATACCGAACCTGGCTGCTTTAAGCATCACGCCACCTCCTGGCCCACTTCATGCGGAATCTTAACCTTTTATTCTGCTCTTACAAGCTTTTCACTGCTTCTGAGTGCCAGGCCCCGCATACAGCTTTTATTTTTCATTTTGCATGGTAGACATTTCCAAACATCTAGAGGCATGTAATTAGTGAGCCCCTGTGGCTTCTAGTGTGTACCAGTCTTGTTTCCACTCAGTATGACCGCATGCCTTTGGGGGGTGCTTTCTCCTTCTCTCTGTCTCTCTTTCCTTCTCTGGTAAGTACGCATACTCTCTGACAAATTGAAAACAACAAAAAAAGGAGACTTGTATGGATTTCAGAATATATTGCACCAAAATAAACCCACACCATAATGTCTCTTCCCACGAAGTTTCTAGAGCCTCTTCATGTATCTAAGTATTTAGAAAGTATAAATCAAGAGGCCAGCAGCTGGTGTGGTGGTGAAGGCACTGCATTCCCACATGACCAACTGCTGTTTGAGCCCCAGACCTGGTGGCTTAAAAATCACGCCGAGTGCAGGTGTGTGCGTGCCCAAAACCCCGGGAGAGGAACGGAGGAGAAGGGACTGTGGTGTGACCATCGCCCCGGGGAGTGATTTCTCACTTTTCCTCTCTCTCCCTGGCAAGTGCACATGGCCTCTGGCAAAAACCTAAGAAAATAAATAAAAGGAACCATAAATCCAGCCGACAGGCTGGTAAAGAACATCTGACTACCTTCCCACCTGGCACATGCGCCTTCGTCATGAGGAGGAAGGCAAGGTCCCCTTAGAGCTCCGTGCTGGAATGTGGCGGCGCTGGAAAGCCATCCCCTGGGGCTGGCTCCCACTCACACGGACTTGTGGCCCTTCCAGCCTGTCCCCCAGGGCTCTGTGCTTGCAAAGGCCACTTCCGCCCCCTGCTGTGTGACCACCCTCGGGGCTCGTGCGAGGGGTGCAGGGATCCAGGAAGCACAATCCTGACTTAGAGGATGGAGCCAGGGGCGAGCCCTTGCAGACCCAGGAGATGGGCAGGAAATCTGGGGTCCTGGTCACCCAGATTCCGACCTGGAGGGTGCCGAGGGAACAGGGGCTCTAACAGAAGTGGGGTTTCCCAGCAGGCACCTTGTGGCCCCAGTCTAAAGGCACCCCCCTTAGGGGCTGTCTAATGCATTTCCCCTCTTCTGCACGGACATGTGTTTTCACATTAGGTTCAAATCAGGATCCTGCGGAGACCCATGCCTGCCTCTTGGCTGCCACGCCCTTGTTTCTTCCATTCTGCGATGTCCCCTCCTGCTTCGTTCTGGGTTTGTTAATGGACCAGTTATTACCCTATCAAATGAGTCCAAGTCCAAATTATTCCGCTTGGTTGCTTTCGGTGTTGGTGAGTGCATCTGGGCGTCTTGTATTTCCTGTAACTGAGGCTGGATCTGGAAGCCTGGCCGCCCCCTTGGACTGAGGCTGAGATTTACTCAGGGTGCAGGTGTCGGGCCGAGTCCTCCATCAGGAAGGGCTTCATCAATCTCCCTTATGGACTCGGGCATCCATGAATGAGTATTAATCCTGTAAAGAATGACTGCATCGACCAGCACATTGAATTCATGCAGGAAAGGGAAGGTCAAATTTTGATTTTTAATTTCTACTGATTTTTATGATGAAGAATTAGTCACTGAACTCCTGCTGGGAATAACAGTGGTAGCCCATTTCCCATTGCAGTTACGGTACTTGTACTCAGGCGCTCCCTGACTCACCATAGGCTTAAACCAACAGTGGCTAGAAGTTGAAATACCGTAAGTGAAAATGGGTGTTGTGTAGACATCATGGGGAACAGAAACAGGACACCATGTCCACACACTGGCAGCACCCCCCGCCCCTTTACAGGGCTGGCTGTGACCCCCGCACGGCACTTCACGTGTGCTGACAGATACACTGAGCATTTGGAGCGAGCTGGTCTTTCTTAGGAGCTTCGGGCAATTTGCTTTAAGTATCCCTCAAAGTCAATCATCTCCCTTGTCATAGCCTCTCTGTAAAGTAATTTCAGTTTACCTAAGTAATTTTCTTTTTCTTTCCTTTTTTTTCCTAGGAGTGAAGGATATATCCCAAGTAATTATGTAACAGGAAAGAAATCAAACAACTTAGATCAATATGAGTAAGTAGATGTCTACTTGGTGACTGTGGGAAACAATGTGTTCATTCTCCCAATATGTATAAGTATCCTGGAGATCAGAGCGTGTCCTGCTGTCTTTAGACGGTGACACCAGCATGTCCTTAACTCCGTTTTCAGGTGGTGCCTGGAGGTCCGGGGGGTGGATGGGACTGCATGGTATGATATCATTGAATCCATTTTAAACAAGTCACAGCTTGGCTGACTTTAAAATACAGATCATTGTCCTCTCCATTCAAGATTCAGAAATAACGTAGCTCTTAAAGGTCCATGTTTTGGGGCCAGCAAATGGCCTAGCAATTATGTCGCTGGACTCCTACATGGCTGACCGCAGTTCGAGTCCCAGACTCAGTGGCCTGAAAATCATGCCTGGTGCATGTGTGTGTGCCCAATATTCTGAGAGAACAGCAGAGCAGGGATCACGGCGTGGCCTCCCCCGGGGGGTGATGTCTCACTTTCCCTTTCACTGTCTCTCTCTCTCTGGCGAGTGTGTGCACCCTAAGGCAAAATACCGCTTTAAAGAAAGTACAGGTTTTCTTGATTCTTTGACTAAAATAACAATGTATGTTATTGTTTAAAAAGCCTTGTGATATGGAACAGTGTTACTAATTTAAAAATTACTCATACAGCCAGCATGTGGCATGGTGTTTAAGGGCGTTGGACTCCCACGTGGTTGACCATGGTTCGAGTCTTGACTTGGTAGTGTGCTTTCTCACTTTTCCTCTCTCTCTCTCTCACTCTGTCCCTCTCTGGTCAAAGTAAATAAATAAATAAAGTCAAATAAAATAATTCTCTTAAAAAAAGTACTCATAAATCAGTCAGAGTTGACCTGTCAACATTAGTAGATATTCTTTTAATCTTTTTACTGTTTATAGAGAATCATGCTGTATATACTGTTTCATATTTTTTCTCCTCACCTAACAATATATTCTGATTTGGGACCAGTAGATGGCATAATAGTTAAGTCACTAGACTCCCAATGTGGTTGGCCGTGGTTCGAGTCCTGGGCCTGGTGGCTTAAAGCTCATGCCCAGCATGTGTGCATGTGTGTCCAAAATCCTGAGAGGAGAATGGAGGAGAAGGGATTGCGGCATGGTCAACCCCCCCGGGGGGATGATTTTTCACTTTCTGTCTCTCTGTTTCTCCAGTGAGCGCACATGCCCTATAGCAAAAACCTCTTAAAAAGAAAAAAACCCGAAAACCTCAGCGTATTCTGAGTATTTTCTCCTATGTTAAGTATTCTTTGAAAATATTTAAAAAATAATTTTATTCGTTTTTATTGTTATTATTGTTTTAAATTTGACCCCGGGTGGGGAGAGTGAGAAAGCAAGCCACCCAATCTGAGACTTGAACCACTGTCGGCCCTGTGGGAGTCCATCGCCTAGCCACCGTGCCCCCTGCTGGCCCCCAAAACATTTGCGTAATATTTACTGGGTCATAAGTTCATCAAGTATCGACTGAGATCTTAGCTTGTATCAGGCATCCTGCTAGGCCTTAGGTGACCACCTGGCTTGTGGGGACACACAGTAATTTCTGTGGTCAAGTTCTTGTTTGTGTGACATGAGGCTGTTTGGGTATCTTGCTGTATAGAACCAGGTTTGACACTTAAGGATGGCTGACAAGTTAGGAGCACATCCCGGGCATTATTTCTAGGGGTTTCCTCTGTCAGTGGCGTCGACCTCCACCAAGGCGCCTGTGTGGGGAGCTGGGGTGGGCACGGTGGCTGGCGTCCCTGGGGACCTGGGGTGGGCGCGGTGGCTGGCGTCCCTGGGGAGCTGGGGTGGGCGCGATGGCTGGCACCCAGGACCCCGTCCGTGTGACCTGTGTGTGTGTGCATGCCGTCCAACTGCTTTCCGAGACATTGTGCTGTTTACCTGCCCGCTGGTGGTGCGTGGCCAGATTTTAGCGTCAGGGCCATGCACACCGCACGCTCTTGTGCGCTCATTCTTAGGTTGTGTGTTGATGCTTCATTCATTTCCTTAAAAATAGCACTGGGCTGGGGTCAGCCCAAGGCCTGGTAAGGTTAAGTGAGCTGGATCCTGGATGTCCACCTGCACGGTTCGAGTCCTGGATCTGGCATGTGTGTGTGTGTGCCCAAAGTCCCAAAGAGAGCGAGAAATGGAGGAGAAGGGATTGTGGTGTGACCGTGTCCCACAGGGAGTGCTTTCTCCTCTTCCTCTCTCTCCGTCTCTCTGGCAAAAACAAAACAAAACAAAATAAAAACCGGGCTGTTTCAGCGGTCCGTGTCATTTAGATAACGTGGGGGTACCTTAACATCTGGTAAAGGATTTAATAGGTTCTAGAAGTGGGGCAGGCACTGGTGCAGGGACGGTGTGGCTGGCCCCCGTGGAAAGGCCCTGAGTTTATGTCCTGGGACTCCGCATGCACACGAGGTGCACACACGTGTAGTGACCTGGGCCTGCAGTTTGTCCTGGGACCTCCTCGTGCACACGTGTAGTGACCTTGGCCCCCTGAGACTGGGCAGCTCGTGGCGTGAAGACCTTGTCGGGGTGCCTGTCTGTCTGTGCCTCTCTCTCCCTCTCTCTTTCTTCTTTCTCCTTCTCTCACTCATAGAATAAATCATTTAAAACAAAAAGTCAGAGCAGTCAGTGGTGTGATCCCTCGAAGTGGTTTTAGATGGTAGTATAAATAATAGAGAAATAAAGTGGCATTTCTGCTCTTAAGTAAGTTTTAGGAAAATAAAATGAAACCCTCTAGCATGAGGCAAGGTGCCAGCAGGTGGAAACGCAGACCCGATTTCGCAGTGAGGAGCCCCAGCACTAACCCGTGACCTGGGGAGGAGGCCGTGTGGAAATCAGATAACCCTTATCGAATCAGGAGAGCTCGTCTCATGACTCAGGGAGTTTCCAATAAGGATTATAGATACATCTATGATTCATGGCCACGAGCTTTCTCTGTTTTTCTTTTTTTAGTTTATTATTTCTTCTGTGAGGGTGAGAGAGAGAAAGAGAGTGCGTCACGGAGTGAGAGAGGCAGCCCCCCTCACAGTTTTTTTTTTTTTTTTTGGAGAGGTTTTCGCTATAGGGCGTGTGCACTCGCCAGACAGACAGAGAGAGACAGAGAGACTGAAAGCGAGAAATCACCCCCCAGGACACATGGCCACGCCGCAATCCCTTCTCCTCCATTCTCCTCTCGGGATCTTGGGCACACACGCACACGCACCCGGCGTGAGTTTAAGCCACCGGGTCCGGGACTCGAACCGCGGTCGACTACGTGGGAGTCCAGCGACATAGCCATTACGCTAACTGCTGGTCCCCCCCTCACAGTTTTGACGCCATGCTTCCACCCTGCCTCATCTCGCTCAGGGTCACGGTGCCCAGTGTACTCAGGGAAATGTCCGGACACGAGCCCAGAACCTCCCACGTCGGCCTCGCAGAGTGTGGAGTTGCACCGCTGTGCCTCCGTCAGCCCCGGCCGTGCCTTAGTTCAGAATTGCCTCTCTTCTCCTCTTGCGGTCTGGTCTCTGGTGTGTGTGTCCCCTCAGCGTCCTGTGCAGAGACCACGCCCACTCGGTGGCAGGGGGAACCTGCTGTCAGCATGGCAGGCAGTGCCCTCGGCAGCCGTCTGCCTGCTCCGGGTTTGTTCTGTTTGCTTTTCGCCACAGGCATCTGGGTGGGAACCGATGGTTCTGCTGTGGTGTGGGCCTGGGGGATCCTGGGTGGGACCCGATGGTTCTGCCGTTCCTGTGGGCCCATAGGATCCTGTGTGGGACCCGATGGTTCTGTTGTTGGCATGGGCCCGGGAGACCCCAGGCATCTGGGCATTCCTTGGGCTGGACTCGGCCTGGCCAGGCCCACAGCTCCCTGATGGCCACAGTCACCTCGTCCTGACCTCCGTGCCCATGGGAGAAGACGCTGCTGGAGAAGAAGGCAGGTGCTCTGGGACAAGGCGGTGACTGTGGCCGGCCGGCCGCATGGTGCTCTTCCTCCCCTCGTACCCGGTCTCCTCCGTGGCACACCTCACCCTTCCTTCCTGAGAACCCGGCAGGGTCTGACCTTTCCGGAAAGGCCTGGGTGTCCCCCAGCCTTCGCTCACGCAGACCGTGCTGTGGAGTCTTGCTCCTCGGGAAGGTCTTGAGGACTGAAGGTCTGGAAGCCGGATTCCCACTAGGGTGCTGTCTAAGGAAGATGCCAAGTTACAAGCGCTCCCCAGTGCTCTTTCCAGGGCGGCCCCTTCCTCAGGGGTGTGGCCCTCTCCCCGGCGGTCCGGGACAGGCCAGGAGGCGTGTGGCCGGCGTGTACATGCGGCGGTGTCTGCCTCCCTCACACGCCTCCTCACGGCCCACTCTCTCCGACAGGGCGAACTCAGAGGCCACAGTGGCCTTTTCCTCTTGCCCTGGGGCAGGTGTCATGGAGCGGGGAGAAGCCACGTCAGTAGCCTGGTGGTTAGGGCGACTGGATTCCACATTGCCGACTGCGAGGTTCAAGTCCCAGAACCTGGGGCTTAAAACACACCTGGCACATGTGAGAGGGGAGTGGGGGAGAGGGGACTCAGCGTCACAGTTCCCCGGGGATTCTCATCCCGTTCCCACCCCCATCTCTCCAGCTAGCACCTGTGCCCTACAGCAAAATAAAAAAGAGAGAAAGAACCATTTTAGGAAGGGCCCATCACTAGTTAATTCATCTCTTTATTTGTTTGGTTTGTCATTCTCCCCCCCCCCCTTTTTTAAGGTTTTTACTGTAGGGCCTATGTGCCGATTGAGGAGAGAGAGAAAGGGAAAGTGAGAAATGACTTCCCGGGGGATGGCCACACTGCAGTCCCTTCTCCCGTCTTTCAGGATGTGGGGCACGCACACACTCCTGGCACGAGTTTCAAGCCACCAGGTCTGGGACTCCAACCGCAGTCGGCCAGGTGGGAGTCCAGCGCCTTAACCACCGCGCCACCTGCTGGACCCTCTTTGCCTTCCTTTCATCTTCAGAGGTCCCTGTTTCTTTCTTTCTTTCTTTCTTTTTTTTTTTTGGAGAGGTTTTTCGCTATAGGGCGCGTGCGCTTGCCAGACAGACAGAGAGAGACATAGAGACAGAAAGCGAGAAATCACCCCCCAGTGGGGATGGTCACTCCGCAATCCCTTCTCCTCCATTCTCCTCTCGGGATCTTGGGCACGCACGCACACGCGCCCGGCGTGAGTTTTAAGCCACCGGGTCCTGGACACGAACCGCGGTCGACTACGTGGAAGTCCAGCGACATAGCCATTACGCTAACTGCTGGTTCCCAGAGGTCCCTGTTTCTGTCCCTAGGAGGGAAGCATCCTTTCTGGGAACCTGTACCTGCCAGGAAAACGGCTCTTCGGACCAGCACTTCCGAGAGCCTGCCTGTGCCGTGGGCACCTTTCCTTCTGTATTTCCTCTGCCCACCCCCAGGCTGGGCTTCGTGGATGAGGAAGGGCCCCGGTCTTTCTCTGAGCACCCGCTGATTCTCTCCGAGAGCCCCAAGCTGGCTGTGCTGACCTCCGACATCGGAGACGCCCTCCATTGCCTGGTGCACTGTGAAACGCGGGGTGGGTCTTCTGTCAGTGGGACACGAGAGTTTCCAGTCGCTCGGGTCCAGTGTTTATCATGTCGAATTAGAGCTCCGATTCCCCTCCCTTCGCTGATTGTTAGGACTTTTAGGCATCTGATAAATGTTTCGTGTACCTGTGGAAAAGCTTTGGGTACAGAAATCTTTTTTTTTTGGGAGAGGTTTTTGCTATAGGGCGCGTGCGCTCGCCAGACAGACAGAGACAGAGAGACAGAAAGTGAGAAATCACCCCCCAGGGGGGATGGCCACGCCGCAATCCCTTCTCCTCCATTGTCCTCTTGGGATCTTGGGCACACACACACACACACACACACACACTCGCGGCATGAGTTTAAGCCACTGGGTCCGGGATTCGAACCACAGTCGACCGATTGACTACATGGGAGTCCAGCGACATAGCCATTACACTAACTGCTGGTCCCTATTATTGAGGTTATTTTTAATCAATGTGTTTTTCTTTAAAACTGAACCTCACACACGCACACATGCCCGGCATGAGTTTTAAGCCACCGGGTCCAGGACGCGAACCGCGGTCGACTACGTGGGAGTCCAGCAACATAGCCATCACGCTAACTGCTGGTCCCGGACAGAAATCTTTCTATTCTCCTAATTTGTTGTTTTTGTTGATCGCGTTCAGAAATGGGCTGACCTGGACTGCAGTTCTGCTGGACTCGGTCTCACTTCCCGAAGGGGACGCAGTGCGAGTGGTTGACAGCACTGAGGCCTGGCTTGTCACCTCGCCTTCCAAACCTGTGATCTGACGCCATCCGCTGCTGTGGCGATTTCAGTTTGTACGTGGCTGCTGCATAAAAGAATCCAGATGGAAAGGCCTCCTGTGACGGCTTGTTCTTTGTGCTTTTCCTTCCTCGTTTGTCTCAGGTCTTGGCTGGGCTAAACGCAGGTGCCGGTCTTGGCGGGCAGCTGAACTAGTGGGGAGTCCCATGCCCAGAGGGGCCCAGTTGGTTCCTGAGGTTTGCAGGCTCAAGGTGCGTGACTGTAGTGGATGGTCCTTGCCAGCCAAAAAGCACCTAGCCCAACCACGAGTGCAAAGTGGAAGGCCAGAGGGCACGGTCTCGTGTCACAGTCTGCTGGCCTGCTTGCTTACAGCCCCACGGAGGGACTGTGCTGGGGGAAACGGAGAGCGGGGAGTTCCTCTGAGGCTAGGAAGGGGCACATGGGCTGGCCCTGCGGCCTGGTGGCTAGGGGAGCTGGGTCCCACATGGCTAACTGCGAAGTTTGGATTCTGACCCTGGAGGCTTGAAAAACACGCCAGGTGTATGTGCACGTGCCCAAGGTCCTGACAGGATGGTGACACGGAGGGGAAGGGATTGCGGTGCAACCACGTCCAGTCGGGGGTGCTTTTTCTCCTTCTCTCTCTCCGTCTATCTCTGATGAGCACATGTGTCCTCTGGCATAAGAATTTTAGAAAGGGACACAGAAGTGCCCTGGCTCCTGGCCAAGGCACAGATTCACACAGAGGGGCCTTGGTGACCGTGAGGGCTTGGGGAGTGCTGGGAGCAGTCTGGGAGCCCCAGGAGAGCCCAGGGGCCTGCTCTCAGGTCGCGCTCTTTTTCTTTGGATACTTGGGACCTTTGTGGAAGTCTGTGGGTGCCACCACAATGCCGTGAGGTGGAGTCTGCCGTGTTGGTAAGATGGGCTTGGGAATGAGGTTTAGCCTGAATTAAAGACAGTAATGAAGGACGATGGCCTGCAAGTGGGAGTCTGGGGTCAGAGTCATTCTTGCTGTGATTATAATGGTGAGACTGGAAGGGACTTTTATGCCCAACAATGAACAGCTTGGGTAAACTATGGCATACCCATACTGTAATACATAGAAATACGCTGATTCGTAAAGGTCTGTCATGCGACAAATTCAGGCTATGATCATAGCCAATATAATCTGATTCCACTTTTTTTTTAATTATTCAATTTTATTTATTCATTCATTTATTTTTAGTTTGAGACACGCACACACGTGCGCGCGCACACACACACACACACACACACACACAAAGCAAGCCACCAGGTCTGGGACTCGAACCGTGGTCGGCCATGTGGGAGTGTCCAGCACCTTAACCACCATGCCAGCTGCTGGTCCCCAATTGATTCCACTTTAATAAACCAATAAGAATGTGTAAGGCAGTGGATTCCTACATGGCTGACCGCAGTTCCAATCCTGGACCTGCTGGCTTGAAACTCATACTGGGCATGAGTGCATGTGTGCCCAAGAGGAGAATGGAGGGACCAGCAGGTGGTGTGATGGTTAAGGCGCTGGACACTCCCACATGGCTGACCATGGTTCAAGTCCTAGACCTGGTGGCTTGCTTTCTCACTTTCCGTCTTCCTCTCTCTCTCTCTCTCTCTCTCTCTCTCTCTCTCTCTCTCTGTGTATCTTTCTGGTCAAATTAAAATAAAATGAATGAATAAAAGTAAGTAGATAATTCTTAAAAAAAAAAAAAAAAGAGGAGAATGGAGAGGGGATTGCAGCATGACCATAATCCCCCAGGGGGTGATTTCTTACTTTCTCACTCTTTATCTCTCTGGTGAGTACATGTACCCTATGGCAAAAACCTAAAAAAAAAAAGGAAGAGAAAAGGAAAAAAGAATGTGGATGTACTTGTGCATTTTCATAAAAATATGAGTGGAAAAAGTCTGGAAATATATACATCAAAATATTATGCATAGTCTGTTACTGAGTTTATAAGTGATGTCATGTTTTGTTGTCGGGACCTGCTGGGCTGAACACATTTCTCTGAGTGGGGAAGGCTGTGGATTAGAAATAAACCTAACAATAAACACACAAAGACACATTAATATAGAAAAGCGAGGACTGGGCGGGCCCAGCTTCTCTGATGGAGAAGTTGCGACCTGAAACCGGCCCCAGGTTTATTCTTTTAAAGGGCAGAAAATGGAGGAGGAGGAAACGGAATGCAAAGCCAGTTGCTTTAGGATGTAAATCGTCTGAAGATGCGAAACTGGCGCCATGTGATTTCTCTGATCTGTTTGGGGCAAAATCGGATAAACTCCTGTGACTTCCTTTAGCCTTAACAACCACAGGTTAAGGAAGATAACTGCTAACAACAGGTAGCTAGCGCTTTTGTATGCAAATGCTTTCATAGCCACTGCTAGAGTAGCTCATAGAAGCTTTCTGCATGCCTTCGAAGGTCGTGTTTTCCCAGATTGCCGCTCTCCATATTTTATTCCTTTGTTTTTAAAACAAATTATATAATTTTATTTGTTATTATTACTTTTTAAATTTGACCAGAGAGTAACAGAGACAGAGAAAGGGAAAGTGAAAAAGCAAGCCACCAGTTCTGGGACTCGAACTGCAGTCAGCCATATATGAGTCCAGCACCCTAGCCACCATGCCACCCGCCGGCCTCATGGTTCTTATTCATTGCACTGGGTCATCTGAAAAGTCATGATGCAGTTTTGCATAAAAAAAAATATATATAGAAAAGTATGCCAGGGCTTTTCCGAGGACCCAATATTTGTAATCGACAAGCCGTGTTACCGTATTGATCTGCGTGCGAATGGAAGGAGCTCTGTGGGAACAAGGCTTCAGTGTCCTCTCTCTGCGCAGGTGGTACTGCAGAAACACCAACAGAAGCAAGGCCGAGCAGCTGCTCCGGACGGAGGTGCGTGCTTGTCCTCGTGTGGTGGGTGGTTTCCAGCACAGGTCAGCCGGGACGAATCCCCCAGCGGCCCCACAGTTCTGTTCCTAAAACCTAAAAGACTGTGATAGGAAATACAGGGTTTTTAGAAATCCTTTCAAAGGGAATGCTGGTGTGTTAGTTTCCTGGGGCCCCAGCGATGAGGTGCCATGGACTGCATAGTGAGACGGCAGGGGTCACTGTCACGTGGTCAGAGGCCAGAGCAGTGCACAGCCGAGGGCCCGCAGGGGGAGCCCTTCCGAGGACGGCGAGGCGCCTCTCTTTGAGGTCTCTTTGGTGGTAGGGGCCGTCTTCTCCCTGTTCTTGTTGTCTTCCCTGTGTGCGTGAGACTGTCTTCGTGTCCAGATGTCCTCTTTCTATAAGGACGTCAGTCATACATTATCAGGCCCACCCTAATGACCTCATTTGAACCAATTAACCTTTATAGTGATTACTAATTACCGGTATAGGCCCTGTTTCCAAATAAGGTCATATTCTAAAACTGGGGGCGAGGCCTCCAACCTTCTGGGGGCAGACACAGTGAAACCCACGCGGTAGGTGTTTAAAGCTGTTCGTGGGTAATGTTTTCTCTCTTACCACTTAGTTGCTACCTCGATTTTAGCATGTAAGTGTCACTGTTCCTTTTTGCTCGTATGGTTTTGCAGTCATTTACATTAAAATTACACGATGCTGTGTATAAATTAGTTTTAATAAATCGTTCAGTGTTTACTTCTCTTTAGAAGGAAACGTGCTGACATTCTCACCCTTTCAGAGGAGTGAGACAGCGCAGTGCAGAGGGGCTGCGGGGGGCCTGCCTCCGGCCGCGATTCCCAGTCTGCTCTGCACCTTGTCAGATGAGGATGTTTACTTGGAGATGGTCTTGACAGTCCTCTGCATTCGTGGCCTGTATATTTTATGACCTAGCTATTCTTTTTTTATTTTTGGAAGTTTGTTTCCCCAATAAGAGAGAGTTGCCCCTGAGAGGGTCTCACTGTGCTGCAGCGCCCCCTCCCAGCCCAGCTGCTGTGCTTTCGGGTGCTTGGCGTGTTCAGGGTGACCCGGGATCTGAACTCGTGGCTTTCCCCTTGGGCCCAGTATCATGCAGCGGCCCTGCTGCCCGCACCACCACGGCTGAGCCTGGCCAGTTGTCCTAGTTAGCGATAGCCCTCCGCTGCCACTCCCTGGCCTGTGAAATAAAGCAGACAACCGCTATACCTACTGCTTGGCTCTGGTTAGACAATTAGGTACACTCACATATTAGGACATCGTAAAACACGAGTTCTCAAATGCATGGTATTTATTAAACTTTGTGCTGACTGGTTATCATAATTTTTGTCCCTAATGATTCTTATCAGATATCTTTGTGGGGTCTTACTCAATTTTATTGCCTTTCTTATGAGTAAGAATAAAATTAAAAATTTTTCTTTTTCAACTGTTGAACACCCTTTGCATCTGCTAGCGCTGTAAGTGCTAGAGGTTAAAGATGGGGCCCTGGCCACGGAGGGATTTGGTTTACACCCTCTGTTTCTTGCCTACCGCTTGGACCCCGATAAGGATTTTTCTCCTAGCCGTTCGGCGTTGTTTCCGAATTTTGATTTTCTCAGCTTAAAAAGTTATTTGTGCCTCATCTCTCCTTCTGTTAAGAGTGATGTTTAGCATCGACTTCCAGGGGAATCAGGGATGTTTAGATGTGTTCTTCCAAAGAGCACCGAGATATTTACAGGAGAAATGCTATGTGGATAGAAAGCAGTATTGAGTCAGGGTTCAAAGCTCACAGCAACATGAAGAATGTAGGAAATGAAACCCACTCCTTAAGAAATACATTCACACACACACACACACACACACACACACACACACACGTCCAGGACTCAAAGGAATTGGCAAAATCGTGTTCGTTCGTTCCGGGAGGGCCCTGAGAGGTTAGTTGAGTCGTCTCCCACGGGTGTGTGAGCATTTGTACGAGGGGTTGCGAGTGTGTCCTGTCCCTGTCTCATGGCCCAGTGGTGGGACGGAGGAAGTCACACAGAGGGAGAGACCGAGGAGCTGTTGGAGACGGGCGTTTCTCCACCGCAGCTCTTCTAGGCAAAGGGGAGTTCTCATGAGACTGTAAGACGGGGCTCTGGAACCTTCTGTGTGGCATGGAGGTTAGGAATGGGATTAAAACAATCTTCTCGACTTGGATTTTAGGATAAAGAAGGTGGCTTTATGGTAAGGGACTCCAGCCAGCCCGGCTTGTACACAGTCTCTCTGTACACCAAGTTTGGAGGGTAAGTCATCCCGCTCTGTGTTGTTGTTGTTTTGTGTTTGTTCATTTTTAAAGATTTATTTATTTATCTATTTATTTGTTACCGTTTTCAACTCACTGGGTCCAGGACTCGACCCACAGTCGGCCATGTGGGAATCCAGCACCTTAACCATCTCGCCACCTGCTGGCCCCACGTCACTGTCGTTAGAGTTTTTATATGATCCTTCTCTATTGTTTGTATGTACTCATAATTTTCAAAAAATATGCTATATCTTCACATTAAGAGAACCTGAACTTGATTTTTAAAGTCATTATAAAATTTTAAGTTTATATACTCAGTAATGACCCTATAGTTTTCCATCTATATATGTGTGTGTATTTCCATATATGTAATATATATTCTCAACCAATATGTAAATGAGTCCATGTATATATGGACAGATATATGGATCTATGTAGATAGATAGATCTGGAAATATGGAACTGCATGTATGTATGTGTACGTGTGTATCTGTATGTACCTGTTGGGAGTGGCTGCAGGAACCTCAGTGACACCCACCTGCTACCTGTTGTGCTCGGGGCTGAGCACGGGGAACCTCAGTGAGTGAAGGAGGGCAGCCCTGGTCCTCCTGTAGTTCTGGGGCAATGGACCAGCCGACAGTCAGCCCCTGGAATGAGAGAGGACATGTTGTGAGAGGAAGGTATGTGTGTGCATGTGTGTGAGCATATATGTACACACGTGTGTGTGCATGTGTGCGTGTTCATGCATGTGTGCATACATGCACATGTGTGTGCGCGTGTGCGCGTGTGTCTGTGTGTGAGGGGTGGGTGACTGGGTACAACAGCACAGGCACATCTCGAGTTAGCCCTGAGAGCTGTCCTCAGTGACAGCTAAGCACCAGGTCAGGACACGGTGGAGGGAGGAGGGGAGTGTTTCCGACCCTGAGGAGAGAGAGAAAATACGGTGAACCCAAGGGCCGGAAGCGTGCCGGTGGCTGGATGTAGCCTGGAAGAGGGAAGCCTGTCCCCGCCTGGAGTCTGAGCTCCAGCCCAAGAGCAACAAGGCTCACCCTGAAAGGGCTTCGAGCGAGAGGTGGTGAGAGCAGCTCTGTGTTCTAGAAAGACGTCCTAGTCAGACGTGTGTGTCCCCGGTCACGCTTGCTCACCTCGAGTAAACGCCATTGTAAGACTTCCAACTGTGGGCGGATGGAGTTGGGAACGTTCTGTTTGGAAATCTCACGCGAGGGACCAAGTATGTTACCAGTGACAACTCTGAAAGCTCCCACCTGTCACAGTGAGAGGCAAAGCTAAGTTGTGCCAAGAAGTAGACAGGAGGGGTCGTGCAGAGGGACGGTGTGGTGGCCCTGCAGGACACGTTCGGAGGGATGCTAGGTTATCCGACTTCTCTAACTGTGTTGGTTTCGTTTGCAGAGAGGGCTCGTCGGGGTTCAGGCATTACCACATAAAGGAAACGACAACATCTCCCAAGAAGTATTACCTGGCAGAAAAGCATGCTTTCAGCTCGATTCCTGAGATTATTGAGTATCATAAGCACAATGCAGCAGGTGAGTGAGTGGGAAACCGCGAGGTCGTGATTAAAACGGTCGGACTCAGTGACAGTCTTCCTTTAGTGACTTTGTCTTATGCTCATCTAATTATGTGATGGGATTCATTTAAAACAATTGCATATTAAGAGGTGACAAAGTACAAGGAAAAATCAGAAATATTATCAGGTGAAAAACTTTGTGTTGGGGCCAGCAAATGGATTGATGGTTAAGGTGCTAAACTCCCACGTGGCTGACCATGGTTTGAGTCCCAGACCTAGTGGCTTGAAAATCACACTGGGCATGTGTGTGTGTGTGTGTGCCCAGAATCCTGAGAGGAGAATGGAGGAGCAGGGATTGCGGTGTGGCCACCCCGGGATGGGGATACAATCCTCCCACTGTCTCTCTCTCCAGGGAGCACACATGCCCTATGGCAAAACCTTAAAAAGAAAAAGAAACGAAAAGTTTTGTCTTGACCTTAGGAAAGGAGTGGCTTGAACGCCCACATTTCTGGGGTTCCTGTCGGTGTGTAATCCGGGGTGTGTGTATCTCAGAGTAGCCAGGGCCATTCCTGTGCCCCCGGCTTCTAAAGACTAGAGTAATCTTGTCGCAGAAGTTCCCACCTTCCTGAATCTCTGTTGCACTTAGTGCCTGAGTGGGAATAAGCCAAACACGGAAAATAAAAACAGGACACATTTCTGCCCGTCGAGGTCACACGGGGTGACTTAGAAAGCTTTCTAGCCTGTGACTTGCAGGATGTAACAGCACATAGCAAATGCCTTACCCAGTTTATGGGAGATTAACTTCTGAAATTTTATCAAAGCCACCCTGTGCAAAATCCTGCTATTTTTTGACTTTGTTCCCATTCTTAAGATAATGATAGGAACAGTTTATTGAGATCTAATTTACAGGGACCAGCAGTTAGCATAATGGCTATGTTGGTGAACTCCCATGTAGTTCACCGTGGTTCGAGTCCTGGACCTGGTGGCTTAAACTCACCGGGCATGTGCGTGCATGCCCAAGATCCTGAGAGGAGAATGGAGGAGAAGGGATTGTGGCATGGCCCATCCCCCCTGGGGGTGATTTCTCACTTTCTATCTCTCTCTCTCTCTCTCTGTCTTCCTGGCAAGCACATGTGCCCTATAGCAAAAAGCTCTAAAAAAAAAAAAAGAAAAGAAAAACAGAAAAATACATCATGAATTTCCCAACAATCTAATAATTAGAAGAAACGTGTGTTGGGTGAAGGAAAGCACGTGCACACAGAAGAGCAGTCCGTTAGTAGAGGGATGCGTTTCATTATAGCGGTGAGCTCCCACATGGCAGTCGGCCACACAGAGGGAGAACGTGTTCAACTGCAATGCCACGCGCTTTCTTTGACTTTCAGGACTCGTCACGAGGCTGCGGTACCCAGTCAGTACCAAGGGGAGGAATGCGCCCACCACGGCGGGGTTCAGCTATGGTAACTCTCGCGGGCTGCTTCTCCTGGAGGGGGCTCTGGCACTCCGGGGCCGGCTTAGACCTGTCCAGCTGCACAGTGGGTCTGCCTTGGAGGTTTACCGCGTGGGTCTTAGGTGACTGCGCCCGCGCTGTAGCAGTCCTGGGGTTTCTGTTCTTGTCGTCATTCGTCATCAGTGGGAGACTTCTCATCAGTGAGCACGTAAACATGTCGCATCTAGTGTAAGCAGAAGCCCTTCCCTCTCTCCCTGGCATTGGTCACTCACAGATGGCTGTGACAGAGAAGGCTTGAACCGCATTGTCTGTGTTGCATCTGGAAAAAACCTTACCTTACCAAAAATCGAAAGAGAAAAAATCCCAGGGGAAAGAGTGGAAGTCATTGTTTATTTTTATATTTTTATTTATTTTTGGAGAGGTTTTTGCTAGAGGGCATGTACACTCTCTGGAGAGACAGAAAATGAGAAATCACCCCCCAGAGGGGATGTCCATGTTGCAGTCTGTTCTCCTCCATTCACCTCTCAGAATCTTGGGCACACATACACACGCGCCTGGTGTGAGTTTTAAGTTACTGCATCCGGGACTCGAACCACACTCAACTATATGGGAGTCCAGTGTTGTAACCATTATGCCATTTCCTGGTCCCAGTAACTGCTTATTAAAAAACGCCTTGGGACCAGCAGTTAGTGTAATGGCTATGTCACTGGACTCCTACATAGTCGACCGCGGTTTGAGTCCCGGACCCGGTGGCTTAAACTCACGCCGGGCACATGTGCGTGCGTGCCCAAGATCCCGAGGGGAGAATGGAGGAGAAGGGATTGCAGCGTGGCCATCCCCCCCTGGGGGTGATTTCTCACTTTCTGTCTCTATGTCTCTCTCTGTCTGTCTGGCGAGTGCACGCGCCCTATAGCAAAAACCTCTCCAAAAAAAATAAACGCCTTAACTTTCAGCTTCATTATTAGTCCATGACGCAGTATTTTCTCTCCCTCACTTTACTTACACCACGACAGCTTAGAAGGGGTGTCTCCTCCCCAGAAAGCCACTTTTCACGACTGAGCTGCAGGTTGCAATCCTGCCCCATGTTTTCCCAGCCATTGTTACAGTGTAGTCTAACTCCGAGGAGGGGCCTGGCTGCGGTGTCTCTTCCTCTCCCAGGGTTCCGCGTGTTCTCCCGATGAACGCATTAACACCTTTCCCCTCTGTCCTACAGAGAAATGGGAGATCAACCCTTCCGAGCTGACCTTTATGCGGGAGCTGGGCAGCGGGCTGTTCGGCGTGGTGAGGCTGGGCAAGTGGCGAGCCCAGTACAAAGTGGCCATCAAGGCCATCCGCGAAGGCGCCATGTGTGAGGAGGACTTCATAGAGGAGGCCAAAGTGATGATGTGAGTTGCTGATTCCTTCCTAGCCGCCCTTGCGCCCTGAAAAGTGGCGCACGGCCCGAGCCCCGCGGGTCCCTCCTCCCGTAACTACGCAGTGTGTCTCCCTCCAGGAAGCTGACGCACCCGAAGCTGGTGCAGCTGTACGGGGTCTGCACCCAGCAGAAGCCCATCTACATCGTCGCCGAGTTCATGGAGAGGGGCTGCCTGCTCAACTTCCTCCGGCAGAGACAAGGCCACTTCAGCAGGGACGTGCTGCTGAGCATGTGCCAGGACGTGTGCGAGGGCATGGAGTACCTGGAGAGGAACAGCTTCATCCACAGGGATCTGGTACGCGCAGCCTCCTCCCCACGCGGGGCGGAGTCTGGTAACCCTGGGCAGCGAGAGCCACGACAGCGGGATCCCAGTGTTGGTTCTTCACAGTACATCACATGCATTCATTTACTTTTGGTCAAGTTTATTTATTCTATGAGCAAATGAGACTCAGAGAGAGAGACTGACAGACCCTAACTAGGTCTGACACCAAGATCCACCTGCAGCCCTAGCCAGGCCTGGATTGTGGGCTCGGGGGCACAGGCAGGTCTTGGGGTATGAACCTAGTCCCCTCCACGTGGGTCAGCCTTACAGAGCGTTGCATTTTACTGCTGCACCACCACTGGGGCCTCCATTATTAATATTTTTTAAAATTTTTTAAGTTTTAATTTACATTTAATCACATATATCTTTACAGTGTACAGTGTTGCTTTTCTAGGACGAATACTATGCATGTCAGACAAGACAGACATTATTATACACATTATCATCAGCAAAGAGCTATTTTTTCAATTTTGGGGGGTTTAAAAATTTTTTTTTATTATTTATATTTTTTTATTATTATTCATACATTAAATCGCTCTACATCATTTAGATTGTGAAGAGACTTCACCCAGCATGATATACACCTCACTCCAGCCCAGTCGAGACCACCACACACAACCTCGTCAACAGATAACAAACCTTATCTGTGTCCCACTTCGTCATTTCAACATTCTCCTCCCTCCCGCTATTACCCAACCCCATACCATCCCTGTCCTTATCATCTCCAGTATCTCCAGTTGCCCTTCCTGCTACTGTACCTCCCACACTTTCAGTTTCTGCTATAGAGCACAGACGTTCTGCATATATGAAGTGGGAGCAAAGTCTGTCTTTCATAGTCTGATTTGCTTCGCTTAGCATTACGTCGGCTTCTTTGTATGAAGTGTCAGGGTCTCATTGTTTTTTATGGCTGAGTCGTATTCCATAGAGTACATCTGCCACAATTTTCAATCCAGTCATCTATTTTTGGACATTTGGGTTGATTCCATGTTCTAGCAATTGTAAATAATACTGCATTACTATGGATGTGCAAGTGTTTTTCTGACTGAAGGTTTTTCTATCCTTTGGGTATATACGTAAGAGTGGAATTACTGGGTCATATGGTAGTTCTATGTGTAGGTTCAGAGGAAACTCCATATTGCTGTCCTTATGATAAGAGATGTCAAGTATGCTTTTATATACTTTCAGGCCATTCATATGTCTTCTTCAGAGAATTGTCTGTTTAGCTCCTTTTCTCATTTTTAATTGTTTGGATTATTCTTTTGTGGGTAAGCTGCTTGAGTTTTCTATATATTCTGGTTATCAGAAGGTATATACATAAGGTATATACTATACCTTATCTGAGGTATAGTTTGCAAATATATTCTCCCACCACCTTCTCACTCTACTTTTTGTTTCTTTTGCTGTGCAGCAACTTCTCAGCCTAATATAGTTTCATTTGTCTATTTTTGAGACTACTGCCTGTGCTTTGGAGGTCTTCTTTAAGAAGTCTTTGCCTACTCCAAGGAATCCAAGAGTTTTTCCTGTATTTTCCACCAGTATTTTTGTAGTGTGAGGTTTTATGTTTAGATCCTCAATTCATTTTGAGTTAGTTTTTGTTAGTGGTGAGAGGTAAGGGTCCAGTTTTGCCTGGACCTGCTCAGCTGAACATGTTTTTCTGAGTGGGAAAGGCTGTTAGAAATAAACATAACAACAAACGCACAAAGACACACAAGTATAGAAAAGCAAGGATCAGTTGGGTCCAGCTTCTCTGAGTGAGAAAAGCTGCAACTGAGACTGGCCTCAGGTTTACCTTTTTAAGGGCAGAAAATGGAGGAGGAGGAAATGGCATGAAAAGCCAGTTGCTTTAGGATGTAAATCATCTGAAGATGTGAAAACCACTGGTGCCGTAATTTCTCTGATCTTTTTGGGGCCAAATCTGATAAACACATGTGGCTTCCTTTAACTTGATACTGCCCTGCAGTATCAGGTATCTGGTATCAACAACAGGCAGATAGCGTTTTCGTATGCAAATGCTCTTATAGCCATTGCTAATGAAGCTCATGCTAAAGGTCACCATGTTTTCTCAAATTGGCCACTCTCCACAAGTTTCGTTTTTCTGCAGTTGGTTATCTAGTTCTCCCAGCACTATTTGCTGAAGAGATTTTATTTTTCCCACTGGATTAGCTTGTGCTCTTTGTCAAGGATCAGTTGGCTGTATGGTTTGGGGTTTATTTGGGGGTTTTCAGTTCTATTTCATCAGTCTACCTGTCTATTTTTGTGCTAATACCATGCTGTTTTAATCATCACAGCTTTGTAATATGTTTCGAGGTCAGGAAGTGAGATGCCTCCTACTTTATTCCCCTTCTACAGTATTGCTTTGGTGATACAGGGCCTTTTATGTTTCCAGACAAATTTTGTGATTTTTTTTTTCTATTTCTGTGAGGAATATATCTGGTAGTTTGATCAAAATTGCATTAAATTTGTAGATTTATATGGGTAGGATTGACATCTTGATTATATTGATTCTTCCAATCCAGAAACATGAGATGTTTTTCTACTTTTTGATATAATTTTTAATATCTTTTTCAAGTGTTTTATAGTTTTCCTTGTAGAGATCTTTGAAATCTGTGATAAGATTTATCCCTAAATATCTTACTGGTTTTGTGGCTATTATAAATGGGATTTCTTTCTTCAATTCTGTCTCTGTTTGTCCATTATTAGTATATAAAAATGCTATAGGTTTTTTTATATTGATTTTGTATTCTGCCAACTTACTATATATATTCATTTATCACTTCCAGGAACTTTTTTGTGGGTTCTTTAGGATTTTCTATATATAGTGTCATATCATCTGCAAATAGAATTTCTCTTCCTTTTTCCCTTATTTGAATGCCTTTTATTTGATTCTCTTGTCTAATTGCATTGGCCAGAGCTTCCAGTACTGTGTTAAAAAGTAGTGGAGAAAGTGGGCACCCTTGTCTTGTTCCAGTTTTTAGTGAAAAAACTTTCAGCTTTTCCCCATTCAGTATGATATCAGCTATGGGTTTTTCATAGATGGCTTTTATTGTGTTGAGGAATAACCCTTCTATGCCGATTTTGCTGAGAGTCCTAATCATGAAGGACTGTTGTATTTTACCTAATGATTTTTCTGCATCGATTGATATGATCATATGGTTTTTATTATATGGTTTCCTTTTGTTAATGTATTACATTTATTGTTTTGTGTATGTTACACCATCCTTGCATTCCTGGAATAAAACCTACTTTGTCATGGTGTATAATCTTTTTAATGTGTTGGTGAATACAATTTGCTAGTATCTTCTTGAGAATTTTTGCATCTATATTCATCAGGGATATGGGCCTGAAGTTTCCTTTTTTGGCATGTCCTTGTCTGGTTTTGGAATTAAGATGATGGAGGCTTCACAGAATGAATTTAGGAGGGTTCCTTTCTTTAAAATTTTTAGAAGTAGTTTAAGGAGGATTGGGGTTAGTTCTTTTTTTTTTTTTTTTTTTGGAGAGGTTTTTCGCTATAGGGTGCGTGCGCTCGCCAGACAGACAGACAGAGACATAGAGACAGAAAGCGAGAAATCACCCCCCAGAGGGGATGGTCACGCCGCAATCCCTTCTCCTCCATTCTCCTCTCAGGATCTTGGGCACGCACGCACATGCACCCGGCGTGAGTTTTAAGCCACCGGGTCCGGGACGTGAACCGCGAACCGTGGTCGACTACGTGGGAGTCCAGCAACATAGCCATTACGCTAACTGCTGGTTCCTAAGGGTTAGTTCTTCTTTAAAAATTTTGTAGAATTCAGAAGTAAAGCCATCAGTACTTGGGTTCTTCCTTATTTATTACTGATTCAATCTCATTGCTTGTTATGGGTCCATTCAGACTTTCTAGTTCTTCATGGTTCAATCTTGGTAAGTTATATGTGTCCAGAAATTTGTCCTTCTCATCTAGGTTTTCTTGTTTGTTGGCATATAGTCGCTCATAGTATCCTCTAATAATATTTTGTATCTCTGCTATATCTGTTGTAATAACACCTGTTGCCTTGCTGATTTGATTTATCTGGTTCCTTTCTTTGTTCTTCTTGATTAATCTATTCAAGAGTGTGTCAATTTTGTTTATTTTCTCAAATAACCAGCTTTTAGTTTCATTTATTTTTCATATAGTTCTTTTATTCTCTATTTCATTTATTTCTGCTTGAATCTTTATTATTTCTTTTCTCCTGGGATTTTTTGGTTGTTGTTTTTTTCCAGTTCCCTGAGTTGTGTCATTAGGTTGTTTATTTGCCACTTTTCTGCTTTTTTCTTATGGGCACTGCATTTGCTGTGTCCTATAGGTTATAGATACTTGTTTGTTTTCATTGGTTTCTATGAACCTTTTGATTTCAGTCTTAATTTCTTCTATAGTTATAAAGTCATTCAGGAGTAAGTTGTTTAGTTTCCATGTGGTTGAATTTTTGAGTGCTCTGTCTGTAGTTGATTTCAATCTTGATTCCATTGTGTTCAGAAAAGATGCTGGATATAGTTTCTATACATTTGAATTTGTAAAGGCTCATTTTGTGCCCTATCATGTGGTCAGTCTTGAAAATGTTCCATGTGGGGGTGAGAAAATGTAGTAGTTGGGTGAAATACTCTGTAGATAGGTCTGTCAAGTCCATTTTATGTATGATATTGTTTAGATCTTGTATCTCTTTGTTTATTTTTTGTCCAGATGACACAGTGGGGTGTTGAGATCCCCTACAATTATTGTGTTGCTGTCTATCTTTCCCTTGAGATCTAACAGTCACTCTTTGATGTATTTAGATGTTCCAGTGTTGGGTGCATAGATATTTACAAGTGTTCTATCTTCTTGGTGAACAAATTCTTTTAGTACTATATAATGTCCTTCTTTGTGCCTTGTACGTCTTTCATCCTAAAGTCTATTCTGTCTGACACCAATATCACAACTCCAGTGTTTCTTTGGTTTCCATTTGCATGAGATATCTTTTTTCCAGCCCTTCACTTTCAGTCTATGATAGCCTTATCATTGAGATGTGTTTCTTGTAAGCAGCATACAGATGACTTCTGTTTTTGTATCCATTCAGCCAGTCTGTGTCTCTTAATAGGCAAATTTAATCCATTACCATTCAACCTTATTATTGATATTTGCAGGCTTATCTTTGTCATTTTTTTAGCCATTTTCTCAGTTGTTTTTTGTTTTCTTATTTCTGTTTGTCTCTCTTTCATTATCCTGATAAATACTCCCCTCAGTTCTTCCTATAGAGCTGGTCTAGTGTTGGCAAATTCTTTCCTTTTTTGTTTATCTGAGAATATTTTTATTTGTTCTTCCTATTTAAGGATAACCTTGCTGGATATAATATTGGTGGTTGAAACTGTTTTTCTTTTAATGTTGTGAATACATCTTCCCATTATTTCCTTGCCTGCAGTGCTTCAGTTGAGACGTCTGATGTTAACCTAATGGGATAACCTGTCTATGTAACTTGACGTTTTTTCCTTGCCATTTTTAGAATATTGTCTTTGTCTTTAATTTTTACCAATCTAGTTATGATGTGCCAGGGGCAGGATCTTTTTGTGTTGATTTTGTTTGGAGTACTTTATATTTCTTGGGTCTAAATTTCTCCATTTTTCTATATATTTGGAGAATTTTTAGACAGTATTTCACAAAAGAGGTTTTTCATGCCTTTAGCAGATTCTTTACCTTCTGCAATACCCATTATATGGATATTTGGGCGTTTCATGGTGTCTAGATTTCTCATATGTTGTCCTCATTTTTTGGTTGTTTTTCATTCTTTTCGGTGATTTGGTCAAATTCTTTCTTCTGCATGGTCCAATCTGTGTTAATGCTTTCTAGACAGATTTTAACTTCTTGTATTGTATTCTTCATTTCCAAAAGTTCTGTGTGATTCTTTTTTAGGATATCTATTTCTTTTTTTGTTTTGGAGAGGTTTTTGCTGTAGTAAAACCTGTAGGGCGTGTGTGCTCGCCAGAAAGACAGAGAGAGACAGAGAGAGAGAAAGCGAGAAGTCACCCCCCAGGGGGAAAGCCATGCCATAGTCCCTTCTCCTCCATTCTCCTCTCGGGATCTTGGGCACGCACGCACATGCACCTGGCATGAGTTTAAGCCACTGGGTCCAGGACATGAATCGCGGTCAACTCCATAGGAATTCAGTGACATAGCCATTACGCTAACTGCTGGTTCCAGGATATCTATTTCTTTATGAAATTCCTCTTCCCTGCCCCGAAATGATTTCCTCATTTCCTGTAACTGATTGTTTTCTCTTATATCTCATTGAGTTTTGTCACTATGAATATTCGGAATTCTTTTTCTTACATTTCTGTGTATTCCTCTTGGTGTTCATTGTTGGTGAGGAGCTACTATGCTCACCGCGGGGAGAGTTAGCACCTTGTTTTCTCATGTTTCTTTGAGATCTGGGATGGTTTCCAGCATCTGATGCAGTATTTACTTCTTCCTGTTTATTAGAGTGGATTCTGTAGTACTGAAAGAGGACATTTCATCCTTGGTTCCCAGGTGTTTCTGCTGGAGGGCTGTGTCTCCCAGGCCAGAGCAGTACTTCAGGTGCTCCACTCCTCTGCTAAGCATTCAGCTGTTGATCAGGTGGCAGCAAGCTAAGAAGGTAGAACTCAGTGAAGAGGGCCAAGTTATGCAATGAGCAGCGCATGGGTTGCTGTACCAGAAGTGCAGAAGTTACTCCCCAGGCCCGAGGGTGGACTTGGGAGAGGGCTGCCGAGGACAGGCTCAGATCTCCTGGTGGGTGGGGTGAGCCCAGGCCGCTAGGGCACTGGGTGGCAGAGTGGCCAAAGTTCCAAAGTTATTCCCAGTCTCCAAGGGTGGACTCACAAGAGGGCTACCGAGGCCAGGCTCAAGTCTCCCCAGGGCCTCTGTTATTTTTAGACTTGATAAATTAACGTGTCCCATAATTGTGCAGATCTTTATTAAGTCCGATAATGGGACATGGTTAATGCCTCCAAGCGGGTGTCTGTACATGGTTTATGTGATCTCTGTCCGACTCCCGTGAGATGGCTAGCCAGGGCATATTTCCTCGTCATCATTGACAGAGAAGAGCTTTTCCTTCAGGGACATGAGCTGGTATCACGGCGGTGGGTGGGGGTGTCAGGGCTGACATTGACCTTCGGGCTAAATCCCGAGCTCTTTTCCACCCTCACACACTGTAACAGGATGAGAGAAATCATCTTCTCACTGAGAAACAGAAGGGGGCTCCTGTTAACTTCTGTAAATATCAGAAAAGGGTATCGGTACTGTTCTAAGTCGTGACGGAGACACTTCATTTCTCCTTCCCCTCTCTCCTCCATTCTCCTTTCTGCTTTCTTCCCTGTGATTCGCAGATGTGTCTATTTTCAGCATATCAGTAGCATTGGCAGTTTCTGCTCAACCTAGCAGGTGATTCCCTCACCAAAATGTGATTGCCACCTGGGACTTCCCCACGTTTTAGTTTTCAAAATAAAGAATGGAACTTTTTTTTCTAGAGTAACAACAAAGTATTTTTTGAACTTAACAGTTACCTTAAACAGGCGTTATTCTTGCATTTCACAAATATGCACTCAATCATCATGACAGCCCCAGGAAATAGATACTATTATTATTATTATTATTATTATTATTCCTATGTTACAGATGAGGACACTGAAGTGCAAATAGGGTAAAATAACTTCACTTAGAAGAAGTTAAGACAGTTGCAGAGGCAGGGTTTGAACTTAGAGAGTTTGGTCCAGAGCCCTCACTTGTGCTCTGCCATGCCCAGCTTTGAAGTGTAAAGGAGAGTTGAGGTCTTGGAGATAGAAGACTTGAGCTCTTGGATGTGATTGGGACAGTTTCTTGATCTCCGAGACTCTGTTTTCACATCTGTAAAGTGTGGGTTATAATAGTTTTGCTCCCCAACTGTGTCAAAGCCCCGTTCTGTGCCTGGGGCCAAGGCCCTATGAAGTGGGCACGGTGAGTGTAACTTCAGCTGTGTTTCCTTACACCCGGTGATGTCAGAGGACGTGTCTTTGTCATACTGAAACTCGTGAACTGAGGCGCTTCCATTTCTGTGCTTCCGAAGCTGATAAACGCTAATGTGTACCTGAGTGTGACGACCACACCAGTCCCCACAGCCCGCATCCGGGCGGAAGCGATTTCGGACGTTGTGCCTCTGGCAGGGCTCGTACTATGACAAGTGTGTGTCACCTTCGAGGGAGCATTGTGCTGTTCCCATTTCCTGGGCGAAGAGGTGGGAGTGTTGAGCGAAGGCATTGTTGAGGGTCTTCATAGGAAGGTGGAGGGAATCCAGGCCATGGACGATGACGCAGCTGAGAAGAGCTTCGTAAGAGTGTTCAGGGACCAGCAAATGACGTAATAGTTATGTGGCTGGACTCCGTGTAGCCAACCATAGTTCGAGTCTTGGACCCAGTGACTTAAAACTCACATTGGGTTTGTGTACATACGTGCCCAAGATCCCAAAAGGCGATTGGAGGAGAAGGGATTTCGGCATGGCCACCCCCCCCCCAGGGGGTGATTTCTCACTTTCCATCTCTCTGTAGTTCTGGCGAGTACATGCATTCTATAGCAAAAATTTCTCTCTCTCAAAAAAAAAAAAAAAAAAAAAAAAAAAAAAGTAGCAAGAAAATAAATCTCTTCAGCAAGAAAGACCCTCATATAAGTAGAATTGCCACAAAGAGAAGGTAAAATTCTGAGCAGTTAGGCAGAAAAACACACCTTGGATTATAAAAGTAAAACTATTGGGCCAGCAGGTGGTGTGGTGGTTAAGGCACTGGACCCCACATGGCTGACTCAGCGGTTCGAGCCCTGGGCCCAGCAACTTGAGAAACACTCTGGACACATGTGCTTGCAGCTCAATCCCAAGAGGAGAATGGAGGGGAAGGGATCTCAGTATGGCCATTCCCCCGGGAGGTAAATTTTCACTTTCCCTCACTCAGTCTTTCCAGAGAGAGATAAGCTATGGCAAAGATCTAAAAAGGGAAAAGAAAATTTTATGTCTTCCTTCTGAGAAATACTGTGTCTTTTCTTTCTTTTTTTTTTAATTGCTGGAGAGCACATTCATGAGAGAGAAGCACCCTCCCCAGGACCTAATCACACCGTGACCCCTTCCCCCAGCCCGTCACCTGCAGGCTCTTGACACATGCCCAGTGTGTTCCTCAGGCCCTGTGGGCTTTGGCTTCTGTGCAGTCCCTAACTGCTGCAGTACGGGGCTGACCCTTATACTGTGTCTTTTCACTGAACTATTTTCTTGACCCTTGTAATTTTGAAGAATGAACAAGAAAATAGAGTAAATAATCTATCATTGGATTTGATCCATTTACTATGTGAAATAATATATTGAGAACGTCGTAAATGACAAAGCAAACTGTCTACACCCAGCTGTTCTGTGGATTGGGGTTGAGATGACTGATCGCAGAGTCACGCTGGGTAAGAGGTTGGCTAACCATTGTCTGGTAGCTGTGTCACTAGCTCACTTAGCGAGAACCAGGTGAGGACTTCCAGAGATGTGGTCGCTATCAGTCAGGAAACGATCGTTTAGTAAGAAGAGGACTGGGAGGGAGGGACAGGGCTGCCCTTTCTGTCAGTGCGTGTGTGGCCCGACAGCTGGCAAAGAGCATGTACTCCGGCCCCCCTGCTCCTACTGCTTTCCGACCTCCCTGTCCTTCTCTGGAGTATATGTCGCAGAACTCCCACGGGGGTGAAAGCACTTAGGAGGTGGCATTCCTACCCTCTGCAAATGTTGACTGGGTTATGCCGAATTTAGTATAAACTGAACTTACATTTTTCTACTTTCGTTGCAGAACTTTGTCACTAATGAACCATTGTAATGTTTTCCAGGCTGCAAGAAATTGCCTAGTAAATGAGTCGGGAGTTGTGAAAGTGTCTGATTTTGGAATGGCCAGGTATGACTGAGTATGTGATGTGTGTATTATTTTGTGGAATTATTATATCGTTACTATATAACATATAAAATATAGTTATTTATCATATCGAAATGATTATATAATATTAGTTTGTAGAATTAGTGTGTAAATAAGCTGCACTGACAAGGCAAAGGAGGAAACCTGTTCATTGTTTTAAGTGTATTGAAATAATTCAGTATAAGAAGAGTCTTCAAAAGTTCATGGAAAATGCATGTCGTAAAAACACGGCATGAATTCAAATGTTTTTTTGCACCCGGATGGACTTATATTTTAATCTCATTTTCCACAGCTTTTTAAAGTGCTCTTGTAAATTGATTCTGATTTTAATCGTTCTCCCCAGCAGGTGGTAGTAGAGCCTGTTAAATCCACGGGAGTGGATTACATTTCCAGAATTGCTCATTTTCACAGAAATGCATTGGTGGCGGATTTTAGCTTATACACATCTGCAGGGCTCTCATTCTTTCTCCTCTGCCCTCTGTCCCTCTGTGCATTCATCTATCCATAAAACTCAGGCGGCCGCCATGTGCCAGGCCCACGTTCAGCTGCACCACAGCAGACAAGACCTCGAGGACCTGCCGCACATACTCAGGAGGGGGTGGGGCCTGAGACCTGGGAGGTCTCTGTGAGAGAGCAGACGCCATGCATGGTGGCCGGTCAGCCTGGGCCAACCTCATTTTGTGTAACCAGCAGTGGGTATGGGGCCAGCAGGCGGCATGGACTCCCGTATGGCTGGCCACGGTTCGAGGCCTGGGCCTGGCGGCTTGCTTTCTCACCTTCTCTCTCACTCACTCTCTCTCTCACTGGCAAACATGCGTGCCCTAGCAGATTTAAAATGATGATGATAAATAGAATTAAATAAATGATGCTTAAAAAAAATGGGTGTCACGGGGACCAGCAAATGACATACTGGTTACGTCACAGGACTCCACATGAATCCCAGACCCGGAGGCTTGAAACTTGTTCCAGGCACATGTGCGTGTGTGCCCAAACACCCGAGAGGAGAATGGAGGAGAAGGGACTGCAGCGTGGCCATCCTCCCTGGGGGATGAATTCTCACTTTGTCTCTCTTTCTCTCTGGAGAGTCCATGCACCCTATAGCAAAAATGTCTCAAAAAAAAAAAAGGTGTTATATTTGTAAATGGGGAAAAAATTAAAGGAATGTTATGATGTGATAATTATCTGAAATTTAAATGGCAAAAAATACTGTTACTGAGACATGGCCTCCCTCATTCTCTTCCGTGGGTCCTTGGCAGCCTTTGTGCTGTGAGGCCGAGTTGACTACTTGTCACAGGGACTGGGCGACCTGTGGGACCCAAAGGCTGCCCAAGGGACCGCCTCAGTCCGTGGGAGTGTGTACTGTGAGACAGCTCCGTGTGGGTTTCACGTTCCTTTGCACCAGAACAAACTTGAGCTTTAGCTCCATTTCCCATAACTGTGGGTTTGCTAGTACACTCATACACTCCTCTTGAAAACACACCCCAACCACGCAACAGACAGGGCTGGCATCCCTGTGCTCACCACCCTGATCGCGGACTCTCCTCAAAGGGGGCTGCTCTACCAGTGCCCGTGTGTCCTTCAAGAAGGACGAGAGTCCCTCCACATAGAGAACCACGTCGTCCCGAGTGTGTGCGTCCATGGGGGTGTTTAGACAGCGTGCGCCGTGTACATACATTATCTGGCTTTCGCATTTCACGTTTTCCTTCTTGCGTACACTGTGTTCTGCAGACTCCCGGGGCCAACAGCATGTGCCTCTAGCTCTTCGTGCCACGTCATGGGGAGCTACACTGTGGGAGCTTTCCCACTTGGAGCCTGTGGGTAGAATCTTGTCTAAAGAACAAAGTTGCTTCCAAAACAGTTTGCAGGCAATTAGACCCTTGGGAAAGTCACGATGTATTTCTCTATGCAAAAATGGTCATGACTTTCCCAACAGCCCAGTATTTTTGTGCATGCTCTTGCCTAATGAAAGAGAAAGCTGAGCAGACGTGAAAGTCCAGGTGCCCCGGCTGGGATAGCTCCAACCCCGCCCGTAAATGGAGCCCAGGACGGTGGGGCGCAGCGCTGTGCCCCTGAGGGGACCCTCGGGTTTCAACCAGGTGCTTGCTGGGCTCCCCTCCGCCGCGTTTGAGTCAGGGGAAGAGTGTAGCGCGCACGAGCATGCAGGCCGTGCTTCAGGTGTGAACCCACGGCGTGTCCTCCCCAGGTACGTGCTGGACGACCAGTACACGAGCTCCTCGGGGGCCAAGTTCCCCGTGAAGTGGTGCCCGCCCGAGGTGTTCAATTACAGCCGCTTCAGCAGCAAGTCCGACGTCTGGTCCTTCGGTAAGACCCATGGCCCTGTCCCCCCTGCTGCGCCGAGGAGGAAGTGGCTGCAGCCTTCAGCGAGCCTGATCCTTTTCCAGGTGTTTTGATGTGGGAAATATTTACCGAAGGCAGAATGCCCTTTGAAAAAAACACCAATTACGAAGTGGTGACCATGGTTACACGAGGCCACCGACTGTACCGGCCCAAGCTGGCGTCTAAATACGTCTACGAGGTGATGCTGAGGTGCTGGCAGGAGGTACGGGCACTTTTGTGCCTTTTTTCTGGACTCTCGAAGGCGGTGGGGGGTGGGCTTGGTGCGTGGCTGAGGCTCCGTCCTCAAAGCTCAGTGACAGCCAGCTCTGGGCAGGAGGCCTGCCCTCCACGCAGTTCCGAGTGCGGGAAGGAGCGGGTGAGTGGGAACACTCAGATGATGTCCAGGCTGCGGCTCAGTCCCACCCGCCAGCACCCCACCGTTGTCTGGGCTGGGGACTCAGGACTCGCTCCTGTCCTTCCAGGGGCTCACAGACGCTTTCTCTAGACTTCAGCTTGCCCTGGTCTCCTGACGCATGCTTCTCGGAAGTCCTGCAGACACTTGAGAATGACTCTGGGCACTGCCCTACAGGCTTTCGGTCTGGTGACGCCTTTGAGCTGCGGGGGTTGTACTGTGGCCACTCTGCAGTGACAAGATGAGGGCTTAGGAAGTTTGCGTGCCCGAGGGCCTTTGGCTCCAGGGCAGCAGAGGCTGGGCCCGGGCTCTGGGTCACTGCGAAGGCTGGCTGAGGTGGGCAGAGGCCTCCGGGCAGGAAGTGGTGGCGGGTGGGGAGAAGAGCGTGCGCAGAGGCAGGAGTTATCAGCGTGCCGTGGCCACAGGCTGGAGGCTGCTCTGACTTCACAGAGTCCGGTGGGGGAAATGGAACTGGGTCACCAGGGTGGGGGTGGGCCGGTCACAGAGGGCCCTGCAGGTCCGCACGGCCTGTGGGTCTCGCAGGAGGATGCACTCTGGGGTCCTAGAGCAGAATGGTGAGCGCAGTGTCCGCAGAGGTGAGGCCACAACAGCACCTGCAGGACAGTGGGATCACGACGGACCTGTTCGAACAGGCCCAAAGCCATGACAGCCTCTGCCGTGAGGTGGAGCGAGCGTTTTGTTCTCTTGCATGGGTCTGGAGCCCACAGCTTCCCCCTGCCTTGCAGAAGCCCGAGGCGAGGCCGTCCTTCGAAGACCTGCTGCGCACCATTGACGAGCTGGTCGAGTGTGAAGATACCCTTGGGAGATGACCGGGTGATGGCGTGCGGCCGGGCACCGGATCCCGGAGCAGGCGGAGTCACGGCACTTCGTGGCTACTTCATTCACGCCGCCCCGACGGGTGGTGGTTTTACTCAGAGCGAAACACCTGAGGACGCCTTCGTGTCTAGGCTGGCCTCAGCTCCGGGACCGTCTCCCCCTCGTGCCAGTGCTGCCTCAGAGCTGGCGGCTGGACGCACCCACTTCTCTCCCTCCCTCGGGCACCTGGTGCCAGCCGTGCACCTGACACAGGCCCGGGCCAGGCTTTGCCTGTTTGGGGTGCACGTGGGACCGTGTTAGCTGGTGCCAGTCGAAGGCCAGGGTGACAGGGAGGGCAAGGTGCAGAGCCAGGTCCCAGCAGCCCTTGGCCCTTGGACTCCTGCAGAGGTCTGGGTGGGGACATTGCTGAGAATCGGGTTCCACCTTCCGTTTTGTAAACATCTCCGTTTTCAAGACTGCTCTTAGTATTATATTAAAAAAAACTTTGTATTGTGTAAATACTGTAAATAGATATAATATATAAAGTTATATATTTATAAGAAACGTCACAGAGTGTGTGTGTGTCATCTTTTTTCAAACAATTATTTAATTTTTATTCTCATTTTTATTTTTTAATTTGCTGTAGGGTATGTGTGCTCACAGAGAGAGAGAGAGACAGAGAGGAAAAATGAGAAAGCAAGCCAGCAGGGCCAGGACTTGAACCATGGTTGGCCATGTGGGAGTCCAGCGCACCAACCCCCATGCCACCTGCTGGCCCCATACATCATTTTGTAATCGAAACTTAACTGTGCAATATGTGAGTGATCAATCTTGGGCCTGGAGACTGTACCCTACAGCCGTCTGCTCCTCTTCCCCTGGGGAGTGGAAGTTCTCCCTGAGGAGAGAAACATCTGGACCCTTCTACTGCCCATGCCCCCATCCTCACACAGGCAGATGTGTTTGGGCTGCCTGTCCGTTACGGGGTTCTTGGGTTCTCGGTTTCCAACAAAGAGTTGCAGACAGAGCCAGCGGAGAAGCAGGGGGTAGAGAACCTGGATTTTGCTGAGCCGGAGAAGCACACACTCAGGAAGGCAAAGCTGGGGGCCAAAGGCAGACCAGCGCCGGGCCATCTGGATGGGTTTCTTTTTTGATGCTCTGGTTCCTCTCCTGGCCCTTCCCCGCATGAGCCCTCTCCTTCTGTCATGGGGTCATCTATGACTGATGGACAGTGGCTTCCTAACCTCCTCATTGTGCACACGCGTTTTTCCCAGAATGCATCACGAAAGCCCTTGAAGAGGGTTCAACCGCAGTGCAGATTTGAGCTGAGGGAGCACAGGCAGCTGAGGACATGCCGTGCCTTCATGCCCATGTTCAGCCTTGGTGGGGGCTTGGCCTCGGAGCATGGTGGGGGCTCTCAGAGTTGGCTGATACCCCTTCTATCTGGAACTGCTGGCCACAGACCACTCCGGACAGGACTTTCCATCCTGGGGTGGGGCAGGCCTGTCTCAGCTGCTCACGCCTCACGGATCCCTAACATGTCCCCCAAAAAGTGGAGACCCTGGATTTTTCCCACGACCTGGATGTGTCGTCTGGCTGTTTCCTGCTGGGAGGAACAAGGTAGGGCCCCGGGCTCCTCCTCTTGCTGACTCAGGGGAGCCTACGCCCCACTGGGTGACTTGCTCTGGTTGGGCCAGGGGTCCCACAGCTAGAAATCAGCTGATGTCTTTGACCTAGCCCTTGTGCAGCCGGGCGCCTTGGAACCTGGAAGAGACGAACTCAACAAGTAGGTTGAGTGGGGTTCTGGCCACTAACAAGACCAGAATCAGCACCAGGGGTCCCACAAATAGGTGTAACCAGGAAAACCAAGGCTGAGGGCTCCCCTGACCATGCCGTCCCGGCGGGGCCTGCTGTTGGAGCCGCTGGGCGCTGTTAAGCTTGTACAAGAGCGTCCTTGTCCTCGGCGTAGCCCTGCCATTCCTGCTAGCTGAGATTCCTGAGGAGGGGCATGCACGGTGCTCCCTGCTTTTCTCGACAGAGACTGGTGGTGACCGGCAGTGAGACCGACTCTGTCCCGTCCAAGTAGATGGTCTTAGCAAGTCTGCGGGCCAGACTCGCTGGAAGCGTGCATATCCGGTAGTTCTGCAAACACAGGGCTCCACGGGACGGGGCAGACAACCCAAAGGGGAAAGAAGAGGTGGGAAGTTTAGTCTGGTGGTTGGTGTCTTCCCAGTCAAAAGTGAGCAGGTAGCATGAGGTAGGGGTTGAAGCCTGGGGTTACACTGGGTTGTGGTGGCTTGAGAACTTTCCTACAAAGAGCCTCCTTAGGTAGCGTGGCAAATAGGACCCAGCATTTGCCCCAGGTTTTCGCGTTGTCCAAATGGCAGGGCCAGAGCAGTGGTAGGAGGGTAGCAGGTGCCCCTGAGAAAAACCGTCCCGCATGCCAGGGGGCCCTGGGGGACAAGCACAGGGGCCGTGTGACATGCACTTGTTTTCTGGAAGGCTTCCTCCAGCAGGAGTGCTGTCAGGTCAGGTGTGTGCGGCCATTGCCTGGAGGGGGGCAGGGTCCTGACGGGTTTATTGGAGCTGGGTGGGGAGGCCGCACAGGGGGGGCCTTGTTTCCCTTTTCATAAGTTGTTGAAAACAACCTTAAATAGCCTCAGCTTTAGACAAAAATTATTATTAGTAGTAGTAAAAGATCATAGGTCAAGGAGAAGGAGCAGAGAAAGAAGAGAAGACAGAGCAGGTGGCCCGTGTCTGTGAGGTCCTGTCATTCATTGGTCAGGGCCAGTTCCCCTCGGGCTTTGGCCTCAGGTCTTTCTAATGGGGGACAGTCAGCCCTCAGTGGCCCCTTTGCACGCGCAGTGGACGGGGTGTCCCGGAGGCCAGCCCTGACTGGGCCTTTTCTGTCCCCATGGCCAGCATGTCCCAGAGGTGCCATCTGTCAGGAGCGCCCAAGGGCGGGTTCCAGGCACAGGCGGTCCTGGAAGGGAGCCCGTGGCCGGCCTTGTCTTTTCTCCTCCCGTTTCTCCCGCTGGAACTCATGATTTTCTTCTTCCTTATCTATGTTAGGAAAGGCCGGGGGGCAGTAATCCATAGTCCATCCCCAGTGAGTTTTCGGAGCTTGTCCGTATGTCTGCACAGACCCAGGAACGAACCGGGTCCAGTTTGGTCATGGCCTCCCTTGGGCTTTCCAGGAACGTCTCTGAGCTCTCATTAGGAGCCTGGGCGTGTGGAGACCATCATGTAGCTAACGGGCTTCCCCGACTGGCTGAGCCCCTGGTTAATTGGAGGAGGAGGTGATCACGCCCTCGTCCCTCCTCTTCGCCGTCATAACTCACACTTTCTCTGGTAGCTGGACGGGAACGTGCCGGGTGTGCCCAGACGTATGGGGCTCCTTCAGCACCCCTTCCTTCTCAGCGTCAGATGACATCAGTCCCCGTCTCCCTATCACGTCTCTCAGCACCAGGCGATGCACCCCAGGGGTTGAAATCCTCTGTGAACTCACCAGGGCCGTCTGAGCGTTTCCTCAGTTCTGCCTTTGTTTCTGCTCTAGAAGAGAAAAAGACTTTTTAATTCTCACAGGGCCACACTCTACCACTTCCACCAGGGGCAACTCAAGGCCGGGTCGGGGAGCAGGGTCCCAGGTGGGGAGCAGAGGACGCAGAGGTGGCTTTGAAGCCAGGCCCTGGGGCAGAGCCTCTTCCCATATGCTTTCTCCGGGGAAGAGGAGACCCTCTTGAGGAGTCTTGTTTGCCTTTCTGTAGGAGAGGTGTCCTAGGCAGAGTGCCAGCGCAGCCGGTGGGCTTTATATCGGTCCAGCATCCCGAGGGCAAAGAGAGTTTCCAAAGAGGCTGTTTTAACCAGGAGAGACTATGAGCACTTCCTGAAGTGTGAACGACCATGAGATGTGGAAGAGAACGTCACTCAGAAAAGTACGGACATTACATTTCTTACGCTTGTTTGGATTGGAATTGCTCTTAAAGACTATCCCTAGGGCCAACAGGTGGCATGATAGTTATGGTGCTGGACTTCCACGTGGCTGACTGTGGTTTGAGTCCAGGACCTGACGGGTTGAAAATCATGCTGGCATGTGCGCATGTGTACCCAAAATCCAAGGAGGAGAGTGGCCATTCCCCCGGGGGGTGATTTCTCACTTTCTCTCTCACTGGTGAGTGTACGTGTCCTATGATAAAACTTAAAACCAAACCCAAACCACATCTCTTAGTCCTCTTCTCAGGGAGGAAAGATAAGTGATAGGGCCCCGAGATGCAGGTGTTCCTACATCTCCAGGTCCTGCTGGGAGGCCACCACCGAGGGGAGCTGGGGGACGGCACCACCTTAGCTGTCATGTCTGCTCCCGCGTCTCTCCTCCCTCCTCTCTGCATTTGGCTGTCTTCTCTATGTCCGCTTTCCTGTGTAGCCTTACAGAGGGTGGGCCCTGCGTCTTCAGCGCTTCTCGATTTCTGTTACAGGAGAGCTGCATGTAGACCAACCGACAGCCCACATCCAGGGGACATGGAACAGGTGTCCACTCCAGGGCCAGTCCGAGGAAGCAGGATACTCAGTCTTCATGTAGTGACCAAAGACTCGTCCCAGAGTGCTGGGGCAGGCCACAGAGCATGAGGGCAGGGCTGAGCTGTCCAACACCACCAGGTGCTGTCCCACACCCTTCCCAGGCGTGACTGTCTGCTGCCTCCTTGAACTGGCTCACAATTCTCTTTCAAGACTGCATCTGTGCATCACCAACTTCATTTATTTATTTATTTATTTTGGAGAGGTTTTTGCCATAGGGCTCATGCGCTTGCCAGAAAGACAGAGAGAGACAGAGAGACAGAAAGCGAGAAATCACCCCCCAGGGGGGATGGCCACACCGCAATCCCTTCTCCATTCTCCTCCCAGGATCTTGGGCACGCACGCACATGCGCCTGGCATGAGTCTAAGCCACTGGGTTCAGGACTCAAACCGTGGTCGCTCCATGGGAGTCCAGCAACACAGCCATTGCGCTAACTGCTGGTCCCAATGTATCACCATCTTCAACTGGGTGTTTCTGCATGCCCCACGTCAGCACAGAATGCTCCTCCTTGCACGAGTCTTTCCCGGTTTTGTTCCTGCATTTTTCTTGTGTCACCTGCCTGTGTTTTAACTTCTGGGGCTCTGTATAGATTTCCTTGAGGGTTACAATGGTTTCCTCTCAGCCCGTGGAGCATGGAGCACCGTGGAGGTGTCAGGCTGAGGTTCATGTTCAGTCAAGCTGAATTTGTAAGAATGTGCCCATTTGCTTCTTTGGGGAGTAATGTTTCCTTGTCGAGGAAAATGAAAGAAGGGGATATAAGAAAAAAGTCTGCACACACAGAATTTTATGCCACTTCCTTAATTGCCTGCAAATGAGTCAAGCCACAGGGGGTGTTACTATCCTACTCCCACTGGGGGCTGTTCCTCCGGTTTCCTCATTTATGCTATGGCCAAACAGAAAAGAAAATAAGTCCATTTGTCTTGAGGGGTTCTGGTCAAAGGAGCCCCAGTTCTTGAGACTACAGCCCAGGGTGGTGTTTCCAGGGGAACAGCGAGCCCTGGTGACCTGCCTGGGAGACAAAGCCAAAATGGGACCAAAAACCGTGGGCATCCTCATCCTCGCCAAGTGCCTGGTCGGACCTTGATACTGGGAGGGATGGGTGTCCCCCGTTTCACTTCCCGAACCAAGGAGGAATAGGGCTTCCCCGTTTCCCCTTGTGCTGGGGAGGAGGAGAGCACGCCCTGCTGACCTCCTGTGCCTGGGGACTCTCAGTCCGCCTTGCCGTGGGGTCCAGACCTGCCTATGGCCCACCCGACGGGGTAAGTGGGGCCTGTTCCTGACCCTGTGAGGTGGGAGAAGTAGGGCCATTGTTTCGAGGGCCAGAGTGCGGGCGACAAGTCCCGGCACAGTTTGCAGGGACAGTTATTTAAGGCGCCGTTCTCCCCTGGGCACCTGTAAGAGCAGGACAGGAGATGTGACGGGAGGGCCAGCGGGTCATGAATCTTGGCTTCTCTTTTTCTCTTGGCTTCTCTTTTCTCTTGTTTTCAAAATTCCCCCATCTGGGTGACTCCAGCTCCCCTCCCTCCTTTTCCATTTCTTCCCCTCAAGCAAAAGAAGGACTGAAAGTAAACTGAGAAAGACCAACACTGGGGAGCGGGCCAGCACGCTGGGCCTCAACCCTGGATCGCCCGCCCACCCTACCCCTGCTCCCCTGCAGACCCTCCCCGTTTACCCTGAATCTGGCCACCCTGTCCTCACTCACCCTCGGCTCAGACAGGAGAGGAGGCAGCAAGGTGTACGAAGGAAGGACGATGGGGCAGCCATGGAGCAAGGCAGGGGAGGTCCGAGGACTCCTATGCATACACAGTCTGGGGTCAAGGACGGCGAGAAGCTCTAGGGAGAGACTTTGGGCCACTGGGCACCACCCTGCGTGGGATGCAGTCGAGGTAAGGGGCACAATGAGAGCAGAAGGAAGAAAACCCTTTCCTGTCCAGGTTTGTCAGGGGAGTGAGTTAGGAAACAGCAGGGCCACGCACAATTAAGATGGGAGGGGGACCAGCAGTTGATGTAATGGCTACGTCGCTGGACTCCCATGTAGTCAACTGCGGTTCAAGTCCCAGACCCAGTGGCTTAAACTCACGCTGGGCGCATGTGCGTGCGTGCCCAAGATCCCGGGAGGAGAATGAAGAAGAAAGGATTGCGGCGTGGCATCCCCCTGGGGGGTGATTACTCACTTTCGGTCTCTGTCTCTCTCTGTCTTTCTGGCGAGTGCACGTGCCCTATAGCAAAAACCTCTCCAAAAAAAAGAAAAAGATGAGGAAGGGCGTCTTGACCACACGGGAAGCTGTCAGGGGTAGATTATGCGGGAGGAGAGTGAGCCTGTCTATTCCAGGCGGAGTTCTCCCCTAGCCAAGGAGCAGAAACAGCAGGACAGGTGGATGAGGACAAGACAGACAGAGAAGTCAAGACACACGGTCACACAAGGAGGGGCAGGGAGGACGTCCTGCCAGCTCCCGGAAGGCTGGGCGATCCGGACCATGCACGGAGGGATGTCACAGGGTGGCCAGCATCCTCAGTTCTTGCCCGCTGACAGAATTGCAGACAGAGGCCAGCTGATGAGCAGGTGGCATGGAAGCTGCCTCGCTGGGCCAGGCACAGTGCGCTCCCAGGGACAGCTGGCAGCTGCAGTCAGGCCGCCCGGAGCTCACCCGGATGGGTGGTGTTTTTGATGGCTCCGATTCCCTCTCCTGTCCCTCCCTGGGTGACCTCTCTCACAGAGCTGTTACTGATGGACAGCCAGGGGCTTACGTAACTTACACACGTGTGCATTCGTTTTCCCAGAACAGATCATGAAAGCCCATGGCAGTGGAGGTGGTGCTGGAAACCCAAACCACACGCTAAGTGACACAGGTAGCACGAGGACACGCAGCGGGCCTAGTACAGTACGCAGGTCCCGCCTTAAGGCAAGGGTGGGGGTTGGGGCGGTTCGGCCTTAAAGCGTGGCAGGGTCTTCCCTGGAAGGTGGTTGACACCCTTCAGGACTGTTGACACTGGCCACTCGGATCGGGTGGGACTTTCCATCTGGGGTCGGGGAGCAGGCCTGCCTGACCCTGCCTGTCTGACACTAACACGTGCAGCTCGGTGGGCCCCGACAAGGCCTGTGTTTGGGCCAAGTGATCCTGCCAGTGGCGCCCATAGTAAACTGGAATTGGGTGGAAAACCGACCTAGGGAACCAATCTGTTTCTAGATCTTACGAGTCTTCCCCAGAGCAAGGATGCTCTCGCTAATGGAGATGCTGGTCCCTGGAGGAGGACCAGGTGGTGTCCTCACAGGTAGGTCCAGCAGAACCCCGGAGCAGGCCAGGGCGTGCAGAGTTCAGAGCAGACAGCCGCCAGGAGCAAGGGCGAGGCCGTGTTCTGAGCTGCCCCTCAGGTGTTTCCGTAGGCCCGGGGGGACTTGGTCTCTGGGTCAGTGAGATATCATGGTGTCGCTGTAGACTCTGGTGTCCAGACTCTGAGTGAGTCCAGTCCGACCCGGCACCTGCTGGGTGAGTCCAGTCTGACCTGGCACCTGCTGGGTGAGTCCAGACTGACCAGGGACCTGCTGAGTGGGTCCAGTCTGACCAGGGACCTGCTGGGTGAGTCCAGCCTGACCCGGGACCTGCTGGGTGAGTCCAGTCTGACCTGGCACCTGCTGGGTGAGTCCAGTCTGACCAGGGACCTGCTGGGTGAGTCCAGTCTGACCCGGGACCTGCTGGGTGACTCCAGTCTGACCTGGCACCTGCTGGGTGAGTCCAGTCTGACCAGGGACCTGCTGGGTGAGTCCCGTCTGACCAGGGACCCAGGTCCCGTCTGACCCGACACCTGCTGGTTGAGAGCCTTCCTTTTTCCTCATGAGCCCTCAGAGAAAAGAAGCCATCTTGGTCAGTAGGTGCAAGGGCCATTTATTGCCATTTATCATCATTCTTAGCATCAATGAAGTCATTTCCTTATTTAGTGAGACACTTGGTTGTTTTCTCAAAGGGGCGAAGTGAAACTCCCGAGCGGGCTTGTCGGTGTGTTCCCTTATTTCTCAGCCCTGCCGCTGTCATCTTTAAGTGTGTTATCAGGTTGCCTGCCCCTCCTAGTAAGGTCTGTGAAGTGTCAAGACGGGGTGTGAGGACAGAACATTCTAGACTGGATGTTGCAAAGCCTAGGGTCTAATTCTGCTTCTACCGTGAACCACGAGGCCTTGGGCAAGTCCCCTATTCCATCTGTGCCTCCATTTCCTTCTCTGTTCAAAGAGGGGAGTAGAACTTGATGCTTTGAAGGGCTCCTTTTACCAAAATTTTGTGATTTCTTGAAACTGTTGTTTGCGAGAGTCCCCCACACCCACGCGCCCGGAGACGAGGAAGTCATAGCGGCCTCGGAGCCCGGGTGCGGCTGTTGGGCTTTCTGATGTCGCTGTGGGGTTATCACTCGCGCTCTTCTCGGAGGTTCTGAGAGCAGGAAGTGGGCGGGGCTCACTTGTCCGTGAGAACTGTGATTTCAGGTGAAAGATGTGTTTTGTGAGGGGAGCCCTGCGGAAGAGCTGAAGGCCGCTCTCTGCTCTCGCATCAGACGGGCCATGATCCTCTCCACCTGTGAGTAACGGGCCGGGGCAGGCGTTCAGGGCTTGCTCTGGGCATGTTTCTTCTTCTTTTTAAGTTTATTTAGTATTGTTTTTTACTCATGAACGAGAGAGAGACAGCACCCTAACGGGGTCCTGAGGCTTCCTCCCACCCCAGCGTCAGCCGGCCTTGAACCGTGGGCCTGTGCGTGCCTGGTATTCTCAGAGCGGTCTCCGGGTGTGAACCCAGAACCATCCCGCATGGGCCAGCTTCACCGGGGGGCCACGTTTTACTGCCGAGCCACTGTCCAGCCCAGGCTTCTCACTCTTGAACAGCAGAGGAAGCTTTTACTCCGTTAAAGAGCTTACAGTATTTGGAAGACAATTCCCCCAGAGGCTGTGATGGGGTTTTGTTTCTTATTTAAATAACCACTATGGTGATGTCATTCTAGTATATGCTCAGCTTTGAAAACACAAATGAAAAAAGTACAAAAGTAGTGCCCTTAAGTGTGTGTGTGTGTGTGTGTGTGTGTAGAATGCGAACTTTGTAGATGAGGTGTTTGTTTTCAGGATGGTGTTTGGCTCAAGGCCCAGGGCCCAGCTCTGTTGTGTAAGAGCTGTGGGTTTGCTCAGGGCTCGTGAGAGCAGGATGGGCCGTCTTTATATCAGGTCCCCTGTCTCTCCCTCCCAAGAAGACAGCGTAAAGAAGCCTAGGCAAAGGTGACAGGAGCTTCATGGATTGAATTTGGGAATCGGAATTGCTTTGGGAGACCGTGTACCTTGTGTGGTTCTTGTAAATGCTTGTTCGTTTAGCGCTAAGGCTCAGAGGGTGTTACTGTGCAAATAGTTTTAAAACAAAAAAGATAAATATTGTCTTTGATTTTACTTCTGGATCAATATGGGACCAAGGTGGATAAAGCCCGGTCCCCTCTCATGAAGGGAAGAGGACAGTGGCTATGAGAAACTAGGAAAGCTACTAGGTGGGGAAGGTAGGGAGGTGTTGGTTAAAATTCCAATAGGTGGGGTAGTGGTTAAGGGGCTGGACTCCCACAGACTGACCGTGGTTCAAGTCCCAGACTCAGTGGCTTGAAATCATGCCGAGTGCATGCGCATGTATGCCCCAAATCCCTGGAGGAGATGGGATTGCAATGTGGCCATCCCTCCTGGGGGGTGATTTCTTACTTTCTCTCTCTGTCTCTCTCCAACACACACAAAAAGTTTTAAAAAATCCAATTATTTAGTGGAAATAAGTTCTAGTGTTCTGTAGCCCAACTAGGTGACTATTGTTAACAATAATTAATTGCATAGTTCAAGATAGCTTTAAGAGGGGATTTTAAATGTTCCAGCACAAAGTAATGACAAATGTTTGAGGTGATGGATATGCAAATTGATCAATTATAACACACTGCTTGCACACATCCGAACGCCACGCCACGGTGCCCTGTCAACACGTACAATTATTGTGCCCATGAAAATTTTTAACAGATCAGTCCTATCCGCTTAAAGCAATCAAAGGCAAACTATCAAAGGCAAGTGTCTGCATTTCTGATTTGAAGGTGGCATTAGGAAAAATCGATTGTCATTTTTTAAGTGTCATCTGTTTAAACCGAGTCACCTCCTAAGACCCAACACTTAGTACAACGTGTAAAACAGATAAGCCAGGTGGTTCCAGTTGTGGGGACTTGAGTGTGACTTACCGTCTTAATTCACTCAGATGAAAACGAGGCTGCCCGCTAACGGAGCCGGAGGCCAAGCAGACAAAGCAGAAAGAGCCAAAAAGCAGGAGGCGTGTCCCCCTCCTCAAGGTCGGGACGCAACTGAGCAGTCATTTACTAAAAACCTTAAAATATGAAGCTCCGTGTGAGCCTCTGCTTACTTCCCCACGGTCAGAACTAGAGAAAAGGCTGAGTCCTGACAGGAAGGATTCAGTTACATAAAACATAAACAGCAGTGGGGTTGAGACAAGGGTTCGCTGCTCGAGGGATGAAAGAAGAGAGTTTCGAGGACATTCTCTCTGGTGTGGCGTTGACAACATCTCACTGTCCCTTCTGGCTTCTGATCGTTTGGTTTGATGCTTAAGAACGACCTGTTTTCTCCGGCCGTCGACTGCAGCTAGATGTGGCTCCATTTTCTCCTGAGCAAAATGAGGAGTGTTCGCTGTTGACAAGGAGAAAGCCAAGCAAAAGAGATCAGTTTGACCAGAGTCACCCGCTTCCTAGAACACAACAGGGCAGGAGGTGCTTGAGGAAGGCTATCTTTGTTTGTTTGAGAGAGGTTTTTTGCTGTAGGGCGTGTGCACTTACCAGACAGACAGACAGAAAGCAAGAAACCACCACCCCCCGGGGTGGGGGGGATAGCCATGCTGCAATCCCTTCTCCGCCATTCTCCTCTCAAGATTCTGGGCATGCACGCACATGTGGGGTCTAGGACTGGAACTGTGAGCAACTGTGGGAGTCCAGCACCTTCACCACTTCACTTCCTGCTGGCTCCTGCAGGCTGACTATTGACCCCCATGGAATGCAGGGGGACTCTGGGTGGGGTATGAGGACGCTGCTCCAGTGAGGTTCAGTTTGTGGCACGTGACTGGTGTTGGCAGTATTCTACCCGTCGGCGCCAGCTGACCGTGGCCTTGAGAACAGACCCGCCTCGGAGGCTTATTTAGAACAGCAGTCTCCAACCTTTCTGGCACCAGGGACCGGTTTCATGGAAGACAATTTTTTAATAGACCTGATGTTGAGAGGACAGTTCACATGCATTACATTTTGCACCTTATTTCTATTATTATTACATTGTAGTGGATGATGGGGTAATAATACAACTCACCAGAATGCAGAATCAGTGGGCACCCCGAGCTTGTCCCATGACTAGGCGGTCCCATCGAGGGGCAGGAGGTGAGCGAAGGGGAGCAGCTGTAACGCAGGGCAGGCTTCACTTGCCTGCCCAGTGCTCACCTCCTGCTGTGTGGTCCTGAACGGGCCTTCGGCCCCGGGGGTTGGGGACTGGTGATTAGGAGACAGGGCCGAGTTGAGCAGCTAAGGGTTAGAAAATTTCATTTCCTGTCTCCTCTGCCCCCATCTTTTTTCTCTCCGATTTGTAAAGGAGGGAGAAGACACTAATGCTGAGAGTGGCTCTTAGATCTTAGCGTGCCTGAAGCACACCGGGACAGTGTGTGACTGTGGGCCTGAGTCCTCTCCTGCCATCGCTCACGTGTCATTAGGGCCACTCTGTCTGTGCTGCCCTCTCTGACTCCTTCCCGCATTGATTCTCGCACCAACCGTTCAGTGAAGACTGTCCATAACTAGTATTAACACAAAAAGAAGGCGAGGCACCTGACGGCACCCGCCCCCCACCATGGTGTCTGCCTCTGGCTGTCCCCACCCTGCACAATCCCTCTTCCTGAGCATCCGCCTGTTGGAGTTAGGGTTAGGGCCTCACTGCTCGTGAGCAGACTGTGGGGAAAGGGAAGGAGTGTCGGAGGCTCGGGGGACCCACAGATGGCTTGGCCCCCCGACGTTCTCTGTCTCTCGGGTCACTGGCCACTGTGCTGTGGGCGCTCCAGGGGGCGCATGGAGAACTCTGTCACTAGGAACCAGGACCCCAAGGCCGATGCCCGGGAGGGGGTGCTCTTGGATGGGGGTCCTCCAGCGCGGGAGAGCAGTTAGATTGCCATTCCGTGAGACCCAGAGCCTGCGAAGCCAGCAAAGCTGCTTCTGGACCTAGGGACAGTAGGATTCCCGGTCTGGGGTAACTTTGCGTCCAGTCAGAGATGGCTAATTCAGGGGCAGGACCCGGAAAGCCCAAGCTCAGCCACCTTTTCCACCCTCTGCCTTGGCTGCTGTGGGTGTCCTTTCTCAGTGTGAGGAGGACACGAGGACGCAGCCCGCAGTGAGCACTGCTGCTGGAAACCACCTCGCCGACCGCAGGCTTGGATCCCCAGGCTGTGCTGAAACTGTGCTGGGGTGGGGACTGGAGGGCCGCGGAGGGGCTCATGGCATGACGGGACCCTGCTGAGGCCAGTCTCTGCCTCGTCCCCTCCTCTCCCTCAGTGCACATAAACCTAGTACTAAAAAGAAAAAAGACACTAGGATATGTATTGTTTGTCTTCAAATCATTCCACCCACCTAGGACCAGGGAGCATAGCTGCCGGCCAGTGCAGCTGTAGGAGCAGGCCTTGTGGCCGAGCGCTGTTCACTTCCTGAGCGTGGCGTGATGTTGGGGAGTCGAGCGTGATCTCTGCAAGCTGGGCGTGATGTCGGGGAGTGGGGTGTGATGTCGGGGAGCCAGGCGTGATGTAGGGGAGCCGGGCATGATGTCCAGGAGCGGGGCGTGATGTTGGGGAGTGGGGCGTGATGTGGGGGAGCCAGGCGTGATGTCTGCAAGCCAGGCACGAACCTTCTGCTCGAGACAACAGTGTTCTAGGAAACACTGCTCTGAGCTGTGGGCAGAGAGAGGTGCGTGGAGAGGCCGGCGCATGGCCGGGGAGCAGGCAGCATTTCTGCAAGGAGCCCATGCGGCTTGGGGGACTGGAAATCTACTTGACAACCATTAGGTTCGTTCAATGAAAACGTGTCTTTCTTCACAGGGCCACCCTAAGAAATGGGTCTAGTGGTAGGCATTCGCAGTGGGGGTATGACGTTCGGCCTTTCTACGAATTGCTGGAAGAGTCAGTGAGACATAGGACGTGGCGATCTTACAGGATTGGGCTAACCCCCCACGCCCCGTTCTCAGGCTTTCCCAGTTGCCACATACACCCTTCAGCTGCAAAGGCAGGTGGCATCAGAGTCCTTGTCACACACAGCCTGACGCAAAAGTGGGTTCTGGGCCTGTGCGCTCCTGTCGCAGTAAAGGAAGGCAGGGAGTGACTCGCTGGGGTTTAGCCCGATACTGTGTGGCTGCGCGTCAGCCTGTCCCCGCTAGCCTGGACACTGGGTGACCAGAGAGCCTGACGTCACACACGTGAGGACCTCACACTGTACCCCTAACACCCAGTGTGCACAAGTATTTGTCAATCAAAAATAAAAACGAAAACAAAACCCTATAGTCTGGACCTTGAGACTGATGACAGTCTGGCTCAAGACAGCTCTTAAGACTGTGCCCTTGGCAACGGCAGATGGTGTAATGGTTACGTCACTGGACTCCCACATGGTCGACCGCAGTTTGAGTCCCGGACCCAACAGCTTCAAACTCACGCTGGGCGCGTGTGTGTGCGTGTCCAAGATCCCGAGAGGAGAAGGGATTGCAGCATGGCCATCCGCCCTGGGGGGTGATTTCTCGCTTTCTGTCTCTCCAGTGAGCACACGAAAAAATCTTTCTACAAAACCATGAAAGACCGTATCCTTTTCGGGCCATGTTTTTATTGAAAATCACTAGCTGGCTGCCAGCGACGATGAGTTCAGAGGGAACGCATTTCACTTGAGGTCCTGATTCAGAACGAAACTCTGAAATCGGAAATGTCAGGGGATGAACTCAAGGTGAGGTGGATGGAAACCTCAAAACACCGAAGAACGACAGAGTCTTCGCTTCCCAGCCAGCGGGGCAGCTTTCCTCTGCCCCTGTGCAGGGCTGAGCGGGACCTCGGCCCAGTTCCGAGAAGTGGCGCTTCCCACACTTCCCTGCTGAGACTCCCTCTCCAGACAGAGCCCGCTGTCTGTCACTGTCGTCTCCCATAAGCCTCTGTGGTGGCAGGAACACCAACCGGGGCCTGGCCAAGGAGAGAAGGGGTCCGAGCTCTCCAGAAAAGAACGCAGATTCCAAGTAGGATGGGAGGTGCCACTGCCTCGCTCCGGGGAGATGTGCCATTCCTGAAGGTCACGGCTTCCGCCCGGATGCAATGCCCTTCTCCCGACTTGCTGGCTCGCGACACATCGTTGCAGATATTGTCTGAGGAATCAGAAGTAGATAGAAAGAGCAGGCAGCGTGAGCCTGGGAGAGGCAGCGGCCCTGCGAAGGTGATCTGCAGCCCTGCACATGTCAGACCACAGACAAGGAGCCATTGGCCGTCTCTAGGGCCTTTCAGCCTCTCTAGCAGAAGCCCTTGCTATGCATGAGTTCCTGCCTAAACCCATCACTCCTGAAGGCCAAGAGCTTCCTGCCTGAGGTTAACTGGCACAGGGTGGAAAGAATGGCTTCTGGAGCCATGCACTGCGTGTGGGAGGGCGCTGCACTCGCTCACCCACCCCGAAGCCCTGCGATGCTGTAAACTGAAAGCGGCCACGAATCACCATCCGTTTCTGCTTGGGAAGCTTTCCTGTCTAATATTGGTACTTTGGGTCGTAGATAAAGATGCCTAACGTCTTGGGAAGTCCTAGTAAGCCAGGCAACCCCAGGGAGGTACGCGGCTTTTGCTTTTTGGTTTCTGTTCACCTAAATCGGCCAGCTTCTCCTGTGCTGGGGGATGGGACCATACGTAAGGCAGAGGTCGGCTCTGCTCACAGCCGGTCTTCAGGGAACTAGGACAAAACCTTATCATAACGAAAGCAGCAGCAGGGCAGGGCTGTACCTTCACCGAAAGGCAATTATCTGCTACTGGATGAGGGAAAATATGAATCTTTGAAGAAGCTTCTTCCCATGTTTTAGGCTGCAGAAGGCAAAGATAGGCAAGGGCAGGTGACTGGCTCTGTGACCCCGCTGGTGAGGAGCCGTGCACGGTGCGTGGTGGGTGGTGGGCCGTGGGCATGGAGCTGGGGAGGCCTTTTCCTACCACAGGAATCCCTGCCTGCGACTGGTCCCAGCAATTTGCCTTCCAAAGTTCTGTATCTTTAAATTTAGGCATCACGGCTAATTTTATGGGTTAACATGGCTGGGCCATGATGTGCACTAGATATTCAGGCAAACGTGATTCTAGATGTTTCTGTGAAGGCATTTTGAGGATGAGGTGAACGTCTACATGGGTGGACATTTAGTGAAGCAGTTTACCTTCTGTAATGTGGGTGGCTGAAAATACTCAGGGTGCATGCACTTCCATCCAAGGTGAACTGGAGGGAAACTCTCAGGGTGTGCACACTGCCCTAGGTCGCAGTGAGCTGGAGGGAACCCTCAGGGTGTGCACACTGCCCGAGGTCGCAGTGAGCTGGAGGGAACCCTCAGGGTGTGCACACTGCCCGAGGTCGCAGTGAGCTGGAGGGAACCCTCAGGGTGTGCACACTGCCCGAGGTCGCAGTGAGCTGGAGGGAACCCTCAGGGTGTGCACACTGCCCGAGGTCGCAGTGAGCTGGAGGGAACCCTCAGGGTGTGCACACTGCCCAAGGTCGCAGTGAGCTGGAGGAAAACTCTGGGGGCATGCACACTGCCCGAGGTCGCAGAGTGCTGGAGGGAAACCCTCGGGGTGTGCACCCTGCCCAAGGTCGCAGAGAGCTGGAGGGAAACCCTCAGGGTGTGCACACTGCCCGAGGTCACAGAGAGCTGGAGGGAAACCCTTGGGGCGTGCACACTTGTGCCCAGGATCACAGTGAGCTGGCAGCTGGGAAAGGACTGCCGGGTGACGGGACCCTGTTGAGCCATTTCTCTCTTTTTCTCTCTCTCGATCTTTTTCTGTCTCATGCGTGTGCACACACTTTCCACCGTGAAATAATAATAATAAAAAAGAATAAAAACAGAAGTACTGTAGTACGTGTTCACTATTTGAAAAAATAATTTCTTCTATTTGGGACCAGCAGGTGGTGTGATGGCTAAGGCACTGGACATTCCCACATGGTAGACCACGGTTCGAGTCCTAGACCTGGCTGCTTGCTTTCTCACTTTCCCTCTCTCTCTCTCTCTCTCTCTCTCTCTCTGTGTGTGTGTGTGTGTGTGTGTGTGTGTGTGTGTCTGGTCAAATTAAAAAATAAATGAATGAATAGATAAAATTAAATAAATATTGTAAAAAAACAATTTCTTCTATGAATGAGAGAGAGAAACAGAGACAGACGTAGAGACAAACCAAATCTCTAACAGTCCTGACAGTGGAACCCATGTCTGGCCTCACCCGCCCACGTGCCTACTGGCCTGAGGGAGACCTCCAGATGTGACCCCGAAACCTTCCCATGTGGGCCAGCCTTCGTGGTGCCTGTCACCGCGGCGCTCCCACTCAGCCTCGCTGCCCATGTTCTAAGTCGGCACTTACACCCAGCCGGGAGTAAGGTCAGAGCCTCTCCTCGGCAGTGGGAGACAGCCCTCAGGCGAGAAGGGCAGGGGCTGAAGGTCAGGTCTGGCTCCCTGGGCCTCCCTCCTGTGTCGCCCTCGCCAGTCCTCCGTGTGTCCCAATACGTACTTGCTGGACGGGCTCCAGGGAACCGGGTAGGGAAGGAGTGGGCAGGGAGCCCAGGGACCGCCAGGTTCTGGGGCTTCGCCTCTGCGTCTTGTTTAATCCCTGGCCCGCAGCCACGGTCTCGCCGTTCCACTCGTGGACTCTGAGTCCTGGGTCAGCTACGTTCTGGTTACGAGGCTGGGTGAATGACTGGGCTCGTCCGTGATTTGTGTTCTGGATCTGTGAGACGGGATGATCGCGGGCCCTCCCACCTCCTCCCAGTGCTGGACGGTGACTCAGCAGAGCGCGGTGGCCCCGGCGCCATCGGCGTGGCACCTGGGAGTGGCGTGTGGCAGATGAGGGGCGGCCTTCCCCAGATTGCTGTACTACCTACGTTTTCCACACGGGGCGCCTGAGCAGTCGCCCAGACCCTGCTGAGGTTCTAAGAGGGCATGGTTTGACCGGGTTTGCTCTTCTAGTATAGGAAAAACAACCCAGAAACGGAATACCTGAGGCTTTTTGTTCATTTCGTTTAGCATCTTATGGTTTGAGGCTTGATTCAGGATAAACTTTTCCTTTCTCTTTTCTTTTATTACTAGATCAGGGCAGTGTAGACCTAAGAATGACCACGTGCTGGCCGGAGCGCCGGGCTCGCTTAGCTCCAGCTTTGCTGTCCCACCTGGCTGGGAGGTCGTGGCCAGCCTGGCTGTCTCTGGGCCACAGTCGAGCTGTGAGATGGCCGGTGACAGAGTGCGCTCCCAAAGGGCGAGCCCAGCTCTAAGGATGGTCAGGAATCGGGGTCTGACCTAGCAGCGGTGTCGAGCTCCTGCTGTGAGCCAGGCACTGGTGCTGGACGGGGTGGAGAAGACGCACGCCCTGAAAACAGAGCGCCGACCGTGTCACCCGGGGGTTGTCGGATGGAGGTGATTTGTCCCCAGGGGAATCTGGCAGTTCCTGGGAACGTTCTGGTTTCCAGAACTGCAGGGGGCGGTGTGGGCGGTGGGAGGAGGCTGGGTTGTGGCTGGCATCTGCTGAGCTCCTGCTGCAGACAGGACAGCTCTCCGCAGTGAAGGACGCTCCGGTCTGAGATGTCAGCAGCGGTAAGAGTGACGATGCTGTGACAGATGGGGCCTGCACGACCACCTGAGGGGGTGGCTGAAGAGCCAGGGCGGGGCAGATCACACGTGCTGGGCATGAGAGGAAGCAGAGGGAGTAAAGCACACCGTGTGCTTGCAGGCCGGAGGCGCAATACGCCCATGGCGCAAGAACGGAGCAAGGGGAAGGAGCTGGTGCGACGGCTTAGGAGCCAGGGCAGGACGGGTCAGAGCGAGGGAAACCTTGACAAAGCACCGAGGAGACCTGGCTAAGGAGGGCCGCTGGCCAAGGCAGACTGCCAGGACTTGCGTGTGCAGTACGGGTGGACTAAGGGGGCAGCCCGAGGACAGACTAGGGACTAGCTTAGCTTGCACCACCCTGAACTGAAATTCTTGCACATGTATTTTTTTAAAGAAGTATTTATTTAACTTTAATTAATTAATTAACTCATTTATTTATTTTATTTTATTTGACCAGAGAGGGACAGAGTGTGAGAGAGAGAGGGAAAGTGGGAAAGGAAGCTGCCAGGACTTGAACCACAGTCAGCCATGTGGGAGTCCAGTGCTCTTATCCACCACACCACCTGCCGGCCCCAGTGCACACTTTTTTTTTTTTTTTTTTTTTTTTTTTGAGAGGATTTTGCTATAGGGCGCATGCGCTTGCCAGGACAGAGAGAGACAGAGAGACAGAAAGTGAGAAATCATCCCCCGGGGGGATGGCCACACCGCAGTCCCTTCTCCTCCATTCTCCTCTCGGGATCTTGGGCATGCACGCATACGCGCCACCGGGCCCAGGATGCGAACCGCGGTTGACTACATGGGAGTCCAGCAACATATCCATTACACCAACTGCTGGTCCCAAGAGCACACATATTTTTAAGGCACAGTCAGTACCCTTTCCTAAAAGGCTTGCCAGAGGTGTGAGAGAAGTCAGGATGACTTTAGGGTTGTTGGCCTGAGAACTAGGAAGATGGATTTGCTTTCGACAAGGTCAGGAGGAGCAGGTAGAGCACGTTTGGGGAAGGAAGAAGAAAAGACGCTCAGATTTCATCTCATGTGACTTGAGGTGTCTACTGAAATCCCAAATGGAGAACCACAATGCATTTGAGGGAGCCGGTAAGTGGCATGCTGGACACTCCACATGGCTGACTATGGTTCAAGTCCTGGACCCGGTGGCTTGCTTTTTCACTCCTGCTGCCCCTCTCTCTCTGTCTCTCTGGTCAAATGAAAATAAATGAATGAATAAATATAATTAAATAAATTATTTGAAAAAAGAATGCATTTGGGTCTGCGAGTCTGGAGTTCTGATGAGCTGGGCTAGACGTGAGCCTGCGGGTGTCACTGGCTGACTGCTGGTTTTAAGCCACCAGAGACAATGAGATCATCTCCAGAGTGAGTGAGACAGGAAAGAGGAGGTGAAAGCTTTGGGAGCAGTCTGACACAGAGCTGAGGGAGGCAGAGGAGGAGCCAGACTGAGAGGGGACACTGCACAGGCTGCTTCCAGGTCGAGTCAGAGCAAGGCCGGGACGGCCGTCGAGGGTGGCTGTGCGTAGGCAGTTTCTTGGAAGTGGCGGGGACAAAAGCTTGACCGTAATGGATAAGAGAAAATGGGAGGAGAGGAGTTCGAGGCAGCAAGTGCACGCTGCTATTTCTAGACTTTCTAGTGAGCAGGGAGGAGCTGGCAGGGGAAAGAGCGCAGGTCCCCGTCTGGTTTTTGGTTTTGGTGCCTGAGGGAACAGCATGTGTGTGTGCTAAGGGGAGTGACCCAGCAGAGAAGGGGGACAGTGATATACAGAGGGAGTTTCTAAAAACATTACACTTGGAAACCTCCAAATGGGTTAGGCCATGGCATTGCCACAATCTACCCTGAATTCCGAGCCACGTCACTCATTTTTGTAAGCTACACTTAATTTGGCACCTCCTGGCCTGGATAAACACAGATCTAAAACGGCATTAGACGTTCCTGGAAGTAATCGGTAGGAATGAAAATAAGGCCCACTCCTGCCAAAGTGCAATGAGCTGATTGATGTCCCTCTCTTGTGGAGTATTTTTTTAGAAATTTGTTCATGCAGTCACAGCCAGACACACCAGGTGAAATTTGGTGAAGCCGCTGAAATTGAAAAACGGAATGAGGGCCAACAGAGAGTGTGAAGGTTGAAGTGACTGGATCCCACAGGACCGGCTGTGCGGGTCAAGTCCTGGATCCAGCAGCTTGAAAATCACACCGGGTACATTTGTGTGCACCTGAGAGGAGAATGGGAGAAGGGATTGTGCTGTGGCCATCCCCCTGGGGGTGATTTCTCACTTTCCCCCTTTCTCTCTCTCTTCGTCTCTGTCTGGCTCTGGCAAGTGAACGTACTTCATAGCAAAAATTCAAAATAAAGACAAAAACTGACATGTGGTGCAGATTGTTGAGAATCAGTGATTTACTTTATTTTTGTCTCCAGAAGTAAGTCCTTGGATGGACCTTGGGAAATGAGTGGTTTTGGGTGGAGACAAGGGAAGAGGGATGGTTATCGATTTAGGGGTGAAACGGTGGTGAGAGTGAAGGGGAGCCCTTGCCTGGGCTTGGCCCTGAACTGCCTAGGGTGAAGGTGAGAGGTTTACACCGCACTACCCATGTGCCAAAGGCCCGAACGTCGAACAACGCTGAGGTGAAACTCAGAAAGGCGTGGAGCCACGTTAAGCTGCAAATCATAGAAAGGCCAGGTGCTGATGCAGGAGTGTAGGTTGGAAGAGTAACTTCTTTGACAAGAAAGGCACTGCTAAGTAGTGATCACAGAGCTGGGCATCTCTAACTCCTCTGCCCATTCCTGCCCTGCATGTCTCGTGGGGATCAAAGGAGGTGACTGACTGTCCTCCAAAGTGTCTCAGTGGTCCCCACTCTTGGCATTCATTCCTTCCACTCTACACTCTATCTGGGAAGAAGCAGTCAGCAGGGGTTAGCTCGGCATGGCTCCAAGCCCTCTGGTCTCTAGCCCGATTACACCATGGAGAGCCCCCGAAGGAAGATACATTTAGGGTTCCTCAAGTAGGCTGCGTCCCTCCACTGCGGAGGTGGCCCTCAGAGTGATCTCTGCCGTCTGGGGCCCTTTCTCTCTCCCACCATTTTGGACTGAGCAATGGTACCAGTTCCACTACTGTGAGACATTCTTTGTGGTTGTCTTACTTTTATCCACACATTTGTAATTAGTCTTTTTATGAATAACGCTTTTAATTTTTTTTCTAATTTATTTATATCATGTTTCCTATCAAAACCCTGATGGTTGGTATTAGAAAATAGTTCTGGGAAGCAGACTCGAACTTGGATCTGAGGGACCAGCAGGTGGTATGCGTAGTTGGATTTTCACATGGACTACCACGGTTTGAGTGTTGGACCCAGAGGCTTGAAATTCACGCTGGGTATGTGTGCGTGCATGTGTGCCCAAAATCCCAAGAGGGGAATGGAGGAGAAGGGATTGCAGCATGGCCATCCTCCCCAAGGAGTGATTTCTTGCTTTCTGTCTCTCTCTCTCCAGTGAACACATGCGCCCTATAGCAGAAATATCTCTCAGAAAAAAATTGATTCTGGAATTTATTTGGTCATAACCGAGGGAACTTTAAAAAATTAATGGAAAACTTGGGGCCAGCAGGTGGTGTGGCGGTTAAGGCACTGGAGTCCCACATGGCCAACTGGCGGTTTGGGTTCTGGACCTGGTGGCTGGCTTTTTCACTTTCCCTCTCTCTGTCTCTCTCTGATCAAACTGGAAAATAATAATAATACATAAAGGTAAATTTTAAAAAATCTTTAAAAAATGTATAGAAAACTGGAACTAAAGTACAAGTTTATTTTGGTGTAAAAAAGATTTGAAAATTCGTGCATAGTATTTTCATAATATGCTTTTTCTATGAACTTCCTCAAGTCCCACACCCTGTGTTTGGAAGTCTAGGGATAATTTCAGTGCTTGGAGAAATAATGCAATTATCAATGACTCAAATATTGACCGGAGGTGGCCGGGAATGAAGAGCAAAGAGTATGATTCTGGCTGTACGGAGCTTCTGGAAAGTCCCGACAGGAGAATGGCAGCACCCCCCCCCCCCCCCTGGAATTTAGATCCGTGTCTTGACCCTGTGCTGATAACTATTTTCCATGTGAGGGATCGCTCCTGGTTTGCTACCAAGGAGGACTGAGTGTCCAGTCATGGATTAGCAACTATTTATGTGAGCCAGACTGCCTGCTGGGAGCCGAGAGCTGTCTGACTGACTAACTAGGCCAGTGGGCCAGCAGGGCGGAACCACAGGACGCGTAAGTGCTGCACGTGAATGGGGTCCTGGCAGGTCACGAAGGCACAGGGACGCTCGTGAGCAGTGACCCACATTCACAGTACTTGTGAGACTCGTTCCATGTCTCCTTCAACCCATGCCAGTGGCTTCGCAGACGGTCCCCATGAGCCAAGCAAGGAAGGCTCGGGCCTGACTTACCAACATCGTGTGTCATGAGGACACCCCAACGAGGAGCAAGAGCTGCTGTGTGACAGCCCCGCTCCGGGGTCTGCCTCCCTCTCTGTACTTACTGCCTTTTATATACAAACCCTTCTCGATTTGTCCCAATCCGAGTGCGCCTCTCCTCTGGTTGGGGTCCTCATGGACACTGCTCCCTCTGCGTCACAGGCACCGAGAGCTGATACTTAACACCGTCTTCACGAGGTTAAACGAGGTCAAGTACCCTCCCGCGGTGCACCTGCCGTTGTTCTAGGGGCCTCACACGCCTCACGGTGGCCCGACCTGGTACTCTCTTTATTCTCCTTTTACTGATGAGGAAACTGAAGCACAGGACGTTTAGGCAGTTTACCCCAAGTCCAGTTAGAGGTCAACCTCTGCATCATAAGCCTTCTCAGAGGGAGTAGGTGTTCCTTGCCTCATTTCACAGATCGGGAAATTGAGACTTAGAGAAAGAAGGACTTCCCCAGGACAGTCCGTCCCAGGGCTGGGGTTAACACCTCGCTGTGTCTACCCTGGGAGCTGACCCTCGCCTCTCCTGTGCGTGGTGCAGTGATGCTTTATTTTCCGGTGTCAGTGTGAGTGTGAGCTAACTGTGAAATGCGCGTTCTGTGGAAGCAGGACCTCCTTTTGAGATTCAGATTTCAGGTATGATCTTTAGGAAGGTAAATCACAAAAGCCCCGTGGTTGGTGCCCTTAACAATAAAGTGTGAGCACACCTGGGATTCACTAGCCAGCTCCTTCTTTAAATATTCAGCTTACATTCGGACTTAAATCCATAGAAAAATTGGGACCAGCAGTTGGCATAATGGCTGTGTCTCTGGATTCTCACATAGTCGACCGCTTTTTGAGTCCCAGACCCAATGGCTTAAACTCATGCCGGATGCATGTGCATGCATGCCCAAGATCCTGAGAGGAGAATGGAGGAGAAGGGATTGCGGCGTGGCCGTCCCCCCTGGGGGGTGATTTCTCGCTTTCTGTCTCTCTGTCTCTCTCTGTCTCTCTGGTGAGCACACGCGCCCTATAGCAAAAACCTCTAAAAAAAGAGAAAAGAAAAATCAAAAGCGCTTCTTTTATTCCCGATGGGCCTGATTCAAAGCCCTGCTGCTAGATTTCCTAGGAGAACGTGGGTTTTGGAACGTGCTCTCTTGCACACTCGTCAGCTAACACCGGCCGTGACAAAGGCAGAGTAGAACGCGCTGGTCAGCCACCCCTCGCAGGGTGAGGAAGTGCGCAAACCAGACCAGCCGAGAGCAGCCTGAGAAGGGAAACCACATTAGCCAAGGTGCCAGGACCGTCTTTTCTGCCTTAGAGACAGTCTTCCGTCTTCACTAGCGGAGGAGGACACGGTTAGTCCTTCACAGGCTTGTGAACACGTCAGGCCCGCCCTCCGCGGACTCCTTTCTGGAACATCATCCGGCCTCCTGTGCCCCAGGTCATGGACGCAGGCTTTGTGACAGCCGAGAATGATCTGCTTTTCAGATAACACCATCCAGTCGGTCTTCTGCTGCTGCTGCTGCTGCTCCGTGCAGAAGCGGTAAGTCTGCTCCGAGGTGCTCTCAGGCTTGCCCAGTCGCCATGTTTCTTGGTGTCCGAGCCCTGCCGGCCCGGGAGCCTTCTCCCGCGCTCTCCCCGCTGGACGCGTGGTCCTCGGCCTCCTCCCCGACCTCCTCCACGAGCCACGCCTCCCCTCAGGGTGTGGCTTGTTTCTCGGCTTCGTGGTCGTTTCATGCCTGTCGCTTGTAGGTTTGTGATCCAGTCTCTACTTTTTGCCCCGTAAGGCCAAGACTCCTATCTTAGTTGTCCGAGTTTCTCCCCCAAATTGTCAGTGTATCTACACCTTGGCGCCCAGTACACGCTCGCTAAGGATTACATGCGAGGGACTGTGTTCGCTAAGAGCAAACCCTTAATGGAAATGTCTGAGCCCCGGGCACTTCGCTAAGAGGCCTGCGTTGTTGGCCACGTGGCTCGAAACCATCTGAGTGGCTTTCGACCCTCTCCACTTCATAGATGAGAACATGAGGGTCAGGGACCGTCCATGGCTCAGCCAAGGCCACGTGTGAAATGGTAGAGCAGGGTTCAACCCACGCTCTCCACCTCCACGCGTGCCACGTCTTTTTATAAGAGTGGACCCCACCACGCGAGGACATGCTTATAGAATGGTTAGCACTGTGCCAGACACAGAAAAAGCTTTTCATTATTGTGACTGCAATTTTATTCCTACATAAGCACCAGACGCTGTCCTGGCCACCCGCCCTGTTTCCCCAGCTTTATTTCAGAACAACTCCCCATGCTCCTAACACCCTCCTCAGATAAGATCACTTATCTTTGGAGAGTAGTAATTTCCCCAGGGAGGGGGGTCAGGAAGCTTTCTTGAAGCAGAAGCTCCTCCTTGTTACCCAGTTTCTGAAAAACAAAAAACAAAAAACAAAAAACGAACAAAAATAAAAACAAGAACAAAACCAAAAACCTGACTGGTCATAAAAAAATCAGAAACAAAAATTTTTAAAAAAAGCTAAATAACCCAAATTCATCCCAGAAACTCATTTCTTTCTCAATAAATCTCTGTGGTTTACTTAAAACAACCCCACCTTTCCAACAATAAAAAAAAAAAAAAAAAGTTGGGCTTCTTTAAACAATAATTGAAATTAGAAACTTACATGAAATAAATTTTACTTTCGCCCTCACCAACCAAAAAATATACTTATTATCTTACTACTAATAATGACTTCTACCCTTTCTAAGCTGTAACCCATCGTGTTGGGGACACCAGGGTATGACGCTCCTTAAAAGCCTAAACATCTAGACCCTCATATACAAATACAAAAACTCCCTGCACCCCCGAAATGCGAAAAAACTCTTGTAAAAATAACAGCCACTGTCCATGTTTGGATCAGTGATTCGATTCATTTCCATAAAACGAGTAAGGAATGGGCAGGAGGCTTCCATCTCTGAACTCTGCGCTGGCCTGGCGTCCTCCCTCTCCCCGGAGAGCAGCAGGAACAGTCTTCTTGCCTTTGCTAACCAGCCCAGACCCTTTTCCTCTCAGATGTTCCTTAGCAATATTGTCACCAAGCACCTGACCCCTGCCCGGAGACGCGGAGACCATCAAACAAAGTCTAAAGAGTGCCCTTAAAAGTGATCACCCTGCTCGAGCTGGCTTCTGCACTGCTGTCACATAAAAACCCCGCTCCCTTTCCTCTCCACTGCGCCCCATTTTCCATTGTAATCACAGTCAACTCGAAAACTGCGATTTTTGCCTTTATAAACACCCCTCCTTTCACTCCGGGCTAGGGGGTCTTAGAAAGACCTGAGTCCTCCTGCAACTGCCGGCTTATTAAAAGACTCCTAAAATTTGGATGTCCTCTTCTTTCTCACTAACCAGGCTACAACATTCTAAACTAAATAACAAAACAAAGAACCAAAAATCACTTGGAGAGCTTCTTGGTCCTTTCTACCAGTTTTGTGATGATCTAGTAGATTTGTTGATCCCAGGCATACCATCTGTAATATGATTGCTTTTCACCGTCAGACAAGTGAGGACGCAGATAAGCCTGAGTGAAGATGAAGAGCTTCCGGAGAAGCACCCTCAGCCCCCCAGGCCGTGGTTCAGCGAGCACTTGAGGAAGAAGCAGGTGAGTACACCGTGCTGGAGGCAGGGGTGGAGGTGGTCTGCTCGGGTTCCAAGTTCCAGGACGGGCTGCCCATTAGTGTGCCCAGAGCTGGTGTCATGTCGTGCTCAAGAAAGAGTGAGTGAATGTTCCAGAAGAAAGTGAAAGAAAAAAACTGAGGGACCAACAGTTACTGTAATGGCTATGTCGCTGGACTCCCGTAGTTGATTGCGGTTCAAGTCCCGGTCCTGGTGGCTTAAACTCATGCCGGGTGTGTGTGCGTGCGTGCCTAAGATCCCGAGAGGAGAATGGAGGAGAAGGGATTGGCCTGGCCATCTGTCCTGGGGGGTGATTTCTTGCTTTCTGTTTCTCTGTCTTTCTGGCGAGTGCACGCACCCTATAGAAAAAACTCTCTCTAAAAAAAAAAAAAAAAAAAAAAAAAAAAAAAAAAAAAAAAAAAAAAAAAGAAACAAAATACTACCATTTTTGCTTTTTCATTTCTCTTTTCTTTTCTTTTTAAGCTTTTGCTGTTAAGCATATATGCTTGCCAGAGAGAGAGAGAGAGAGTGAGGGAAAGTGAAAAATCACTCCCCGGGGGGATGGTCGTGCCACAATCACTTCTCTTGCTGAGATTTTGGGCACACGTGCACACACACACATGCCCAGCATGATTTTCAAACCACTGGGTCCAGGACTTGAACTGCTCGGTTGGCCATGTGGGAGTTTAGCACCTTAACCACTATGCCAGCTGCTGACCCCCACTCTTGCTATTCTCATGCCAAGATTAATGTTTGGAGTAGTGTTTGGAGAAAAGGTGTTCCTGGGAAGTTAGATATGAACACAGCTCACAGCACGTGAAAGGGAAGGGCAGTTTTTCTTCCTCCAAGAAAGAAAAACTTGAAAACAACGTGAAGACTGTTAAGAGTAAGTCATCTTTAAGAATTGGGACATGGGGCTGCAGGTGTAGTGGTTAAGCTCTGGACACCCACGTGGCTGACCTAAGTTTGAGACTGGACCCAGCAGCTTGAAATGCAAAAATCTATTATAAAAAAAAGAGTGGGAACATGAAAAAGCCCAGTGTAATGCTGGCACGGGAACTGGGACGGCAAAGGTGTGCGACCAGTGAGTGTAGCGCCAGGCCCCCCGCTGCCCAGCTGCCTGGCGGAAGTCGTCCTCGGCGTTGGTCACACCCTGGCTCCTGCGTTGGTGGCTCAGGGCAGGATGCGGTGTGGGCCGGCGTGCTACATCCTGCCCTCTCACAGCGTGGACGTGGCTGAGACGGCATCTCACTCTGGTTTTTGCAGTCCAACCGGGGCCTGCAGCCTTCCAAACGCAAGCCTCTGCCGCCCCTCCCGCCCTCCGAGGTGGCCGAAGAGCAGGTCCTGGTCAAGGCGCTTTATGATTTCCTGCCCAGAGAGCCCTGCAACCTGGCGTTGAAGAGAGCGGAGGAGTACCTGATCCTGGAGAAGTACGACCCGCACTGGTGGAAGGCCAGGGACCGGCTGGGGTAAGCCACGTGCGGCCCTCACCCCTGCGTCCTCCCTTAGTCTCTAAAGATGTGGAGACAAAGGAGACGTCTCAGCGGCCCCCATTCCCAGGGTTCATGGTTCTTTCCTCTGCTTCCTCCCCACCCCAGCGGATGTAGGGGAGCAGCAGAGGCCCGGAACCAGGCCTGCCACCCTGGCGTGGCCCCTGGTGACAGCGTGTCCTTGCACAATCAGAATTTGCAAAATCAGAATAACAACCCACAGTGTATGCCCTTATCCTGATTTGTACGTGCTTGGATAACGCCTTTTTTGCCTTGTTAAACAAAAACAGAAGCAGTATCTTTTCTCTTTTTTATTTTTTTGTCATGCTAGTTTGAGAGCAAACACTGCAGAGGTTGATCATTTAAAACTGGATAGAAAGAAGGCCTTGGGCTGTGGGTAGGTTTCACGAGGTCGGTTGCAATACCTTATCATCAATAGCATCTGACCGCAGGGTCAAGGAAAAGGCTGAGGACTACCTGGGCTCGCTGGGACAGAGTGCCGGCATTGACTTCTGATAGCTGCCGAGATGTTAAGTCTCTAAGTATCAATATTGTGAACATCTAAATTACGAATTTCTGGGACCAGCGATCACATTATCACCTGAGTGCCCCTGCTTGTCTTGAAGAGGTTTGGGGGTCACGAAACCTCTTAAGCTACTCACACTTAAGTCAGGATCTTCATGTTTGTACAGACATTTTTGTTGAGTTGGAAATGAAATCAACCTTTTCTTCTTTTAACAGTTTCATCAGTAAAATGAATTTGATCTCTTCCTACATCCTTGAGGCTCTAACAAATGGCTGCCCCAATAATACCGCAAATACGCCAAGCACTCTGATTTTTGCTTTATCTTCTGTCGTAGAAATGAAGGCTTAATCCCAAGCAACTACGTGACTGAGAACAAAGTAACCAACTTAGAAATATATGAGTAAGTTTCCTCCCAAACGTGCCCTATGGTTAACCTGTGAATATGGGGACATCGTGGCAGCTTGTAAATATAGGTACCATTTCAATCTGTGAGAGGAAAGGAAAGCAACTCATTAATCAGTTTTGGCGACAGACCTTTGATCTTTATCATGGTGGATTTAGAAACTTCTTTTTCTTAAACGTTGTTTTGTTTTGCATGTCTTTTTTTTTTTTTTTTTTTGGTCACAACTACAGAGTAAAACTACACACTCATCTGACACTTGTTTTACTATCTGTCCTAAAGAGAAAATGGACTTTTAAACATTATATTCAAGGGGCCGGCAGGTGGTGTGGTGGTTAGAGGCACTGGACTCCATGACCATGGTTCAAGTCCCAGACATGGCAGCTTGCTTTCTCACTTTCCCTCTCTCTCTCTCTCTCTCTGTCCCTCTCTGGTCAAATTAAAATAAATTAATTAATTAATAAAGTATAAAATAAAATAATTATTTAAAAAAACATGACATTCAACTTTCACTGAGCAGCCAGTTGGACTTACCAGGTAGACAAATGTACTTTGGAGCATGTTTTGATATTTCAGAAGTACTGAAGAGAAGTACCAGGTTAATGCTATAGTTTGGAAGACTTCTGGCATGCTCACGAGAACCCTGCTTTATATCTATTTCTGTCACCACTACAAATTCTGAAGATGAACGAGACCTTAGCCTTCACCTTGTCAGCCCTTATTCTGTAGGTGAGACACTAAGACAGATAGGTTAATTTACAGGTAGAGTGTGCCAGAGCTGGGGCTAGTCCTATGTTTTTCCTGATTTTAAAATTTCAGTTGGAGGGTCCAGCAGGTGGCACTGTGGTTAAGGCGCTGGACTCCCACATGGCCAAGTGCAGTTCAAGTCTCAGATCTGGCAGCTCACTTTCTCTCCCTCTCTCTCTCATGCATGTGCCAATAGCAAATGAAAAACATAATAATAATAATAATACATTAAATTAAAATTAAAATCGTTTCGGTTTGTGCATGTGCCTCTTCTCTTTAGGACTAATTTTGCAGTCAGCCTGTGCTCCCAGTGGGTGGCAGTAGGTGATGATCGGAAGCACTAAGACAGGTCGTCTGAGAACCAGGCAGCAAATAGAGAAGGAATGAGACCCTGGCTGGTGGGCCTTGCTTCTAATCTAAGCCCACTCGAAGGGCAGACTCAGGACATCCCTCCCTGAACAAGCCCCATTTCCAGGCACTGGTGAGCGAGCCAGGCTGTGTGGACAGGAGCGTGGATGAGGGCCGCACATGGCGTCTGCGTGACCTTACCAGACCTCTCCATGAGCTGTTCCTGCTCTCTCGTCACTGCCCCGTTCCATCAGGAGACCTCTCCTCCTCCCCCTGCTTCTGCTCAGGCTGCCGCAGCCTCTATGGGCCTGGACCGTTTAGCTCTGCCCTGAGGTCCTCCGGGAGAACGAAGCCCACAGGGGGCTGCCTGCCCTCTCGAGGAAAGTCTCCCAACATCTGCCCCACGGGGTCTCGCTGCTATCCCCAGCCGAAGCCGACCCGTGAAAACATGTCTTTTGGAAGGTCAGGTCCGGGGACATTTCCTGCTAAGAAATACTAGAAAATAGGACCGTTTCCATGTCATTACTCCAGGTCAAATTTGCCAGAAGATTCCAGGAGAGATGCAGGAAAGTACTTGACGGGCCTGTAGGTTAGACCCTTGCCACTTCCCACCCGGCTCCTCCTCTCGTCGGTGATTAATTTGCTCATTACCTCCCCCTTTAGACGAGGCTCAGACTGGCCGAAACTGTGTATTCTGTAGATTCGGATCATTGAATTAAACTACTCTGAGGTCATTTCTTTGGGCCTTGAAATAAGTGTCTGTAAAACATCCCTGTTAGTGACTCTAAGTTTGGGAAAACCACTTTGAATTTGATCGCTGCTTATTGTTTTATTTATGCCAGAAGGTGTGTGTCTGCATGTCTGAGAGGGAGAGAGGCAGAGCAGGACCCCCAACAGGGCCTGGTCACACCGCAGGCCTGCCTCCTCCAAGTCCATGTCCTGTCCGGATCCTGGGCCGTGAGGACCAGGCCTGGAGCCCTGGTCGGCCGTGGGGACCCTGCTTCCTCCGTGTGCATGAACTGCTGTGCTGTGTGGCCAGCCTGCCTCGTAGGCAACAAACAGACGAGAGCCTGTAGCTAGGGGACAGGTATCGTGACTATCCCGGTTCATCGGGCACGGAGCTGATGGCGGGCTCATGCCGCTGCTCTCTGCTGAGGGAGTGAAGCATGCACTTAGAAATGGGAGCCCCTGGGTCCAAATGCCAGCCTCAGCCCGACCCGTGCCAGGGCTCTGGGCAATCAGCCGGTGTCGCTAAACCTCCGAGGGCCCTGAAAAGCAGGGGCGGTAATGCCTGTCTCGTATGGTGCATCGTGAACATTCAGTACATTCGCTTTTTAAAATATTTATTTATTTATTATCGTTATTTTAAAATTTGATGAGAGAAGGGGGAGAAAGAGAGAATGAGAGAGAGAAAGTGAGAGAGCAAGCCGCCAGGTTTGAGACTCAAACCGTGTTCGGCCATGTGGGAGTCTAACGCCTTCACCACCACGCCACCTGCCGGCCCCATTCAGTACATTCTTGCAGTGATCATTTCCATGACCTGCGATGCCAACAGGAGAGGCACTGCTGGCCGCGCCCGCCTTGCCCAGTAGGCCAGGGGAGGACACCCCGAGCTACTTCAGCCCCACCTGATCGCAGCGTTCGCTGGGGTACACTCGCTGTGCACGGAGCTCACGCCGGATATCGGTTACCCCGGGCACTGCAGCGCCAACACTGTGCACAGGACGGCCCTGCGCTTAGGGAGCTTGCATTGCACGGGAAACACACATTGCACAACCCTTGATTTTCAAGTCAATATGTAATTCTTTTTTGAGCGTTTTTTGCTATAGGGCGTGTGCGCTCACCAGAAAGACAGAGAGAGACATAGAGACAGAAAGTGAGAAATCACCCCCCAGGGGGGATGGTCACGCCACAATCCCTTCTCCTCCATTCTCCTCTCGGGATCTTGGGCACGCACGCACACGTGCCCGGTGTGAGTTTTAAGCCACCGGGTCCGGGACGCAAACTGCGGTCGACTATGTGGGAGTCCAGCGACATAGTCATTATGCTAACTGCTGGTCCCTATAATTCTTTTTTTTTAAAGAGGTTTTTACTTTAGACTGTGTGTGCTTGTGGGGGAGCGAGAAAGAAAAACAGAGACAGAGACAGTGAGAGGGAAAGAGAGAAATCACCCCCCAGGGGGATGGCCATGCCACAATCCTTTTTCCTCCATTTTCCTCTCAGGATTTTGGACACACGTGTACACACACACGCCTGGTGTGATTTTCAAGCCACTGGGTCGAGGACTGGAACCATGGTCGGCCCTGTGGGAGTCCAGCGACATAACCACTATGCCATCTGCTGGCCTGTAAATGTATAATTCTTAATCATCGTGCCCTATGGGAACAGCTGGGACTGGCCAGGAACTGGCTCTGAGGTGCAGCAGTGACGCGCTGCTCGGCAGGAGCTGGAAACCACATGGGGACCACGGGTCAGAGCCCTGGCCTGGTCTGTCTGAACCATGCTGGGTCTGTGTGCGCTCGAGCCCTGGACCTGGACCAGAGGGCTGGGGAGGGATCGTGGCTTGGTCTGTCCCAGCGGAAAGTGCTCACCTTTCTCTCACGCTCTCCTGCTCTCGTTCTCATCTGTGCAGAGAGAATAAGGAGAAAATAAAGGGGTAGAGGGAGCGAGAGAAAGAGTACAGGACTGTGTGAGAAAATCATGGCGGAGCGAGTTGGGGGAGCCCTCTGGAGGAAGTGACTTGGGGTCCAGAGGGTGGAAGGAGGCAGTCGGTGGGCGATGGGGAAGGGATACTGTTTCCCTCTGGGCTCCTATGGGTTTGGGGAACCTTCATGGGAAGAGAGATTCGTGGCTACTTTGACTTTAAGTACACATCTAAGTTATCAGCATTATAAACGTAAAACCTAATTTCAGTAAGCCCTCAAATTCAGCTTATAAATCTTGATATAGCATTTATAAGGCTAAATGAGTAAGAACAACCACCTTTATTCCAATTCAGTATACTAAATGTCCTTAAACAATGAGTCCTATTTATAAGCTCAGTGAATTAAATTTCCGGAAACATTTAATTTGCATTAATGAACGAAATAAATTCAATTTTCTTTTAAAGTACTTCACATGCCTGATAGGGCAAATTTACAATTTTAATAAGTCCTGTGTAGATCTTTAAAAGGTCCTGGAAATCTATTAGATTATTATGTTAAACTTTAAATGTAGGAAATCAAGTTCTCATAACTGCACAAATATTTAAAAATTGATTAAATTATCTTCAACTTAAAAAAAAGTATACAATTATGCATTTATAATCAGAAGCAACAGGCCAGTAGTTGTTAAGGTGCTAGACTCCCACATGGCCAATTGTGGTTTGAGTCCTAGAACTGGCAGCTTGAAAATCACAACAAGCATGTGTGCACCTATGTGCCCAAAACCCCAGGAGGAGAACGGAAGAGAAGGGATTGTGGCGTGGCCATCCCCCCTTTCTCTCTCACTCTGTCTCTCACAGGTGACCACATGGTCCCTATGGCAAAAACTTGAAAGAAAAAAAAGTCAGAGGCAAAACTTGAATATTCCAAATTTGCTTGAAATTGTAGACATTTTCAGTGTTTTTCAGTGTCAAATGCTGATTATTCTGCACGGTACGGAAGGATGAGTTTGGCTGATCTCAATATCACTGCACTGAATCCTTCATCTCAGGGTTAGAAAGGCACTTGCTGTGGGCGCAGACTTACTTTCTCAGATCTCATGGGGTTTCTAGGTCAAAATTCCAGACTGTGATGCTGTTATTTATATAATTTTTAATTGCCAAGAGGGCATGTATACTCAACAGAGAGACAGACAGAGAGAAAGAGTGAGAGATAGAGAAAGCACCCCCCCCCCAATGGGACATGGCCATGCCGCAACATCTGCATTTCCCCGTCCTGAGATCTGGGGCACACATGCACACGTGCACACATGCACACATGCACACACGCACACATGCACACATGCCCTGCTGCAGTGTTTTCCAGGCAGCTGGGGCCAGAGCTTGAACAAGTTGACCATGTGAGACCCGACTTCCTTGACCACGAGGCTATGGGACTGGCCCGATGCCGCTACTGAACTGAAATCTAAGATTGGGACCTGAGATTTACATACAGTTTTTGGAAGATTGATGGAAAATGTGTATTATGAAAAATGATGCATTAATTTCAAATTATTTTTGCACCAAAATAAACTTGTACTTCATTTGGGCTTTTCCTCGACTTTTTAAAATCCCCTTGTGTATTTAGGTTGTTTCTACTCAATCATAGCTAAATACACTGGATTAAGACAATGTCAACAGGAGCTGTCCCAACTCTTATGTCCACAGCATTTGGAACTAGTTGTAATCAGTGTTGTCTAGGTGAATGGTTACAGCCTTACCTATTTTTCAAAAAAGAAATTGTCTAACTTTTATCATCTGATTTAAATAGATGAAATTCTGAAATACAGTCTCCCAACCTCCCCCAGTTTGTATGCATCCAATCTCTTTCCTGCCTGATAGAACTTTGTATTATTGGGACCAGCAGATGGCATAGTGGTTATGTTGCTGGACTCCCACATAGTTGACCGTGGTTCAAGTCCTAGACCTAGCAGCTTGAAACTCACACCAGCTCTGTGTGCGTGCATGTCCAAAATCCCGAGTGGTGGAGGAGAAGGGATTGCGGCATGGCCATCCCCCCTGAAAGGGTGATTTCTTGCTTTCTGTCTCTTTGTCTCTCTGGTAAGCACACATGCCCTATAGCAAAAAAATCTCTCCAAAAAAACCCCAATGTTGCATTATTTAAAGAATCTTCAATTTGCCATAAATTGTATGATTGGGAAAGTCATGATGCATTTTTCCTAGAAAAACATGCAAAAAATATGTCATGACTTTTCCGATGACCCAACATTTCTGTGTGGCTTGTTGGTTACTACTCGAGATCATTCTATGATATCCACCTACAGTTGGATTTTTAAAAATCTATTCAGTCATTGAAAAATCATGATATGCTTTTCTATGTTCTTCTATGGCAGAAATGCATCATGACTTCTCTGAGGACCCAGTATATTTAAATATTTTCTTATTTTATTTTTCATTGTAATAAATTAACACAAAGCAACTAGATTAACACAAACATAATAGCAGGTGAAAAGTGTTACTTAAAAAAATACGAGTTGGGGCCAGAGGTGGCGAGGTGGTTAAGGGTGCTGGGCTTCCACGTGACCTACCATGGTTCAAGTCCCAGACCTAGGAGCTCACTTTCTCACTTTCCCTCTCTCTCTCTCACACTCTGTCCTTCTCTGGTCAAATTAAAATAAATAAATAAATAAAGTCAAATTAAATAATTATTTTTTAAAAAATACAAGTTATGGAAAAAAAAATACAAGTTATATAAACATTTCCTTTTTTTTATTAGGCTTTTGCCAAAAGGCAAGTGAGCTCACTAGAGAGAGACAGTAAGGGAAAGTTAGAAATCACGCCTCAGGGAGATGGCCACACTGCAATCCCTTCTCCTCCATTCTCTTCTAGGAATTTTTTTTTTCTTTTCTTTTTTGAATTAATTAATTAATTAATTAAATTAATTAATTTTACTTACAGTCATTCACTGTACCTCAATACAGTATACAAAATGAGATTTTTCTATTCAGTATACATTGTATATTGGCTCAATCAAGGATATTACCATACATGTTATCATCAACAAATACTTTTCTATTTCTTGTTTCTTATATATTTTGCTCCCCCACCTTGATTCTCTGCCTATCACCCTCTGCCAACTTCCCCCTTCTCCCACACTGTCTCTGGTATCTACAGTTGTTCTCCATGCCTCTTTTTTCACATTTTATTGATTCACTAAATTATGTAAATTATTCACTTAATTAATGTAAAGAGTTTCAGTAGCAAGCACAGCTGATATATACATATTTATGAATGTATGTCTGACTTTAGGCATAAACCTCAGGGAGTAAAGTGAACATACTATAAAGTAGCACCTCGCTGGGTCTATATAGCTTACTGCTGTCATTAAATAGGTATTAATACTTATTTTTAATGCATTTTTAATTTCAAAGAAAGTTTTAGTCTTACTAGATCAAAATGAAAAATTAAGAGAAATTTACTTAAAACTTAAAGCCAGGAAAAAGGTCAGGATTCAGTTTAAATAAGTAGATGAATCTATCAACAGGTCAAGAGAAGACAAAAATCCTTATGTATGGAAATCAAAGCATCAAAGAAAATCAGTCATGTTTTAGTCTAAAGCAAAAAAATTATTTTTTGCTAGTTCAGACTCACATAATTAATCTCTCTTCTATTGAATTTGCAGTGTTACTGTGGTCTGAATTTTCCATTTAAACTTTGGAAGTTAACATTCAACTCCAGACTTGTCCCTCCCATTAGGCTGGCCATTCTCTTGGTTGTTTCTTGTACTCTTATTTCTGTGTGTCCGACTTTAGTTTTCCTGGTATAGCACTCCCTTCAGCACTTCTTGGAGAACTGGTCTGGGGTTGGTAAATTCTTTCAGGTTTTATTTATCTGAGAATGTCTTTTTTTCCCCATATGGAAGATAATCTTGCTGGGTATAGTATTCTTGGTTGAAATTGTTTTTCACTTAACACTTTGCATATATTTTCCCGTTCTTTCCTTGCACTGTTTTGGATGAGAAGACCAATGGTAACCTTATGGGATATCCTTTGAAAGTAACTTGATGTTTCTCTCTTGCCAATTTTAGAATCTTGTCTCTGTCTGTGGTTTTGGTCAATCTGGCTATTATATACTTTGGGCAAGAGCTTAGGTTGATTCTAGGTGGGTCTTTTGTATTTCTTGAGTCTGGATATTTAAGTGCTTCTCTAGGTTTGGAAAATTTTCTTCCAGGACTTCGTGGAATAGATTATCAATGCCTTTATTAGTTTCTTCATATTCTGGGATGCCAATGATCCATATGTTTGGGCATTTAATGGTATCTAGTATTACTCACATGTTATTCTCATTTTGGGGGGTTATTTTCTCAGTCTTTTTGGTAAATTTTTCTAGGTCAGAGGTTCTATCTTCTACATCTGAGATTCAATCTTCTGCATGGTCTAATCTGCTTTTGATATTTTCAACGGAAGTTTTGATTTCCTGTATTGCAGCCTTCACCTCTAACAATTCTGTTTGATTCTTTTTTTATGATGTGTATCTCCTCTTTCAGATAGTGTAAGAACTTCCTCATCTCCTGGAACTCAGTGTCTCTTTTCTCCTGCATCTTCTAGAGTTCATTGTCTCTATTCTCTTGAATCTCTGTTAGCTTTGTCACTATGAATACTTTAAATTCTTTATCCGACATTTCCATGAATTCCCTTGCATTCTTTGTGGAGGAAAAGGAGTTATTCTTTTCCATTAGAGGAAAGATATTTTCTTGGTTTCTCATATTTCTTGTGCTTCTGCAGTGGTTTCTGGTCATCTGATGGATTATATGTTTTTTCCTATTATTTGGAGTTAAATCTGAACAATGAGAGGCATGCAGGAGGAGGTGACCTGCAGTCTGTAAACAGTACTGTTTTTCTCCCTTTGCACAGCTGATTCAATGAAAATTGAGGATTAATCTGATCCTAAAAATATTTGGTTATTGAGTACCTAGACTTGCCTAGAAAATCAGTGTGTGGAGGCTGAGCAGAAAAGTGAGAAAGGTAAAAAGAAAAGGAAAAGGAGCAGAAAGAAAAAAGAAGAGGAAAAAAAAGACAAAAACAATAAGAAGAGAAGAATTTTTTTGTTGTTGTTGTTAAAAAATGAAATCCCTGAATGCGGCCACTCAGAACTCAAATATAGATGGGTGCTGATTGGCTTATCCTATGGGGTCAGAGAGAAAGGTAAGAATTAGAAAGACAAAAAAGCAGCAGAGAGCTAAGTTTTAATGCTAAAAACATTAAAAATATATATAGAGAGAGATGGAAAGAGACAGAGAGAATAAGTAGGGTGCTCTAACCTGGCTCCTGACTAGACTGGGGAGCAGGAGGGTGAAGTTTGGGCAGAGGGTCTTTGGTGGTCGAAATCCCTGAATGGGACTGCTCAAAACTCAGATATAGACGGCTCCTGATTGCTCTTCTAGGCATTTTGGACACACAGGTTCATGCACCCAGTGTGAGTTTCAAGCCACCAGGTCTGGGATTAAAACTGTGGTTGACCATGGTGGGAGTCCAGTGCTTTAATGATCACACCGCCTGCTGGCCCATGCTTCCCATCGAGTATAATTATACAGTCTTGGCTTTTCACAGATTCAACTTATTTGAGTGAGTTATAATCATCATTTCCTTTTACCATCCAAATTGCACAGTGCAGTGAGTGAGGAACCTTTAATGTGGTTCCCTGAGTCTTTAGCTCCCCCTTATTTATTCTGAAAGAATTTCTTCTTTGTATAAGAGGTCTCAGCCTCATTTGAAAGCAGTTTCCTCCCACGTTAATGCTCGTTTAGAAAAGCTGATGACGCTCATGTTTAGCATTGCAGCTGCTCTTGCTCCCACTAGTGGTGGGCAGCTGTACCACCTCAGCAGCAGTGACCTCCCCATAGTCTCTGGAGGTCATTTTCCCTAAATTTCACTTACAGTTTCATAGCACTGGTCTTCTTTTAAAGTTTATTTATTTATTTCTCTAAAGAGAGAGAGAGAGACAGCAAGAAAGCAACCCCCATTGGGGGATGGTCAAGCTACAATTCCTTCTTTTTTCTCCCTCCTGTCACAATTTTGGGCACACACGCACATGCACCTGGCCTGTTTTTTAAGCTGCGGGGTCTGGGACTTGAACTGCACAGTTAGCCTTATGGGACCCAGCCATCTTATCCACCATGCCTCCAGCTGGCCATTCTTAAAACGTTCTTTGTCTTTCTTCAGTTCTACCTGTTTCCTCTCTTTCCTGTACCTTGGCTTACCAACTAGATATTGCCACCTCAAAGTGTATGTTTAACTTATGGTATCATTTGGTTATGTTTACTGTGTATGTTTCTGACATCCTAAAGTCATTCAATCACACAGTTCATGGAGAGGAAACGGCATGATCAGAGGCAGAGAAGGGGCTGGATTTGAGGAAGGAAGGAATCCCAGGGTGGCCAAACTTAGAGCGCGAGGGGGCTCTGAGGAGAGACACGCAGGAGAGGGTGTGTGGGATGGGACCACGGACTGGCTCTTCTCGTACTCCACTGTCCACTGGCTCTGCGAGAAGGAAACGCACCGAGGAAGGTCAGGCAAGTTATTGCAGAATGCGCTTCAGTTTGAAAGGGAACAGCACACAGTGTTAGAGCCCACAAATGGGAAATTCCTGAGAGGACAAAAAGAACGGATGGGTTTAAGTGTGCTGGTCGAAGGGCATACAGTCTTTGTAGAAGATGGCTTCTCAACCACATACCTTTCATGGGAATTTACAGGAGGTTCTCAATTATATCCTAAGTGTGTGTCAGAAAATTGAATTTAAATATGACAGGATAAGCTAGATATAGACTTGAAATTAAGATTTTATTAAACTTAATTTACCCATAATATTGAGTTTTCTGAAAAGTCATGAAGCATTTTTGCACAGAAAACCAGAAAAAATACGTCAAGACTTCTGACAACCCAATAGTACCTTATTAATCCGAATTAAAAAAAAAAAAAACAAAAACAAAAAAACAAACCTGTTCTATTTTCTAAGATTAGTTCTGCAGTTAAGTTCTTAAAAATGAAGGAAATGGGGGTCAGCAGGTGGTGTGGTGGTTAAGTCACTGGACTCCCATGTGGCCAACCGTGGTTTGAGTCTTAGACCTGGTGGCTTGCTTTCTCACTTTCTCTCTCTCTTTCTCTTTCTTTCTTTCTTTCTCTCTAGGACCTACATGCTCTATAACGAAATTAAAGATAATAATAATAAATATAATTAAGTAAATAATTCTTTAAATACAAAGGAAATGGAACAGGTTTTTTTTCTGTTAATGAATATACACTTTAAAATAATTTTTATCGCTCTTACAGGTGGTACCATAGGAACATTACCAGAAACCAGGCAGAACGTCTGTTGAGACAAGAGGTAATTCAACGTCCTCATGAATAAATCTGTGTGTATTACGTATTTCTGAGGGAAAGCACATTTTAAAGATTTTCGCCAACTAAAGAGGTGTATTGCTTCCTGCTCTTTCTACTTCCCAGCATGAGGGGGTGCTCAAAAAGTTCAGGGAAAACATGCACCATGAGAAAAACTGTGCATGGATTTCAAACTATTCATGGATGTTTGCACCAAAATAGACTCATAATTTAATTCCATTTCCCATGAACTTTTTGAAGTCTGGTAGTATTAGAACTTCATACCCTGTATACATTTTCTGATAATTTATAATTCATATATGAGTGTGTGTCAGATCATGTTTTCCATTGACTTTCATCATAGTTTCTTTTTTTTTAATTTTATTATTTTTTTTGGAGAGATTTTTGCTATAGGGCGCGTGCGCTCGCCAGACAGACAGAGACATAGAGATAGAAAGCGAGAAATCACCCCCCAGGGGGGATGGTCATGCCTCAATCCCTTCTCCTCCATTCTCCTCTCGGGATCTTGGGCACGCACGCACACGTGCCTGGCGTGAGTTTTAAGCCACCAGGTCCGGGACGCAAACCACAGTCGACTACGTGGGAGTCCAGCGACATAGCCATTACGCTAACTGCTGGTTCCCTCATCATAGTTTCTATGATTTCAACTCCCACACAGCAGGACCCCTTCATTCACTCCAAAGGCCGTCCTGCCAGTCATTCTGTGTTGGAGCTGCCCGGGGCGCCCTGGGGAGCCAAGGCAAACAAATACACGCCCCACTGTCCTGAAGCTAGCTTAGACTCGTTAAAAACACGGGTACAAATACATGTGCTGCAGCCTCTCTGTTCTTTGGAAACAAAGGAAGACTAGGGCAGCCAAAATATCACACTCAGATCAAAACTGCTCATGTAGGTCAAACCAAAACCAAGCTGCATGCAGTTTAAGGTCCCACCTGTCAGTAATCGTGACTGTGGGTGCATCGTCACACTAGAAGCTGCGTCTCAGGTCTGTGCCAGTCTGCACTGCTGTCAGGTGCTGGGGAGAGCGAGAAATGCAAGTGAGGAAGGGTCAGCTTGGAGGTGGAAACGCTGTCCCAGTAACTGCTCTGGACTCTGGGAAGACCCACTTGATAGCAGAGGACAGCAGAGCATGACAGACATAGACCAGTCCCGGTGACAGACAGGCCTCATGTCACCCTCTAGGAGGAAATTGAGTGTGGCGTGGTGGCAACAGGTGACTTCTATAAAGTGACACTGGAGGGTACAGCATGGCACAATAAATGCCATGCAGGCAGGACCGGAAGAGGACAGTCCCTGGGCGAGCAGGTATGGAGGTCAAGGAACCGGATTCCCACATGGCTGACCGTGGTTCAAGACCCGGAATGGTGGCTTGAAAGTCACGGCGGGAGCCCAAAATCCAGAGAGGAGACTAGAAGAGAAAGACTTGGGGTGTGACCACCCCCCGGGTGACTTCTCACTTCCCCTCTATCTGCCTCTCTGGTGAGCACACAAGCACTATGGCAAAAACCTGAAAAAAAAAAAAATTAGGAAAGGGTGGTCCTGAGAGGGTTCGCGGTAAGCAAGGGGGTCACAGGGACATGGCTGCAGACGCCGGCGGGGCAGTCAGTGTAAGAGCACCCGTGTCTGAGGGGCGGCCGGTAGAGACTAGGACAGAATTATGTAAGGAGGCCCCACAGGCCGACAGCTCAGACATCACACATATTTTAAATTAAAATAGCGTAACATTTTCTGAAGGAAGAAGACATTGCAGAGGGAGCTAAAGCCCGTGCCCTCGTGTGCTCTCCCGCTCCCCGGAGTCTGTGCATTTCTGTCTCAGCCGTAAACCGGCCAGTGCGGCTTTCTGTGTGTCACCCAGACTTAGAGGAGGCTGGGCATGCTGCGTGTTCCATGATTGTATGTCTCCCAATTCATCGGAAAGGGTACGGGGAGATCAACTGCGTTCCCGGAACTGCTCAGGGTTTCATGCCATGACGGATCGACATGGTGTTCTGTGCGGATACTTTCTAATTGTTCCTAGCTTGTTACCAACAGTGCTGCAGTGAACGTCCTCAGAAATGGCATTGTGTACACGGGGTGGGGCGGGATTGCTGTGTGTACACGGGGTGGGGCGGGATCGCTGTGTGTACACGGGGTGGGGCGGGATTGCTGTGTGTACACGGGGTGGGGCGGGATTGCTGTGTGTACACGGGATGGGAGGGGCACATGTCTGGGGTGGGGCGGGATTGCTGTGTGTACACGGGGTGGGGCGGGATTGCTGTGTGTACACAGGGTGGGACGGGCACATGTCTGGGGTGGGGCGGGATTGCTGTGTGTACACGGGGTGGGGCGGGATCACTGTGTGTACACAGGGTGGGACGGGCACATGTCTGGGGTGGGGCGGGATTGCTGTGTGTACACGGGGTGGGGCGGGATCACTGTGTGTACACAGGGTGGGACGGGCACATGTCTGGGGTGGGGCGGGATTGCTGTGTGTACACGGGGTGGGGCGGGATCACTGTGTGTACACAGGGTGGGACGGGCACATGTCTGGGGTGGGGCGGGATTGCTGTGTGTACACGGGGTGGGGCGGGATCACTGTGTGTACACAGGGTGGGACGGGCACATGTCTGGGGTGGGGCGGGATTGCTGTGTGTACACGGGGTGGGGCGGGATCACTGTGTGTACACAGGGTGGGATGGGCACATGTCTGGGGTGGGGCAGGATTGCTGTGTGTACACGGGGTGGGGCGGGATCACTGTGTGTACACAGGGTGGGACGGGCACATTCCCGGGGTGGGGCGGGATTGCTGTGTGTACACAGGGTGGGGCGGGATCACTGTGTGTACACTGGGTGGGACGGGCACATTCCCGGGGTGGGGCGGGATCGCTGTGTGCACACGGGGTGGGGCAGGCACGTGCCCAGGATGGGGCGGGGTCGCCCGCGTGTGCCCAGGCCATGTGCATATTTCACATTACCGGGTACCTCAAATAACTCCTGGAAGCGGCCATGTTCATGAATTTGTTTCCTACATCATTGCCAGCAGTTGGCAAGTAGTTTCACACATAAAAATAATTCACTGGGGGACAAGTGGACAGTGTAATGGTCATGTTGCTGGACTCCCACATGGCTGACTATGGTTTGAGTCCTGGACCCGGCAGCCTGAAAGTCACACCAGGTGCCTGTGCGTGCTTGCTCAAAATCCTGAGGAGAACACAGGAGAAGGGATTGCGGGCGTGGCCGTGCTTCCTAGGGGGTGATTTCCAGCTTTCTGTCTCTCTGTCCCTCTCTGGTGAGTGTATGGACTCTATAGCAAAAATCTCTCTCTAAAAAAACAAATTCACCAGATGAGGAATTTCACACACACACACACTCACACACACACACACACACATCCTGGCTACCAGTGCAGGTGAGTAGCTTTTCACGTACTTACTGTCCTGGTGGGCTTGCCCTTGTGGCAGGCTCATTAATAACCCTGGCTCACTTTTCTACTGTGCATGTGCTTTTTATTTAAAGAATTATTTATTTGTTTGTTTATTATTATTATTTAATTTTCTTTAGGGCACACATACTCACCATAGAGAAGCAGAGAGAGAGAGAAAAAATGAGAAAGTGAGAAAGCAAGCCACCAGGTCCAGGACTTGAACTGTAGTTGACCACGTGAGAGTCCAGTACCTTAACCACCACACCACCTCCTGGCATCGTGTGTTTGCTTTTCAAATTTATAAGTATTTATTTTAAAAAAATACATTCTGAATATCAATTTTTCTATCCGTTATGTGCTACAAATATATTGTTCTTGTTTCTGTTTTTTTCTTTTTCTTTTTTTTGGGAGAGGTTTTTGCTATACAGTGCGTGTGCTTGCCAGAAAGACAGAGAAAGATAGAGAGACAGAAAGCGAGAAATCACCCCACGGGGGGATGACTTCGCCGCAATCCCTTCTCCTCCATTCTCCTCTCAGGATCTTGGGCATGCACGCATATGCGCCCAGTGTGAGTTCAAGCCACCGGGTCCGGGACTCAAACCGCAGTCGGCTACATGGGAGTCCAGTGACATAGCCATTACGCCAACTGCTGGTACCCCTGGCACATTTATTTTTAAGTTAGTTTTAAAATTTCAATTTTTTCTGTGGCTATCATAAATGAGTATATGTTTTTGGTTTTACTTATGAAAGTTCTTGATTTCTGTGCTTTAATTTTGTATGTGAGAACTTCAGTGAATCCTTATGTTTTTTTTTTTTTTTTTTGGAGAGGTTTTTACGATAGGGCGAGTGTGCTCGCCAGACAGAGAGAGACAGAGAGACAGAAAGCGAGAAATCATCCCCCAAGGGGGATGGTCACGCCGCAATCCCTTCTCCTCCATTCTCCTCTCAGGATCTTGGGCACGCATGCACACGCGCCCAGCGTGAGTTTTAAGCCACCGGGTCTGGGATGCGAACCGCGGTCGACTACGTGGGAGTCATAGCCATTACGCTAACTGCTGGTTCCCAATCCTTATGTTTTTATAGTAATTTTTAAGTTGATTCTCCTGGGTTTCAGACACGTAATATTAACAGCAGCAGATAGCTATGACTTCAACTCTTCTTCTACAATATTAATAGACTACTTCTGGGGCCAGCAGATGGTGTGGTGGTTACGTTGCTGGACTCCCACATGGTCAGCCACCATTTGAGACCTGAGCTGGTGGTTTGAAACTCACGTGGGGTGCATGTGCATGTGTGCCCAAGATCCTGGGAGGAGAATGGAGGAGACAGGACTGCGGTGTGGCCATCCTCCCGGGAGATGGTTTCTCACTTTTCCTCTTACTGTCTCTGTTTCCTCTTTCTCTGGTGAGAGCATGTACGCTAAGCCAAAAACCGCTTAAGAAAAAAAAGAGTACTTCTGATTTCCCCTCTCATTTAAGGGCACAGGCTAGTGTCTGCAGAGCAGTGCTGACTACCAGTGCTCGTTGTGGGTGTTATTTGTTCCTGATTCTGGTTGGTCTGCTGCTGGACCGGAAACTAACGTCGTAAGTCCTCTGCTGTTAAGGAACTACACACGCGTTTCCATTTTACTGAGAGTTTTATAAAGCTGATAGTAGAAGTTGAAATTTGTCAGGTCCCTTTTCAGTATTGCTAGAGATGTCCATGTGATTTTTCTCTCCAGCTCTAATACGATAAGATGCATTACTTAAACCCCTAATATCAAATTATTCTGTTTCTGTATGCACTCCCTCTTGGCCGTGGGCTGTTGTTCTTTCATATTGTATTACTGGATGTGGTTTGTTAATTTTCAAATTTTTGCACTGATATAAGTGGAATTGATGTTAAGCTTATTTTGACTTTGTATATGCTAAATTAAGCTCTATAGGCAAAATGAGAAGGAAAGTGAAAAATCACTCCTGGGGGTGGGGGGATGGCCACACCACAATCCCTTCTCCTCCTGAGACTTGGGGCATGCAAATGCGCCGAGTGTGAGTTTCAAGCCGCTGGGTCAAGTCTCGAACTAGTCTTCCTACGGGAGGGCCCACTATGTCACCTGGTGGCCCAAAGTGCTAAACCACTTTTTGAACTTAAGCTTTAGTATATGACAATACATAATCGTAGTGCTTTTTAATATTATAGCTCTTAAAAATCTCCTCCACTTTTCTGTTAAGATTTCTAGATTTCTGGGCTCAGTTTTGATAAATGTTGTGTTTTGCTACTTAATTGTCCATTCCATTCAATTTTTCAAATTTATTGTATAAAATCAAAAAAGGTATTTGACGTTTTTCTGAGTCCTTGATTATTTTCTCCTTGTGGCTTATTACTTATGATAGATTTCGGCCGTTATTTACTTATTAGGCTAATTTGCAGTGTATCTATGGTTTTTCACCTAAACAACCAGATTTTGAATTAATTACTAGCTGTATTACATTTTTGTCTTTATAATGTATTAGGTTCTGCTTTCGTCTTTATTAACTTCTTCACTTGAGGTTATTTTATAATTCAGATCCTAACACTGTTGCGTTGAATCTATTTATGTTTCCTTTTTTCTTAGCATTAGTAATGAGACTACTATTTCTTTCTTGTTTTTAGAATTTTTAAAATTATTTTATTTTATTTATTCATTCATTTATTTTAATTTGACCAGAGAGAGACAGAGTGGGAGAGAAAGTGGGAAAGCAAGCCACCAGGCCCAGGATTTGAACTGTGGTCAGCCATGTAGGAGTGTCCAGCGCCTTAACCACCCCGCCACCTGCTGTTCCCCAAGACTACTATTTATTTCTGAGTACCACTCGAATCACATAGCGGGTGTCCTGATAGGTGAGGTTTCTTTATTATTTTCTAGATACTTTTCATTTTTTATTCGAATTTTATTGAATTACATGAAAGAGAATTTTTTTTTTTTTTTTTGGAGAGGTTTTCGCTATAGGGAGCGTGCGCTCGCCAGACAGACAGAGAGAGACAGAGAGACAGAAAGCGAGAAATCACCCCCCAGGGGGGATGGCCATGCTGCAATCCCTTCTCCTCCATTCTCCTCTCGGGATCTTGGGCACGCATGCACACACATGCGTCTGGCGTGAGTTTTAAGCCGCCGGGTCTGGGACACGAACCGCAGTCGACTACGTGCTAGTCCAGCGACATAGCCATAACGCTAACTGCTGGTTCCCCATGAAAGAGAATTTTAAAAATCCATGGGTAGCAGAAGCTTCTTACTTTGTTTTTTTTTTTATAATTTCCAATCCTATTGCTTTGGTCGGGAAGTGTTCACACCCCTCTAGCTCAGGCCTCTGTAAGATACCACACGCCACGTGTGCAGCCACACTGTCCTTCACATCATGTGACCCCTCCCTAGGAATTTGATACAAGCTACATTTATATTAAATGACTATAAGAGACTTTTTGTAATTGGCAGAGAGAGACAAGAGATTCAGAGACAGAGAGAGAGGGGGAGAAAGCATCCCCTCGGTGAGGTGTGGTATATCCACCATCCTTTCTCCTTCATTTTTCCCTCTTGTCGGGATTTTTGGACAGGTATGAAATGTGCCTGGCATGTTCTTTAAACTCTTTTTTAAATTTGTTTTTAAGTTTATCTTATGTCATTTTTAAAAAAGAATTATTTTATTTAACTTTATTTGCTTATTTATTTATTTTAAGTTGACCGAATTGGGACAGGTCAATAGAGAGAGAGAGAGAGGGAAAGTGAGAAAGCAAACTGCCAGATCCGGGTCTCAAACCATAGTTGGTCATGTGGGAGTCCAGCACCCTTAACCACCATGCCACCTGCTGGCCCCGGTTTAACTTATTTCTTAAGCTGCCAGCAGGTGATGTGGTGTTTAAGGCATTCGATTCCCACACGGTTAACCATAGTTTAAATCCCAAACTGTGTTTGCCCCAAATCCTGAAAGGAGCAATGGAGGAGAAAGGATTGCCGTGTAGCCAACCCCTGCCAGAGTGGGTGGGGTGGACGGTGATCTCTCATTTTCCCTCTCTCTGTCTCTTTCCGGCAAGCACATGTGCCCTATGTCAAAAACCTAAAAAACTGGGACCAGCAGATGACATAGTGGTTACACCGCTGGACTCCCATATGGTTGACCATGGTTCGAGTCCCGGACCCAGAGGCTTGAAACTCATGCTGGTCACATGCCCAAAATCCTGAGGAGAGAATGGAGGAGAAGAGATTGTGGCATGGCCATCCTCCCAGGGGGTGATTTTTCAATTTGTCTCTCTGGTGAGCTCACACATCCTATAGCAAAAATCTCTCCAAATAAAAACCTAAAAATTAAATAAGTGAAGAGAGAAAGAGAGAGGGGAGAGATACAAGGACTCCTGATGGGGACTTGACATGCCGTGTCACCCTCCCCAGCCTTCCAGCCAGTCAGGGTCACTGGTACCTCATGGGTGGGCCTGAGGAGTTAGGGTCCACCTGGATCTGAACCTGGGCCGCCCCACGCGGCTCTGGCATGACCCAGCGGCACCCGGCAGCCCGTGCCACTACCGTTGGGCCTGCTGGGGTGAACCCTTGCGGGTCTGAACAAGACTCTGAGATGTTTTTCCCTCCTCAAAAGCATAAGCACTCTTAGCAAAGCTGCAGCTTTTTATAACACGAGAAAAATAAATCAAGATAGTGTAAAAATCGAGATGATTTGAGAGCTAATTCACACCTTATTGGGGATCTCCCAAAGAACGTCAACAGGAACCCACCTCTTAGCCTAATGTCAAGCTAGCTACAGTTATATACTCTTCCCACCAATTCTCTTCATCCCGCACCCCTCCGGCAGCCAAGGGCTCCCCGCTGTGCTCTTCAGGTACCCCAAACATATTCATCTTTTTTTTTTTTGAGAGAGAGTTTTACTATTGGGCGTGCGCTTGCCCAAGAGACAGAGACAGAAAGTAAGAAATCCCCCCAAGGAAAATGGCCATGCTGCAATCCCCTCTCCTTCATTCTCCTCTCAGGATCTTGGGCACACACACACATGCACCTGGTGTGAGTTTTTAAGCCCCTGGGTCCGGGACTCGAACTGTGGTCAACTACGTGGAAGTCCAGTGACATACCCATTACGCCATCTGCTGGTCCCCCAAACGTGTTCTTTCTCTCTCCTCATCGGAGCTCTGCCCTCTTCCCACTCACTGCCATTCTCAGCTGTGTTCCCCACTAACATCACATCATTGCTTGTTTTGAGGTACAACCCGTTTCACAATTCTTCAATTCATCAGTTATTTTTATCTCTTATCCTAATCCATATAAAAAAACAACTAAGTGGTAGAGTATGGGGCGGTCTAATACAGAATTTTTCTCAGAAAAATTAGGAGCAAGGTTTTTTAATACTCATACATTATAAATGTGTGCCTAAATTACATTTTATGTTAGAGGTGTGACTTCCAAATCTCACCCTTTTGTAAATTGCTTACTTAGACTAAGCCAGTGTAGCTTTGGTTTCCATGATTGACAGGTAGGCTTGTCTTTCTTTAAGAAGGAATAAACTTGTACAATAATGATTGTCTTACAGGCCAAAGAAGGTGCATTTATTGTCAGAGATTCGAGACATTTGGGATCCTACACAATTTCTGTGTTTATCAGAGCTAGAAGGTAAGCCATTGTGATTTGGGTAATTTTAGAAATCCCCTCTGGGACAGTCTCTTTGCGGGGGGGTTGGGGGAGGCGGGGGCAGGGCCCAGCACATCAAGAATGTAAGAGAAAGTCCTGCGTAGGCAGAAGCTTGCTGGCCGGGAAGTTAGGACAACTGACCAGGGCACGTCATACTCCTGATAAGCGCCTTGTGACAGTGGATAAGTCACTTCACCTTTCTTGTCTCTCTTCTGACCATCAGTGAGGGCTTAGATTAGTTGTAGTGGACGCTGCTGGTCCTGTCCTCCTGTCCCTGGGCTTATTCTAGAGTGACGTGCAGGCAGGTCTCTCTGCCCAGGACGTTCTCTGGCTGTGGGGACTTGTGGCCCCGTGGCTAGGCTGGGAGTGTGGGGGAGGTCACACCCCAGGAGCAGCCCCCAGCAGTGGGGAGCGGGAGTGAGAGGATGAACACTTCAGCCTCTTTGCCCACCGGTGGGACAGCTCCGAGGATGTCCCCAGACCTTCACAGGTGTCAGAGACTGCCTGTCTCCCATGACAGCAACCTGCTCGTTATCGCACCCTACAATGGTTTTCTTCCCGCCCTGTCTCCCGTCTCTGTCCCCTCACAGCGCGTTTGCTCGTTTATTTAACCAATACTGAATATATTAGGATAAGTATTTAGCGTTTGCATGGTGAGCTCTGTTTTTGTGGGTCCTGGACTTACCACCCAGACAGCTTTGGCTGGTGTCTGAGCCCGAGGCCGCAATAAGGGGGCCGAGGAGCTTTCTGGCACGGGAGGCCCTGCCGAGGGTAACGGTCCACTCTTCGGTGTGCGTGTGCGTGTGCGTGTGCGGTGGCAGAGCGAGGCGCGGTAGGAGCGCGGCCTGTCGCTTCATGACCTGGCTAACTCCCAGACGACCTTCTCTGGACTGATTCGCATTTCATCCATGGCAGGGGCATGGAGGCCACCATAAAGCACTACCAGATCAAAAGGAGTGACTCGGGGCAGTGGTACGTGGCCGAGCGGCACCTGTTCCAGTCCATCCCCGAGCTGGTCTGGTACCACCAACACAACGCAGCCGGTGAGGGCCTTCGGGCGGGGTGTGCTGGGAAGCCTGGCAGAGACAGGGGCTGCAGCTCCGGGACCAGGCACTCGGCCGGGCTGACTCCCTGGAGAAAGTTCAAAACCTTGCAATGCAGTGTTCGTCCTTACTGATGCTTGCTTTCCTTCTTTTTTTTTAAGAGGTTTTTGCCTTAGAGTCTGTGTTCTCACCAGACAGAGAGAGAAACGGAGAGAGTGAGAGGGAAAGTGAGAAATCACACCCCAGAGGGATGGCCACGGCCCAGCCCCTTCCTGTTCTCCTCCCCAATCCTCGGCATACATGTACACGCAGTTGGTGTGCTCTTCAAGCCACCAGGTCAAGACTTAAACCACAGTTGGTCATGGGGTATGGTGGTTAAGACACTGGGTCCCATGTAGCCAACTGTAGTTCGAGTCCCAGACCTGGATCATTCCCCTCCTCCCACTGTCTCTCTCTTGTGAGTGCATATGTCCTACAAGAAATTTAAAAATAACCATAATGATAAATAAAATTAAATAAATAATTCTTAGAAAAAGAAAAAAAAAGACATTTACACAGGGCCGGCTATAACAGGATTTCAGATCTCCTGAACAATGAGGCTTCCTTTCTGTTTGCTCCCTTAAATCTGTTCTCTACGTCAGGCAATTCCAATAGAAAATTACCTTTAAAGCTTTCATTCTCTGGGGACCAGCAGTTGACATAATGGCTATGTCGCTGGACTCCCATGTAGCTGACCGCGGTTCGAGTCCTGGACCCAGTGGCTTAAACTCACACCGGGCGCATATGCATGCGTGCCCATGATTTCGAGAGGAGAATGGATTGTGGCATGGCCACCCACCCTGGGGGGTGATTTCTCACTCTCTGTCTCTCTGTCTTTCTGCTGAGCGCATGTGCCCTATAGCATAAACCTCTCCAAAAAAAAAACCCCTTTCATTCTCTGATCTGTTTTGTTTAGCGAGCAGAAGCAGCTGTGTAGGACACAGGCTTCAGAGCTCCAATTTGGCCTACACACACCAGAGGCATATTTCACCCCTTCCCTGGCTGTGGTTTGCAATAATCACAATTCGTGCAAACCCGTCATCTGCAGAAAGAGGTGGATTTCAGAACAGCTCTCCACAATTAGTCACATCTCTGGTCTTCAGCCCTCCCCAGCCTGTGCTGGGCCACTCTGAGCTCACACTGGGGGTCTTCCACCTCAGTATGGCAGAATTCAGAACCCACTCCAGATTTTCATACTGTTTTAACTCCTCGTCATACAGTGTTTTTCTACTTTTTATTATTTAGTTGTATTTATTATTGTTATTATGTTTAAATTTGCTATAGGGCATGTGTGCTCACCAGAGAGAGACAGAGAGAAAGAGAGAAAGCAGGTTATCAGGTCTGGGACTTGAACTATGGTCAGTCGTGTGGTCAAGTCCAGCACCTTTACCACCACGCCACCTGCTGGCCCCCTCGCAATGCTTTTTTAGATTTTACTCATTAAAAGCTGTGCTGACAGGGCCAGCAGGTGGCATGTGACTCTGTGACTCCAGATCCAGACCTGGCGGCTTGAAAACACACCAGGCACATGTGTGCACATGCCAAAAATCTCAAGACAAGAATGGAAGAGAAGGGATTGTGGCATGGCCATCCCCCTGGGGGGTGGTATCTCACTTTCCCTCTTTCTCTTTGTCTCTCTCGGGTAAGTACACGTGCTCTGTGGCAAAAACAAACAAAGAAACAACAACAAAAAAACCTTTGTGTTGACATAAAAAATAATCCTTTTGGAAAGAGGCCATTTTCCCACTACGCTGGTTTTAAATATTAGGGACAAATCTAGAAGATTATTACCCACTTATGGTTGAGTCTGTGGGTTATTGCAGATGACTTCAGATGGTCACAGATGGTCACTGGGAGCTGGCTAGAGGGAGGGGCAGGTGTCTGGGCGGGACCGGGAGGCCGTGCTGGGGGCCAGACTGAGCCTCTGACTCCAGAGACCAGAGCGTCTGTGAGCCACACCCCCAGCCTCGTCCATCAAAGGAGAAATGTGAGTGGGGATGCGGTATGGTTACTCAGCAAGGCAGGTCAGGGCGCGTGGGCCTAAACGACGTGAGTGATGAGCTGTTAAGAAGAAAACAGCAGATGGGCCAGCCGGTGGCATGGTGGTTAAGGTGCTGGAATTCCCACAAGGCCGGCCATGGTTTGAGTCCCAGATCTGTGGCTTGCTTTCTCACTCTCCCTCTCTCTCTTTCTGTCTTTCTCTGGCAAAACTCATGTGAAAGATAATATTAACAATAATAATAATAATAATAAATAAATAATTCTTTAAAAAAAAAGAAGAAGAAAATAGCAGACAGCGGTGGAGTGGGTCATATTCCATTTTCATAAAAAAAAGATATGCATAACTTATGTGTGTGCCATAAAACTCTGTTAAAGTTTAGGTAGTAATTTTCATATGAATAAGATTATGACAGACTGCACTGTTAATGGTCACCTCTGGGGAATGAGGCTGGAACGAGGGGACACTTCAGTTTTCTGCTTTATAGACAGCTGGAGGGCGTGGCTTCATTACAACGCACACGAGTTATTCTCGTATTAAATAGGAATATAACTTTAAAATAAAAAACTGTATCAATAAAGAATGAAGAACAGGGGGTTAGAATGTCTAACTATGGCTACTGTTTATTCAAGATAAAAAAGAAAGAATCAAAATAAGAAAATAAGAAGAAAATATGATTCAAGGGAAGGCGTGGGGCCCGAAAAGAGCTGATTGGCTGATGCCTGTCAAAGGCTGGCTTTGGACCTGTTCTGAGGGCTTTTCTGTCTACTTATTTGATCTCCAGAGCCACGTTTTGAGGTTTGTTCCATCGACAGCTCCATCTTACAGATGGGGAAACTGAGGCTGAGTTGTCAGGTAGCTTGCTCACAGTCGCATAGAAAGTGTCTATGCCGGACTGGCAGGGGCATGGTGGTTGAGGCACTGGACTCCCACATGGTTGATGATGGTTTGAGTCCTGGACCTGACAGCTTGCTTTCTCACTTTCTTGGGGCTGGCAGGGGGCATGATGGTTAGGGGCACAGGACTCCCATATGGCCGACCACGGTTCGAGTCCTAGACCTGGCCTCGTGCTTTCCCACTTTCCCTCTCTCTCTCTCTCTCTCTCACTTTGTCCATTTCTGGTCAAATTAAAATAAATAAATAAATAAAGTTAAATAAGATGATTCTTCAAGAAAGAGAGAGAAAGGGACCAGTAGTTAGTGTAATGGCTATGTCATTAGACTCCCATGTAGTCGACCGTGGTTCAAGTCCTGGACCCAGTGGCTTAAACTCATGCCAGGCGCGTGTGCACGCGTGCCCAAGATCCCCAGAGGAGAATGGAGGAGAAGGGATTGCGGCGTGGCCATCCCCCATGGGGGGTGATTTCTCACTTTCTGTCTCTCTGTCTGTCTCTGTCTCTCTGGCGAGCGCACATGCCCTATAGCAAAAACCTCTCAAAAAAAAAAAAAAATAGTAGTGCCAAGAATCAGACTCTGTCAGAGACAGGGACTATCTCTAAGCCATTGGTAGTAATTCCCCAGATAAAAATAGTGGGCAAGCCCAGACTTCGAAGTTACAGGAATGCGTGGGGTCTTGAGATTTCCTTTATGTTCTCCATTCGATCGTATGTGATGGAGACCCAGCTGGATGAGGACTTTGCCCTCGGTGAGGTCGTCAGAGCCACTGGCCGGCGTCCCTTTCTGTTCTCATGCCAACCGCCATCTTTCTAATATTAGCCCCTGCCCAGGATCAGGTCACCCAGTTGTTCACTGCCTTAAGAACATGGAAGCCAGGGTCCCGCTCCTCGCTCTCCCCTCAGGAGCAGCCGGCCCAGGCTGTGCTCGGTGCCCCTCCTCTCCTGCTGGGCTGCTTCCCAGCTCCCCTTCCCTGCAGTCTGCGCCATTTCTCCCGCCCCCCCAAACAGCCCTTCCCTACGATTTCCCTCCTGAAACAGAGCGGCACTGCCCGCTCCGGTCTTTTCCTCTTTCAGACATTGGGCTTTTGAGTCACAGCTTAGGAAAACCGTGTTCACGTCCTCACCTGCTGTGTGTTTTATAAATGCCTATACCCTGGCTCCTGCCTTCGCCACAGCACATTTTGCCAGAGACCCCAGTACTGCCACCCCCAGTGGGGCTCCAGCGGCCTGTGTTCAGGCCCCCTGCTGCCCCGGGCAGGCAGGGTCATTCCTGGAACTTCCCTGCAGCCTGGGTGTTCTGACACCACCCTTTCTGGGTCTGCTCTGACCCCATTCCCTGGGGTCTTCCCAATCCGTCCTGTATCTACTCTTCCCTAAACTCTGGTGTCCCCGGGCCAGCAGGTGGTGTGGCGCCCACGGTCCTGGACTCCTACGTGGCTGACTGTGATTTGTGTCTGGGACCTGGCAGCTTAGAAATCATGCCAGGTGTGCGTGCCCAAGTCGCAGCAGGAGAGAGGAGGAGAGGGAATGTGTTTCTCTCTGTCTCTCTCTCTAGTGAGTGCACGTGCCCTATGCCAAAAAACGAAATCAAAACCAACCAAAATGAATCGGTGTTTCACAGAGCTCTGTCCTGGTCAGTCCTGTCCTCACCCTGGGCGTCTCCTCATGTGTGGGGACTCTGTCTGGCAGACACGTACACCTGTAACCGACAGTCCTGCACCTGGGCCACGGAGCAGAGAGCCTCACCCCTCCGCCGCCTCCCCCTGCACCTGGGCCACAGAGCAGAGAGCCTCACCCCTCCGCCGCCTCCCCCTGCACCTGGGCCACAGAGCAGAGAGCCTCACCCCTCCGCCGCCTCCCCCTGCACTGCTCCTCTTTTTGAGGGCTTCCCCAGGCAGCGGTGCCCTCGTCCAGCCAAGCACAGGCTTAAACAGAAGCGTGTATTCCCCCCGCAGCAGCTTCTGGTTAATTACCGAGTGTCACTGATTTTGTAAGCTAAGGGGCAGGGATAGACCCGCCTCCCCCGGCCTGCCAATGCCCTAACCGTGCCCACTGGTGGAGCAGCGGCCTCTCGGCTGCGCTCGCTGTCTCCGAGTTGACTCCCCGCAGACCCCCTCCAGCTGCTTCGGGGATGAGAATCTGACACGCCCTCCCTGTCCTAGGGCCTTTCCGGGCTCCCTGTCACCTGAAGGAAGGGCAATGCTCCCAGCATGGCTGACCGGGCCGCCATCACCCCAACACCACCTGCCCCTCTGGTGCGATTTCCCGCCACCCCCCACTTGTGCGTGTGCTCCAGGGCCCGCCATCATGCTTTGTGTCCTCATGTGTCGCCATGTCGTGACCCCTAGGACATCGCTCAGTCACCGGGGACGTCACCTGAGAGCTTCTCAGGTGCTGTTTCCTCCCGACCTCCTTGAGCGGGACAGGGAGAGGGCGCCCCTCTGTCTCCAGCACTGGGTGCGCTCCCTCTACGTGGGTGCTCTACCGTCCCTTTCCTTGCTAACCCGCTCCCGGGCCACGGTCCTCAGCAAGCTCGTCTCTGGATCTTTCTAGAAGACCGTCTCGCTCACACGGGCACCCGGAAATGCCTTTCTCTCCTTACGCCGGCCGGGTGGGTTCTGGCGCAGACCACCTTTGTCCGTGCAGGAGTCCCACCTGCCTGGAAGGCTCCCCCACTGTGACACGGCCCTTATCAGGAAGGCTGTCCCTGGCTACCCACTCTAGTTAGCTGGAGAGTCATGCCGCTCTCCATGGGCTGTGTTCTGAGAAATGTGTCATTGGGTGACCCTGTCAGTGTGCTGGCCTCACGGGGAGCATTTCGCGCACCTCGGCGGTCGGCCCATGCCACACCCGGGCTGTGCGGTGTCGCCTGTGGGGCTGCAGTCCCTACAGCATGGTTCCTGGGTCCTGGCGGGGAGTGTGACGTCATGGTGCTGTGTATCTAAACAGCATGATTCCCAGAAAAGGTACAATTATAGTATAAATGTGGTATCAAAGATAAAACGTGGGGGCCAGCTGGCAGCATGGGGGTAGAGGTGGCTGGGGCACACACGGCCAACTTAGTGGCTTAAAAAGCACACTGAGCACACGTGTGTGCATGCTCAAACCCTTAAAGAGAACAGAGGAGAAGGGATTGCGGTGTGGCCATCCTCTCTCACTCTCTCTCTCTCTCTCTCTCTCTGTCTGACAAGCATACATGCCTAACAGCAAAATTAAATTTAAAGAAAAAAAGGATGAGAAATGTTCCCCTGTGCAGGGCACTTACCAGGAATGCTGCTTGTGGGCAGTTGCCCTGGGCAGGGCGGGGCAGGGTGTGGTCGAAGGCCCGGCCCGTGCACTGCTGTGGGCAGGACGCTGACCCTTCGGCTGCATTACGCTTATAAAAATACTTTTCTTTCCTTAATAGCAAATTAACCTTAGCTGACTATAGCTCTTACTTTATAAACTTTTATTTACTATGATTTTTTTTTAATTTGACTCTTGTAACAGCACTTAGCTTAAAATACAAACACACAGTACAGCTGCACAAAATGTTCATTCACATCCTTATTCTAGAAGCTGTTTTCTGTTTTAGAAATGTATTGTTATGTTTTTCTTATTTTAAAAAACTTCTTTGTTAAAATGAAGATACAGACATACAGCTTGGAAATATTTTAGAAGATGATAATTTGCAGGACCAGCAGATGGCATAATGGTTACGTCACTAGACTCCCACGTGGTTGAACATGGTTTGAGTCCCAGACCTGGCAGCTTAAAACTTATGACAGGCATGAGTCCGTACATGCCCAAAATCCTGAGAGGAGAATGGAGAAGAAGGGGTTGCAGTGTGGACATTCCCCTGGGGGGCAATTTTTTGCTTTCTGTCTGTCTCTTGGGTGAGCATAAGTGCCTTATAGAAAAAAATCTCTCTAAAAATAATAATAAAATAAAATAAGCTATATGTTCTTGAACATACATTTGTGTGACCCTCACAAATTATCTTTTTTTTTTATAAAGAGATATTTTTGCTGGAGGGCATGTGCAGTTGCTAGAGAGACAGAGAGAGAGAAAGCAAGAAATCACCCCCTAGGTGGATGACCATGCTGCAATCCCTTCTCCTCCATTCTCCTCTCCTCCATTCTCTTGGGATGTAGGGCATGCACACACATGTGCCCAGCATGAGTTTTAAGCTGCCAGGTCTGGGACTCGAACTGCCATGTGGGAGTCCAGCGACATAACCATTACCCCATCTGCAGATCCCTGTATAGCATATTTTGAAACAGTGAAATGTTAGAAATAACGTTAAGGTGAATTTGTAGTCACCGATGTGTGCCAATGACACGTGCGGTGTAAAAAGCCTCGACAGAACCTCCGTTTCTGTGAAAAGTTCTGGACGTGCATGAGTGTGAGGGCAGTGACAGCGTGCAGACTTGCAGATGTCCTCCCGGCGCCAGTCCTGCACATCTGGGTACTCGGGTTCTGTGAGAGAGCTTTGTTGTCGTCTTGATACTTTCGTAGCTTATTTTAATGGTATGTAATGAGCATAGATTACATTATGGAAATTATTTCTCAGATGAGAAAAATAAGCACAGACAGTAGAACAATTTTGTTGCCTAATTGCTTAAAGAATGGAACTGGGGCCAGCAGGGGGCATGGTGATTAAGGCCACTGGACTCCCACATGGCTGACCGCGATTCGAGTCCCTGACCTGGTGACACTGAGTGTGCGTGTTTGCGTGCCCAAAATCCGAAGGGGAGAATGCGTTGTGCTGTGGCCATCCTCCCAAGGGAGTGATTTCTCACTTTTCCTCTCTGTCTCTCTCTGGTGAGTGCACATGCCCTATGACAAAAAACTTAAAAAAAAAAAAAAAAGAAGAAGAATGGCTTATAGGATGGCTTATCGTATATTTAGTTCTTTTCTATAAATAACAAGATTTAAAATGCTGAATTTCCTCTCTCCTCAGGTCTCATGACTCGTCTGCGATACCCGGTTGGGCTAATGGGGAGTTGTCTGCCCCCCACGGCGGGTTTTACCTACGGTACAGTATGCGGGCACTCTGCGACCCACGGCCTCACCCTGTAAAGATCTCCTCCCTGCTCCCCGCAGTCTTTAACTTGTCAGCTTCTGAAAGGCCTGCCCACAGTTCTTCACAAAGTTTCAGTCTCCCTTTTGAGATGTTTAAATGTGTATAGCTTGGGGCCAGCAGGTGGCATGCTGGTTAAGGTGCTGGACTCCCATGTGGCTGACCACGGTTCAAGCCCTGGACCTAGCAGCTTGCTTTCTCACCTTTCTCCTCTCCCTCTTTGTCTCTCGCTAGTGAGTGCATATGCCCTATAGCAAAATTTAAAAATAATAACAACAAATAAATTAAATAATTTGTTTAAAACTAAATAAACTTATGTATCTCATAAGGGCAATTTAAGCTTTGGGGAGAGATGTTTTAATTTTATACAAAATTTTACTATACATTATCAGAAGCCATAATCTTCACCTTTCAGTAAATTACACTTCTTTTTGTTTGGATGTTTGTTGATCTTTTTTTTTTTTTTTTTTTAAAGATTTTGCTATCGGGTGCACGTGCTTGCCTGGGACTCAGAGAGAGGCAGAACGTGAGAAATCACCCCCCGGGGAGATGGCCACACCACAATCCCTTCTCCTCCATCTCCTCTCGGGATTTTGGGCATGCACACACACACACCACACACACACCTGGCATGAGTTTCAAGCTGCTCGGTCTGAGACTCAAACCATGGTCAGCCCTGTGGGAGTCTAGCGACATAGCTATTTTGCCCTCTGCTGGTCCCATGGCGCTCTGGTTTTAAGAGTGGCTGGAAAATGACTTTCCTCCGTGAAAATCTACTAAAAAGAGCTGGTGGAAGTGTCCTCCTCGCCCTTTTTTCCAACCAGAATTGGCGTAGAGTTTGAGCGAAGCCTCTTTTGAGCACACATGACATTAGCAACCTGTGAGAGTAAATTAGGGTCAGGGAACCCTGTGTTCTAATTTGGGGACATTTTTATTTCCTTAAATCTCTTACAGTGGGACTCAGAATATACTCAAAGAAATAACGACCGTGCTCTAGCCAGTAGCCAGGGCCACGGTCGCGTTGTGTGACGTGGGATGGGAGGAGGCCCTCGGGTGCCGTGGTGCCTGGCTTATTCTCCTGCCACGGGATAACACACGCAATGAGAAGTGCCGTGGGCCGGCCCCTCGTGCCGTGGCTAAGCACTGTGCAGGGGGAGCTGGATCCCATGTGGCCAACTGTGGTTTGAATCCTGGCCCTGGTGGCTTAAAAACCATGCTGGGTGCACGCGTCTGTGAGCCCTAAATCCCAACATGTGGAGCGTGGAGGACAAAGGATTGTGGGTAACCACAGCCTGTGGGGATGCTGTCTCTCTCTGGTGAACCCACATACCTCTGGCCAAAAAAAAAAAAAAAAAAAGAAGAAGAAAGAAAACTTCTGCCATTAGCAATTATTTAAGCCAAATATGGTGCTTCTAATTTCTTAAACATAAACTTCATTTTGTTCAAAAGTAGAAACCAGCTTCCCTTTCCTTAGTGTGTGCCCGACTGGCTTTGCCTGGTGACTCCTTTATACAGAGACTCCGAGGGCCGGCAGGTGGCGTGGTAGGTGAGGCGCTGGACCCCCACAGGGCCCGCCTTGATTTGAGTCCTGGACCTGGGGGCTTCCTTTTTCACTTTCTCTCTCTCCTCTGTTGAGTGCGCATGCCCTAGGGCAAATTTAAAAACTAATAATAAATACAATTAAATAAATAATTCTTAAAGAAAGTGGAAGCAGACACTGCACCCTCGCGTCTGGGCCTTCCTCCCCTCCTGTCTGAGTTCCTGCAGCAGCCGGGCGTGGCCAGCTCGCCTTTGTTGTGGTGGGTGCTGAGGCGTGGACTCTGCAGGAGGGTCTCACCCTGGCTTTTTGACAGGGCCCTGAAGCGTGGCTCTGTACTCCAACACACTTTGAGTAGAGATTTAAGGGTGGGTTTGCTGTGTCGTAAGGCATGTAGATGCTCAGTTTTATTAGGAGCGGTCAATGTTCCAAAGGGCTTGTACCAAATTAAACTCCGTCAGCAGCACACGGGTCCCGGGAACTTGCAGTCCTGTGTGCTGTCATCTGGTTTGTCGTTTATTTTGGCCAATGTGGCGGGCATGTGGTGGTGTCTCCTCGTGCCTTATATTTGCACTCAGCAGATGACTGGTTATCCTGCTGATCTTTTTGTAAATTTGCTAGCCAGTTGGATAGTTTCTCTCGCTCTTTTTTTTTAAAGAGGTTTTTGCCTTAGGGTGTGTGCACTCACCAGAGAGAAAGAGACAGTGAGAGGGAAAGCGAGAAATCACCCC